>OY998182.1:89594425-90270675 GCA_963921935.1 Galeruca laticollis
TACGTTCCGCAATATTTATGGCATCGCATGAAATATCCTCAATTGTGGCACAGTCAACAAGGGAGCGTACACTAGTAGAGTATTTTGTAGCGGTTCCCATATTTAACTTAATCGTTTACTCCCCGTGGTTTCCAAGTTATTCAAAAAAATTATTTGTGGTATCAGGTGCCTTAAACATTACCCAACGTGAAAAACCTACACAAGTTGCCATAAATATTGAGAATTGTGAAGATGTGTATAAATGGTGCCATAATTTAGTGTGTAAATTGATACAATGTTGCCAAACTATAAAAAATGTTGCAGAATTGGAAAATATTCACCAAAATGGCATAGACAGCTAGGGCATGGGACATAATCAGAATCCTTTAGTCTTATTTTAATTTTCAGTTGTTCGACGAAGTAATACAACTCTCCATTTTTGGTAGCCAATATATTACAATTGTGATAGAAATCTCTCACTCGAGTTATTTTAACAAATCCGGCTTTTCGTTGACTTGTGTTTTTGGGAAATAATGTCAATTTAACAACTTCCGTTTCATTTATATGGCAAAATTCAAGGTGTCGAGACATATGAATCACATATTTGTTACCATAGTAACAAACGTATTTTTTGTTTCGAAGTCGTTTTCCATTATATTTAATAGCTGCCTTTATTTCGATACAACCAGGCCTAGTTGGTTTTCGATAAATAGAGTAATCACTAGTGAGTGTTAACTCTTTAGTACTTACTACGTGAGCTTTCTTCACAGCACCAACTCATCTCACCAGATTTGTACAATTTTCTACTACTATCTATCTAAGTTTCTTTAAAATCAACGTCTTTGAAATACTCTAACGAATTTCTTGTTCTTTTCAAAAGTTCGACTGTATCTCCGAATGCGTTACTAGGTACCTACAATGGATCTTTGCCGAATTAGATGGTATTTTTCGATGCGAAGAATAATTTAAAAAAGCTATTTTAAAAAATTAATATCACATATATTCCTCACATGACGTACACGAAAATACGTAACAATGTTTTTTACCGACAAATGGCATTTTTTACAAAAAAGCTAGTATAACCGGAAATCGTCTAAAAAATCGCTATTTCTACAATAATAAAGTGGCTATACATATTTAGAACACTTGCAAATTTTGGTCAAAAAAAAATCATTATTTCCACATCATGTTCAATTTATTGAGTCGTCTACAACAGTCAAAGTTGTACTATAAGATGACAGTATCTTAATTTTGATATTGTTTGTTGATTATAGGTCGTTGATTATATCAACGATGTGACCGACCAACCATTGTCTTCATCGGAGAGCGCAAAAAAAAATTAGGTGTAGGGTTTATGTGAAAAATACTTGGGGATTTTCATCGTTGAAGTGAAGCTATGAATAATGAATTACACCTAACTCGTACCATAGATAACATTACGGGGCATTTTGATATCGGTAAATATGAATGAGTTATTAGACTCCTGTAACTAATTGAATAAAATATGTTTCAAAATATACCAATAGTAATATTAGACCTATAATCAACCAAAAATCCCAAAATTAAGACGCAGCGTACATCGTTGATTGTTTTAGATAACACAGTAAATCTTTCATTTCAAAGCAGTTATAGTTACAAACAAAAATTATCTTTTTTGCATATTTAACTTCTTGAACGTATACTTTAACCAATTTATGTGTCTCATTTATTATTAATATGAGTATATGCCTGTCGTTACAATTATTTGAAACATAAAAATTGTGGAAAATCTTGTATCTCAGAAACTGGATATTATTTTTATTTGGTGTCCTAAAGACTTTTAATCAGAGCAACAAGGTCTACCATATACGTGAAAAGCATTCAATTCGACAGAAAACCATTTTCTATATTAACGTTGCGGTCTCCTTTCTATAAAGTGACATCCTATAAACAATGAATTATTAAGTAACCTATATGTTAACTACCGTCAATTGAAAAAAAACTTTTCTTCTCTTACTTAAATTTGGTCTAACTAATACACTAGAGTTACAAGAAAATAGGATTAATCAACTTTCAGATGACGACCCCGACCGAATGCTGCAATTCTGTGAAAATATGTCGACTAAAATTCTTCAACAGTCAGACTATGTAAGGACAATTTGTTTTAGTGACGAAATTACTTCCTTCCTTAATGGCAATATTAATACTCAAAATGTGAGGTGAGTGACATAAATCCTCACATGTTTCGAGAAAAACATACACAGTTTTCATTAAAAGTAAAAGTCTGGGCAGGTATTTTGGGAAATCACATAGTAGGGCCTCTTTTTTGAACTCTAATTTAACCGGTGGAGTATATTTCTAGATGTTAGAAAACGCAATTGAACCCTTAATACTTCAAATTCTGGAAGATAATCCAGATGAATTTGCTATCTTGGAAATAAAGTTCCAACAAGATGGGCTGCCGCACACTATTACTTTGCAGTAAGACGTTATCTGGATGAGGAATATCCTGGTAGATGGATTGGACGATGCGGTCCAATGCAATGGCCAGCTCGATCACCAGACATAACAGCTTTAGATTTTCTTCTGTGGGTATACCTTGAATCTGAAGTTTCCGCTACAGTTCCTGACAGTATTGACGTTTTAAAACAACGAATTATTGGAGAATGTAGGGTAATTTCCTCTGACACATTATATCGAGTCCGACAAGAGTTTGATAATAGGATGTTTTACTGCCAGGAAGTAAATGTAGAGAATAATTATTATAAGAACTTGTTCTTAATTATTTATTAATTATAAGCAAAACTCAAATTTTAGTGTTTATTTATTTTAACCATAAAAAATATCGTAAATCCTAAGAAAATTTGTATGATCGAATAGGTATTCTAAATACCTTTCAAACGAGGTGTAACTTGCCATAAGGTCCTATTTAATATTATTGGTTTCAATTGCTTGGTGACGTCAACGATGCCTATTACGTCACCTGTTACCACTAGCAGAGGGAATTACAATAGTTCATTTTCACGCTCCAAATTTCATCAGTCTAAGTATCACCGTTCAAAATAAAAAATGGGGGAGGGGACTTTTGAGAAGCACTGTATATATAGTTTGCTGTTACTTATATATTATATACTACAATGTATTCCCTGATTTTTATAAATAGATATTTGTGATTTCGTTGTCCAGTTTATGTTTTGTAACATGAATATAGAGGTACTACCGATCCTCTATATCTTTATTTGTTGCATAGTAGGTAAAATCTTAGCTCCAAATAAGCAGCATTTAGTGAGATTAAGTTTGTTATTATGTAAGAAACTTAACTGTAACATTACATTCTGGGCGAACGTTGAACAAAATTGAATAGTTCTAAATTCAAGAAAATATATGCGCCAAAATTTAGTTGGGCTAAATCGCCGCAAAACCTTAATCCGGTCCTGGGTTTACTCCGTACAATAAGAACACATTTTTGAACCAGTAGCTTTCAAAGTGAGATACATTCATATTAGGTATTTTCAATTAAATCTAATAGCTTCATTAAAAAGTAAAATGTTATTAAATCTGGAGATTTTTCGTTGTATTACGATTATTGAGGTACTGCCTAATTTTTCAATTGATGTAGTGGAACGTTGATATAGCTACACAATTGATTGAATTATGAATATAATAAAAAACTTTGTATAGATATAGCTTTATTCCCTGTATCTTTGCTCATCGAGACCAGTTTAAGAATTTTTTCCCTCAGGTGTCCATTTCACGACCTTATTGAAACGTTCATTTAGAAAAGAAGCTTTTACATATCTCTGTCTATCCATTCTGCTAAATTAATAAACCTAGATACAATGTTGCAATATCTTACCATCAAAATCTCGTGTGTTCATGATTTATCCACTATTAGGGTAACTAACACTCTATAAATAGTAATATGGTAACGTGTGTAAGTTACCAGAAATCGGTGTTATGGCTCGAATGACACTTATGCAAGATCTTAGTAATGCGTTTGCAAAGTTGCCAAATATACAAATATACAGGGTGTCCCGGGACTAATGGGAAAAAAGTCAGGAGCGTATAATCTGAGCCAAAATAATGTTAGTACTTCATATAAACTTTTTCTATGTAGGCCCTCGTTTTCGAGTTATAGGCCTCCAAAGTTTTAATTTTGAATTTAGTTTTTATTTTTATTTTTTTTACTAGTTATTTGATCTTTGTAAAATGTACGGCAAAGCTATAATGTACGTGTATATTTATTTTGGAAAAGTAAACAGATTTACAGTAGTGCCTTGAAGCCAGGGACGAACTACTCGCAATGGTTAGTGATCCAAAAAAATTGCAGGGATGGCACACCCTGTATGAAATTATCGAAATTGACTTCCCCACACATTAAGCTAACGAAAAGGTACTTTTGCTGGAATTCGATAAAATGAGCCGTTTGGCTAATATTTACAGTTTTATTAATGCACTACGTACAAATTTACCTAACTAACTTATTAATACGATGTACTACAAAAAAATAATTTGATGATAGCAGATGATAAAAACATTAAGAACTTATTTAATGGGAATTAAAAAGGTACGCAGACAACGTAATTAGTTGCTTTTAATCAAAATTACGAACACAACATTATTAAACCATTAAGAAAACCTCATAAAACACAAGTTATAAAACAATCGACTGAAACTAATTCCTAAACAACAAAAACTAACGTTCTTATAATAAATGTTCAATATGAGCTCCTCCCACTTCCACGCACATTCTAAGTCTACGACGGTTGTTTCTTTGCACTTCTAATAACATTGCAGTGTAACACATTTCTGTCTATTAAATCTTGCCTTGTTTGCACAGGTGTTGCGTATACCTTACTTTTGAGATAACCCTAGAGGACGAAATCCATAGGATTAACATCTCCTGATCGCGGTGGTCATTGAAAAGGGCCTACACGACCAATCCATCTATTAGGAAACCTTGTGTGTAAATGCTATCGTACATCTAAACTGAAATGAGGAGGGGCCCCATCATGCATGAACCATAAATTTCTACGAGTTTGTAGTAGGACATCATCAAACAGGTTCCATAACTCATTTTGCAAAAACTCCAAATATCTCTGACCGGTCAAAGTATCGTCAATAAAGTATGGCCCTATCAAATGATTGCCAACTATTCCTGCCCAAACATTAACCATGAATCTATGCTGGCTCCTAGTTTGACTAATGCCATGTGGATTCACATCATCCCATAAATGCATATTATGAGAATTTATGACTACATCTCTGTTGAAACCGGATTCGTTCGTAAAGAGAACGTTACTTATAAATGTATTGTCTGCTTGTTGTTGTTGCAGAAACCACTGGCTATACTCAAGTCGTGAAGGATGATCAGCCACTGTCATACTGTGTACTTTTTTCATGTGAAAAGGATATAACAGCTGTTCTTTTAGAACGCGATGCACAACTGATTTCGAGACGTTATGTTCTCTTGATAATTTTCGTAAACTCGTTGATGGTTCATTATCAACTGCATTTAACAAGTCTTGTTCAACTGCCACAGTACGTACGCTTCGTACTGGACCTTCTCCACCTTTTTTTTGGCAAAAAACGTCCTAAAATTTAAAACTTTGTTTTGTATACATGGAAAATTACTTTTACTTATTCATACCTGTTTCTCGTAACCTGAGATCAATACGCTCAAACATTCGTCTGTCTTGCAATGCTCTGTTTGCAAAATGTTCTGCATAAAGCCTTCTGGCCTCTAAACAGTTTCGAGAAACCAGTCCATACATTAAATTCATATCTGCGTGAATGTACGTAGTGCATTAATAAAACTGTCAATATTAGCCGAACGGCTTATTTTATCGAATTCTAACAAGAGTACCTTCTCGTTAGCTTAATGTGTGGGGAAGTGAATTTCGATAATTTCATACAGGGTGTGCCATCCCTGCAAATTATTTGGATCACTAACCATTGCGAGTAGTCCGTCCCTGGCTTCAAGACACTACTGTAAATCTGTTTACCTTACCAAAATAAACATACACGTACATTATAGCTTTGCCGTGAATTTTATAAAGATCAAATAACTAGTACAAAAAATAAAAATAAAGAATAAATTCAAAATTAAAACTTTGGAGGTCTATAACTCGAAAACGAGTGCCTGAATAGAAAAAGTTTATATGAAGTACTAACATTATTTTGACTCAGGTTATACGCTCCTGACTTTTTTCCCATTAGTCCCGGGACACCCTGTATATAATAGTTTTGAAAATAACAATTTAAAAATTCTTTAGTTGTTTCCAATAATGGAACAATGTAAATAATAGTTATTTAACGAGCAAGTGTATTAGTAAGGGCGATTAACAATTAGTTATTTTAACGAGTGAGCGGAGAGTACTTTTTTTGTAGCATCTGCGCCGTGGTGTTTCGTATGCTTTTGATTCTTGACTCTTTGTAGAGTGTAATTT
Organism: Galeruca laticollis; assembly: GCA_963921935.1. Classification (NCBI taxonomy): domain Eukaryota; kingdom Metazoa; phylum Arthropoda; class Insecta; order Coleoptera; family Chrysomelidae; genus Galeruca; species Galeruca laticollis. The sequence continues at coordinate 89,600,833 of OY998182.1, forward strand.
TTGTTAATTCTTCGTCTGTAGCATTATTTTCAAGTTTATAATCTCTCATCAATGAAAACTGCGAGAACTGTCACCAACAAGAAGCTTTGGAGAGACAGGTATCTGGAGATATATTCACCAAGACTGCCTTTCTAATTTCTGCAATGGATTGTTTTACAAATCAGTTTTTTCTCCAGAAACACCATTTTTGAACTGAAATAATCTGACGTTTTTTAACAAGAAATAAAAAAATGATATTTTGAATAAATAACAGATCCATGGTAACAAAATTGGCTTGGATTAACGCACCTTGAAAACATATAAATTTTGTTGCTGTAAAAATCACATATGAATTTTGTCAATGTAACTGCAAATAACTTTTTGTCAGTATATAAGATACTGTTGCTATGGTATTTTGTCAGTGAAAAAAACTAAGTGAAATAGTCATGGTAATTTCACTGCAATTGAATATATTATGAAAATTGAATACTATACAACAAATCAGTACTAAATATTGCCAATTTTTAGGCAAATTTAGCGTTCGGCGGGAAAAGAGGTATTTGATTTAGGTATTCCCCTGCTGACAGCACTAATTAGGAGGGTTTCTTCACAAATATGTCCTTTCGGTTAATTAAACTGCCTGACAATTTTTGTCGAAAAATGCTCAATAATTTGGAATTTATAGACAATATTCACTTCTAATTTTTAAACTTTAACCCTCTGTATCTCGAAAATGGGTCGCACTAACACTCATTTTAATTTTACAATTAATCTTACCACTATTGCCATATTTTTTTAGGACACCTTCTATACGAATAGCAGTGGAAATTCAACCATGTAGCATTCGAGTGCGTTTAATTATTCTGATAACCAATTATTTGAAAAAATGAATACCAATACATCACACCCTACGCCATTATTATAAGTTCACCTTCAACATCCCCCATCGTCACTAAGTCTCAATTTTAATAAGATCTCCTTAAACGTTTTTAATTAAATTATAATTTTTTTATTATGGAAAGTGCATTTTTTTATTACATATAACCATTATTTTGTATATACCGTAATCAGATAATACGACTTTTCTAAAACAAAATAGTGACAAATGTGGCATCTTTACACACACACTGCTAGTTTGAAATTAGTTTCTCGAGTATTTCATTTAATATAACAGTGGTCAACCTCAGCAGATAAATCAACAGAAGGCAACGCTGTAAATATTTGTGTAGATGGCACCACCATACGACCGCGCCCCCGATGCCACAATTGGGTGTGTATTCTCTATGAATAATCCTCATAAGTGGTAACATACACAGATCAGTGAATTCTGAGAGATTTTCTCATTAATAGTTGCTTCTAATAGATTTGGCAAATAAAATACGAATAAAACTATAAATTTTGTGATTCCCATTTCTTTTCGGTTAAGAATAAGAAAGTTATGAGCATTTAAAATTGTGGAACCCGTGTGTGTGTTACCACAAATCGTGCATCCGCCACAGTTCAGCTTAATGCACGCACAAATTAGCCACAAATATAGTGCAACCAACCCACACACACACACCACACACACACACACATTAATACACAAATACTCACATACATACATACATACATACATACATACATAAATACTCACTCACATAAACTTTCAATCAACCCCTCCAACACAGAGTACTTGTAACTCAGGAGGACAGCGAGGAACAAGGGCTCATTGCAATCGATGCTGTGTGTAGATGGGCAAACAATCACTCCCAGTAGCACATTAAAGTACTTGGGCTACACAGTGCATGGCAATCCCAACGCCAACGCGCACATAATGAAGGAAGTACAAAAAGCAAAAATGGCAATGAGCAAATTTGTAAAAAAAGTTGTCTCTCTACACCCAACAAACTGTTGATATATCGACAAATCATGAAAATATAAAAAAGAGATTTAAATTCTCTATTTGTAACGATGTTCCGGTGAACACCGCTGATGATACGCCTATGGTTCGAACCAATCCAGTTTTTATCGACAACGGATATATAAACCGACCAACAATTTCAATGAGACAGTCGAGGCATTGACTCGAAAGGACTTCTCGTCCAGTCTAGCGAGGTATTGACTCGTTAGACTCTACCCTTCCGTCGGCAAGGTTTGACTTGCCGAACATCCTTCCATCTGGTAGGGTATTGACCTACGAAATTACGGCCACCCGTGTGAGAGGTATTGACTCTCACATATTCCTGTACTTCCCGCCTCTAAGGTACTGACTTAGAGGTACTTCGTCTCGCCCGAGGTATTGACTCTGACGAGCATCCAGAACCCGCATCACCGCTTATACCCGTGTATCGAAGTTTCAGCGTTCGCATCGTTCAAACTACTAACCCGTAGGTATATCTCCCCGGTCGACGAGGAATAATTAGATACGCAACCTTATACGGACCGATATAATAAATATTTAATTTTAGGCCAGGTATTGATCTTGTCGTACATATACAAATAGCGTCTGTAAATATTTTTATAAGAATAAACTTATTTTATTTTGGGATCCTATCTGACTGTACAACCCTTCCCGGCAATCCGTAACCACCGTCATGCGGAGGGTTACAAATGGCGCCCGAGCAGGGCTCGTATTAAAAACAAAAAGGCAGTACTGAAAGTCAAAAATAAAATTTTTCTCAAACTAGTTTATCTAAACGAGGATCTTGGATCCTCTGATGAAGTCAATACAGATTTACATAAATCAAATATAGCAGAACTACCCAACATCGACAAAGATATAATTGCATCTATTGATTTTAAACCTTTAAACAAGTGTATAGAAGTCACCACACCAATTAACAGTCACAATATACACAAAACTGCAGAACCAGTAATAGAAAAGTGTACAGGATTCGACAAAAATAAAAAGTGTATAGAAAACAAACCTCAAGCTATCGTATCACCTAGCCCTACACTGTCTATAACCTGTAGTAGAGGAAATAAAAAAAAACAATACTTCCACTCCGGATCATTCCAAAATAAACAATTTTCACGCTACGAGAATCGAAGAAGATACAATAGGACCTCAGACTAGCCAAAACACATCAGATGACGAGGAAGAAATTACAAATCCTCCCAAAACAATCCAAGTACAACTTCATAAACCGTCCACCCCCTCATGGGCACAAGAAGTCGACGACAGAGAAAATGTAAGCACAATTCCGAAAGACAATTTCATTTCTCAATATGACATGATGATAAATAAAAACAACAAAATCACAGCCAGAACCTTAAATATGACCAGTAATAAAAAACAACCCCCTCCGGAAGATTTGGCCGCCATAACCACCCTTCCGCAGTCGCAACAACCTGACCAAATGGATACGTCCGCTAACACCAACGATGACTTGAATGCATTCAATATAATTCCTTCCACCAAAAAATACAAACTCTTCCTGCCCCCCCCCCATCGTAATCGACAGAAACGTGTCTGCGTATAAAGAAATGGTTAGAATGCTAAAAATGGAAGTAAAGAAATATTTTGAAATGAAATACACATCAAATTCCACTATCATTTTCACCAACGATACAACAGATTTCGAATCACTTAAGAAAGCGTTAATCACGGAAAAGGTGCCATTTCATACTTACTCCAGAAGGGAGGAGAAAACCCATGCCTTCGATGAACTCACAAATGTATACAAAATCAACATTAAGGATATTAATAGAATGACCACGAAAGGGCGGCCATTATACCTAGTATTGACTGACTCTAAAATTACATTCGACTTTTTAAATAAAAATGTACGTGTCATTGAACACACCAGGATTCAATGGGAACACCACAGACAATCGAAGCCATTAATTCAATGCCACATATGCCAGCTCTGGGGGTATGCTACATCGAATTGCGGCAGAGCACCGAGATGTTTGAAATGCGCCGCTTCTCACCTCACACCTGAATGTCCCAAAGACAGATCGAAGCCAGCCAAGTGTGCGAACTGTCATGGGGACCACCCGGCCAATGCTAAAGTCTGTCCCGAGTACATTAAAACAAAAGAATGGTTAGAGGGCAGGAAAACCAAAATTAATAGTAACAAATCAAATGTAAACAAATATATTCCGGCGTATCCACCAACATTTAATCCATGGACTCGAAATCAAGGACTTACCAACACAGATTTTCCTAGTCTCCCCACCAAAGAGGCCATCCCCGCAACACAAAGGAATGTCCACACCCAATCCAAGCCGACAGCTAGAACCGAATCAACAACAGAGATCAACGAATTTGTTGAGCTAAACAACATCGTCAAAGAACTTCAAAGCATAGTAAATCTGAAGGAACTTACAAGAGCGGTTACGGACCTTCCCTACGAGATGCGAACGGCCACCAGCAAACTAGAAAAGTTCACAATTTACAATAACTTTGTCGCTGGTATAGATAAATATGATATCTAAACAGGTAGGTGATAAAACGGGAATTCAAAAACGTAATTTTCTTAAAAGAATTTTCTGTGATGTACATGGAGTTCTCAAAAAACTCCATCTCATCATTCATTTTCTCAAAATTCATAAACCTGATATTTTCTTTCTTATCGAGACTTTCTTAAAATCTCAAGTAACTGTGTGAAATTTAGAAAACCCGAATATAGTCTTTTTAGACAAGACCGCCCTGGAAATGTCGCTGGAGGCCGTATTCCATTACTCATAAAAAAAGACATAAACTTTCAACCCTTGCAACAAAACAATTCTTCAATTGAGCATATCCCTTCACTTATAGATATCAAAATTGTGGGAGCTTATAGCTCGCCTACTAATAAGTAACTGAACTAGGCTTCTTCAATATAATTAAAACTCATAATAGAGTCCTTATTGTTAGTGATCTTAATTGTAAGCACCCTCAATGGGACCCCTATACTACACGCTCAGACTCAAACGGAAATACTCTCCAAAGATTTAGTGATAATTCGGATTGCAATATTTACACTACAGATGACCCCACCCACTTTCCATATTCCAACCATGCCCCCCAGTATCCTCGACATAGCCATTGGACACAATGTAAATAACATTTCAAAAATGAAAACAATTCCTGACCTAGATTCCGACCATGATCCCGTCCTTCTCGAACTAAAAATAACACAATATACACATACCCACCAAAAAAATACACGATTACACAAACACAAACTGTACACAATTTAGAAAATATATCAATCAATACCTAACAATAATAGATAAAATAGACAACGAACGACACCTTACAAACATCATTACAAACCCTAATCACTACAGCTAGAAACAACACAACTACCCTCAAACCGAATCCTCACCTCCACAACTCCCTTTCTGATTACATAGCCAATATTATCAAACATAAGAATAAAATACGTAGAAGATGGCAAAAAACAAGAAATGAGAACGATAGAAAATCCCTAACACATTACCAAAGCACAATTAATAATCTTGTAAGAGAATTCAGAAACTACAAATGGAAAGAATTTGTGGAAAAAATCAAGCTAGAGGACCACTCCTTATGGAAAATCACTAGGAAACTGAAAAATAAACATAACGAAATTTCGAAAATTATTTCAAATGGACAAACGATCACTCAACAGTCCAAAATCGCAGAAATCTTTGGAGAGTATTTCCAAAACAACTTTACAAACAACATGGTAAATTTCACGTATTACCAGGCCATATTAAGCACTGCACAAAATCATTTGCATTCAATAAAAACACCAAACAAAGAAAATTAGCAACATATTTTGAGGTATATAATACAATTCTCTCATTAAAAAATAAAACGCCGGGTAACGACCGGATTCCAAATATTCTGCTTAGAAACCTCCCTAAAAAGCAATAGTTCAGTTAACTTGTATAACTAATTACGTAATAAAAACTGGTAATTACCCAGATATGCTCAAGATTGCCAATATTATCCCAATAATCAAAGCTAAAAAACAACCTTGTTATGTGGATAGTTACAGACCTATATCCCTTCTAAACAACGCAGCAAAGGTGATAGACAAAATCATCCTAAAAAGGATCCAAAAATTTGCTGATACTCATAAAATAATTCCCCTCGAACAATACGGATTCAGAGGCGTAGGTACATAGCACAGTAGCTCAAATCATAAGAGTTATCAACCACATAAGGGACGGATTCCAAAACAAAAATAAATCCATAATGGTCACAATTGACATCCAGAAAGCCTTTGACTCCGTATGGCACGAGGGATTATTATATAAACTGATAAATATCAAATTACCAGACTACTTAATTAAAATGATTGACGCATATATTTAAAATCGAAAATTTTACACTCGTGTGAACGAAGGCTCGGCTGGGACGTACCCCATACTGGCTGGAGTTCCACAGGGTGCTGTGCTATCTCCTTTGCTATATTCGCTGTTTACGCACGATTTACCACTTTCTACCGATATCCTTACAACTATGTATGCAGACGACATTTGTTTTGTGTCATCAACAACATCTACTGACACAGCACTACACAATATTTAGTCACACATAAATACACACATTTTACATTACATGAAAGACGATAAACTTACAATCAACGCCGCCAAAACAGAGTACATGTTACTCAGTCGTAAAACTCTAAATATAGTAGCTCATTGCAATCTCAGCTGACTCAGCTGACTGATTTAGGTTGAAATGAAAGATAATCATCCGTCAACACATTACCGCGAAAAGGTTTTTTCTATCAAATATGGAAGTATGCTAGACCCCAGAGCTCTACACCATTGAATAATCAATTTTTTGATAACATTTTTTTCGCATAACTTTATAAAAAAACAAGTTATCAAAATGAAATTTAGGGTGTATACGTAAAAAATTACGTAGAATTCGATTCCAAATTAAAAAATTTATTTTTACGACTATTTTACAAAGTCACCCCCACCCCCGCCCTTAAGGGGTGGGTGGGGGATGACTAGTTTAGGTTAAAATGAAAGATAAACATCCATCAACACATTCCCGCGAAAAGTTTTTTTCTATCAAATATGGAAGTATGCTAGACCCGAGAGCTCTACACCATTGAATAATCAATTTTTTGATAACATTTTTTTTGCAAACTTTATAAAAAAACAAGTTATCAAAATGAAATTTTGGGTGTATACGTAAAAAATTACGTAGAATTTGATTCCAAATTAAAAAATTTATTTTTACGACTATTTTACAAAGTCATTTTGATAACTTGTTTTTTTATAAAGTTATGCAAAAAAAAATTTTATCAAAAAATTAATTATTCAATGGTGTGGAGCTCTCGGGTCTAGCATACTTCCATATTTGATAGAAAAAAAAATTTTCGCGGGAATGTTTTGATGGATGATTATCTCTCATTTTAACCTAAATCAGTCATCCCCCACCCACCCCCTAAGGGGTGATGACTTTCAAGTAGAAGATAAAATTATGAAAATTTAGGGCCGTACATAAAAAAATTCAAGGAAACCGATGACGTCGTTGGAATTTCATTTTTTCCCGAAAGGGAATTTTTTATTTTGTGTATTTTTTTGAGATTTCACGCATCGTATATGCCCTATCTCGAAAATGAAGTCTCCATGTCTTCCCGTTTCTTATATAACAGAGTGACCCAAGATCCAGAATCATTGCATTATCTTTGAAATTTTGTCAAAGTCCATACTTGAGAAAAATTTCAAGTTTAAGATAAAATTATATAAATTTAGGGCCGTACGTAAAAAATGCAAGGAAAACGATGACGTCATTGGAATTTTATTTTTTTCAAAAATAAGGGTAGCCACCGCCAAAAAAAAACAACCCCCAAAGGGAATTTTTTATTTAGTGTATTTTGTTGAGAAAAATTTCAAGGTTAAGATAAAGTTATTCCTTACCGGGGGTGGTTTTTTTGGGGGGTGGCTACCATTATCTTTGGAAAAAATGAAATTCCAACGACGTCATCGGTTTCCTTGAATTTTTTTTATGTACGGCCCTAAATTTTCATAATTTTATCTTAAACATGAAATTTTTCTCACGTATGGACTTGACAAAATTTCACAGAAAACGCGATGATTCTGGATCTTGAGGGTCACTCTGTTATATAAGAAACGGGAAGACATGGAGACTTCATTTTCGGGATAGAGTATATACGATGCGTGAAATCTCAAAAAAATACACAAAATAAAAAATTCCCTTTCGGGGGTGGTTTTTTTGGGGGGTGGCTACCCTTATTTTTGGAAAAAATGAAATTCCAACGACGTCATCGGTTTCCTTGAATTTTTTTATGTACGGCCCTAAATTTTCATAATTTTATCTTAAACATGAAATTTTTCTCACGAATGGACTTTGACAAAATTTCAAAGAAAACGCCATGATTCTGGATCTTGGGTCACTCTGTTATATCAGAAACGAGAAGACATGGAGACTTCATTTTCGGGATAGGGCATATACGATGCGTGATATCTCAAAAAATACACTAAATAAGAAATTCCCCTTCGGGGGTGGCTACCCTTATTTTTGGAAAAAATGACATTCCAACGACGTCATCGGTTTCCTTGAATTTTTTTATGTACGGCCCTAAGTTTTCATAATTTTATCTTATACTTGAAATTTTTCTCAAGTCATCACCTCTTAGGGGGTGGGTGGGGGATGACTGATTTAGGTTAAAATGAGAGATAATCATCCATCAAAACATTCCCGCGAAAATTTTTTTTCTATCAAATATGGAAGTATGCTAGACCCGAGAGCTCCACACCATTGAATAATTCATTTTTTGATAAAAAAATTTTTCCATAACTTTATAAAAAAATAAGTTATCAAAATGAAATTTTGGGTGTATACGTAAAAAATTACATAGAAATTGATTCCAAATTAAAAAATTAATTTTTGCGACTATTTTACAAAGTCACCCCCACCCCCGCCCTTAAGGGGTGGGTGGGGGATGACTGATTTAGGTTAAAATGAAAGATAATCATCCGTCAACACATTACCGCGATAAGTTTTTTTCTATCAAATATGGAAGTATGCTAGACCCGAGAGCTCTACACCATTGAATAATCAATTTTTTGATAACATTTTTTTTGCATAACTTTATAAAAAAACAAGTTATCAAAATGAAATTTTGGGTGTATACGTAAAAAATTACGTAGAATTTGTTTCCAAATTTATTTTTACGACTATTTTACAAAGTCACCCCCACCCCCGCCCTTAAGGGGAGGGAGGGGGATGACTGATTTAGGTTAAAATGAAAGGTAATCATCCATCAATACATTCCCGTGAAAAACATTTTTTTATCAGGTATGGAAGTATGCTAGACCCAAGAGCCCTACTCCAACCTTAACATAACCTAGGAACTAATCGCTAACAAGCTGAGACATAAAAGTCCAAAAGTCGTCTATAAAATGTTACATTCATTAAACTGTTCTGTGAACATTTTCTGTTTTTATACATATATAAGATTTACAGACTTTATCAGTTTTTAAGGATACTATCATGTACGAATTGTTTTGAGTGCTTTGTGTTAGTCTTTCGAAGATAAATAAATGATCTACACTCAAGAACAAGTAAAGTGTGCAATAACACTTGAAAACGGCTATACCTATTTGACAGTTTTGACTTGTTATACATATCCTGTGGTAGATCTTGTTATCAAATCATATTACTAATTATAGTAACAGAGTAATGTTACAAATTCTGCTTGTTTGCCTATAAGAAAGATGACTTCCTCTCTCTCGGGTCTCATAATTGTCGACAGGAGATTCTTATTCAAGTCATTCAGATAAGAGCGCTGTTTATCATCTTTAAAATGTCCAAGCATATCCTACCCCAGTAGTAAGTTAACTGTTTAAAGTAGGTATAGCCTTTGTAGTGGAAATACAAGAATCGAATCTGTGGGGGCTGAAATTTCGCTGTAACTAGCAGTAAAAACATGTTCTGTCGACGGTGAATATATTCAAACTTCCTGACAGCACAAGCCAAATGTACACAAGCTGGATCTCAACAGTATAGTTTCTTTGTGGACTGCTGGGAAGTTTGGATAAGTTCAACTTTTATGTAAGCTCAACATCTTGAGGTGGCCACACCATCTTTTCAACGTTAATACATCTTAGGCCTACTGTCCACTGAGGCGTCATTTGACGAATGCACGCAAGCTACAGTTGACGACATACGTATTTTGCATCTTTTATACGTCCACGCAATCGTCATACAATCGTCATGCAAGCTACAAAACGGTTTTTAGCATCGCAGAAGCACGTTTTCATTCTCTGTGAAAATGTCATCAAGCGATGATGAAGACGTGATTGCAGCATACAATTTTATTAGACGGCGACGACACAGACGTCGATTGTACTGGCTTCATCCATATATTGAAAGAAACGTTAATTGTAGATTATTTGTTGCGGCAAGAGAGTTATCAGAAGATGATTCCTACTTTCAATCATTTTACCGAATGACTAAAAATACGTACCGAACATTAGTAAATATTGTTGGGCCCTTAATACAAAAACGAAATACTGTTATGCGAGCTTGTGTCAGCCCGGAAGAAAGGATACTTATAACGTTGAGGTAAGTTTTAAACAGTTTGTTTGTATGTGTATAGTATTTATTGGTAGAAAAAAAAGAAAACAATGTAAAATTGAATAGACGACACTTTATTGATAAAATAACCGTCATCGGTTAAACAAATTTCGGTCAGATCACAAATTTTCAAGATTTTGTAGTTCTGACAAATCAACAGTACAATTTGTATTTGCAGAATAATTTATTGGAGAGACTGGGTTATGTGAATTAGATCCTACAGAAGAACTTGGCGAATAATTGTCTCTGTATTGTAACTGCTGTGTTGATGAATAATCCCTGTATTGTTCCGAGTGCTATACTGGTAGATAATTGTCGCTATTATATTGTTGTGGGCGGTGTGTTGCCGCATAATTGTCCGTGTATGATTGCCTTTGCTGTGGTGCGCCCGACTGAATCTCCTCGAGTAATAATAGCACTTTAATTCTAAACATTCGCATTTGTTCCTCAGATAAACTTTCTACATCTGATAATAAACTGAGTAAAAACATTTTTCTTGGATTATCCTTCGCTGTTTCTTTTCTTTTCATCCAGTCCACAAATGCTTTATCCGCTTCGTTGGTAACTTTTTTTATTTTGGGTCGTTTGAATTTGGGCAAGACCGATTCAGAAGATGCTTCGCCAGAAGTTGTAGCAGATTCAGCAGGTTCTTCGTTAGCTGAAGAATTTGATATGTTGTCAACCGCTATGTTTTCAGTCTCTTCTTCTGGAAATAAAGGGATATTGCCTGGTTCACCCGTGTGAATAGTTGCTTTGACAAAAGGGAGAACAAACTGTAATTCATCATGTAGATAGTATAATTTCTTTTGCTTCGTTGATGAACCACTAGGAGTTGGTTTCAGGCTGCGGACAAATCCATTCCTAATATTCCTCCATCTAGTTTGACAGTCGCTCACTGCAAAAAAACATACATATCTTTCTCTTTTATTCCAGATACCTATCAACTGGGTGTAGCTTTCGAGCACTAGGATTTTACTTTGCTCGAGGAGAATGCACAATATCACGAGTTGTAGCAGAAACGACTGAAGTTATATGGAACGCACTCAAAGATACCTTTATGCCTGTTCCAACTACAGATGAATGGAAGGCTATCGCAACCAGATACTACGAACTTTGGAATCTGCCAAATTGCTTAGGATCCGTGGACGGGAAACACATAAGAATTCAAAAGTATCCTAACACAGGATCTGCAAATTACAACTATAAAGGATACCATTCAATTATTTTATTAGGATGTTGCGATGCAGACGGTTACTTTACGGCTATAGAATGTGGATTTGCTGGAAGAAATAGTGATGGTGGTGTCTTTCAAGTGTCAAATTTCGGACAGTGATTAGAAAGAGATGGCTTAAATATTCCTAATGCAGGCTCACCATTGCCACATGACGAAGATTCTGGGAATATATTTCCATATTATTTTGTTGGGGACAATGCATTTCCCTTAAAAAGATATTTGATGAGACCATATTCTGTAAAACAAATAGACAACACCAGAAGAATATTTAATTACCGATTGAGACGCAAAACAATTGAATGTGTATTTGGTATGATGTCTCAAAAATTTCAAGTTCTTTTAAAACCTATAACATGTCGCAAATATGCTACAATAGTTTCAATAGTAAAATGTATATGTATTTTACATAATTATGTACGTAAACACGAAGGAGTCCGGTATACACTGAATACATTCGGTGAAGCAACACAGATAAACAAACCAATTTTAATACCAAATATGACCTTCGTTAACACACCAAACGGTTTACGTAATTATTTAACAAATTATTTTTTGAGACCGGACTGTGCACTCTCCTGGCAATGGAATTACTGTGTAATTGAATAAATAAATAATATGATTACTCACCAGACATATTGGTTTTTTGTGCCACTTCACTCCACGCTTTTTCCGTGACATCTTTCCTTGAATATTCTGCTAATTTATTATTGTACAGACATGGATATTCTTCGATAATCCGAACAAAATTGGCTGCTGAGGCCGCCATTTCACACGTGTTTGCGTCTCGCCGTACGGTTGAGTACTGGCAGCTGGCAGGCTGCTGCACGAGCTGCATGACGAACGTATGACGATACGCAAATGCGACGATGCCGCATCGTGGACACAGTGTCGTCCCTTTCTGCGTAAGATGCAAGCAAGCTACACACAAGTGTAAAATGACGATGTCGTGCGTATGACGTGCGGCTTCGTGGACAGTAGGCCTTAATTATGTAGGCTGAACTATAGTTTTTATTATTCTGTATACTTGTTGCAATGTGAACATTTTCCGTTATAATTATTATTTATATTTTTGTCAGTGTAAGTGTGTAAGAAATGTTTTTATATTTTTAGTTGAAGTAAGTTTTACTCCTCAGCAAGAATTGCCATAACAGTTCAGTGGGATGGTACAATTTTACCTTCAACAGGTAGGTTATTTTGTATTATGAATATAAAGAGTTGTTTATTCTCAGAAATGCAGACAGAGTTTGTTTCATGTTATACATTCCCAGACTTATACATTTTTTAATGGTTTTATTATTTTTTTGTATGTATGTATGTATATGTGAATAAATAAAGCCCCACAGGGGTTGTCTAAGGTAACAAAATACTTGGGGGAAAAGTAATAATCGTAATGATATCAAATATTCTTTCTATATATTAACAATAATTTTTACTTGCTGTTGTTGTTTGAACCATTTAATAGTATTTTCCCCTATTTAACCCATTACATTCCAGTGATGCATTCACGCAGCGCCTTAAATTATATTTTTTGTAGGATAGCATAACATATTTATGAGATCAGTTACATGTTTTTTACGAAATTAAGACTATAATTGAACTAAAAAATATTTAGTTTAATTAAAGTATTGTATAAAGGTCCAATAAAACTTTTATTACTTTTTTATTATTTCACCACTTGAAGAGTAAGGGGTTATATTTCACAAGTAAATTACTTTGATTGTTATTGAAAGTGCTAACATTTTCTCTTGTTTAAATAGCTTCTGTATGTTTATTTGTAGCATCGTTTATTAATTGAATCTATTTTAATGTAATAACTTTGGATTCTTTTTAGATTAGATATAAAATAAAATATATGTATCTATAATTTTTTATGTTCATTATTGTACTTGTAAATGTATCTGTAATAAAAAAAAAACATGAATATGTATTAATAAATTTATAAATAAACCGTTTTTTGTTTCATCTTCACTTCAGGGGGTAAATTTATATTATACATTTAAAAATAAGGCAGTTAATAACAAATGCATTTAGTTGGATAGCCCTTTATTGCATTTTTTCTTAATTTTGATTGTATAATGGAGAACTACCTATATTTCTATTGTACCTCGCAGGTAGTAAATTACATTTGATTAGAATTCTGAAAGTTCGAACCATGTTCTGTGGTTTGAGCTTCAGAATTTGAATCTAATGTAATTTACTACCTTCTAGGTACTGGCAGAACAATAAATATCCTCTTCTATTTACCGCTAGATGGCGGCAGTATTGAAAAATGGAAACTGTAAATCTTTTTAAGATATCTACATTATCGGCCTGTTTAGAGACACAACCGCTGCAGTAATTGTCGCATTAGATTTCATACTCGACAAGAGAGCACTTTTCATTCTATCCTCGGGTCCGTTTTCTGTGTTTACAGGTCAAAAGCTTAATACTCACTTAGGGTGTAGCCTCATGCAGTCGCTCGTCGCTAGTTTCCAGCGATAAATCTGGTCACGTGACCGTGTTTTAAATTTCCCGCGATTTAAAAATGTAGCGATAAAGCTGAAAATGTTGAGCTTTTGTCGCTAGAATTCAGCGACATGAAACTTCATAGACAAATCAAATAATAATATGTTCTTTTCTCTATGTGCAACTTCTTTGTTATTGTTATATTATTGTAAACAATTGATTCAGGCGAGGTAAATATTGTAAAAGATTATTAATTGGTAAAGTATGAAAATATACGTTTAAACCGATAATTTTGTTTCTTTGTTATACAGTTTTATCGAGAAATGATGTAACTTCTTAACCACATTTTTGTTTGTAACAGTTTTTAGATGACAGATATTAAATGTTTTGTTATAATAATTGAGTACATGTTTTGTTTATATAAATTCATGTTCCTTTATTATTAACAAAAAAGGAAAATTTTCTAATTATTGTGGTAATTGAATGAACTGAAAAGAAACAAACTATTCATGTTGACTATATAGTTTAATAATATAATATTGTTAAATCAATAAATGAAACATTTTTATACTGAAATGAGAAAAATTGCTGTGTATCCTAGTTTAAAATAAATACATTGTAAATAATTATTTTGTTTCAATTTTATTTCCTTAAGTGAGTGTGTTTGTGCAAGTGCGATATTGAACAATGGAGTTTTCTAGAATCTACTAGGTTCATTTGAGCTTGTGGACTTCTTGGGATCAGGGTTTCTTTCAAATACAGAAATAAATTAGCCATATCAACAAAAAATACAAAATTTTATTTTTTTAGTATCAGTTCCGGACAGCTCAATATAATAATGTATTCCTACAATAGAATACAATAACAATATACATGCAGCATTCATATAATATTAAGAATTTAACTTCAAATGTACGTGTTCCCATAAATACAAAGCCTGTCCATGGGGTAGTGTATGGTTTAATAATAATGACATTCCAAGATAATTTAAAATAAAAAAATTAGAAAATTTATATATATTTATTTATATATAATGTTATCAGGAGATAAGCAAACGTTTAAAATTTAACATAAATTAAAAGTAGAACTTCCTTTTTGAGACAACTCCAAAGTGCTCTGCACATTTCTGCAATTATGCTCGCTGTTGTCGTCTTCACCAGATACTGTGGTACGATATGGATGTGAAACATTCACCTGTAGTTAAATATCTGTTGAAGAATTGTATTTAATTTAATGTCTGTAATCAATGTGGTTAAGCAAGACAAATCTACAATAATACCGTAGAATTATTAGAAGTTGTGCAGCAGCAGAAATGGACTCTGTCACTGCGTTCTGTTTTGTTATGAGAGGCCCAACTAAAAATAGCTGCACTTCGAATTGATCCGGTGACATCCGCAAATAAATTTATCTGCATACCAGAAGAGTGTAGAAAAAAACTGCTTAAAAAAGTAATGTTCCATTCGTAATTTATACAATGGGTGAACCCAAAAACGTTTTTGACTACATTCCTTCTTGTATTTGCGTAACAAAATTTCATTTACAACGAGAGCTGCCAATATTTTTTTGCAGAATTTTCTAAATCCTTGCTCTGATACAAATTTGTTGACACTGATCAACCCACTTTTGATATTTGTAAGCAAACGACATCTCGTCAATTTCCTACTATCATAGCAGAGTGTCGCTGATTATAGATTAAAACACTATTTCGTTTTTATTCAGTCCTATTTTATTCACTTGTATCACTGCCACTAAAGAAATAAACAAAATTAGAAAATCAGTTTTAAGGTTATCTGTCATTAATCTTTGTCTGTCAGCTTTCGAGATCGCTGCAAGCAGCCATTTTGTCTCTACTTTACATCACGGCGATTTGTGACATGTCGCCACTTTTAACCGCGGCGATTTGTGAGTTGTCGCTACTTTTTTGAGTCGCGAGAAATTCAAAATTCGGTCACGTGACCCGATTTGTCGCTTAAACCGAGCGATGAGTGATAGCATGAGATTACACCTTAACAACCAACATATTCGAATTAGGGTTTAATTACAGACCACATACCCTTAGATGGTTCACACCCACGGTTCTTATAGTCTAAGAACCGTGGTTCACGTCAATGTTATCCAATTGAGACAAAATCGAGCGCTATCTGAAGATTAGTCTAGGAACTACTGTGTACCGGGAAATTTAAATAGTAGATTTACTGTATGGAATGTACTCATGTTAACGTTATAAATGAAACTGTTTCTAAAAAATTCCACAAGATGAAAAAATTATAAAA
Source organism: Galeruca laticollis (assembly GCA_963921935.1). NCBI lineage: Eukaryota > Metazoa > Arthropoda > Insecta > Coleoptera > Chrysomelidae > Galeruca > Galeruca laticollis. The sequence goes on from OY998182.1 coordinate 89,617,286, forward strand.
TCGACAATTGTTTTGATATTCAATAATATTGAAACAATTGTCAATTTATTAGAATTTATATCATTTTTTGATTATATTGTGGAATTTTTTAGAAACCATTTCATTTATAACGTTAATTTAAATATTGATACTGACCGGACAATTTGATTATTTTTGAAATATTGTATTGTCTACATCATTTAATATAATCTGCACTATAAGGCAGTTTGTATAAGTTTGGACCCATAACAAATTCCAGGAAATTTTAAATTAGCCTACAGTTTTTAGGAGTGTAGTGGTCCTAAATATAGGGTTGGAAAGGGAAATAAAAGCTTGTTTAATCAGTAACATTTAATTATAAGCATTTAATAGTCCTAGATCTAGTTTACGATACAAAAGTTGCATAGCCCTCTCGGGGCGACAATATACACACCTACATCATAAATGTTAAGCCAACCGGGCTTAAAAAATAATTCAATATAATATTTTATTAGTATTGCATTACAGGTACAGGTGGATATACACGTCATAAGTTACGAATATAGTTTCAAACAATTATAATAGAGACACAATCATATTAAGGTTAACATAAGTTAATAATAGTTATTAATGATACTAGTTCGATATGAACACTAGGTATAATAAATCACGTATAAAGTGAAACCACGAGACGTTAGCCGAGTTATTTACACTGGCTATTTACACATGTTTCATTCACAGGGTTCATATCGAACGTGTGTCATTCAAAACTTAATCTAGGGCATTTCAAATATATTTTCTGTGTAGATTCGATTTATTCAAAATATCAAAAACGTTTTAATACATAAAAATTCAAATGATTAAGTGCCTATATTAGTCGATGTTATAGTAACAGCGCTTGTTGATTGCTGCAATTTTAATTTTGATAATGTCACTATTTGCGTTCAATTTTGTGCTTTACGTTCAATTTAATAAAAAGGGTGAGTGATACTGAGAGTGCCCCTTTGGATATCGAAGGCGTTGCGCAAAAGGTCGTCAACTCCCTACTTCCCGAAAAATCGAGACAGACATATGAGCAAAACTTTAAGATTGGTGTATAGGTATAAAGAATAGCAGCATTGAAAAGGTTTTAGAATATTTTGAACATCTTTTAAAACATATCAATCCTTCGTCTCTTTGGAAATATTATTCTATGCTACGTTAAATAATATCAATGAAGAAAAATATAGATATTAGTAAGTACGTTCATTTAATTTAATTAATTGCATTACTAAAAAGCAAATCAGAAGTATTTCAACAAAAAAAATTTTTGACAATAGAAGGTATAGCCAAATTTTTAGTGGAAGCTGACAATAGAACTTTTTTTATGGTGAAAGTTTCATTGTTAATGTTATGAAAACAAGGATACCAAGAGATATTTTTATTATAAACGGGAATGTTGAAAGAATTAATATTGTGGAAATGGTTCGATGATATATGGTGATGCGGCCAAGCAACATAGCTCATACTCGATTATTTATGGGGCACAGAAATAGAAAATGCACTAAGCAGCCGGTTGGTATATTAATACTTTTAGGAAAATGCCATATACTATATCATTGTTTCTGAGTCTTCCAAATCCTCAACAATATACTTGACTTTGCCTCTACAGATAATCTGCGTCATTGCTTACAGATTCAGGAGCATATTTATTAACGGTTAAGAGGCATGGTCGTTGGCGCTCTAACATAGTGGCAGAAAACTATATAGAAAGTGTCGTCTAACATTTTGTGTGGGGTTTCATGTACTGATTGCCTTTCAACAAGTTTAAGCACTCAGGAAAAACACTTTCTAAAAATTCAGCCCATTTGTCTGCAGCTGGACTGCATTTAACAAATTGTAAATACTTTATAATTATTGTTTATAATAAATAAATGTTAGTAGAGATTTTATAATAAATCAAAGTGGTAACTAACTTTCTTATTGTTTGTTTATTTCAACAGTTTGTTTAACAATTTGTCTGTTAAAATAAGTTCATAATGGCACTGAGTGCTATTATGAAGGCCATATTGGCAGTGATATAGATTAAGATTATTATCATACAGAATACTATAACAGCAATCTCGTATTCTTTTATAAAGACTGCATATTTATATAGGATACTTTTTAAAAATCTTTTAAACTTGGCCGGATACAGATATGTAACTTTGTATGTGAGATGATTTAGTCAGAATTCGTTACTAAATGCCTTCTGTAATTATATGCTGAGGTCTTTTAGCATTCTTTCTCTTTAACCTATCTAAACGGATTTTATTGGCTTTTAATTTAATCGTGTTGGAGCCAGTATATAAATTTGATTTACCTTGTAAAATTTTATTTACACTCTTACACCAGTTATGAATAATCGTTCTAATTGAGAATTTTAAAATTAATTTAATAATACTTTCTTTATGTTCATATTTACTACATGTTAAAAACTCAAAATTGACAGAACTATTTACAATGTTTTTAACTTGGTGTATCAATGCTTTACAATGAGGTTTTTCATCCAAACAAAAATTAATTATTTTAAAAATACTATAAAAGGATACAACAAATGAAGTTGTAGGATAACACAATCTTCTAATAGAAGTATCATATTCTCTAAACGATTAATATATTTTGTGGTAAATCATAATTGATTGTGAACAAACTATTTTTACACTCACTACATTTTACATTTTTTTTATCTTCTTCAATATAAAACCAGCTACATAACTGGTTGCCAATTCCTGAAGTTTTTCCGAAAAATTGTGACTGGTGGTTTCACTTATATTGGCATGGTTGGTATGACTATCATTACTTTCAACAAACAGTTTTTTGAGTGGAATAAACATGTTTTCACATTGATCGTTCTCACAATTAAAAGAATGTTTTTAAAAGGATATTGCAGTCTGAAAAAATAGGATTTTAAATACTCCCTGAAACTGCGCAGGTGAATAACAAAATCGTATTTTTCTACAAACATTAAAATTAAAAACAACCTATGTACTAGAAAACACCTAATCTCTAATTTCAACGATTATAAATATTTTTAACAAGAGTTCAAAATTTCGAATTTTCACTTGACGTATATAAATGTCAAATACCACGATCACAGTCCAAAAATGTTTATTTCATAAATTCGTCGAATGATTTAAATTTTCATACGTAATGGTTATTTCGTTTGAATTCAAAATGATATCTTTATAGATGCATCTATTTAATTTTATTAACAAGGCCTGTTATTCTCGATAGATAATAATCAACTGGAGCGGACTCACCAATACTATGGAACGAGAAAAGACTCGTACTATTCTAAATATAATTTAGAATTCTGGAAACTTTCTAAATATAATTTAGAAATCTGCAGCTTTCACTCGATACGATACGATAAAATTTTCTTCAAATTACGCACGCACTGATTTTAGAATGGATGGATTTACGAATTTAATTATACTATTAGACAATATTCACAAAAGTGAGACAACTCTAAAATACGATGTTGTCTCGTGGGGATTTCAAATTCAACTGACTGAACTTTTCTCAAATAAATAATTTTATTCTCCTGTGGTTACGAACTTTTTCTTTTTTTAAAAAAAATACTAAATTATGTTTCCCAATAACAAAGAGATATTTCAAATTCTTTTATTATAATTGTAAGTATGCTAACAGAGACCTCTGTATTTTGAAATTTCGAATATTTTTTTTTCAAATCGTAACAACATGATCTATCTATCATTAAATACATTCTGCATAAATGTCATTGGAAATTAAAAATGTCAAATTTGATATATACTGAGTCTTTCAAAAATATTGATTTCTCATACAATACCGTGTATATCAAAAGTATTGCACACAAAGTATACATAATTTTCCTTATTTCTACCGTTTCTTTTAAATTTCAAATAGAGGAACTGTATTAATATATAATACTATTATTTATTGGAATTTTTATTCTTCATCCCTTTTTAAAACATTCACATCAATATTTCACCCGATTTATTCATATTTCAATCTTTTTATATTTCAATATTTGACTTGTTATTGAGTTTATTCTAATGGTTGTGTCTACTGACACTCCTTCCGTTAAAATAAGACCTTTTTATTATGTTTATTTATTTCAATATATTTACAAAACTAGATGACTAGTTCAACATATATATATATATATATATATATATATATATATATATATATATTGGCATATATTTAATATTTCACGTTTGAGTGAGCCAAGTTACAAAATATTTTAATTTAATTATTGTTTAATATTTTATTAATAGTTATTTATTTTAAATTATGGGCGCCAGAATTGGTCCGCTTGCAACGAATCCCAATTCAAATAAAAAATCTAGTCTTTATAAATATATGTAAATTTATTTTATGTTATTATTGTCCTTACCTCAGGGATGAGTTCGGCACTAAGCGCTCGCCAGCCACAGGAAACTATAGGTAGGGATATCAGAGAAACACAAGAGAACATAGATAAATAATTTAATGTAATGGTGCAAATTCAAACAAATAGTTATTAATAATTCACAATGGAAAATAGTACATATGCTGTAATTCAAATATCAATATCTGTTCAAACCTTCTCATAAATTCAGTCATAAGTTTTTTATTTATAAGTTTTATTTAAATTTCTCATTAAGTAAATTACGACCAATATATTTATCTAATATTCAGGAAAGATGATCATTTTTGCCGCTTATCAATCCCAACTCTAAATTGTTCCAAATATAACTGTCGCGTTTCGAGTGAGTTTTGTGAAATGTTATTTAATTTTATATGAAGACAAAAGGCGTGGCGTGTTGAGAATATTATTGTTGTTGAAAGAATATGAATTTGGTAAGTAGTTAAGTGATTAATTAATTGGTGTATTATGTCCGTAATTATTGGAGATTGAACCTTTAAATCTAATGATTATATACAAAATTAGTAGTAATAATAATCCCTAACCTAACATCTGAGAAATTATTCGTGTTATTGTTTGTATAGGAAAGATTAATGTACACAAGAAAATATAGAATTCATCATTGGTTTCTTCTCAACTCTGTAGATAATGTATATGGAATGTTCGTGGTTACGATTGAACAAAGCCGGAACTCAGGATGAAAAATAACGAATTGTGGGTTATTTTTCCAATATTGTACCACAATTAATGGTAATATGAATCGACGACCATCAAGAATTATTCTAATAAGGTAAATTGATACAATCTTACCAAGTTCTAGTCGATAGCACTAAGTTTTATTCACTATTTGTTTTAAAACGGGTTATATTATTGTTATTTTTATTTGTATACTTTGTCGAGTACTTTAGTCGACTTATTATTGAGTTTTGTTGAAGTTATTTTTACTTTTTATAATGATTTGGAGAAAGAAATTTTTTACATGACTATCGTCTTATAAGACCATGACGCTTCTCTCCCAAGCTTAAAATCAACAACTTTCAATTGTATTTAATTTTGTTTCCTTGTTCATTGTTGTTAGGTGAAAATAATTGTTTTTTCCAAATCAAAACATTCATTCCTGTGTTCTCTTAGATATTTTCACTGTGTTTATTCACGTTTCAAGACCGCACTATGATCACTCCGAATTACTCTATCCGAACCATCAAAGAACGTCAATTTCCGCGTTAAATATTTTCGTTTGACGTTACGATACAATCTGATTGAAAAGTTTATACTATATATAGGGTTTGTTTAAAAGTGTCTATAAATTATAAAGATACAATTATTGAATTTTGTTTCAAAATTCATGTTATTCTTTATACAGGGTTTCTTATTAGTACATACTAGAATATAATTGATGAAATTTACTCACAGTTTTTTTTATTCTTTGAAATATAATTACTGATATTCATTCACAATGTTTTATTGTTTTTCTAAATTGAATTGATGTCTTATAAATCATTTTATCATAACGTATACTATGTATAGGTATTTCTTGACATGTCTAAACTGTGTCTATTCAAATAGCATGTCGTTATGCATTATTTTTATTGAATATTCACTAGAAATTGTTATGATTCAAGTGATACTATTTAGTTCAATTTTCCTTGTAGCTATGTTTCACTTTAATATATATATATATATATATATATATATATATATATATTGTATTGGTTTCGTTTTTCTTTAATTATAGAATTTATAATTTAGTTATTACTATTATTGTCCTATTTTAAATATTTATTTATTTATCAAAAATTTTTATTTTATTATTGCCCAGATTATTACTTTGATTTTACTAGCTCAGGATTTTTTTATTTATTTACATTATATTAATTATTGTGAGAAACAGAATAATTATCAAACATGAAGAAAACTCATTCAAAGGTGGTTGAATCGCGCCATTCAAAATTATCCTGACAATTTTGAAATTTATATTAATATTTTATCAATCTCGTCAAATTATGTATTCAAATTATTATTATTATTATTTTTATTTTTATTTTTATTTTTTTTTATTTTTATGTTTGTTCTCACAGCGATAGTCGGCCTCAGCGGCAAGACTTTCGTTGGGTGTACTTATTCCAGAAAAGATCTCACGATGTTTGTCGCATCTAAGACTACAGATTTTTGCATCGTTCGATATGCTGACTCAGGAATACCGATGTTTTTGAGGGAACTACTTAGTTTCTTTGGAATTAGTCCCATACAAGACAAAACGATTGGAATGATTTTAACTTCCTCAAGGTTCCACAATTCTATTATTTCAGCTTATTTGTTTAATTTTTCATTGTACTTATCTTCTATGTTGGAATTATTTGGGACCGATATGTCAATTATTAGAGCTTCCTTGGATTGTTTCTTAATAACTGTGATGTCGAGTCTGTTGTGTCTTATTGTTAAGTCCGTCATGATTGTCCCAGTAGATCTTAACATACTGATTTTCTATAACTGGTGGGGGTTTGTACTTATAGTATGGCTCGTTATTTTGAGGATCAATATGAAATTTTTTTATTATTTCCAAATAAACTATCGTAGCAACCCTGTTGTGTCTGTCCAGATATTTAGTTTTAGCTAGATTCTCACAGCTAGATAGAATGTGTTCTACGGTTTCTTGGTTTTTGTTGCACTTTCTGTATCTATCTGTTGGTATTTCTTCCTTGAGAATGTATTTTTAATAATTTTTGGTTTTTATCACCTGGTCTTGTATACCAATCATGAAACCTTCAGTTTCGGGAAAAAGGGTTCCAGTTTTGAGCCACTCAACGGATTTAATTTCATCTACTGTAGTTTTCTGCAGGTCATTAATAAATATTCCGTGTAATTCTTTTGAACGCCAGTTTTCAACTTTCTCATCGTCGGTTTTGGTATTGAATGGCTTAAAATTTTGTACCCTCAAGTTTAGTGGTGTGTATCCCATATCTGCTCTCACCACAGCTTGATGAAGTTCATTATTTTGGTGATGGAAAAAGTTTCTTAAGTTTGTAATTTGCTGAGAACAGGCTTCCACGATATCTCTTATTCCTCTGCCTCCCTTTCCTCTAGGTAGAGTTATTCTTTCCACGGACGCCTTTGGATGGTGCTTTCTGTATCTTGTGAACTCTGTTCTGATCTTTCTGTTTAATGCTTCCAAGTCCGTTTGTGTCCATTTAACTATTCCGACGGAGTACTGAAGAGCGGATATGGCATATGTATTTATGGCGGTGGTAATATTTCTTGAGTTAAGCTTGCTTTTTAATATGTTATTAAGGCGTCTTTCAAATTCTTTGATTACAGTGACTTTTATTTCTTTGTGTTCTATTTTATGAGTCTGCAGGATTCCTAGGTATTTGTATGGATGATTGGTCATCGCTTCGATCAATTTTCCTAGTTCTAGTTCTATAGTCTCTCCTTCCTATAGGATTCCTTTTTCGACAGATACAGTTTTACATTTTTCCATGCCAAACGACATTTTTATGTCTGTGCTCCACTGATGTATAAGCTTTAGTTTTAACTCTAGATGGTTTTTACATGCGGCGTATATTTTTAGATCATCCATAAAAAATAAATGGCCAATGGTTTTCGGGTTTTCATTTGTTTTGATAGTAGCTCGATATCTGGTGTGAGTTAAGCCGCGTGATAGAGGGTTCAAACATAGACAGAACCACAAAGCTGAAAGAGAGTCTCCTTGGAAAATTCCTCTGTTGATGTTTATAAAGTCAGTTTCTACCTCTACTTCACTTAGGTTAATTCTTAGTTTCGTTTTCCATTTACCCATAATACTTTTCAAAAACTCTACCATCAAAGGATGTACGTTGTATATTTCCAGGGTTTTTATTAACCAACTGTGGGGCACTGAGTCGAAAGCTTTCTGGTAGTCTATATAAGCCATGTACAAGTTCCTCTTTTTGTTTCTTATTTGTTCTAGTATTACATTATCGATTGTAATTTGTTCCTTGCAACCCATGTATTTTCTTTTACACCCTTTCTGCTCCTCAGTGAGAATGTTGTTTGTTTCTAAATATGTGTACAGTTTCTCACATATTGCTGCCGTAAAGATTTTGTACAATGTGGGGAGGCATGTGATACCATCGTTCCCTGGTGCTTTCCAGTTGGTCAAATTCTTTATTACCTTTTTTAAATCTTTTTCCGTGAATGTTATTCCTCCCATGTGCAGATGATTGTTGTTCTGTATTTCTGCCTTGATCCAAGGCGTATTTTCCTTGTGACTGGTTCCATCGGATCATATACTTTCCCAAAATGTTTGCAAATCTTCTTTTTGTGGTGTTTATTAAGTGATCTGTAGAAGCCTTTCTGGTTTTTTAAGAAGAAGATGTTTTGTATTTTTCGTTGGTAGCTTTCCTTGTATCTTCTTAATCTTTTGGATGTAACAGCAATAATTGTTTTAGTTTCATTAATTAATCTACCCTCTAGCTTTTGTTTGACTTCGACTGGGTTTCCATTTAGCAGCTTATTTGACTTGTTGCCATTCGATAATTGTTGCAGTCTACCAATATTTTTTCTTAGATCTGTAATTTTCCTGCAAAGTCTTTGCTTCCATTTTGGTTTCTGTGGTTTACGTGCTTTGAGTGGTTCTAGTATTTTCTGCTTATTGGTTTTGATCGTTGCTAGAGCTGCACAATAAACATGTAGTTGTATTTCTTCCAGGTCCATATCTGCATCTAGCTGTTTTTGTAAATTTTGGTTAGCAGTTTCTAAGAGAAAACGTGTGTATGGAGTATAAAAAAGTTTTGGCAGCTTCGGTCGTTTAGCAGGATCAGATCCCCTAAATTCGGCGAGGTGTTGTTGGTAGCTTTCTTCCCATATTATTTGATGGTTGATTGAAGAGTACCTACGATTTAATTGGGGTAGGTCAACAACCGGTCCTCTAGTTTCTTCTTCCTGGATCCCCGGGCTCTCATTAATAGGCTGTTGATTGAGGTCCCTATCCACTTCTGCCCTTATTTGTTCGATTGCAGGTGTATGTATCAGGTTGTTCCTAAATATAGCTCTACGTTGGTCTGCTATTCGTTGTTCTGAGAGATGATTTAGGTGTGGCATTTTCTCAATGAAAATATTCCGTAGCCTCATGCGGTACATCGTCATATCAGTCTCCAGTGAAGTGACTGTGAAATACGAACGTATTACTTGTTTGTTAGTTTCACTGTCCCATTTCATACGTCGTCTTTCTCGTTGTGCCTGATTTGGTTCAGTGGGTATTATTATTATTATTATTATTTTTTTTTCCTTCCTTTAGGCTTCGACATCTAGGTCATTAGCCTTATAATTTCAGTTCTTATCTGTATTCTCTATCTCCTTTGTGCTATGTGCTTCTATTCTTTATTATATTTTGTGATACATTCCTATTGCCTTTAGAAAGTTTAGTATATTTTGCTGGTGGGAATATTCTGCTAAGCATCTTCTGATATCAATTGGGAGGAGGTTGTTTTTCCTTTGGTTATCATATTTTGGGCAATCAATAATAACATGATTTACAGTGAGGTGAGTTTGACATGTATCGCATTGTGTTGGGTGGGTCCCTAATAGAAGATGAGAAGAGGTCAAGTGTGTGTGTCCTATTCGTAATCTTGTCAGAATGACCTGTTCCTTCCTTGTTTTCACCTGGTATATTGTTGGTATCGTATGCACCCTGGGTTTTATTTTTCTTAATCCGGTAATAGTGTGGTTCCATTCATTTTGCCACTGTTCTATGATTTTGTTTCTTATGTAGTGCTCAATGTCTCCAAGGCTGTTCTTTATTACGTCTATATTGCCAGATGTAGCAGCTTCTTTGGCCGCTTTATCAGCTATTTCGTTACCTTTTATACCACAATGACTTGGTATCCAAATAAAAATTATTTCCGTTCCTTTGTCTGTTAAGCGCTGTAGCATACTTAAGATAGTTTTGGTAACTGGTTCTTGATTATATTGCTTTTTAATTGACTGCAATGAGCTTAATGAGTCTGTACAAATTGCTACATTTTTCAAAGCGTTGTTATCTGTATACTTCAGAGCCTGAAAAATTGCATACATCTCGGCATAATAGATATTGGTAAAATTCTTGAATCCCCATTGATAAGTATCTTGTTTAGTGACGATCGCACATCCAACACCCTGTTCGGTTTTAGAGCCATCTGTGTAAATTTCTAATGGATTGTTATGCTTGTGTAGTATGTTGTGTATTTCGTTTTGTAGGATTTCCTTGGGAGTGTCAATTTTGTTGTATTTAAGACAGTCTGTGTATATTTGCGGGATTTGTATTTTCCAGGGTTGGTATTCATCGTTTCTAAAGGTGTAAATTTCTATGGTTGGAATAAATTCCAATATCATCGCTTTTGCACGAGTTATTGCCGGTTTGTGTAGACGATTTTCGAATGAATTTTGTTCGTCCTCCTGTATGAGATCTAGTACAGGGTGTGTTTGCAGAGAGGTGATTTTGTTAAAGTAGTTGATCAATAAATATCTTCTTCTATATTCCAATGGTTGAACTTCGGCTTCACAACAAAGTGACGAATAAGGACTTGTACGGAAAGCCCCCAGTGCCAATCTTAATCCGGTTGCTTGTACTGTATTCAATTTTGTTAATTGTGATTTGCTTGCTGATCCATATACCACACTACCGTAATCCATTTTGGACAGTATGAGAGACTTATACAACTGGATTAGAGTTATTGAATCTGCTCCCCAATTAAGATTGCAAACCGATCTTATTATATTGAGGCGTTTTTTACATTGTATAATCAAATCAGAGATGTGTTCCTTCCAAAGTAGTTTACTGTCCAGTATTAAGCCCAAAAATTTATAAGATGATTTAATTTCAATATTGTTTCCATAAAGGGTAAGGTTTGGGTGATTATGTAGTTTCCTAAGTCTGCAGAAATGTACGCAACACGTCTTTTTAATTGATATTTTAAAACCATGTTGATCGGCATATTCTGTTATCCTATCTATTGTGCTTTGCAGCACTGTTTCTATCTGTTCCATTTCTGAGGCTTGGTAATAAATCGATAAGTCATCTACAAATAAGCTTCTGCCTAGGTCGGTTGGAATACATTCTGCTAGTCCATTTATTGCTATCAAAAACAGGACAACACTCAGAATTGATCCTTGAGGAATACCATTCTCTAATACTTGTTTATCTGATATTGTACCACCAACTTTCACTCTGAATGACCTATTCGTTAAAAAACTGCTTATGAATTGGGGTAGACGACCTCTAAATCCCCATTTGTGCAGTGTATCCAATATTCCATATCGCCATGCAGTATCGTAGGCCTTCTCAATATCAAAGAACACTGCTACTGTGTGTGACTTATTGGCAAAGCTTCTTTGTATGTGGCTCTCAATTAGCACTAACTGGTCAATTGTTGACCTATTCTTGCGAAATCCCATCTGGTATTGATTGATTAAACCCTTATTTTCTAATTCCCATATTAAGCGATAACTGATTATTTTTTCAAATGTTTTTCCAAGGCAGCAAGTGAGGGATATCGGCCGATAATTAGATGGATCCAGATGATCTTTACCAGGTTTAGGTATAGCTATAACACTCGCTTCTTTCCATTGATCTGGGTAAGTTCCTTGCTGCCATAATTTATTAAATAAGTTGACTAAATACATTTTTTTATTTTCAGGTAGATTGATGAGAAAGTCGTATGGTATTTCATCCGGTCCAGGGGCCAATTTTTTAACAGATTCGAATGCATTTTCCAGTTCATTAATGGTAATTGGGGCATTGTACGACAAATGTTCATCACTTTTAAAATCTATATCAATTTGTTCTTTCGCAGATTTTGTATTTTTGAATATATCGCTATAATTGGCGTCTGAACTTATATTTCTTAGAAAAACTGCCAGTTCTTCTGCGATATTTTGATCACCTGTGATTTCTCTCCCATTTACAATCAGCATAGTAGGGGTAGTACTGAAATGGCGTCCCTTTATTGCTTTGATTTTTTCCCACACTTCCTTAATAGGAGTCTCGGTATTTATGGAGCTTACGAGTACATACTGTTTCCACGATTCTTTTTTACCTTTTACAATTAAAAATCTAGCTTTAGCTCTTGCTTTTTTGAAAATCAGTATGTTTTCTGTATTAGGGCATCTCTTAAATTTATTGAAAGCACTTTTCTTCTCTCTAATTGCTACTCCTATTGCGTCATTCCACCAAGGTACGTTTTTCCTAATGGCGCCTCCTTTTGACCTAGGAATACTAATCTCAGCTGCATATTGGATCGTTTTTGTAAGGTTGTCTACTTGGCTTGACATGTTTTCGTTTACAAGTTCAATTGATTCCAACGTTTTCTTATATAGACACCAATCTGCCTTCTCCATTATCCAGCGTTTTCTAACTTCCTTATTATTTTGGTTAATTCCAAGTTCAATCGAGATTGGTATATGATCCGTATTCTCTTCATCGAGTACATTCCATTTGAAATTTGCTGCAATATTAGCACTACACAACGTTAGGTCTATGTGAGAAAGATTTCCTGTCCTGGAATTGATGTACGTTCCTTCTCCTGTATTTAGCAAGACTATGTCTAGGTCATCTATAATATCTTCCAATATTCTACCTCCTGGGCATACTTTATTAGAACCCCATAAAGGGTTATGGGTATTGAAGTCTCCAGATATTATAAATGACTGTGGAAGTTGTTGAAAAAGTCCACGAATTTCTTGGCCTGTCCAATTGTTGTTGGGGAGATAAAGATTACAGATCGTCACCTTTAATGGATATTTTATATAAACTGCTACAGCTTGTAGAGAGGTTTGTAGGTTGATTTCTTCGACGTGAATATTATCTTTTATGAAAATCGCTACTCCGTGTTTAGCTCTTTTGTTAGGTATATCATCATATCTATATGATTTATAGCCTCTCAAGTTGAACTGATCTTCTGGCTTGAGATGTGTTTCTTGAAGACATATACAAAACGGATTCTTATCTAAAATAAGTGTTTTTAGTTCTGGATAGTGATATTTGCATCCATTACAATTCCATTGTAATATATTTTCGTATTTGTTCATTTATTATTATTTGTAGATGTTAGATACAATATAATGTATATGTCTGTTATTTGTTAAGGTGAGACTTTGTTCCATCCCCTTTTTTCTTTCTTAGTTATATATGTATATATAAATATATTAAGGTATAAATAAATGTAATACTCGTATAAAAGTGTAAAATATATGTATGTATATGATAAAAAAAAATATGAATAAAATTTTCTAAATAATTTTTTATCGTTATATCACAGATTATTTTCGGAGATTATTGTCATCTCCTCTAAAGAATTCGAAGATCTTGGGCCCCGATCTGGGGTTATCGAAATGTTTATCTGAGATGCGGTTGTTATTTCACAAGTTGCTGAATCCATTTTCTCTTCTGCTTTTTTCCTTGGTTTGCCTTTTGGCCATCCTCTTTTTCCTTTCTGTTTTTTTCGATAACTTACACCGCTTAATACTGATTCATCATCTGATGAGCGTGGATAATCCCGCTTGTAAACAGATGGTAGAGATTGACAATCAGATACTTGTGAAGCGATGCTGGGTGCCAAAGGAAATATATTAGATCTTTGTAATGCATTCAATAATAATGGTGCTAGCTCTTTCACAAGTTCAGGTATATTCACTTGTGGAGGAGTAGTTGATGGTAAGTTAGTTGTAGTTGTTCGTGCATAAGATACGTTAGGCTTTGGTGTAGTAACAACTACTTTTTTCTTCGCATCGAAGTAAGAGAGGTTTTCCTTGACCTTTATTTCCTGGATTGCAACCTCCTGCTTATATACTGGACATTCTTTGTCTCTAGCTGAGTGTGAACCATTACCGTTCACGCATGAGAATGAGAATATTATTAATATTATTATTATTATTATTATTATTATTATTATTATTATTATTATTATTATTATTATTATTATTATCATTATTTTTATCGTTGAAATGTGAATTTAAAATAAACACAAATTAATGATGTCAGTAATTTTAAATTATTGAAGATTTTTACTGAAATTGTGTATACATATACTATGGGTAAGTACAATACAATTATTTTGTGACAATATAACACAGTTATGAATTTTTAATTTTATTATAAGAACCACCAATAATCATAAATTGGTGAAAATGTGAATTTTTCTCCGTAAAATTTAAGCCGAAATGACACTGATAAATCTTCTCCCTAAATGTTAACAAATATAAGCCGAAATGAGCTGACAACGCACAGTTTTTTTATGAGCGCATAAATTAATAAATTTTCGTACCTTATTTCACACAGGAGTTGAAGTTATGCAGTCCAAAGTAAATTTCTACCATCCAAAATGTTCTCAAGAATTCGGAAATCCACCAACTCTTCTGATTCAAATCTTGATAAATACGAAAATGTATCAGACCAATTATATTTTTGTTCCTCTTACTACCTTTATAAAGTTTGTATAAATTTTTTTATTTATCACAAATGTACGCTTTATCGTTTTTAATTCTAGAAAAAAAATATTGTATCCCCTCTTGACGTTTTTTATCAGATTGACTTCTTTCAAAAAAAATTATCGATCAATAAAATGATCGTTAAGGGAAACTTTTTCTATACAATAGTGGATTTTTGCTTTATAATTCAAAATGTGTCTGATAATCATCTAAAATTGAAACCTTTTGCTTTGCAAAATGGACTGTTTAAAATGATAATCTGGAATTTTTCTTTCTTTTTTTCTATTTTGCTATTAATCACAATAACTTTTATTTGATAATTTTTTAAAGAAATTTGTGTAAACTTAGTGTCTTTTCTAATTAATTTTGACAATATCAAAGTTCCAAATTATTACTTTTTCCGGACAATTAATTTAATTCTCTAGTCTGTAATCAGAAAAATCTTCTATGTACATTATTACTTATCTAATTGAATACTATGGGTTTACTCAATAAACAATATTTTTCGAATTACTATTATAGTTTATTTATGATAAAAAGACGATGATGTTATTTAGAGTTACTTTCCTGCTTATCAGAATAAATATGAATATACCAACCGTGAATACAATTTATCCTCAATAGCCAGGGAAATTTTCACCTAACGGGTAGGCAAAACTTCAAGACGTTGTCAAATCAACTGGCGCTTTTAAATTCATTGCTGCTTTAAGATTGAAAAAACAGTTATTTCCATAACTAATTATTTAGGAAAATCTGCAGTGTGTGGTTAATCGAATGCCGAAGCAGCTGAACAGAGAATGTCAAGAAATGGTAACATCTTTGTTCAGCTATTTTGAACGAGAATGCCGAAATGGGGGCCTGCTTCTCCCGCTTACTGCTGTAAGAGACGTAAGTAATAGTATTCGCTATTTGTATTCATCATTATTAATATTATTGTTACATATTTAAATGTAAATGATTAAATGTTTTTAATGTTAGGTTAGGTTAATTAAACTTGATAATATATTATTCTTTCATAAATTGAAGAAATTATATTGTAGAGAGTTGCAGAAGCTTTACAACTTAGCGTTACCACTGTTAACCGTATTGCCGCCAAGCATAATACAGGTGAACAGTCTAAAAGCCCACCTAAAAAGAGACAACGCATAAAACCTACTGTTGAAATTGATACCTTTGATCAAAATGCTCTCCGGAATGTTATATACGAAATGTATGGAAACAGTGAGTATATTGAATTTACTGTTTTATTTTATTCATAATTAACTAACACAATATTTTTTCAGAGGAACACATAACCTTTAAGAGACAAACTCCAGGAGCGTGAACTCTTTAATGATTGTTTAACATCACTCTGGAAGATAGTGTAAAATATTGGATTCAAATACCAAAAAGATGATCCTCGTCGTGGTTTAATGGAGTTGCCACATATTGCATTAAAACGTGTACATTTTCTACGTGAATATGTCAAGATAAAAAGGGAAGGTTTATATAAATTTGTGTTTTTGGATGAGACCTGGATATTTAAAAACGGTACTGTTGGACGTTCTTGGCAAAATTCTAATCATAGAAGCGTGAAAATAACCAAAATTGGTGGTCCAAGGTAATTGAATAATAAAAATTTAGCAATTAATTTATGATGTACTAACATCTACTAGTCACACTATTTTATTTAAATCTATATAATTATTAATAGTTGTTTTGAGCTATGCAGTTTATCTAGGCAACCTAGCAGTAATTTGTTATTTCCTTATTGTAGGTATATAGTATTGCATGCTGGTTCCTCTTCTGGATTTATTCCTGGAGCAGGGCTGATTTTTTCTTCCAAAAAACAAGATGATATTGACTTTTCTAGTATTCGTTAAGTAAAGGAAAAGAATTACAGTTTGGCAACATCACAATATTTTGTTTTGCAACGTCATCGTCTTTTTATCGTAAATAAACTATACTCTATCATCTCTAACTGTTCATTATTTCCAATTTTAATGTCTTCTAAAGAAAAGTTTCTAATCATTGCTCATGTTAGTATCCCACGCAAAGCTAAAGCTTTTTATTCAAATATTATTACTTTTAAGGTTATTTCCTTTTTTAACACTCTTGTTAACCTATTAATTTATCATACATATAATTATTACCATAACTTATTTACTATTTATTTAAATTCCTCAAATACCTTGGATAAAACAAAATACTTACCAACTATAAATATTTGTCATGTCTCAAATGGCTGTCCCTTTTAATTTTTAAATTTTATTTTTATTCATTCTCTTTTAGATTTCGACACCATTGATATTACCTATTGAAATTGTCAATACCACTGAATACTACCTATAATTATGAAAGAGAGGGGGATGTTTTGGTGAATTACTAGTAATATAGTGCTTTTTGAATTGACTTTTCAATATCTGTTCAGTTTTCCCCGCTGGAGAAATTCAAGAGAGAGAGAGAGAGAGAGAGAGAGAGAGAGAGAGAGAGAGAGAGAGAGAGAGAGAGAGAGAGAGAACGAGAGAAGTACATTTCCATTTTTAACACAATCAGTGCTCAAGGGCAGAAGTAAATAGTTGAAACTGTGAAGATTTTGTTCATTAAACTATGTCTAGTAAACTATTCACAATACACTTTGAATGAGAACAAGTATCAAGTGTTGACACCAATCGTTTGCTTATTGTTAGGAATACTCCAGTAGGACCAGCCCTCAATCGCCTTCCACTGAGATGAGTCGGATTTCCAGCTTTCAAACTCTATTCTCAATATTGCCTTACAGCATTTCTTTTATTCGTTAAACGTTTTTGTGTCTATTTTGATCCGATACCAATATCGTTTACTAGACGTGGCCACAGTTCTGTAAAAACGAACGAATGCTTAAATGTTCAATCAAAATATTGGCGATACACAACCGACTGTTTTTTAAACATTGTGATTAATTTTAAAATGTGTCTGACGGAAATGTGAGCTACTAGTACATTTGCTTTTTTCGATCGTTATTCCCGTTCCTTATTCCATTGAATAATATTGAAAAAATATTTACAAAAAACTAATCCTTCGACTTTCAACTATTTTCATATAGTACATTCAACATATGATTTACAGATTAATTGGTTAACTAGCCTGCAATGGTATCACGTAGCTTCTATTATTTACATGTATGTCCAGTGATATCAGCAAATCTTTTCAATCGGAATAGTGCTAATTTGACATTCTAGTGAATCAATACTATTATGTGCAATAGGGGAGCTCAATTTTTACTGTAATTTCAACTCGCAGTTATTGACTTGATTTGGCAGAAAGGTACAAGGATTGGAAAAAAGGATACAACCGAAGAAAAGAAACAAAAAAGTCTGAAGACAAAACAACAAGAAGCGCAAAAAGTATATTATCAAGTTAAATTTAATTTGAAAACGTAATTACAGTTTAGTAAATTATATATATATATATATATATATATATATATATATATATATATATATATATATATATATAATTTGTTCTATACAGTTGATATCAGAAAACACTCTATGTGCTGTTACCAAATTATAATGTTCGCACCGTCTTACGTGTTTTATATTAACTTGCTGTTGTTATTATATTTAAATATTGCTAATGATTAGATCACATTGTTACACAAATGTGCTATTTAAATTTATGTCAGCTTTTTTGTAGTACTTATTGATCGTTAAATAGATCCGATATTTTCATTTGTTCTGTAGTTTATCCATTGACTGTTAATTAGTTAGTTTGGGCACTCTACCAATATTGAGAGAAATGTAATACAGTAGTTTTCGATAAATTCTGCAGTATAGAATTAAGACAGGCATTCTATTTAGTTTTGAGTTTCTGTTGCCTCTCTCCAACCAGGCTGTTTCCAAATATATCCAGTTGTTGTCATGGTACAAAAAGCATTATAGTACTTTCCTGGAGCTCTGCAATATGACCATTCTGGACATTTACATCTAAACTGACTCCTAAATTCTTCTTTACAAATTTCGTTCCACCAACAAATTCTCTGTAATGAAAATGAGGTTTTCAAAGGTCATAATATTACGAGGCATCAAAATGTCGATGATAAATAAGTGGGACATTACGGAAGGAGTTGCCATTTCATCGTTTTAGTATAAGTAGAAGTTTATATATATATATATAGAACAAAGAGATTCTTGGGTAATGCACACAGAGAGAAAAAGGGCTACTGAAACTTTGTGTTTGGTTTTCCTGTTGAAATCCGTTGTTTTGTTTTTTCCCACGCTTCGATTAACATCTTTGCTGCCAAGTTTCACACTCTTATTTTGTTATACCGTACTGGGGACACCTAATGAGCCAGAAACATGCATGTCTGCGGTAACCACTACCTTTCAGTAACCCTTTTTCTCTCTGCCTGCATTACCCAAGAATCTCTTTGTTGTTGTTTCCATATCACGCGATATGCATACATCTTATATATATATATATATATATATATAAAAAATGGGTACTCACATTAAACGAGTAAAGAATATAAATTAAAATCTAGATAACCAGTGTAAAAATGTTAATATATGCTTGAGACTGTTTTAAATACCTTTGCTCAACCTTTTACACAAATTTTCACGAACATTTCCGTTACATCCACTCATTTGTCAACTTCATATTGACAATAATTTTAAGAAGTCTCAAGCATATATTAACATTTTTACACAGTTTTTCTGGGTTTTAATTTATATTTTTTACTCGTTTAATGTAATTACCCATTTTTTATTTTTCATATGTTGTTATATAATATATTTTAGAGTGACTGACGAAGTAATAAAACTATTACGAAAGCTCTCACTAAATTAAAAAAAAGAGTTCGAAGCCAATTGCTCCATCCTCATATATATAAAATATAAGTTTTAGTATAAGTAAAAGTTTATATTATGTACCTACTTATATATATATATATATATATATATATATATATATATATAAAACTAGTGAATATTGGGGATTGCAGCAAAAAATTGGAAAAGATATACTCTTAGCGGAAAATGTCCAAGCTTTCGAGGATGTTTGTCCTCATCATCAGGGAAACTAGAATGAAAAAACAACAGTTAAATACTGTGGTCAAAGAGAATAATTAAAAATGAAATTCACAACCACGTGTGTACTTACCTCCGAAGTGAGGTTAGATTCCATAAAGATGTAAAATCGTAAACTACAAGTCGTAAATTGTGGAATATTTAAGTAGGAATTGAACCAACGGCCTAATCAATCGTGTCATAGCAACAATTGTGAATGTCGCAGCATTTTATAAAATAAAACCATTGATTTCATCTTCATGTGTCACTATACTAAACGCCGGCGAGGAAATGATATATTTTGCCTCCAAAAGGGAAGTGGCAAGAGACAAACAGTGTTACCAACGTCAACAATGAGCTGTGGGACAATGCCACTATTTTCGTAATGGCAGCTGTAGGGCAAACAAATGGTGTAACGAGAAGATGTAATATTGTTGAAAAGAGGAAGAGAGGAAGAAAATGTGAGACAGAGCTAGGAGAACGCTCTCATTTTTATTATGTTTTGAGTGCGTAGAGAACATCACTTCGTTTGGACTAACACAAGGGAAGAAAAGAGAAGACAACAGAAAAGAATATTAATATGTAATAATAAATATAGTAATTAAGTAATATAATAGTTCTCCAATCTGAATGTATCTACCAACACCAATACACTCAAAATTAGGTTTAATTAATTATTTGTTTACTTGAATGTATCTACCAACACCAATACATTCAAGGTAAGTTTATTATTATTATTATTATTGAATTAAAGTAATAAGGGTGGTGTTGTCAGGAGCAACATAGTTATTTCCCACCACTTGATGTGCAAAATTAGTATCTAAGGACAACAAAAATGAGTAGATCTCACTTAAGTGATCAATATCAGTTTTCCTGTTAATTACATTATTGTTTTGCGAAATAAAAGCCATTTCCAAGAATGATCTTTTCGTTTTGTTAGACTCAGTCGCTAACACCTTCACAGCCTCATAATTCATCTGATGATCAAGAGAATTTACATGAAAAGCTAACGCGCACCTCTCTGGGTGTAATCTAGCATCACTCTTATGTGAAACTATACGGCTAGATAGAGATCTTAAAGTCTGTCCGATATATTGTTTATCACAATCTCTGCAAGGAATACTGTACACCACGTTAGTAAGTGAAGTCAAGGGGTCTTTATCTTTAACTCTAGAGTAAATCGATCTGATTGAAAGAACAGTTTTATTAGCAATTTTAAAATCACCACATGAACGGAGCAATTTGGCAAGTCTCGGAGTTATGTCACTTATATATGGCACTCCGAGACTTGCCAAATTGCTCCGTTCATGTGGTGATTTTAAAATTGCTAATAAAACTGTTCTTTCAATCAGATCGATTTACTCTAGAGTTAAAGATAAAGACCCCTTGACTTCACTTACTAACGTGGTGTACAGTATTCCTTGCAGAGATTGTGATAAACAATATATCGGACAGACTTTAAGATCTCTATCTAGCCGTATAGTTTCACATAAGAGTGATGCTAGATTACACCCAGAGAGGTGCGCGTTAGCTTTTCATGTAAATTCTCTTGATCATCAGATGAATTATGAGGCTGTGAAGGTGTTAGCGACTGAGTCTAATAAAACGAAAAGATCATTCTTGGAAATGGCTTTTATTTCGCAAAACAATAATGTAATTAACAGGAAAACTGATATTGATCACTTAAGTGAGATCTACTCATTTTTGTTGTCCTTAGATACTAATTTTGCACATCAAGTGGTGGGAAATAACTATGTTGCTCCTGACAACACCACCCTTATTACTTTAATTCAATAATAATAATAATAAACTTACCTTGAATGTATTGGTGTTGGTAGATACATTCAAGTAAACAAATAATTAATTAAACCTAATTTTGAGTGTATTGGTGTTGGTAGATACATTCAGATTGGAGAACTATTATATTACTTAATTACTATATTTATTATTACATATTAATATTCTTTTCTGTTGTCTTCTCTTTTCTTCCCTTGTGTTAGTCCAAACGAAGTGATGTTCTCTACGCACTCAAAACATAATAAAAATGAGAGCGTTCTCCTAGCTCTGTCTCACATTTTCTTCCTCTCTTCCTCTTTTCAACAATATTACATCTTCTCGTTACACCATTTGTTTGCCCTACAGCTGCCATTACGAAAATAGTGGCATTGTCCCACAGCTCATTGTTGACGTTGGTAACACTGTTTGTCTCTTGCCACTTCCCTTTTGGAGGCAAAATATATCATTTCCTCGCCGGCGTTTAGTATAGTGACACATGAAGATGAAATCAATGGTTTTATTTTATAAAATGCTGCGACATTCACAATTGTTGCTATGACACGATTGATTAGGCCGTTGGTTCAATTCCTACTTAAATATTCCACAATTTACGACTTGTAGTTTACGATTTTACATCTTTATGGAATCTAACCTCACTTCGGAGGTAAGTACACACGTGGTTGTGAATTTCATTTTTAATTATTCTCTTTGACCACAGTATTTAACTGTTGTTTTTTCATTCTAGTTTCCCTGATGATGAGGACAAACATCCTCGAAAGCTTGAACATTTTCCGCTAAGAGTATATCTTTTCCAATTTTTTGCTGCAATCCCCAATATTCACTAGTTTTATTCCTAACTAGTCAGCAAAGACTATCTTTCTTCTTATATATATATATATATATATATATATATATATATATATAAGTAGGTACATAATATAAACTTTTACTTATACTAAAACTTGAGAAGAAATGGCAACTGCTTCCGTAATGTCCAGTAATAAAACTATTACGAAAGCTCTCACTGCATGTAAACAACAAGCAACAAATAAGATATTCGTGGGTATTTCACGTAGGAAGAAGTAGCCCTTTCTTCTTTCTGCGTGAAATACCCACGAATCTCTGTGTTGCTTGTTATATATACACAGGGTGTTTCCAAAGTAATCTGAAAGGTTGCTGTGGGCACTATTTAATTTTAAGACGAAAAGTTCTTATAAACATGTGTGATAAGTCTTGTCGTTAATTACTTACAGGGGTTTCGTTTACAGTTAGCTCGTTTAGTAAAAACATTAATCATTAACGACAAGACTTATGACACATGTTTATAAGAGCTTTTCGTACTTCAAATTGAATAGCGAATCGCTCACAGCAATCTTTCAGATTACTTTGGAAACACCCTTTATATAAACACAGGATTATTGGGGAAGCGGCAAATTAAAAAGAGAAATCTTTATAGTCCTTGTCCAATCTTTCGGAATTTATTATACGTTATAAAAGTTGTACAGTGGTAACTTGTATACGATATCAAAAGAGTTACTTGAATTTTATTAAAATAATTGTTAAATTCATGTCGTACTTATGCATTTTTACTTTTGTAGGGTAGACAATAAGAAAATTTACAAAATCATCGTTTTTAACATTTTGTAGATATGACTGTATATTTGAACAATTTTAAATAAATTTTCTAGATAACAATTTTCGATATTATGAAAAATGAAGATACTGGTCAATTTTAAAATGTAAGTTGATAATTTTCACTTAACCCATTTTCTGATATCCTTGATAAAATTTGAACGTTTGGAAGATGGTTTGTAGATATGATGATGTGTTATTTTTTTCTTATATAATTCCTTCTATTAAAAAATAAATGAAATATGGGTGGGTAAAGTCACCTCGTGAGGTGGAGTTACTTTTCACACCAGATGTTTTCTTTGTGTAACGAAGCTATAAATAAAAGATGGGTAAAACCACCTCCTCGGGGCGTTACAAGAGCCACAGTAAAGACAAAAATTGCTCAAGAAATCGAATTTTATTCCTAAAATACAAAAAATTATACAAATCATGGACAAATAATGCTGAAAAGTCTTGCAAGACGTGACCAAAAAATATTAATTATGAAAATAAAGAACAGTTCACCAAGAAATAAATGCCAAAAAGAAGAATCAATAAAGAGCTACGTGCTAAGATATTTCTCTAAGTCGTAAGACAAAGTCTTGTCTTTTTTCGGTAGGCGGAGTAGGCTTGAGAACAATGCCGTCTCGTGAAACGCTGGCTTAATCTACCACCTGAGGAAAAGTGAATGATTTCCCCTTATCCTTGATTTGCGCTTCACAATTTTTTCCCCCAACATTTTCATCAGAACGAGTTGCAAACCACAGAATGGCTCTTAGACATTGAGGAGGATTGTTTCAATGATTGCAGCGCCTCAAACGACCTTTCAGCTATTTACAATGGAGACGTGAAACTGTTTTTTCGAAACTGTGTGTCTGTCATTAGAAAACAAGAATGACATATGGAAAAAGAATTGAGGAGTTACTAACGGATGATTAAAAAAATAAGTAAAAAGAGTGTTTCTATGACATTTGTTTTAGGTGTAAGATACATACTTCGAAAATATTTGATTTTAGTGTAGAAGTGTGTATTTTAAGAAACACGTGTGTTTGTCTTCACAAAACAAGAAGAAGAGTGACAGATGGAAAAATAATTGATGAGTTACTAACGGAGTGAGTAAAAGTGTTATTTATGACATTCGATTTAGGTGAAAGATACAAAAATACTTCGAAAATATTTGATTTTAGTGATGAAGAAGTGTATTTTAAGAAACACGTGTGATTGTCATTAGAAAACAAGAAGAAGAGTGACAGAAGGAAAACGAAGAATCTTTTGAAAATGTTTTTATTAAGATGGATTCAAAATGTTTATTTATAGCAATGTGAAAACTTGTATTCTTAATAAAGATTATATGTCGTTATTGTTTTTATTGACGAAGACGTTAACAGTATTGACGATACATATTTGACAATGTAGGTTGCCTTTATTGACGACCGATGGCTGGTAATGTAGGTTAACTGTATTGACCACAGATGGTGGTGGTTGACTGAATTGATGACAGATGGCTAGTAATGTAGGTTCGCTTTATTGACGATAGATTTAAAGTAGGTTAACTTTATTAACGACACATGGCGGACAATGTAGGTTAGCAGTATTCAAGACGGATGCCGTGTAATGTAGGTTGACTGTTTTGATGACAGATGGCGGGCAAGGTAGGTTTTGGCTGACTAATTAGAGACGAGGAGAGTGTTAGTCTACAATGGCTGCCCAATCAGAGACGAGGAGAGCGTGGCCTAAATGTGGAGTGGGGGGGGGGGTGGTTTAAACCGACGGGTTACCTATTTTTATGTACAAGCTTACGAAATTCATTTTTTCCATTTTCAAGGTTTTTATTTTGGGAACGAACCGCTGCGCAGCTTCCGTTCCAATTTAAGAAGCACTATGTGTGATACCTGAGGACGTTGAGGAAAACGTTCTAGGTATAAACGGGCCATTCATCGCGCATTTATCCTACAGTCACCATAAACCAATAAAATAACAATGTACTTGTATGGACTGAATGTAAGTGGCATTGAGCTTATAACAAGATGAATAATTTTGAATTCAAATTTGTGGATAGTATAAAAAATTTATTCGTTGATTAACTACAACACCCTGGTACCATTCGCAAATGATTCTTGTTCTTCACTCATAATTATTAACTGTAATTAATTTTTTGACATGAGAATACTCTACTTCTTTCTCGTGAAGTTTTTAAAAACAGTGGCGGAAGCAATGAGGATAATTAGGTAAAGCAAAATATAAAACGTTAATTATTTTGGTGATAATAATAAAAAACCCATAAGAATGTTACATCGTTTGATTACAAATACAATAACAGGCAATTTGAAAATAGAAAGTGAAGGGTGGTTGCCAAAGGACTGCTAAGTGAAATAAAGTTTCTGATACGTCATTAGGAAGGAATTGTCATTCACAACAGTTTTTATACTATTGGATTATCTTTTAAACTAAGTGAGATATTGCCTGAGAACGATAAATTGGGACACCTTGTATATCTTGAGAGATTGTCATACAATCCTGTTGTTAATTTTATGTAGGGAGATATACAGAATATTCATTGTGCTTATTATTTATTGAATATTGGTCGTTGATTACGTTATTTGGCTTAAAATCTCAATTTCATTTTGTGTTACAACAGTTATGAAGTCATAGCGAAAGAAAATATTAATATTGAGTTCATGAATGATAGCTTCTTCGAAATGGTACTATATATACGTATCCTATGAATAATTTTGTTTGTTAATTGCTCCTCTCTTCTCACAATATATATATATATATATATATATATATATAAAATAAATAAATTCTAGTACCTATATATATATATATATATATATATATATATATATATATATATATATATATAGGTACTAGAATTTATTTATTTTATTTTTTCCATTTTCAAGATGATATATTATAAAGGTTGTACATGGTAAATTATATATAATATCAAAATCGTAGATCCAAGACAATCACCCGGACAATGCAGAGATCTGTCTGGAATACATAAAACGACGTGAAAGGTAAGATGCACGTATATCGAAAAACAACAACCCAAAGCTGCAGCCTCCAAATACATACCGGGTCCCCTTCCAACGATCAAATCCTGGACACAACGCACCAGCCTCGAAATCAACGACTTTCCAAGTCTGCCCACCAAACCTACAAACAAACCAGCACCCCGCGTAACTCCAGATCAAACAGGCCACGAGAGCAGAACCGTCCACTGACGTTAATAAATTCTATGAATTAAATACAGTGATCACAAAATTACAGGAGTCCGTAAACCTAGATGAGCTGACGGGAGCGGTAGCTGATCTACTATGCGAAATGAGGACAGCAACCAACAAACTCGACATTTATCTATACCTGCGACAAAGTTATTGTAAATGGTGAATTACAATAACTTTGTCGCAGGTATAGATAAATGTGACATTTAGGCAGATAGGTGAAAAAACAGGAGTTTAAAAACGTAACTCTCTCAAAATAATCTTCTGTAATGTACATGGAGCTCTTAAAAAGCTCCACCCCATCAGTCACTTTCTCGAGATTCATAAACCCGGTATTTTCTTTCTTATTGAGACGTTCCTTTAACCAAACAATTCCGTGAAATTTAGAAACTCAGAATATAGTCTCCTTAGACAGGACCGCCCCGGAAATGTCACTGGAGGCATTGCAGTACTTATCAAAAAAGACATAACCTTCCAACTCTCATAATCAAACATTACTTCAAATTAGCATATCGCACTACTTATTGGCAATAAAATCAAAATTGTGGGGGCCTAAAGTACGCTAAACTAACAGGACTGGACTTTTTCAGTATTACAAAAACACATAATAGAGTCCTCATAGTCGGTGACCTTAACTGTGTCACACCCTCTATGGGACACTAACTCCACACGCACTAACCCAAACGGAACTCTCCAAAGATTCTGGGACAATTCTGATTGTAATATTTATAGTACAGATGAACCCACCCACTTTCCTTACTCAAACCACTCCCCTAGTACGCTGGACATTGCCATCGGAGGCAACACTAACTAAAATGAAATCCATCCCTGACAACACCGACCACGATCCTGTCCTGGTTGAATTAAAAAAAACATACACTCTCCCTCAAAAAAATACACGACTACATCACTACAAACTGGACACAAAACAGGAAGTAGGCACATAAACCAAAACCTAACAATCATAGATAACAGTGAAAACGAAAATCACCTAACATTATCACAAATCTTCAAAATATTATCATTACTGCCAGAAATAACTCAACTACTTAAACCTCGTGTCCAAAATACCATTACTGATCACATTGCTAATATAATCAAAGATAAAAACAAAATACGCCGCCGAAGGCAAGTTACCAAATCCTCAAATATTATCAGAGCTTAATTAATAATCTAGTACGCGAATATATAAATTACAACTGGAAAATATTTCAAGAAAAACTCAGGCCGGAGCACAATTTCTTTGTGGAAAATCACCAGAAAACTTAAAAATAAACATAATGAAATAACCAAAGTTATTGCAAACAATCACGCAATACTCCAAGATCCCAGAAGCCTTTGGAGAGTACTTCCAACACAATTTCACAAACAATACATCAAATACACAACTCTACACAAACAAACACAACATTCAATTACACAACACTAAAAATTTAGCAACTTACTTTGAAATATACAGCACAATTCAATTTTTAAAAAACATAACTGCCCCGGGAGAAGATGGTATCCAATCATTCTACTTAAGAGTCTCCCTAAAAAAGCAATAGTACAGTTAACGTACATAACCAATTACATCATAAAAACTGGAAACTACCCTGTAATGCTCAAGATTGCTAATATTATCCCATTATGAAAACAAATAAACAACCATGTTATATGAATAGTTACAGACCTATTTCCTTATGAAATAGTATAGCGAAGTTTATAGACAAAATCATACTCAAAAGAGTTCAATATTTTACCGACAAACACAAAATTATCTCCCCCGAGCAATACGGTTTCAGTGGCGGTCATAGTACAGTGGCATAAATCATAAGGGTGATTGACTTTTTAAGGGAAGGATTCCAGTCCAAAAAGAAATCACAATTGATATTCAGAAAGCCTTTGATTCCGTATGGCACGAGGGACTATTTTTCAAACTAATTAAAATCAAACTCTCGGAATTCTTAATTAAAATTATATATTCGTACATTATTAATCAGCAATTTTACAATTGTGTAAACGAAGGCTCGGCGGGACCGTATCCCATCCAAGCCGGAGTCCCACAAGGCTTAGTTTTATCTCCTCTGCTATATTCCCTTTTCACACATGATCTCCCTGTTAAAGTGCATAATTCTGATGCAATAAAATTAGTTAGCCGTTATTCCAAATGAACTTGATTATAGATGGCGCCATACTATCTAAAAACTAAGAATATTGTTGATCTCTGTTTGTGGCTGTAAAACAGGCGAGTAGTAGGCCTCTTATAAAAGAGAGTGTGGTTATGTGTACAAAAAAAATGACAAGCTAAAAATGTAGTTATTCATTATAAAACTTTTGTACTTTTTCAATTAAAAGTTAGTGAAATACTGGGTGTTTTAATATAATAACTTCACTCCCACCCTCCCCACAAATCCTAACAGCCGATGACACTTGTTTTGTCTCATCAGCAACAACACAACAACACAAGACTTAGCACTTCAAAATATACAAAAATATACAATCACACATAAACATTCACATCATACTTTACATGAGGGACAATCAATGCCTCAAAGACAGAGTATTTATTACTCAGGAGGAGTGCAAGGAGTAATTGCCCATTGCAATCACAGCTGTGTATAGATGGTCGAAACATCACCCCCGTTAACACTTTAAAATACCTTGGGTACACAGTGAATGGCAACTCCAACGCCACCCTTCACATTACGCAACAGGTACAAAAAGCGAAAATTGCAATGAGCAAATTATATCATTTGATCTGTAAGAATAGATGTCACTCAACAATTAACAAACTTTTTAATTCGCCGCTTACGCAATAATCCTGTACCTATAAATAATTATTCGGGAAAGATCAACTTTAACTATAGTTAATGATAATGGAGTTCTATGAGAACATTGAAGATGATTATGGCAAATATACTGTTCAATTATTTGAAAAACGGTCTAAAATTAAGATGAAGCTAGGAAGAGACTTGGGTGACTGGTGTTAGTACTCCCTTGACTTGGCCTCTAACTAGAATATTGGAACTCTATCCAGGGCTTGACGGAAAAACCCGGGTAGCTACACCTGAGACTCGTGAAGGCGAATACACTCGCCCAATTATCAAACTTGCTCCCCTTCCCTCGGAAGACAATTAACCTTCCTGGCTGGAAGATACCTTATATCAGTAGATTCTTTTTCATTATTGGTCTGAATGCGGGATTCAAGCATACCTTTGCAAGGCCCCATAGCTACTGTGAATGCAAGCGGCAACCTTTCTGGCTACTAGTCATCCTATAATACATTTTTTTATCTTCTCTTCGTGAGTGGTCCTTCGTTCTTTCCTGAATAAGTGTATTTTCCCATAATCCTTTCAATTATAGAGATGTATGATTACAGCTAAACCATTAACATCTAAACATTGCATTTACAGTCCACTGCTCCAGTTCCATACAGGATTCGTTGGCCTTGATGGAAAACGAGCCTGGAAGACAATTTAACGTAAACGAAATATTTTCTTATTGTAATAGCTCTGAATTACCGTATATAAAAATCAACAATCCTCCGATAAAACTCCTAATTGATACAGGTAGTATGCAATCAATATCAGATCCTATCATCGCAGAAAAATTCTTTCCTAATACTATTTTTCAAGAAACAACTAGAATTACAACAGCAGTAGGTCATAAAGACGCAAAATTTAAAGCAGAAATTCCAGCTTTCCCTGAATTTAAATCACACTGTACAATACCATATATTTCATTTAAGTTCCACAATTATTTTGACGGCCTCATCGGTTTAAACGTGGTTAAAAAACTTAAATTATGTTTTGATTTTGAAAATAATATTCTAAAAAATAATAATATTCAAATTCCGATTTACTATGATTTTAATAGAGAAGATTTCAAAATATCTGTCGATTCCCACAAGATAGCTGCCGTAAAAGTCCCAGTCATCTGTTATACCGAAGAAATCATAGTACTCAGTAAAGAAATAGATAACCTTTATTTCCCGGAAACTATTACATTTGCAGAAAACGGTTTTGCTAAAACTGAAATAATAAACCGCAGTGATAAACGTGTTCAAATTGTAATAAAAGTCCGACTGAAAGTAACACCTCTTACTAATACATTAAAACAAAATTTTAATTTTTATGATATCGAGGATATTTTACAGAATAATTATTCACAAAATTCTGATGAAACTATTCAAAACTTAATTATAACCGATAATTTGAATGCAGAAGGAAAAAATGCTATTCTTGAATTTTGTTACGATTTCAAAAAGATAGTTGATAAAGACAAACTAACTTTTACGAACGAGATAAAACACGAAATAAAAATATTTGACGAAATACCCATCCATACCAAATGTTACTGCTATTCTTTGATACACAAAAATGAAGTTCAACGACGAATAATGGAAATGTTAGATGACTCGGAGTTTCTCATTTCTTTTTGATTTTATAAATTTTTCCTTCGCCTTGGACTTTTTCTCTTTATCGAATCTTTCTCTATACTGGCCACTAAAATTCTGCCATTTCGGTATCTGTTACATTATTTTCTTTCTTTCGATTTTGTTCTTCTAAAAGTTTTACGTATTCGCTCGACATTAACTTTTCAATTTCTGGATTCATACTACCAAATGATAATCCACATTATACAGGGTGTTCATTTCAGGACTTCCCACCCTAATTTTCTCGAAATGTGTGTATTTTAAAAAAAAATCCTGGGACACGTCAATAAATATATCGAAGTTGACAACTTTTTATCATAAAGGCAACGCGCCTCCTTTCACCCCGCGCCAGGGGGAGTTGCCAACTTCAAAATCTTAAATAGGAAGGGGTATCGAGTTATACCTCATTTTAAAGGTCTTTTTAATCTCTACACGTCGGTTTTTTTTCAAATTGATCAATTCGTTGTCGAGATATTTAGGAAAATCTATTTGCTGCTTCGTACCATTAAAATAAAAACTGCAACTGTTTATTCTCATTCCTTTTATCAAAACTAAATTACAATATTGTACACAGATATTCAATTTATTAATTGCTCAAAATGTTGCCCACTGTTTGCCAAACAATGGTATAACCGCTGTTCAAATTAGTGACGCACATTTTCAAACACTTCTGTTGCTCGACATTCTGCAGTAATCCTTTGTCGAAGGTCTCCTATATTTTGTGACGGGGGTGTGTAAACAACTGATTTTAAATATCCCCATAGAAAAAAATCACATGGTGCTATATCTGGGGACCTAGCTGGCCACTCTATAGGTCCTCTTCTCCCTATCCATTTACCGGAAAATACATTGTTTAACCATTGACGGACCGGAAGCACATAATGGGGGGGAGCTCCATCTTGCTGAAAATAAAACTCATTTTCGTCAAGAAAGTTGTTGCCATCTCTATCCAGTTGATTTTCAATTGCTTCGGTAATTAACGGATTTATCGTATTTTCTAGCATATTCAAGTACATCTCACCATTTAGATTTCCATTTATAAACAATGGACCAATAACTTGATTTCCTAGTATACCGACCCATACATTAATTTTTTAGGGATGCTGGGTATGCCCTTCGACAAATACATGGTCATTTTCATTGCTCCAATATCTGCAATTATGTTTGTTGACAAAACCATTTAAATAAAAAGTACACTCATCAGTGAAGCAGATATTTTTTAAAAATTCGTTATTGTTATTAATAATTGTAGTCATTTGTTCACAAAACTCAATTCTTCTGTCAAAATCGTCCTCACTTAACTCTTGACATACTTTCAATTTAGAGGGATGGAATTTATTAATTTTTGTAATTTTGTGGTCAGAGCCTAAGGAAATTCCAGTTGCAGCAGAAATGGTACGTAACGAAGTATTAGGATTCATACCAAAATAACCTATCACTTCAATTTGAGTGGCTTCGTTCAAAACTCTTGGCTGATCATGTTTTAAATTTGCAACAGATCCTGTTTGAGTAAATTTGGCGATTAGATTTAGGACCCACTAAACAAGAAACATAACAAGTCTTTTTTGTGATGTTCTTTTTAGAGACTTTTCGTGATGTTTATTTAAAACGTTCATAAGATATCTCCTAGATGTCTTAATTTTATTACCAACTCTATTAACATCCATGCCATGTGAATAAAACATATTTTTGATATACACAATGATACTTGAATTCGCAGTTACATACACATCCTATGAACTTCTTTTTAGTAACTTCCTATAGGAAACATTCATACGATGTTAATTTGTATACTTCTCACTAATGTCACATACAGAACGTTACTGTAATATTACAAATTAACATGTTTCTAAGATGATCACATCGTACTTATTACGTCTGTACGACGTTAGTTCATAAAACTCTCAGTAATATCTCATATTAAACATCACAGTAATATAAAAAAGAAGACAACAGAAGAGGAACTGATGAACGAAACATACAGTAGTTATCTGTGGAAACAAAAAAGACAAGCATGAAATGGCGGATGGTTTTCAGTTATGTGTTATATTTTATTTGCAGGAAGCACATATTTTGCAAGTAGTACTTGAATAAAGTGGTCTTCGTTTTCGTTAGTTCCTACTAAGCTACAGTCTCTATACTTAGTTATAATTCTTGTTATAATGGACGAACAACAATTGTTATCGGTAAGTACCTATTCCAAAATCATAATTATTAAAACTTAATACTCATTCAATACTTTAATCGGCTATTATACATTGAAATTCCAGGTGGCGGAATTGTACACTAACATTATATAATAGAGTTTACAAAATAAGGGTTTTTTAAATTTTTAAAATATTTTAGTTACCTAGTAAGCATATTTTGAAAACGATTCACAATATTTCAAATCCTAGATATGCATTATACCCTATAAAAGACTTGATATTGCAATATGGTAGATATTATTATCAATAATAAAACATGCTCATATGTTGGCAGATATTTAAATCTAGAAGAAAATATTTTCAATGTTCAAGATGTTTCAGAAGCTACTTACACAAATAAAATAAAAAACAAATAGTTGGTAATTATGTAATGAAAGGGGAGTAACTATTTCAGATAGTCTGATACAAACATTGTATTAAACAGTACAAAAAATATTGAATCAAGTATCTCTAGTTCTAGTTTTTTTAGTAGTAGTCTTAGCCGTCAATATAGTTTTGCAGGTTTAGAAAATTTTAACATCATTACTAACAATTCTTGTGGACAATTAGAGACTGTTTAAGACTTCAAAAACAGAAATTTCTATTAAAAAGCTCATTTCCATTTGAAAATTCACTGAATACAATAAATAAGCTGTAGCTGTCCCTTACAATGGTACCAATATTAATCTAGTTGACGAATATGTAACTTATGATACTGAATGCTCCAGTCAACAAACAGCATTCAATTATTTATTATTGTGGAAACACAGCTATTGGATACTCAATTGGATACAATTAATTATAAACTCATTTAACTTGATAATGTGTTCATATCTCTTCTTCATAAGTAGTTTTTTTGTATACAGTGTATTAATAATGCTTGGTTTTCATTAAGTTAGAATTCCACGATGTAAATATACAATTTGTTCCAGGTTGAAAATAACAAGATGAGAATAGTATATTATTTTATACAGAAAAGAAGTATGAATTTCCATAGCACACCTGAATTTACCTGCCAAATGGAGTGAGGCATGGAATAGAAGGTAAATCATGATCGAAATAAAATATGTTATTATTCCTTTGAAGAACCCCGCATGTATCTTATGGAAAATGGGTCCCAGTTAATTGGCTGAAAATCAAGTTTGATGTAGTTTATGATGATCGATCAAAGGTCTCCATGGGCACAATTTGATCTAAAGTAATTGTTTTATTAGCTGTTGTTCAGAACATCTTCAAATATTTCACAGATAAGGATTTTGAAGTGTACGTTATGGAATAGTTGAGGCACTCGAAAAAAGTAACCGTAAGTAAACGATAGAATTTTCTTTAATCTGATTGGATTTCTGTTGATGTAACGTAATGTTTCATTAAATCTTTATGGTGTAAAATTTTTATTAGTTTTAATATAATTAAAAAACTATTCTAATAAATTCTGTAAACTAGCTGTAATGTATGTGTATCCGTTAAACTTTATTAATTCAGTTTGAAAGTATGTTACGTTATGGTAACTACGGATTAATATACCCTTTTTTATTTCTTGCTTTCACTGAATGTGTTCAATAGTTTCCACTTTCCAGACTTGTTATGTAATATGCTTACACAATTTTATTTTATTTAGGTTGGATTGATGGACAAGATATTTTTTTTTCTAATTTTGTACCTGTTTTTTTTCAAATTTACTGTGAATAAAAGTTTTAAATCCTTTATTGCTTTTTTGCTATTTTATTTTAAATGTTCAGGATGAACAACTAAGAACGACTGTAGGCCACATCTCAGAAAAGAATCATGGTACAACTTTCAAAAAAATTACCTTTAGGTAAGGGATCCTGAAAAATTGCTGGAAAATATTTTGCAGCCTCTAAAATATCCGCTAGGGGTGGAGTGAACACTCGAAACCATAATACTCCAAAAAAACATACTAAAGGTGTCCTAAAAATACAATTTTTGAAATCTTGATGAGATTATGAATAAATTTAATTAAGGAGATTTTTTGCCATTATTCTTCAAATAATGGGTGCGGAAGGTTCAAACTTATGAACAAATGTATAACTTTTTCGTTTTTTAACCGATATTAATGATTTTAGCTGCATTTAAAAGTTTTGCTGTTTAATAAGATTGATAACAAAACTAGATAATTTTGTATCCACTCGGAAATTTCAAATGTAAATTGAAGCATTTTTTTTAATTTTTATATCTGATATTGTAAATCTTATATCTTGGAATAGATTCCTATTTTTTAACCCCTTTTCATCAGAATTTAAAAAAGGCCTCATTACATTTGAAATTTCCGAGAAAAATGGGAAAATTGTGGCCTTTTTCACAAAGCGTTGACAAATTTGTCCAATTTTGTTATTTTTGTTAAGCATTTCTTATTAAAAAGGAAAAACTCTTTCAAATGAAGCCAAAAACATGGATGTCGATTAAAAAAAAAGTGTTACGACATTTGTTGTTTGGGTTGAACTTCCCCCACTCCTTTCTTGAAGAATAAAGACAAAAAGTCCCTAACTACATTTTTTCATAATCTCAACAATATATCAAACATTGTATTTCTAGGATACGTTAAGTATGTCTTTTTTGGAGATAATCACAGTATTATGTTTTTAAGTGTTCATTCCACCCCATAGGAGATATTTTAGGAACTCAAAAATATTTTCCAGCGATTTTTCAGGGTCATTTTTTTAAAGTTGTACTATGACTATTTTTTGAAATATGGCCGACAGCCAGCGTTCTTAGTTGTTCACCCTGTATTTGCTGATTAGGCACAGAAACATCTATAGGATGTCATCCAGAATGTTCGAGGTATATTATTTAAAGGTTTATGTAATGTCCATATAACATCTACGATAATACACTGTATTGTTTTTGAAATGTCTCATTTAGATCATTGATAAGATGTTATTTTTTAGACATTGCATTAACATCGACAAGATGTTAAAAGGCATTTCAGAATGTAACAGAAATGTTCTTTTTAGTTCGTTATAAAGACTTCCTTTTGAGGAAGTTCTAGTAACATCACATTAATGTAAAAAGGCAGCGCTTTAACATCGCTGAGAAGTTAAGTTGAAACATCACAAAAGTTAACAGCCACAAGCTGGGCATAAGCGGTAGTATAGATGTGCATGTGATGAAAACAAGAGGAAAAAAAGGAAGAACGTTATCACAATGTGATGTTGAATTAACATAACTGTAATATTTATTTGCATAGTGGGGACATACCTATGAGAGGTGTTCTTATCTGGTTGCCTTTCGTTAAATATTGCAGCAGTTCGTCGAGCACATTGGTTTTCGGCGCCGTAAATTAACACTATTTCAACTTTTTCAGCTAAAGTGTAAACCATTTTTAATAAATTGCTTTTTCACACAACTGGTAAGTATGGTAATAAGTATCATGTCTTTTATTTTCTCTATCAAAAACATTTTTTTGCATTTTTTTATACAAAAGACTTGAAAGGAATAACAAAACAAACAATTGCAGTTTTTATTTTAATGGTAGGAAGCAGCAAACAGATTTTCCTAAATATTTCGACAACGAATCGATCAATTAACAAAAAACAAAAGCCGACGTGTAGAGATTAAAAAGACCTTTAAAATGACGTATAACTCGATACCCCTTCCAGTTTAAGATTTTGAAGTTGGCAACTCCCCCTGGAGGGGGGTGAAAGGGGGCGCGTTGCCTTTATGATAAAAAGTTGTCCCCTTCGATATATTTGTTGACGTGTCCCAGGATTTTTTTTAAATATACACATTTCGAGAAAATTAGGGTGGGAAGTCCTGAAATGAACACCCTGTATAAGATTTTTTAAAGTTAACTATACGAGTTGATACGAAGACGATGTTCCTTTATATCTCATTTCATCTATAATTTCATTCGTATACCTGTATACCTCTATTTGATACCTTTCTAAACCATCAGCTGATTCTTCTTCTACCTGATTGGGCTTCTTCATACATTTCATTTCCAAATTGCTTTTGATTATCCATTATTAAATATTGATTTTAGATTATCTTTTGGTTATATTGTAAACTCTTTCATGTTTTGATATAATCTTAGGTGATACTAAAGCGCTCGACCCTTTCGACCCCACTGAAGAAAATATTATTAATGATTTTTAGAAAATAGGCGTAAACGACTTACGAATCTTTATCAATCAATAGTAGAACAGTCATTGAAAGAAAAAGTAATTTCAAAACGCAACGAAAGTCGCGAAGACCCCGTAAATTCCGAAGACAATCAGACCATATTTGTTAAAAATCGTCAAGCGGAATAAAATAAAACCTCGACACATGAAATCTAAAGCAAAACGCGACTTAGGTTTAAAAATACTTTTAGATAAAAATAAGAAGATTCATAAACCTATTGTTAAGAAACTCAATATTAAATAAATCATTTTTTTACAGAATTATGAACAGGACGAAGTTAAACCTTATCCTTAGCCTATTTCTAATCCTAATACCAAACCCAATAACCTCTGACATTGAAATCCACGAATTAGATGCCCCAATTATGCCACTTGACTTAGGACCAGCTAAAATAATTGAAACCAAACATACATTTTTACACTATATCGAAACAAACCAATTAATTTCTCAACTACAAAATATAGAATACTTTTATATTTGAATCGAACGACTAACCTAACCTAAACACCACGAATTTAGGAAATAATAGAGATATGATAATCGATTTGTTCTCCCATCCTAAATACTTACTCAAAACAACTACAGAAAAATTAAATAACTTAACTCCTGTTAAACGACAAAAACGCGGATTAATAAATGGAGTAGGAACCGTCAGTAAATGGTTATTTGGTACTCTAGGTAATGACGACTAGATGAAATACACACAAATAGAAAAATTATTTCAAAATCAAAATTATATTAAACATCAATTAGAACTCCAAACATCCTTAAATCTCATCCTTATCGACCATTACAACAAAACTATTCTAAATAAAAAATCAACTTTCGATAAAAATCAAACTAAAATAATTGTTCACAGAACTAAGTAATTTTACAGAAGATATATATATATATATATATATATATATATATATATATATATATATATATATATATCCACGTAAGATTTTCTAACGCTTTAGACCAAATCATTCTAAATTGCCAAAATCGCATTAATTTTCTAGATAATTTCGAAAACGCCATTATGTTTGCTCATTCAGGAGTTTTACATACTTCAATAATTCCTATTGACGAACTACTGAAACTAGTAGACCATTTAGGAAAACTTTACGGAGAAAATAAAATCCTTAAATTCAAAAATCCATTCCACTATTACGAATTAGCCGGTATACAAACTCTAATTGATAAAACTAATACTATTTTCGCAATACATCTACCTATCTTAAAAATTGATAATTACCAAACTTTTCGTCTTATTAGCCTACCCTACCACAACTCCATAATCATTCCCGACAAATCCTTTTTGATACTCGGTGCAAGCAGTCATCAATACGAAGACATCCCATGTCCTAAGCTGAACGACCTTTATCTATGCCAAAATCACGAAGATACCAGTCCAGACTCTTGCATCATCCCAATTTTGAAAGCTGTTAAACCCAAGCTCTGCAATTTTGACGCACCCGCTGATTGAAATAATTAACGACCAGTTTATCCTAGCCTTACCTTCAAGTGTGCCTATTAAGATCGAAACGAACTGTAACAAGAGACGCATATTATTAGTCAAACAAAATACTCTATTCAAAATCCTCGCAGGATGTGAAATCAGGACTGAAAAGTCTACATTTAGTAATATCCAAGAAATAACAGCAATAAATCCATTAATACTTCCAAAATTCGAATGGGAACTCACGAAAACAGAAAAATCCACGGAAGTACCCATCAAATTAGAAGCAATCGATTTTCAATCCATTAAAGATTTGAAACTCCAAGCTGAATTAACGAAACCAATGCAAAATCAAGAAACACACCCCGCAGTATGGAATATTCCCGGCCTTCTATCACTCCTATACTCGATAGTCGAAATTCTGTAAAGTGACTCATCGCTCTTACTGTCCATAAAATCAGTTGCAGAAGCGAACTTCATGAGCGCATCATTTTTGAAGGGTTCTTAATAGTCCTTAATAAAAAATAAATAGAAAATGTTCTTGTACGCTCTGGCGTTTAAATTTGAGAGAACAGAAATACGAAATTATTATGGTAGGTATCATTATGTATATACAGGGTGTTACCAAGAATAATACACATTTTTAAGGATGAGCTATAATAAGATGTATATAAAAAAGTCGATAGTCGAAATTGTGTAAAGTGACGTCATCGGTTATCTACCGATTTAAAGTGAACTCCATGAGCGTATCATAGTTTAAGGGTGCGAATACTGAAATATCTGGAATTTCAATTTTTAACATTTGAAATAATAACTTATCACAAGTTGTTCATAAGTAAGTTAAAACAA
Source organism: Galeruca laticollis (assembly GCA_963921935.1). Classification (NCBI taxonomy): domain Eukaryota; kingdom Metazoa; phylum Arthropoda; class Insecta; order Coleoptera; family Chrysomelidae; genus Galeruca; species Galeruca laticollis. Next base: position 89,656,778 of record OY998182.1, read on the forward strand.
AATAAAAAAATGTTAAAAGTCAATTCCAACTTACTACTACTAAAACTAAAAAAAAGTTGTTTGTCAAGACCAAAATAAATTACCAATAAGTATAGGTATGTTGCGAGGTCACTTGTAAAATGTCTGACTAACTGGAAGCGGTATCACTCCCTGACGACTCCTCAGAATCATCGCTTTCTCCTCCTATATCGATAATGAGTGGTTCCGTCATTACTTCTACACGTATGTCTAAATCCCAAAACTTTATTTCTTCTTTTAATACGTGTTGAATACATTTACGCCAACTCTCAGCAGTAACGGTATGCAGCGCCTCGTCAAACAGTTTCTCAACGTCAGCCATTTTGAATGTACTGTTTTTTCTCGCAACATAATTTTTCACTTGGGCCCAAACCAGCTCGATGGGGTTTAACTCACAGTGGTAGGGAGGAAGTCTAACAACTGAGACGTTGAAATCTTTCGCCATTTCATCGACAACGTACTTAATATAACTGCTTTTATGTTTCCGTACGAGAGATAATAATTCAACTTTTAGCATTGCCTCGTTGTGCGGAATGCTTTTACTCTCTAACCAATCAATTATAACCCTCTTGCGGCTAGCTGAAGTAGGTATTTGCTCCAGTCGACGAGAGTGGTATGAAGCATTATCCATAACTATCACTGAACCAGGAGTTACCTTTATTAAAATTGATCTAAACCATGTTTCAAACCGGTTACCATCCATCTCTTCATGGTAATCGACAGTTTTTTTGGACTGAAAACTTAGTAATCCACCTTCTACAAATCCTTCCTCGCTGCCAATGTGAGTGATAATCAGTCGACGTCCTTTCCCAGAGGGAGCTTTTAAACCGGAAGAGAAACCCTCCATAAAGGCTTGTCGATTGCTTCGTATATTCATGTCTTGCCACACTTTTGACACAGTGTGGCCTTCATTTAACCATGTTTCGTCAAGATAATATATGTGCCGTCCTTCGTTACGAAACTGTCGTATCTGTTTTAAATAATTTCTCCTCCATTCCACAATTATATATATATATATATATATATATAAAACATTGGTTATTTATATATGTATATATATATATATATATAAAGAAGATGTAGGAATATCGCGTGATATGTTAACAACAACAACAAAGAGAATCATGGGTAATTCACGCAAAGTAAAGGGCTACTGAAATAGAGTGCATGTCCACGGTTACCACTCTATTTCAGTAGCCCTTTACTTTGCGTGAATTACCCATGATTCTATATATATATATATATATATATATATATATATAGAATATTTCATAAATTTCGGGTATAGCGGTCTGTAGGCAATTAAAACTGCAATTTTTCTAATATTCTCAATATTTTGCCATTGTTTAACAGCTTCTTCAGGAGAAATTCTACAATAATTAGTAATGTACATTTTAAAACCCATTAAAATTAACAATAAATAAAAACTTACAGAGAGCAACAGTAGTTTTGCCGATACGGGCACTAGCATCACATTACACACATTAAAAATAGATTAATATAAAATGTTCCTATTCTGTTGTTTTTTATATATTATAGTAAAAAGTGATAATAATTTAAAAGTTGTTAATATACAGAGTGACATGTTAAAAATAATTAAAAAGATTACAATAAATATTGCTCAAATTGTTAGTATCAATATTTATTGTAATCTTTTTAATTATTTTCAACATGTCACTCTGTATATTAACAACTTTTAAATCCTTATCACTTTTTACTATAATATATAAAAAACAACAGAATAGAAACATTTTATATTAATCTATTTTTAATGTGTGTAATGTGATGCTAGTGCCCGTATCGGCAAAACAACTGTTGCTCTCTGTAAGTTTTTATTTATTGTTAATTTTAATGGGTTTTAAAATGTACATTACTAATTATTGTAGAATTTCTCCTGAAGAAGCTGTTAAACAATGGCGAAATATTGAGAATATTAGAAAAATTGCAGTTTTAATTGCCTACAGACCGCTATACCCGAAATTTATTAAATATTCTATAATTAAGTAACGGTCGATAACCTAATAAATTTATATATATATATATATATATATATATATATATATATATATATATATATATATGTGTGTGTGTGTGTACGTGTGTGTGTATGTTTGATGTTTGAATGCATATACTTACTTATGTAGGTATGAAGTGACATTATTGTAATCAATTGATAAATGGAAATAACCGAAAAGGTAAATCCTGTAAACATTTTTTTCTTTATTCTCAGAAATATTATATATAACAATTGACAATCTGATCCTCACAAATTTAATTTTGTATCTGAATCATATTAGATGTGATAGAGAACATAAGTACTCACCTCTGTCAGATATCCTTTAATGGAGCTATCAGTACTTCTTTTAATTATTAGTCTATTGTCGACCACCTTAGAGATACTCATTAAGAAACATATCTATAAATTATAATGTTTTCACCTCAAAATCCTCTGTTTCCAGAAAAGACTTACCTGTAGCAATAGTTTGAACATCTTCTAAGGAAAGCTGTGAAAATTGAAAATGTCTCTTGTTCCGTTAACGGAATGTATATGTATTAATTATTAATACGGAGATTGCTTTGAACCGTCAAAATCTCAATGCAGTTTTTCTGCTTTAATGGTTGTCTCCTTCAAAACAACTTCGAAAATCAGAGGGTTGACTTTGGTATAGGACCATCTGTAACTGTTTTAAATGTTTGTTAATAAGATAAATAAACTTTTTTATTTATACCAGCCATGAATATTTTGTATGCGTTTAATTCGGATTAGTTATCGCTGACGTTTACAAGTAACATGTTCGAATCAGTTATCGCTGTAAGCATTTCGTTTCTATTGATCAGTAAGATCAATTTTCTGAATTCCTGATTTGACTGCTGGAAGGTGATCATCTCACATCCTCAACAAGTCGTTAATATTTATTTATTCGCCAACACGAAAAACATGTTATCTCTTACAAAAAGAAATACATAAATAAACTGTTGGCATAACATGGCCGATTCGGTATCAGCTGATGCGTCACTTTATTTTGAGAAATGTAAGTTCGGAGTATAAATAATCAGTTTTTTCACACACAATAAACTGCTGAACCAGAATAATTACTCTGATAAAATGTTTTTTACCTATTAGTTTTATATTTAAATACAAAAACACTCTCAACCTAAAAAATATCCACGTAAACATAACAACTTAAAGACGGATGAACTATGCGTAGATATATTTATAGGTTTGGTTAGCTTTGTGCTGTTGGCAAATGTTGAATTTTGATTTAAATGAAGGTATTGATAATAAACTGAAGGTACTAATTATAAATTGGGTTACTTTTCTAGTCATTATATTGCATTAGATCTGTAGTAAATTCATAAAAATAGTTCGTCATAAAATATTTCTCCATTATCTTAAATACACGTTTACAATAAAATCTTCCATTGAACATATATTACTATGGAATCTATAAATATGGAGTATATGGCAACATTACGAATTAGAATGATACGTTTCTTCCAACAGCGGTTAGAATGTGACTACGTGTTGCCGTTAAAAATGTATGTCTTGTTATATATATATATATATATATATATATATATATATATATATATATATATAAACAAATCTACGAATAGTGCGTGACATGAACAATAAACAACGAATAGATTGGTGGGTATTGCACGCAAATAGAAGAAGGGGCTACTGAAAGGACTGGTAACCGCAGACATGTATGTTTCTGGCTCATTAGCTGTCATCGGTACGGTACAACCAAGAAAAGATGTAAAACATGGGAGCAAAGGTGTTGAATGAAACATGAGAAAATATAACAGAATTCAGCAGGATAGTCAAACACAACATTTGTGTCAGTAATATTAGAAGATCTCGAATATTCGAGACAACAACCAACATAGACACGGAGGTGCATATAACACTCCCGTCTGAAAACTTTTGACCCAGATCAATGAAATAACAACAAATCTACGAATAGTGCGTGACATGAACAATAAACAACGAATAGATTGGTGGGTATTGCACGCAAATAGAAGAAGGGGCTACTGAAAGGACTGGTAACCGCAGACATGCATGTTTCTGGCTCATTAGCTGTCATCGGTACGGTACAGCCAAGAAAAGATGTAAAACATGGGAGCAAAGGTGTTGAATGTAACATGAGAAAATATAACAGAATTCAGCAGGATAGTCATTGATCCTTCCAAGTACCAATTTGTGGTCGCTACCGATGTTAGTTGAAATAAGAGTTCTTATGTCCAGTATCTGGGGTGTTTGCAAATTTCTGTTAGTTATTATATAATCAATCATTGATTGCTGTCCTCGCGTGTTACCGAAAGTAATTTGTATTGCGACTTGCAATATTAAGTGCAACTAAAACGTCTCCATTGTGGTTCAATACTTCTTCGTTGAACCGCTGATTAATTCTCGGCAGTGTATCATTGCCAACACGAGCATTAATATCTTCTAGCATTACCATTGGTTCATTCCGTGGTATCGACTCGATGACATTCTGGAGTTGATCATAAAACTGTTCCCTTTCTAGCTTTGTTTTGTTCTCCTCTGGTGCATACGCCGAAATTACGAACAGTTCCTGGTTTCCTGTGTTTAATTGTATAACCAATATTCTTGAAGATATGTACTGGCATCCCTTTATGTTGTCCTTGTATTTTTTGTGTAGAGCAATTGCTACTCCTTCTTATGCACGTTCGTTTTTACCCACTCCGCTATATATCAAGAAGTAATTCTCGTATTCTCTCTGACCTTGTCCCTACTTTTTTGTTTCCTGTAGTGCGCATATGTCAATTTTATGATCGTTTAATTCTATTATCAATTCTTGATCTTTACTATCTAAGGACCTTATGTTCCAGGTTGCAAATCGTATAATGTCCCTTTTTTTCCAATTCTTAATTCCTTTTCCAGCATTGAAGGTCGTCACCTTCAATCCAATCCTGTTCCGAGGAAATGTTTCGGTTCTATGAGCTTTGTGTTTTTTCCCCTAGGTAGGTTGCTAGCCTGACCTAGGAGCCCTCCTCTTTTGTCCGGGCTTGGGACTGGCAGTTGCGTTACCGAGCTACTCAATCCACCTGGCAACGAACCACTGGCAGAGTTTGAGATGTACATGTACAGCAAATTGATATTGATAGAAAGCCAGACGGTACAGTATATATATTTAGAAAATTCGAGTTTTTTTCTTGGATTTCTTCAATTCACAATAGAAATAGAAAAACAAAACAAAATTTCTTTTTTGGACTTAACACGCCATCACAAAAACAATAGTATAAAAACAGAGTGATATACGAAAGAAACCTGGTCATCCAGATACCTGAATTTTAATTAACAACACCCCATGTCCCAAAAAAAGTCGGTAATCATTGGTCTCGCCGATCGTGCAATTAAACCCAGAATTCCGGGAAAATTCTATAAAAAAAGCCCTTAAAATCAATAACTACCCAGAAAAACTGATAAACACCATCTTTGAAAAACGCATTCATAACTTCCATAATCAAAACCTCCAAAAAAACAAAACAAACAAACAAAAGTACCTTTCCTTGCCTTACATACCAGGACTATCCGAAAAATTCAGCAACATTTTTAAAAACCATAACATTACAATTGCACATAAAGGGTACAACGTCTCAAAATCCAGCTTCAGTAAATTGAAGTCAAGAATTCCTGATCAAAAGAAAAGCAATATAGTTTATCAAATTCCATGCGGGGACTGCGACAGTGTCTATATCGGGCAAACTAGCCAATATTTAAAAAATCGATTAAATGGTCACAAGTACGATAAGAAAAATAAAACTGCCTTAACAACACATATGCCGGAAAAAAACATAGTTTTGATTTTCAAAACACAAAAATTTAAAAAAATGAAAGTCACACCAGAAAAAGAGAAATTTATGAAACGATAGAAATACAGAGAAATAGAAAAAACCTAAATTACAAAACCGACACAAAATGCTTAAGCAAGATTTACAATAATATAATAAAATAGAATAATAAACTAAACAACTATTTCATGTAGGTAACCCAACAAAAACCATAACAACTATTTATTAAAAAGAAATAAATGCGTATAGGGAAAAAACAACATTCTCAAATAATACCATTAGCCTTAGACACCAGAACTACTATGAAAGTTGATGTACACACACCGTTACTTGTAAAATGTTTTAAATGTATCGTTGAAGTTCATTTTATTTTAGTTTATTTTGATATGTGATGTGGCACTCGCTGGAATATAATCCACAGGTATGTCATAGTTTTACATTGTATACACTAGGATATTAAGAACCAATTCTCTTTTAGTGTTTTTTATATTCTGATGAAGGTCAAAAGCGACCGAAACGTCAATGAAATACATTATAAATTTAAAAACATCTAATGTTTTAATTAATCCAGGACCAAAAATAAATGAAAAAATATAAACTTTAAGGTACAAGAAAAAAACTCGAATTTTCTAAATATATATATATATATATATATATATATATATATAGACGAAAGTATATATATATATATATATATATATATATATATACTGTGGTACTATGGACATAAGCTGTAGGAATCAGGATACATCGCATTTATTTCTTTACATCTTCATTGGCAAATTACATGAAACTGATTTATAGATAAAAGTGATCATTAACTTTATGTAAATTTCAATGAATAACTGGCTCAAAGAGACTTGAAAATATATGAGATACCTATCAGAATGGCATTTAAATGCAAAAATAATGAGCCTGTCGCTAGTAGGTATTTCATCCTTTTAATGCTTTGTTCAAATTTTCGATAACCCTCACAGCCTTATAACTAAAAAAAATTCAGTAGTTTCCGAAGCATGTTCAAACATTTTTCATTTTTTCAAATTGTAAGTAGAACATTATTTGTGATTTTTTTTTATAATATTTTACCATGTCTGTATTCTGTTACCTCCTATGTATGTTTATTTCTTAGAAATTTAAGTTTGCTTCTGAATCTACATATTCTGACCATTATTATAAGACAAAAATGGATTTTTCCTATCAAATAATTCAATAACTGGATAATCATTCACGAAGATTTGTGGTTGAATTGTTCCCAATTTCCAAATCCATAAAAAAATTAATTGAAAAAGGTAGGAAATAATTCAAATCAATAAATCAGAATAACATAAACTGATATGGTGATCACATCATATTTTCAGATCAATATTGTGAAAAACTTGAAGAGACACGTCGGAGGAAAGTGAGACACGATAAAAGTGTTATCGATTTTCTTTTGGGGCCTTTACTCTTGCGACATCTCTAGTTGAAATGTAGAAGGTCTCCTTTTTCTTCGCATATATATAGGCCCTTGGGCCTGTTCTATACCGATTAGTGCTGCAATCTTATTTGGGATGTCGATTGCCAGCTGTCTCGCCATCTTTTAAAGGGTAAAGGTACAAATAATAAATTCAATTTTTAATTTAGATGTACTAGTAAAATAAGAAAGCAAGATATGTGAAATTATTAGTATATGTACGTATTAAAAACCAATAATAAATCGAGTATTTCGATGTTGACTTTGACTTTAGAATAATGTCATCGCTAATGACTGGTTTGATGGATTAGCTTAAGTGTTGGGAGTATTGAAATTTTACTTTTCCGCCCCCATATCTAATATGCGAGAAAAGTATTGGTTGAAAATTTGAAATTTTTTTTGAGTTATTTTTACGTTATCCATCAACAACGACACGAAAAAACGGTTTTTAGAAAAAAAATCCTGTGTGTATGTCACTTTTCCTTGCAAGTCTTGTTAGCACGATACAGCCTCCGGAGTGCAATAAGTCACCAATTTTATGATGGAATATTGTTAAGGACATTTCACAGATGAACCCTATTGATTTTCAGCTCGCCAGAGCCAGTACAACGGGTGCTATGGTACTTGAAGTACGACATTTTGTCGTTTTTCGAGAAATTTCAGTTTGTTAGCACGATACAGCCTCCGGAGTTCAACAAGTCACCAATTTTATGATTGAATATTATTCAGGGCATCTCACTAATGAACCCTATTGATTTTCAGCTCACCAGAGCCAATACAACCGGTGCTACAGTACTTTAAGTACGATATTTTTGTCATTTTTGGAGAAGTTTCAGTTTGTTAGCACGATACAGCCTCCGGAGTATATACAAGTGATGAATTTTATGATTGGATATTATTCAGAGCGTCTTAAAGATGAACCCTAATGATATTGAGCTCACTAAAGCCAGTACAACGGGTGCTGTGGTACTTAAAGTACCAAATTTTTGTCATTTTTGGAGAATTTTCAGTTTGTTAGCACGATACAGCCTCCAGAGAGTTTACGATTGATCAACTTTATGAATAAGTATTGTTCAAGGTGTCTCACAGATGTACCCTATTGATTTTCAGTTGACTAGAGCGAGTACAGCGGGTCCTATAAAACTAGATATACTAAATTTTTGGTTATTTTTGGAGAAATTTCGGTTTGTTAGCACGATACATCCCCCGAAGTGTATACAAGTAACAATTTTATGATAGAATATTGTTCAGGGCCACAGATGCGGAAAAGTTAGTTTTAATCTTTAAAACCGTTTATTTTTTATAGAAATATGTTTTTGTTTTGTGCTATTGTTTCGTTTCCTTCAATTGTAGAAAGTCCTCATGAGGAAGTTATAAATAAATAACGAAAATTTGAGGCACATTTAACAATTGCTTTTACCACTATAATACAGGCCGCTTACCATTACATTAACTCTATTTTTCATATATACAGGGTGTTTCTATATTCGACCGACAACGCTCTACCACAGAGAGATCTCAAATCAAAAATTTGCCATAAATCAAGAACGCCTTTAATTTTTTTTTCATTTTGGTGACCAATATGCTCTTCGATAAAGTAATATTTTGACATAAACAGACTTTGGAAAAATTTAACTAGTGGCGCGCTGGCAGGGTTAGTTGTCACTTTTATCCCCCTACTTATTTCGCCACTGGAGCAAATTCTTTTTTTAATTTTGTTTTAAATTGCCTGATTATTTTTAGTTGAAAAACTAATAACCTTTTATGGAGCTAAAATAAACGGTGTTGTAGAAATTTGCCTCTAAACAAAAGTCTGCAGGTAATTAAATACAACTTAATATTTCTAAATTATAATCTAGTAGGCACGTGTCATAGTTTTAATAGTTCCTGACACTTAGTGTATTTGACATGATCTTGGTAGATTGAATCATAGAATTTTAAATTAGTTTTTACATTAATTTTGCTGTTGTAAAATGAATTTTTCATTAGAAGAGCTGACCAATATGTTAATGATTTACGGAGAAGCCGAAAAAATGGTAGAACCGCAGTTCATTTATACCAACAAAGATTTCGCAATCGTCGAATACCACATCATTCTACATTTGCAAGTATTGATAAAAGGCTGAAAGAAACCGAAAACTTGTTAATTAAAAGAAATAATGCTGGAAAGCAACGTTCATCTGGAAGAGGAAATATTGAATCATATTTTTGAAAGGCTATCTTTAAGTACTCGAACTGTAGGTCGTGCTTTAAGAGTGGACCATTCTACTGTATGGCATTTTAAAAGAACGAGTGTTACATCCATACAAATTGGCCAGTATTCAAGCATTAGAACCCAGACATTTTCAGGTGCGTATGGAATTTTCAAACGGGCATTTACAAAAGTGAAAATCGAAATTTTCCAAAATATGTGTTGTATACCGACGAGGCAAGATTTACTAGGGAAGGAATTTTCAACTCTAGAAATAGGCACGTTTGGGATTAAGAAAATCCGCATTTTGTTAGTGAAAGGGGATTTCAGCATAAATATTCAGTTAATGTGTGGGTATTTCATCAAATAAATTAAATGGAGCAATTTATACGCACTTTCTGGAAGAAATGTTGGATGAATTGCTGGTGAATGTACCGTTAAATATTACAACGCATGTGGTTTCAACACGATGAGGCATCTGTTCATTTTGCTGCAGCGGCAAGAAATGACTTAAACAGATGTTTTAGAGAAAAATGGATTGGTCAGGGTGCACCCAATTGTTGGCCTCCAAGATCACCTGACTTAAATACTACCGATTTTTTATATGGGGCTATATGAAGTCCTTAGTGTACGAAATAATCATCGCATCTGAACAAGATCTAATAGCTAGAATTCAAGCTGCGGCAGAAATCATTCAATCCCATCCAGATTTGACCTCAAAGACACTTTTTTCAATGATAAAACGGTGTAAAAACACCATTCATTTTAGCTCCATAAAAGGTTATTAGTTTTTTAACTAAAAATAATCAGGCAATTTAAAACAAAATTAAAAAAAGAATTTACTCCAGTGGCGTAAAAAATAGGGGGATAAGAGTGACAACTACCCTGACAGCGCGCCACTGGTTACATTTTTTCAAAGTTTGTTTATATCAAAATATGACTTTATTAAAGAGCATATTGGTCACCAAATTTGAAAAAAAAATTTAAAGACCCTATATCTCAGCAAGTAGGCCCCGTAAGGGTTCGTATTCCTATATCAAAATGAGTCATTTATTGAGATCTCTCTGTGGTAGAGCGTTGTCGGTCGAATATAGAAACACCCTGTATATATATATATATATATATATATATATATATATATATATATATATATATATATATATATATTGAACCAGATATCATAGATATTAAGAGAATTAGTTCTATAAAAATAGGCTGCTAGTATGAAAATGTATGAAAATAATATAATTTAAGAAAACACAATTAAAAAGGAAACACTTTTCTTAATTCAAAAACATATCAAGTAAAGATATATTAAATAATAGCCTATAACAATATAATAAATAAAGAAATTACCTCAATAATAATATAAAATATAGAGATTGCCTAACCAATGTAATGATGTAAATAAAGTTGCCTAAGACGAAGAATATCTTCTGTAACGTGATCAGCTGTTCACCTAAAAAGAAACAATTATATAATCAAGTCAAGAGAATTTTAGATATAAGTAGTTACATTAGAATACAAATATAAATGTTTATTAGAATAAGGAGTATAGTTTTTCATAGATAAACAATTAAACATAAAGAAAATGATATATGTCTGTAAAATGAACATAGGATTAAATAATAATTTATTAATTGCGTTAGTAGAAATAAGTTAATACAAGAATTAGATGGAGAATACATAAAAGGATTTATGATTTAAGTTATATAATTGTAACAGTAGATTGTTTATGACAATATTAGATAGAACTATTTAAACAACATCTATGTATATAACCAACTCTAATTTATTTGTATGATTAAATTTCAAAAGACTCTCTACAAGTGTATTAGAAATGTGAAATAGAATATTTATGAACTTTTCTATTAAGTAAACCCAAATCAAATAATTCAATTGCATAGGACAATATCTGATTGGTTAGAAACAAAATGACAGATAAAATTTGCAATCAACAAGTATTGAAACAAACTTTGGGAGATAGTGACCTGAAAACAAACAAAAGACTTTGTTTGTTGAAAAAAAGTGAAAATCGAGAGGAAGCGTGGATTATGAGAAGTGGCGTCGAAAGGTGTGGACTGTGTGTTAAAGTGTTCCCGAAATTTTTATGAAATTCCCTAAATAACTTAATAAATTGTAACATAACTATGAAAAACAATCTTGTGTAGTACTCACCGATAATCAGACACAGTTGTTCTGCAAAAAACCAGCAGAATTTCTCCAGAAATTGGTATTGGAACTGCAGAGAAGTATTCCTGGGGTCCAGAAGAGTTATCCCAATTCCAGACCAACAGGTCAGTGTTCTTTTAAACTATTATTGGCCAATAATAAGCAAAAAACTCAAATAAGTGCTTAGTTCCGTATTTTGATAAACATTCACAGCAATGATCGATCTAAAATATAAAGAAAACGGACTTTATTTAATTAGTTAATAAATTGAATCTTTAATAATAACAAAAAGGCCTAATTTCAATAAATAAATAATTCAAAAGTACGTACGCCATTTTATCATAAGATGATGCTTAACTTGTTTCCATGTAATCTGTCTATATGTTTATAAATTGTATAATAATTCCATGTCTATATAAATCTTTTAATACTTTTCTTCCACAGCATATTGATAACATTTTCATGTATATTCTTCACAGAAACTTGTTTTAAAACCATCTAAATGTTTCTTGATTGTTAATTCTATGTCATACTAATGAGCCACAGAAGCTCCATCTCACGTTATTAAAATTATGTTCATTTTACGCATGACTGTATTTTGAGCATGCGCATAGTTAAAAATATAAAATAAATAATTTCTTTAGAGGTGACCATAGGCGTCTCATATAAAATATTGAATTTAAAATTAAATGTTGTTATAAGTAAAGTGTTTCTTTTATTTAAATGAAGGTAATATGTTTTGAATGCCAGGGCTCGAAGAGTAGAAAGTGTTTCATGCTCCCGAATAATTAAAATAAAATAAATTACAAAACAATATAATAATAACCAACTGAGCTAGCCAAATCTAAATAAAAATTCTAAATATAAAATTATAATCATCTAAATTCCACAACAATAATAAAAAGTAAGTATATAAGCAAATTATAGTTCAATATATATATATATATATATATATATATATATATATATATGTATATATATATATTGTAATGTTTTATATATTCATCAATTTTTATTTTATTTATTTTCATGTAATAATAATATAATATTTATTTTCATTTATTTTTTATTTTTTTTCATTTGACCCTTTCTCTAGTGTGGATCTGTGGGGCTCTTTTTATTATATAGAAATAGACAAAGTAACTTTAGTTAATTTAATTATTATTCTTTTCAATTTAAGAAATTTACAAATTCAACAAATTAATAAGAAAACTATATCTATTAAATCACTTAACTAAAAGAAAAACTTACTCAGTGTTATATCTATATCTATCAAATTACTTATCTAAAAGAAAAACTTACTCAGTATTCTATTGTCCTCATTTAAATTTCATTAGTTCATTCTTTTACTAATACTTTTTCTTTATTGTCCGTATTCACACTTGCTTAGTCCATGATCTCACTAATATTTGTCCATATTTAAATTTTCTTAGTCCAATCTATTACTTATACTTTCCCTTTTTAGTATATAATTAATCCAACAGTTTTGAATTTAAAAGTCTACTAACCGTTCACAATTCCAATTTCTTCTAAGTATCTCCATCATTACTGATTTCTTAATTTTTCCATATATAAAAATTTCTTTTAAATACACTTTCAATCTCTTAACATGTTTCTAATTTTTCTTTGTTGTTGACTTTACTTGGATTATAATAATTACTTTCTCAATATCAAACTTGCAAATTTATTACCAATTTAAACTAAACTTTGCGGAGCTAAACTTAAAAAGATCTTCTCCCGTCAATTCGTAATTTTTCTCTCCCTGACAGTTTGTTATTTATTTTGACAATACTCATCGAGATACTTCTGAGATGACGTTTCATAGACAGATTAATAATGTTGAGAGTTAATTTGATGTATGAAATATATCTGTTATAAATCTGTGTTTCTTTAAGAATCCATTAAAACGTACATTATAATTAATTGAATTAAGTAACGCATAATAATAATATTAATTACAATAACCACAACATTAATCTACTTATCAATCAACTAATCACTTCATGAATATTTGACAATATAACACGACTTATATCAATTTATTATTATTATCCACACTAGAGAAAGGGTCAAATGAAAAAAAATAAAAAAAATAAAAATAAATATTATATTATTATTACATGAAAATAAAAAAAATAAAAATTGATGAATATATAAAACATTACAATATATATATATATATATATATATATATATATATGTATTTATATATATATATATATATATTTAGTTTTTTTTTCTTGAACCTTATTTCATTATATATTTTTTTTGGAAAAATTTTTCTTGGGATTGTAGGTTCCTAGTTAAACAAATCAAATGGTTTTTTTGGCTTTAATTAACATTTTTGTTTTTGTTTACGTTTCGGACATATCGTGTCCTTCATCAGAGCATAATTCTACAAATAGATGACAACAAATTAACAATTTATACACTACATATGTCTATCCTAAAAATAACTTACCATAAAACAAGAGCTTGGCGAGCGCATGTTAAAATATGTTAAAATACATGAAAACAATCATTTTTATTAAAAACATTTAGTATCAATATAAAACCCACATACAACTGCCAGTACACTACATTATATTATGACAATAATTACTTCTTAAAAGGAACAAAATTTTTTATTGTTAGTAAATAGAACTAGTTCTTTTTTTGTATTGTATTCAGTAATTGTGATGGAACAAGGTTTTTAATACACATCAATTTTTGTCTTTGAAAAATTTTTTACTGATGTTATTATGGTATAAGGATTTAGAAATATTACAGGATGTCATTTCATTTATAGACAATGCACCGAAAAAGACATCTATTTGATTAAATTAACATAAATTTTTGATAAATTATTTGTGTCAGATTTAGCATTGATAGAATATGGTTTTTTTTGGATTTCTATCATTTCATAGACTTCTCTTTTTTTTGGTGGCTTTCAATTCTCAATATTTTTGTGCTGTCATAGTCAAATGTATGTTTGTGTTCAGAACTATGATTTGTCAGGGCTGTTCTGTTTTTTTATCATACTTGTGGCCTTTTAGGCGGTTTTTAAGATATTGACTTGTCTGTCCAATATATACACCTTTACAGTCTTTGCAAGGGATCTCATAGATGACATTGCTTTTTTTTTCTTTGGGAATTTTTGATTTTAGTTTACTAAAATTTGATTTTAAAAGATTATGTCCCTTGTGAGACACTGTTATGTTGTGATCTTTGAAAATGCTTCCAATTTTTTCTGAAAGTCCCGAAACGTATGGTAAAGAGAGATATTTTTTTTGGGGTAAATTGTGTGAAATATTTTTATGTTGAGTTTGATTGTAAAAGAGGTATATACGGTTTTTAAATATTGTATTAATTAGTTTACTTGGGTAATCATTTAGACAGAGAGCTTCTTTAGCTTTTTTTATGGCGTTCTCTCGGTATTCGTAATCAGAAAGTTTTATGGCTCGATCTGCGAGTCCTATGGCAACTGATTTTTTTTGAGACATCGGGTGTTGAGAATTAAAATTCACGTATCTAGACGACCAAGTATCTTTTGTGTACCATTCAGTTTTAATCGTGTTGTTAATGTGGTGAAGAGTTAAGTCTAAAAAATTTATTTTATTTTGTTGTTCTCTCTCAACAGTAAATTGCAATTTGTTGTGGAATCTATTGAAATTGTCAAGAACATTTTCTACTTTGTTTACTGGTACTAGTGCTATACAATCATCAACGTACCTAAAGAAAAAAGGAACTTGGTACTCCAAGTTTCCAATTATGGATTCTTCCAGATCTTCCATAACCAGTTGTGCAATTGCGCTTGAGATAGATGCTCCCATTGCACAACCATCTGTTTGTTTGAAAAACCTCTCTCCATATACAAAATATGTAGAGAACAGAACAGCCCTGACAAATCATAGTTCAGAACACAAACATACATTTGACTATGACAGCACAAAAATATTGAGAATTGAAAGCCACCAAAAAAAAGAGAAGTCTATGAAATGATAGAAATCCAAAAAAACCCATATTCTATCAATGCTAAATCTGACACAAATAATTTATCAAAAATTTATGTTAATTTAATCAAATAGATGTCTTTTCCGGTGCATTGTCTATAAATGAAATGACATCCTGTAATATTTATAAATCCTTATACCATAATAACATCAGTAAAAAAATTTTCAAAGACAAAAATTGATGTGTATTAAAAACCTTGTTCCATCACAATTACTGAATACAATACAAAAAAAGAACTAGTTCTATTTACTAACAATAAAATTTTTTGTTCCTTTTAAGAAGTAATTATTGTCATAATATAATGTAGTGTACTGGCAGTTGTATGTGGGTTTTATATTGATACTAAATGTTTTTAATAAAAATGATTGTTTTCGTGTATTTTAACATATTTTAACATGCGCTCGCCAAGCTCTTGTTTTATGGTAAGTTATTTTTAGGATAGACATATGTAGTGTATAAATTGTTAATTTGTTGTCATCTATTTGTAGAATTATGTACTGATGAAGGACACGATATGTCCGAAACGTAAACAAAAACAAAAATGTTAATTAAAGCCAAAAAAACCAATTGATTTGTTTAACTAGGAACCTACAATGCCAAGAAATTTTTTTCCAAAATATATATATATATATATATATATATATATATATATATATATATATATATATTGTTATACATTTATTTTATTGGATTTCCTTTTTAAGGGAGAGCCTATTAATAAATCCAACTTAATAAAATGTGTAATTGTTAAAAAGGTAATGAACTTTAGTTTAAAACAAATATGAGTTAATTTTAATTATAGTTAGTTAATCTTATTATTTATTATTCAAATTATGGGCGCTAGAATTGGTATGGTCATAAACGAATACCAATTCAATTCAAAATCTTTGTTTTGCTCAAAAAGTTTTATTCTTTATTATTAGTACCTCAGGGATGTGTTCGGCACTGAACGCTCGTCAGCAATAGGAAACCTATAGGTAGATATATTAGAGAAATACACAAGAAATCTTAGTCAAAACATTTAATGAGGTATTAAGATTTAAATAGTTATCAATACTTTATGATGAAATTGTGAAATATCATTCAACTCTCATAACAAAATGTGAAAAACCTTTGTATTATTTAAATATAGTTCTTATTATGAGATTGTATTTGAGTTCAATCACAAGTAAAATTCAATTAAAAAATATGTACATTTTAATATTTCGGAACCATGATCATGTTACCGTATCAATCCCAACTCTAGTCGTTCAACATTCCGTCAGCTTGATGTTATGAATAGTAAAAATGAATTATGTGGAAACAATGTGTGTTGTATTAGAAATGTATTTTTGTTATTGAAATGATAGAAACTTGGTAAGTGATAATTTATTGATTTTATTGAGTGTGTAATGTTCGTAATTCAGTGGAGATTGATTATCTAATATCTAGTTACTATATAAGATTTAATCTCAGTAATATTATTATCCCTAACCTAACATTTAGAAAGTTAATTTTAATTATCGTTTTAGAAAATATTTATATGTACATCAAGGGTAAGAGTTCTCTATTGGTTTCTTTATCGATTCAGGAGATCATATGAAAATCGTTCGTAGTTGTGATAGAATAAATGTTCTACTCAGGATTGGAAAACAATAAAAATGTGGATTGTTTTCTTGGATTGTTCCACACTAACAGCAGTAGCAAAATGATGGACAGCAAATTGTTTAAATAAGGTAAATTAATCTGGCTTACCAAATTTTCGTAGTTAAACAGTAAATTCTGGTTTTTTTCACTAATATTTTTTAAACGTGTGATATTATTACTTTCACATAAGTTACTTGTGACTTTAATTGAGGTTAATTAATTTCATTATGGATATTTTACTTTGAATTCATAATTGTTAGAAAGAATAATTTTTCGCGGCCATTGCCTTTCACACACGCGACTCTTCTCTCCAAGCCAACAGTCAACAACGTTCAACTTTTTCAATTTTGTTTCATTGTTTCTTTGTTGTTAGGATAAATAAAATGTTTTTTCTTAAATCAAACTACCCATTTTCATGTTCATTTCGATATTTCAGCCGCGTTCTATTAGTTTTCGGAACCGCACTGTTATCACTCTTAACTACACTTATCGAACTATCGACGAACGTCAATTTCTGTATCAAATATTTTCATTTGACATTATCTCACAATTTGATCTAAATGTTTTTACAATATACAGGGTTCATCCAAAAATAACAATAATTACAGGGTTTTTTAAAAATACATATCAGAAATATAATTATTGAAATTTACTCGTAATGTTTTATATTCTTTTCTAAATGAAATAGATGTTTCACAAATGACTTTAAAACGTATATAATGTGTAAGTTGGTTTATTTATTGACATGTTAAATTATATACATTCAGATAGCGTGTCGTTATGAGAATTGTTTATTGATTTTATTGGAAATTAGTATTATTCATGCAATCTTATTAATTTATTTTCCCCGTAGCCATATTTCACTTTAACATTCCCTAAAGTTCTATGAAATTATTCTTGACTCGACAAGAATATTTTATAGAAATTTACCGTGATTTTTCTTTATACAACTTTTACAATCATATCTAGTATTTATTAAATTAATTTCCTAATTCTATTGATTGCTTGATTGATTTATTCTTAGTTTCTATTAAATTAACTTACTAATTCTATTATTTCTTATTTTAGCTAAGACTGGTTGGTGTTAAATTGATGCAGCTGGTTTATATGAAAAATTCCACGTTCTCTTATAACTATTTACTCCATGACTGTTTTCCACCAAGTAAGGACCTTCATAAGGTAATTGTAGTTTAGAACAGATTCCCTTCTTATGATTAGGTACTCCTAATGCTTTTATCACTACCAAATCACCTTTTTTGAATGTTTTTCTATTTCTGAGTTTCGCTAGTTTCTTCCTAATATATTTATCAGCTTGTTCTGCTTGTCTTTCTCTGGCTATCTCAATCAGTTTACTGTAATCAATTTCACTTAATCACGGCCAATCTAGTTCTGCTCCTGTGAACAATGTAATGGGTGCTATCTCTGTGACGAGTCTGGTACTACGTTTTGTATACCTGGAATATATTTTATTACAAAATCATATTCCTGTAGGAGTAATGCCAATCGATGGATTCTGGCATTGTTCATTTTGTTAGTTAGTATTGTCACTAAAGCCTGATTATCAGTTTCAATTATAAATTTTCCCTCCAGTAAGAAGTATCTGAGTTTGTTCACACAGAATATGATACTAGCAAGTTCTAATTCACTTACACCATAATGTTTCTCTGCTCTTACATGTTATCATATTCTTGCATTGAAATTCCAGCTAGCCTCTTTTAGATGCATCCGTCTTTAAAATGAAAGTTTTCCCATAGTTCGGATGATATAGCTTAATGTTTTTAATGAACTGATCTTTAATTTCATTGAAAGCATCTTCCTGTTTACTGGTCCAGTTCCATTTCACTCCTTTTCTCAACAGCTCCATCAAAGGTAATTCCAAGTCGGTCAAATTTCCCAGGATCCTTTTAAAATAATTCAACATGGCAAGGAAACCTCGAAGAGTTTTCAGGGCTTTTGGTCTTTTGTATTCCCTAATAGTCTTTACTCTCTGTGGATCCATCTCGATTCCCGTTTCCGTAATCTTATAACCCAAGTATATTACTTCTTTCTTCAAAAATTGACACTTTTGTATGTTGAGTTTTAAACCATTTTCGTCAAGTTCTGCCAAGATTATTCGAAGATGTTCCAAATGTTCTTCTATACTGTTTGAGAAAATAAGTATGTCATCCACATAGTGAATAGTGAATTGATCGTATTTGTTTAGGATTTTATTTAACGCTTTTAATAATGCTGATGTAGCACTTTGTATCCCAAATGGTGTCACTCGAAACTGGTATACTTCCCCATTAATCTTAAACCTACATACTTTCTGCTTTCCGGATGTAGTGGTATCAGCCAGGAACTGTGCTTTAAATTTAGCTTAGAAAAAACTTTAACCTTGCTGATCTTTCCTAGTATCGATTCGATAGTCAAAGGCGATTCATATTCAAGCATCGTACATTTATTTAAATTTCTCGCATCAAGGCATATTCTTATATCTCCGTCCTTCTTCTTTACTATTACAACTGTATTGATATATGAGGTGGTACTGTGTTCTATAGTTCTGTCTACTAATAATTTATTTATTGTTTTCTTTACATATTCTTGGTGTTTGTAAGGTATCGGATAACTTCTCTGTTGGAATTGTTGATCTTGCTTCATCTCAATTTTATGTACATAATTCCTTGCAATTCGGGATTCTTCATTTATTGAACTTTTATGACTTCTCAATATTTCCATTACTTCATTTTTCCATTCCATTTTCCCATCTATATCCAACATCATATTTCCACTCATTTTTCCTTCCTGCCTATAACTATATCTCTCTTCCATATCATCTTCAATTTTCTTATTAAAATTAATATTTTTATTTTCTTCCCTATCAAATATTTTCATTTGACATTATCTTACAATTTGATCTCAATGTTTTTTCTATATACAGGGTTCATAAAAAAATAACAATAATTAAGAAAAGTATAATTGTGGAATTTTGCTTCGGGAATTCATATTGTTATATACAGGGTTTTTAAAAATACATATCAGAAATATAATTATTGAAATTCACTCGTAATGTTTTATGTTATTTTCTAAATGAAATAGATGTCTCACAAATGACTTTAAAGCGTATATAATGTGTTAGTTGGATTATTCATTGACATGTTTAGATTATATACATTCAGATAGCGTGTCGTTATGAGAATTGTTTATTGATTTTATTGGAAATTAGTATTATTCATGCAATCTTATTAATTTATTTTCCCCGTAGCCATATTTCACTTTAATATATATATATATATATATATATATATATATATATATATATATATATATATATATATATATTGTGGTGAATTTTAATGCCCTATATTGTGTTCGCTGAAATTGTTATGAAATATATAATTTTAGTAATATATTTTTATGTGAAATGTATTAGTGTTCCATTATTATTATTTTAATTCAATGAATAGTTGTTTGATTATGTCTAATTTGTCGTTGTTTTGATTATATTTTCCTTTTTCGTAATGGGCGACAGAACTCGTATGTTTCGCTTATTATAGATACTATGACTTTATATCCAATACCAGTTCAATTTAATGTGATGTCAATAGTTTTCTTCCTATCACTTTAGGTCTCAGGGTGTGTTCGGCACAAGCGTTCGACAGTAACGGTAAGCCAATAGGATTGAGGACACTTGAAGAAAAACAATGAGGTTGTATGCAATTATTTAATTAATTAAAAAAATTCTTTAGAATTATTAATTTCTTCTCCTCTATAACCAACGAAATTAAAGTTTAAAATGAACTATATAGTTCTCTTCGTGGTATTCAAAAAAAATATAATTCTCATAACCAAAATGTTTGAAATGTTTTCGTTATAAATAAATTGAAAAATAACTATTAATACCACGTAACTGTGATATCACCGTTGTTGCAATCGATCCCAACTCTAATCTCAACTAAGGATAAGTTCAACGTATTCTGACAGTATTTCAAGATGGTGGAATTTAAAAGTGACGTTTTAAAATTGATGATGTATTATTGGTTTTTTTATATAATGAATTGGTAAGTAATTATTTGTTTATAAATATTAATGGAATAGTAAATCAGTGGGGATCGATTATATCTGAAGAACTATGTAAACATTCAAAATCCAAAACCTAATATCGTATTTAACCTAACAACTTAAACTATATTGAACATTTGTACATATGCACGAATTTTATATATATAAAAAAATAATGATTGTCTTGAGTTGGTTTGTTCTAGCTCACAAATACAACAAAAGATTCGTGATAATCGAAATAGGCCAGTCTCTTTATCTGATGTGGAAAATTAAATGTTGTATTCGAATTATTTCAAACAGATTATCTCTACTCTCAGCAAGAGCGTAATTATTCCGGATCAACAAAGGTAAATTAAATAATCTTACCAGACTCTAGTAGATGTTGTCAGCTTTTATAATTTGACGTTTTTTGTGTTGTACCTGATATCAATAATTTGTCGCAATAATCTATTAAATTCAGCTCTCACAAAAATGATAATCTTTTTTCTTTGATTTCAATCTTTCACTTTCAAATCAATTTCCTTGTCGTCGATTTCATACACCACAAAAGTTTCTTTTCAAATTTTTTTTCCTTTTCAAAAATTTTCTCACTTTTTATCTATCAACAGCATTCAAGTTTTTTTATTCTCCTTTTTTTGGAAACCATCATTTCTTTTCAAGAAATCTACCTATCTGTCGTGCTCTTTTCACTCATTCACTGTGTTAAAAAACTTACAGCGATTACACTAATGTCACCCCTTTTTTTATATTTAACCTAAATCGATAAACATGTCAATTTATATAGAATATCATTCATGTCATCATTTTTCTAATAATCGTTCAAAAATGCTTTATCACATACAGGGTTCGTGAAAACTTAAAGAAATCATGATAATAGAATAATATTTCTTAATTGACTCATGTGTATGCAATACACAATTATGTGTTGATATGTTTGTTTATCGTTAAATGTACATCATGAATCTTTAAATATTTAAATATCATATGGTTATGAATATTATTGTCCTTTTTTTTATTAAACATCGGTATTTATTCATACAGTTCTATTTGTTTATTTGCCTGTCACTAGTATTTCACCCTAATATATATATATATATATATATATATATATATATATATATATATATATATATATATATATATATGTATATATATATATATATATATATAATTGTTTATTATATGAATGTCAATTTTTCATTTTTCTATTTTATTTTCCCACTTTGGGCTCGACAATTTGTTATATTATTTATAATAAATTCATTTATTTGTTTAATCGTTTAAATGATTTATTATAATTAACTTATTTATAATTATCTTACCTTCGGCAACTCATAAATATAATACCGTGGCATGGAGTACTCTCTCTCTCTCTCTCTTTCTCTCCTTCTCTCTCTCTCTCTCATTTGGGCTCAGGCGCTAAGATAATTGAGAAATCAACTGATATTTTTATACATGGATTTAATAAATGAATTATTTTAAAACAATGTTGACATATATTTTGATTTAATACATATTATAAAGAATTATTTATTCGAAACATTTTTTTAAAGAAACTCAATTGAGTGACGCCGTAAGTTTTTTAACAGAATTCTGGAATGTTGTACATATAACCTAGAGAAACCAACACTTTCGCAGATTGATATTCTGTTGCGAAACTTACAATATCAAACAAGAAATAGGTAGAAACGTTTTAGATACGTATGATCGAACTGGGGTTATATAATATTTACATTTGCTTAATGAAAAATTATTTTATGCTGATAGAAAAAGGATAAATTACATATATGAAAAATATAAATACAAACTGAAAAATCGTTTAAAATTTTCTTATATACTAATATAATACGGGTAATCTTTAAAACAGTTGAGTAAATTCTTTTTAATTAATCCTTATTATAATCTAGCACTAGTTAAATTTTAAATTTAGTCTTTGAATTGTTTATTATGGCATTTTTTATTTATTGGTTTTATTTACGAAATGATCATTTTCATTATAATGTTTGTCTTTGGGACCCAAATAAATAATTCCACTGATCTTATACTTTTGAGAATGGTAAATCTCGAAATGTCCGTACCTTGGTGTCCCTTGTTCACTGCTATGGATCACTGAATTGTCCGTATTTCTTCCTGAATCCTGGTTTCTTGATCGGAAAACTAATTTAAACTCTTTATTGGGTCTTTATTTGTAAATTGCTTTTATAATATGAACAAAATTACAAAAGTTTTCTAATTTTAACTAAAATTTTTGTGGAGTTCAGCTATAGGCAGCTCTCCGTTCTTCTACATCCCGACGACTCTCTCTTGTTTACTTCCAAACAAACTTCTCTCACTTGATATTTTTGTTTAATAACGATAGATTGTCATATCAATAAATGTCCTAAATCACATCATTATTCATATAAATGTCTTATGATTTCCTTTCTATACACTTTATAATGTTCACTATATCTTAAAAATTTTAAATTAGTCCTTTTAAATGTCTTAGTAACTTTTTTCTTATTTTAAAGTCCTTTCATTGGTAGGATTTTGAATTCTATTTACATAAATTGGACAACACAAACAAATAAATAACATATATGTAATTATTCCATTTTCATTTTACTTCTTGATCATCCAACTATTAAATATAAACTCTTAGTAATTTTAAAATTTTATTTATTTATACCCTCATCAAATTCAACTCACAGCTGTTATTTGTCTATGACCTATTTCTGTGGACTAATAAACTCTCTATATTCAATATGCATATGTCAATATAATGTGACATTTCCGGTTTCATTATCTCCTTATTTGGTTATAAGCTATTAATTAACTTGTAGTATATAAAATAAATAATGTTGAATCTCCAATTATAATACCAATATTTGTTGCTTCTATAATTCAATTGATATTCCATAAGATATAATAGGTATATCGTTAATTTCCATATATCATTAGTTTTTGAATTCCTCTGTTAATATTAGATTCTGTTTAAGGTTCCGTGCTGCGTTACGTTAATTTATTGTTACAACTTATATTCGAATATTAAATTTTTCTTCATTAAAACATGGCTTTATGTGCTCTATTTAAATTATTTTTGCAAAACTCATAAAAATAATCTCGTATTCTTCCGTTATATGGAATTAATGGAATTAAATATCAATTGATAGACTTTGTTATATCGCTATTATGAAAAATATGATCCTTATTTCAATATTTTACTTGATTACGATATGAGCATCCATTCATACTACAACAACATTTCCAAAATGTATTTCCTGGATTTATTTTATGTATAAAAGAAATACAAAAACTAAATTCTATTTAATTTGATAATTTATTATAGAATTTCATTCCTATAATTCTTTTATCTATAATCCTATTTTAATTATGTTATTTTCCTTATAACTTTTCATATCATTCCAATATGCATCAATATCTTTTCATATTCATTATTCCAATTATTTTATATTTCAATAATAATATTTATCATTTCAAATCAATTCATTTCTAACTTTACTATTCCATTTTATTCTTTCGTCATACCCTCATAATTAATTTCTTATCCAATATTATGGTTTCCTTCCTCGTATACATGCTATAATTTGGAAAAACATTCTATCTCAATTTTCTAATTTGATTTTCCAAATTTTGGATTTTAATTGTAGTTGTTGCTCAATTTTAAGTATACCTTAGTATTTTTATCTGTCATTTGTTTGTTCATTTTCATTTTAATTATAAAGTCTGTTTTATTTAATTGGATTTTAATTTTAAATTGTAAAATGTTTGTGGAAATGTTTTAATTATAAAATCTATATAAATGCCTAATATGATTCACTAATGATTCACTTTGGAAATATAACTGTCAATTCCTAAAATTTAAAAAACATTCTCTATATTCTATGCTACTTATTCTATATCTACATTTTACCTAATTATTTACAAGTATATTATAATATTATTTATTTAAATATTTTTTAGGTTCCTACTAACTATGCGTGAAGCAACGCTTTGAATTAATACAATGAGAAACGGAACATATTTATGTTATTGATTAATAATAAATTTTATATTCAAACTTAGTTTCTATATCCTTCCTTTACCATGTAATTTCTTTTTTCGTTTGCTAAATTTCGTTCCTATTCTCTTGTCCTACTATTCAATTTTCTTTTCTTTTTCTAAACTTCTTTTTATTCTCTTCTCTTGCTATTCGTTTTTCTTTTCGTTTTCTAAACTTCTTTCTATTTTCTTCCCTTACTGTTTTATTTTCTTTGTGTTTCCTTAACCTCTTTCTATTTCCTTCCAATCTGTTGCCAATTCCCATTTCCATTTTATTTCTTTCGTTTATTCTGTTTGTCTTCATTTCTGCTTTGATTAATTGTCTTTTGTCCAAGAAGTATGTTGAAAATCTACTTTCAAAATCTATAAATTCTGCTTTGAAACGCCTTGCTTTAAACATAACAATTTCCTTTTCAGGAATTGGTAGTTCCAAATATTGAGTCATAGCATGTAAATGGATTGCACAATTATTTATACTATGGCTTCTATTTTCGCAAAATTTGCCAAAATATAATTGTGCATTTTCCCCCAAAAATATTGTAAAAATGCTGTTTCAAAATCGATAAATTCTGTAATATCCTTTTCCCTGGCAGCAAACCATGTCAACGCGTGATTTTCCAAATGATCTCTTATTACTTCCTTTATGTCTTCAATATTATTTATTCCTATTATTCTGTTCTTTAAACTTCTAATAAATATCTTCTGGCGCAATTTCCTAATGTTTCTGTCGAATTTTTGGTTAGTTGCCCCATAAATTGTTTTTTTCCCTAACATGTTCCATATTCACTCCTTTTCTCTTAATTTGCTCTACTTTTCCTTGGTTATATTTTAATTTCCATTGTTAATTACCTGTTTATTTTGTTGTTCTCTTCTTCCACTATCTTAAAATTAATTTGTACTTCTTTATTTATATCTTCTTCTATGTTTTGTATGTTTTTATTTGTCTTCAGAATTTCTCGGTCTAATTTCGTTATCCTTTCACTATTCCCTTTTATTTTATTAGTGTTCTCTCCTATATCAATTTTGAATTTATTTTGTTTAAACTTTCTGTTTCTGTTGATTTTATTTCTTCCAATTCCATTATTATCTTCCTAACATTTCATTTCTAATTTCTTGTTTTGTTTCATGGATTCTTTCTTTTGTGTATCTTTTAGATTCCTCCAATTATTTTCTTACATTTTCTATCTTCTCTTCCATTCTTTGGCTACTTGTTTTTATTTCTTTTTTTATTTCTTCTCTCATTCTTTGATTACTTGTTTTTATGTCTTCTTTTATTTCTTCTCTCATTCTTTGATTATTTATTTCCATTTTCTGTTTCATTCTTTGACAATTTGCTTTCAATCTTTTATTACTTGTTTTTATTTATTTTATTCCTTCTCTCATTATTTGACTACTTGTTTTTACGTCTTCGTTCATTTCTTCTCTCATCCTTTGATTATTTTATTTTTTTCTTCCATTCTTTGACCTATTTGCTTCCATTCTTTTAATAATTTGTAACATTTTCATCATTATATTTTATTCGCCTCTACTTCCAGCTCCTTCTCCTTGATTCTGTCCTACCACATCTTCTCTATTTCTCATTGTTTCTTCAAGTATTGGTTCAGCTCTTTCACTTCCCTCTGTCTCCTCATCATTTCCCTGATTATGTCTGCCTTGTTCCAAATATTGTACTTGGAAATCACCCATTCCATGTCTCATTTCTTCTATTTCTTCATCTGATCCACTTCCTGCTCCTATCTGCTTACCATCTCTAAGTATCATTCTTCTTTCCATTTTGATTTGATTTTTATTAAACCAATTCTTCCATATGTCAATTTTTAAATACAAATTTTTGTATGCCTCACTTTAGAAGCGACCAATTTGTTAAATATTTGTTTATTATATGAATGTCAATTTTTCTATTTTATTTTCCCAATTTGGACTCGAACATTTGTTATATTATTCATAATTATTTATTTATTTGTTTAATTGTTTAATTGAATCACTATAATTGACTTACTTATAATTAGAACTGTCTGGGTATGGTGTACACACTAGATATAAATTGAGTGAATGAAACGACGAGTACTCAGTGTGTTTTTATTATTAAAATTCAGCTAAGCGCTTTCGGCCATTAGGCCATTCTCAAAGCTGCCGTATAAAATTATAATATTTGTAAAATTTGAAAGAACAATATAAAAAAGTTGAATTTACGTCATAAAAAATGCTACAACAGATGTCAAAAAACATCCAATACATACAGAATGGAGAAATGTATGGATGTTACATCATTATTGAAATAAAATTATTAAAAATACCCTTTCAAGAGGGTGTATTATATTTCACATAATGAAACGTCTTATTTAAAAGTGTAAACTAAATGATATCTGATGACAAGTTTGACGTTAATAGACGGTGGCTAAGAAGCCAACGTGCAGTAAACCAAGTAATGTATAATAATACAACGTGTTTTGTATGATGAACATTGAATCACATGTATGTTAAAAAGGATGGAAATATTCATATAGTGAACTGAAAATTGAAGGAAAATAAATATTTTACTTTTATTTTAAATTTAAAAATGAAGTTAAAGTGTGATAAAAACAAAAAATCAAAAAATCTCTATTCAAATTCAAAATTCCCAAAATTCATCGAACTTAGATGAATAGGAAATACATCTCACCCCTGATTGTCTAATGAAAAGTGACTTAGGGGTTGTATCCATTCCCCAGCCAGTCAGGAAACAAGCGCAGTAAACCTATATGTGCAAAATGCTAGATAACATAAATTAAACATTTGGTCGTAAATACATCCATGGAGGAGTTTACATAATGTAGTCACGAAGGTGAAAAAGTACGCTGGCAAGGTGAACCCAATAGCTGATGGCATCCCATATAAATTAGATGTAAATGGTTAAGGAAGGGGTATCTCTTGTCAAGGAACACCCGAACATTGATTGTGACCTGATGACCCAAACTATGTCCCATACATAGCCCGGCGTCAAGAACACAATGTAATTATGAAGTTTAAGGTAATTGTTACACACCTAGACCCATACTAGGCATGCACAAGAAGAGAAGAAGTCATATGAGTATGTTAAGTGTAAAAGGGAAGGATAGAATATGATTAGAGCTATAAGATATAGAACACTTGTATATTGATGAACCCAACTATGACCTATACATAGCTAGGTTACAGGGAAACCATGTGGTTATGAAGTTTTTAGGTAGTTAGTACAAACCTAGATCCATACTAGGCATGTATAGAAGAGAAGAAATCGAGTGAGATTGTAAAGAGAAGAAAAGGATGGCAGATATGCTAGAAATTGTAATGAAAAGAGAGTAATGTGGTTGTGAAGTTTCAAGATAATTGTAACAAACCTAGATCCATACCAGGCCTATCACGAAAAAGAGGAAACCGAGGAAGAGAGTAGCTAAGAGTGGAAATATAGCAGATGTGCTAGCAATGAGAATAGAAGGTAGTATGCCATACCTAGAACCATACTGGGCATGCGCAGGAGAAGAAATCTAGGAAAAGTGAAAAGGGGCGTTAGAATGATTTGCTCAAATTTATAAGATTACTTGTATCCTGAACCAAACTATGACCCATACATAGCATGGTGTCCGAAGTACACTAGGGTACTCTAGAACCAGTTCCAAGAACAAACCCAGATCCATACTAGGCATGTCTCAGATAAGTTCCAAGAGGGAGGTTATTCCTATTATTGTAATAAATTTGATTGTTTACTAATGAGCCAAACTATGACCCATACATAGCCTGGTGACTAGCCAACAATGTGTTTGTGAGATGATTGTAGAACTAGCCGTAAGACTAAATCTAGACCCATACTAGGCGTATCCATACATAGTTCTGGGGGTAAAAGGAAAGAAGATTTTTATTAAGATGATACGATGAATTGGTTGTTAAATGGAGTAGAAAGTTTCTTGCTGTCTGGAACATAGTGTGTAATAGATGTAGTGCAAATGTGAGAGGTGAATAAGGTTGAGCAAACTTAAAGTAGAAGAAAGAAGAAATAGAAGTAAAGATAGGAAAGACTCATTCATTCGCCTTTTACGAATCAGCCGAGTGCTGGTCGAAATATTCTTGGACCGGCTCGCCACGGTAAGAGGGTGAGACGAAAGCCCTAGAGGACTGAAAGGTTTTGAACAGAGGCTGAAATTTACAATTAAGATGTACCTGGGTATTGATACAGTGTTCTGAGTTAACCTTCATTTCCCTGAGTATTTCTAGATTTTCGAGCAACTCCATCTTTCTGACGTTGTTCCTGGGGATGTTATGCAGGATTTTAGAGTTGCGCGATGGAGAAAAATTGTGGTTATTTAACTTAATATGGAAGCCGAAATTCGAAGGAGTAGGTTTGTTGAGATGCTCCTTGATTCTAGTACCTAAAGCACGCGTGGTCCTACCCACATAAGTAGATGGAGAAGAATCACAAGTTAATATATAGATACCACTTCTGTTAAGTTTATCAATAGGGTATTTGTTCTTAGAGAAAATTGTGTGGGTTTTCTGTAAATGGAAAGTTCAATTTCAGAATCTTTCCTTGATAAAGTAAAATCCAAAAAGTGTATTGAACCGTTGTTTTTGATTTCCATGGTAAACTGTATGAAAGGATGGATATCGTTAAGTTTGCTGAGGATACTGTATGAATCCTACGCATCTCCATTAATAAAAGCCAAAACATCATCAACATATCTGAACCATTTGATGACTATTAAAATGTGGATTATTATTGAAGATAACCGTTGACTCTAGGTGATCAAGGAACAAATCCGCTAATAATGGTGAGAGTGGGTTACCCATGGCTAATCCATCTGGTTGTCTGTATACTCTGTCATTAAAGGAAAAGAAGTCCTGCGAAAGACAAAGTTAAAGTAGAGCGACAATGTGAGATATTGTAATTGGGTCAATGTTCTTAGATTGGACTAGGTTGCTAACGATAGGGATTGTTTTTACTTTGGGGACGTTGTTAAAGAGATTGGAAACATCAGAAGAAACCATTAAAGAATTAGACTGGAAGTTACAATTTTTCTAATTCTTTCTGCTAAGTCCAAGGTGTTCTTAACAGTGTACACTGGTTTATAATTTGGAGTTGTAGAAAGGAAGTTATTGACAAATTTAGATAGAAGCTCCAAAAGCGTGTTGGAAGAGCTAACCACTGGTCTCATTGGAAGGTTCTTTTTATGTATCTAAAAATCTAGATTTTCTACAAAATAATAACTTCTTAATCATGAACAATAATCCCACTAAGAAATTAACAACTGATCTAAAAGACATATTGAATGAGCATAAGACAATTTTCTCCACTCATGGCATCAATACGAGACATCTCACTCTTACTAACTCCCACATACCTAGACTTCATGGACTTCCCAAGGTACATAAAGAGAACCTTCCAATGAGACCAGTGGTTAGCTTTTCCAACACTCCTTTGGAGCTTCTATCTTAATTTGTCAATAACTTCCTTTCTACAACTCTAAATTATAAATCAGTGCACACTGATAAGAACACCTTGGACTTAGCAGATAGAATTAAAAATTGTAACTTCCAGTCTAATTTTTAAATGGTTTCTTTTGATGTTTCCAGTCTCTTTACCAACGTACCCAAAATGGAAACAATCCCTATCGTGAACAACCTACTCCAATCTAAGAACATTGACCCAATTACAACATCTCACATTGTCGCTCTACTTCAATTTTGTCTTTCGCAGGACTTCTTTTCCTTTAATGATAGAGTATACAAACAATCAGATGGATTAGCCATGGGCAACCCACTCTCACCATTATTAGCGGATTTGTTCCTTTGTGGTGGTTACTTAACAAGTGCCCCTCGTATAGACTTCTTTAACCATAGAACCATTTATCTTTGAGAAACACTTACCTAGTGAACCATTCTTAAGGGTTAGAAAAATAACATCTTTTAAAACTCACTGGGATAACATATATTTATAAACTACCAACACAGATTATTGACACACTATACATACGTTTGTACTATTAAAAATAATAATAATGAATCATCCCTCAACGTATTTATAGGAAATATTAAAGCTAACACAGTCAGTGCCCCGTATTCTTGACCTTGTAGGTCGTGCGAATACGATATTTACAAAACGGACGTGTTTGATATATATTTCACTTGTCCTTATTAGTTCACTGGCCGCTATCAATATTTGAAATTATTATTTACACAAATCTAACAATGCCTTTTTGAATAATGTCTTTTTGGGATCATCAGAACTTATCTATTTATAGGAAATATTAAAGCTAACACAGTCAGTGCACCGTATTCTTGACCTTGTAGGTCGTGCGAATACGATATTTAAAAAACGGACGTGTTTGTTATATATTTCACTAGTCCTTATTAGTTCACTGGCCGCTATCAATATTTGAAATTATGATTTAGACAAATCTAACAATGTCTTTTTGGATATGGTTTTTTTGGGATCATCACACCTTGATCACCTAGAGTCAACGGTTATCTTCAATAATAATCCACATTTTAGTAAAGTCATTAAATGGTTCAGATATGTTGATAATGTTTTGGCTTTTATTAATGGAGATAAAGAGGATGAATACAGTATCCTCAGCAGACTTAACGATATCCATCCTTCCATACAGTTTACCTTGGAAATCGAAAACAAGGGTTCAATAAATTTTTTGGATTTGACTTTATCAAGGAAAGATTCTGAAATTGAATCATTTTATTTCAATACATTCTAACCACCCTATTCAAAAAAAATGTCTGCTATATCTTATTATGTATATAGTTTACTTAGGGTCCCTCTTTCTCCACATAATTTCAACGTAGAACTGAATATCTTGAAACAGTTGGCATTGAACAATGGTTATTCTCCTAAAATTGTCGATAATATGGTCTCGAAGACGACTAGGAGGTTGAGAAGGAGTTTAGCTTACCCTGAGGTTCACAACAACGAACCGACTCAGTATCGTTCATTGACTTATTGTGGTGAAGTTTCAGATGAAATTTCAAAGGTTATTACTAACAATCTTAAAGATGTTAAAATCTCCTTTAAATCTAAATGTTCCATTTCCACAATTTTCTCTAAGAACAAAGACCCTATTGATAAACTTAACAGAAGTGGTATATATAAATTAACTTGTGATTCTTGTCCATCTACTTATGTGGGTAGGACCACTCGTGCTTTAGGTACTAGAATCAAGGAGCATCACAACAAACCTACTTCTTCGAATTTCGGCTTCCATATTAAGTTTATTAACTACAATTTTTCTCCATCACGCAACTCTAAAATCCTGCTTAACATCTCCAGGAATAACTTCAGAAAGATGGACTTGCTCGAAGATCTAGAAATTCTCAGGGAAATGAAGGTTAACTTAGAACACTGTCTCAACACCCAGGTACATCTTAATTGTAAATTTCAGCTTCTGTTCAAAACCTTGTGGTCCTCTAGGGCTTTCGTCTCACCCTCTCACCGTGGCGATCCGGTCCAAGAATATTTCGCCCAGCACTCGACTGATTCGTAAAAGGCGATTGAATGAGTCTTTCCTATCTTCTATCCATTCTTTACTTCTTTTTTCTACTTTAAGTTTGCTCAACCTTATTCACTTCTCACATTTGCACTACATCTATCACTGTATTACATACTGTGTTCCAGACATCTAGAAACATTCATAGTCCATTCAACAACCAATTTATCGTATCTTCTGAATAAAAATATTTCTTTCTACACTTAGAACTGTGTATGGATACGCCTAGTATGGGTCTAGGTTTAGTCTTACGGCTAGTTCTACAATCATCTCACAAACACATTGTCGGCTAGTCACCAGGCTATGTATGGGTCATAGTTTGGCTCATTAGTGAACAATCAAATTTATTACAATAATAGGAATAACCTCCCTCTTGGAACTTATCTGAGACATGCCTAGTATGGATCTGGGTTTGTTCTTGGAACTGGTTCTAGATTACCATAGTGTACTTCGGACACCATGCTATGTATGGGTCATAGTTTGGTTCAGCATACAAGAAATCTTATAAATTTGAGCAAATCATTCTAACCCTTCTTTTCAATTTTCCTAGATTTCTTCTTCTTCTCCTGCGCATGCCTTGTATGGTTCTAGGTATGGCATACTAACTTCTATTCTCATTGCTAGCACATCTGCTATATTTCCACTCTTAGCTACTCTCTTCCTCGGTTTACTCTTTATCGTGAAATGCCTGGTATGGATCTAGGTTTGTCACAATTATCTTCACAACCACATTACTCCCTTTTCATTACAATTTCTAGCATATCTGCCATCCTTTTATTCTCTTTACAATCTCTCTCGGTTTCTTCTCTCCTACACATGCCTAGTATGGATCAAGGTTTGTCATAAGTACCCAAAAACTTCATAACCACACGGTTTGCATGTAACCTAGCTATGTATGGGTCATAATTGGGTCATCAGTATACCAGTGTGCCATATCTCATAACTCTTATCAACTTTCCCCCTTTTTACTCTTGGCACACTCCTTTGACTTCTTCTCTTCTTATTAGAACTTCTAGCATATTCGCCATCCCTTTCTTCTCTTTACACTCTCACTCCATTTTTCCTCTCCTGTACATGCCTAGTATAATAATATTTATTTGCATATTTAAACTGGTTTTACATAACAATAATATTATAATAGACCTAATGCAAAAAGGAGCCAGAAAACAATTTTAAAAAGCTCTAGTCTGACCCTTGTATTAATTACAAAACTTAATTTTAAATAAAGTAAAGCCTTACAATAAATAATGTGTACATATAGTAGAACACGAAAGATCGAAAGAAATCAATAGTGGTAATGCGAGTATGAGTAAAGAAAACTAATTTTCATCTATCAAACTTCTTTTTATATTGATCTTAAAACTGTTCAGATTCAGTACTTTCAGAGAAGCAGGAACCCTATTGTATAGGTGGTAAATATTGTATGTGAAGCTTCGTTTGAACATTCGTGTCCTATGAGGTGGTGGTGATATAAGCCCCTTAAAACTCAAATTGAGCGTATGAACATCAGTACGATATTTTATTTTATTTACCAAATAAGTGGGTCTCTTGCTCAAAATAATATTGTGAAAGAAGATATGGGTCTAGGTTTGTCATAACTATCTAGAAACTTCTTAACCACATTATTTCCTTGTAACCTAGCTATGTATGGGTCATATTTGGGTTCATCAATATACAAGTGTTTTATATCTTATAGCTCTAATCATATTCTATCCTTCACTTTTACTATAAACATCCTCATATGGCTTCTTCTCTTCTTGTGCATGCCTAGTATGGGTCTAGGTGTGTAACAATTACCTTAAACTTCATAATTACATTGTGTTCTTGACGCCGGGCTATGTATGGGACATAGTTTGGGTCATCAGGTCACAATCAATGTTCGGGTGTTCCTTGACAAGAGATACCCCTCCCTTTACCATTTACATCTAATTCATATGGGATGCCATCAGCTGTTGGGTTCACCTTGCGAGCGTAGTTTTCCACCTTCGTCACTCATTATGTAAACTCCTCCATGGATGTATTTACGACCAAATGTTTAATTTATGTTATCTAGCATTTTACACACATAGGTTTACTGCGCTTGTTTCCTGACTGGCTGAGGAATAGATCCAACCCCTAAGTCACTTTTCTTTAGACAATCAAGGGTGAGGGGTGTTTCCTATTCATCTAAGTTGGATGAATTTTGGGAATTGTGAATTTGAATAGAGATTTTTGAATTGTTTGATATTATCACAACTTTAACTTCATTTGTAAATTTAAAGTAAAAGTAAAATATAAATTTTCCTTCAATTTTCAGTTCACTATATGAATATTATCATCCTTTTTAACATACATTTGATTCAAGTTTCATCATACAAATACGTTGTAATATTATACATTAGTTGGTTTACTGTAAGCTGGCTTATTAGCGACCGTCTGTTAACGTCAAACTTGTCATCAGATATCATTTAGTTTACACTTTTAAATACGACGTTTCATTATGTGAAATATAATTGTACACCCTCTTGAAAGGGTATTTTTAATCATTTTATTTCAATAATGATGTAACATCATACATTTCTTCATTCTGTATGCATTGGATTTTTTTGTGCCGCATTTTTTATGACGTAAGTTCAACTTTCTAAATTGTTCTTTCAAATTTTACAAATATTATAATTTTATAGGACAGCTTTGGGAATGGCCGAAAGCGCTTAATAGCTGAATTTTAATAATAAATACACACTGAGTACTCGTCGTTTCATTCACTCAATTTATTTATAATTGACTCACCTTTGGCAACTTATAAATATTTAACCATTGCATGGAGTACTCTCTCTCTCCCTCATTTGGGTTCAGGCGCTAAGATAATTGAGACATCAACTGATATTTATTATATAAGGATTTAATAAATTCATCATTTGAAAACGAAAACATTGTTGACATATATTTTAATTCAATATTATAAAAAACTTATTTATTCAAAACATTATTTAAATAAACTAAGTTGAGTGACGCCGCTGGCGTTTCACGGTATGCTACTAATATAATACGGGTAATCTTTAAAACAGTTGAGTAAATTCTTATTAATTAATCTTTAGTATAATCTAGCGCTAGTTTAATTTTAAATTTAGTCTTTGAATTGTTTATTATGGCCTTTTTTATTTATTGGTTGTACTTACGAAATGATCATTTTTATTATAATGTTTGTCTTTGGGACCCAAAGAAATAATTTCACTGGCCTCATACTTTTGAGAATAGTAAATCTCAAAATGTTCGCACCTTGGCGTCCCTTGTTCACTGCTATGGATCACTGAATTGTCTGTATTTCTTACTGAATCCTGGTTTCTTGATCGGAAAACTAAACTCTTTATTGGGTCTTTATTTGTGAATTGCTTTCATAAGATGAACAAAATTACAATATTTTTTTAATTTTAACTAAAAATTTTGTGGAGCTGAGCTACAGGCAGTTCTCCGTTCTTATTTCTACATCTCGACGACTCTCTCCTGTTTTCTTCCAAACAAACTTCTCTCACCGGATGTTCATATGTTACTTGATATTTTTGTTTAATAATGATAAAGTGTCATATCAATAAATGTCCTAAATTACATCATTATTCATATAAATGTTTTATGGTTTCCGTTATATACACTTTATAATGTTGACTATATCATAATTTTTTTAAACTAGTCCATTTAAATGTCTTAGTAACTTTTTTCTTATTTGAAAGTCCTTTCATTGGTAGGATTTTAAACTCTATTTACATGAATTTGACAACACAAACAAATAAATAACATAAATGTAATTATTTCATTTTACTTCTCAAGTAAGCTCTTAGTAATTTTAAAATTGAAGTGATTCGATATCAAGTCAAGTCCCAAGAGGAATAATTTTGAATGGTAATTGAATAATCTATGAATGTCCCGAACTCTATCTCCTGAGCTATAAAGAAATAAAATCCAATATTTACTTTTTTATTCTCTATTTTTTACTACAAGTAAAAAATATATTTAAATACTATCGATACCACTGAAGATACGCCATAAGACTAAACCCACTTGATATACATATGGCTCTGGACATTCTATAAATCCTTCTTTCTTTTTCTCTATTCAATACTTCGAAAAACGTTATATACAAAATAGTACCCGCTGAGAGTCCTTCAAGAGATTTACTTCTGGTCTCCAGGTCACTGGTGTAAGTTACAACAACTCCCAATAATACTCCTAAGGTGCTTGAGAAAGCTAAACTAAAGGCATGAATACATATTAGTTTGAAATTAACTTTGGCTATCACCATTTCCAAAGTAATGCAGAACAAAATAGTAGCTGAGTGTATGCAAACGGCAATAAACATATACCAAATATCGCCTATATTTTTTTGAAGACCTATAGCTAAACCTTCAAAAATAGCATGGAAAGATAGAGCAACTATCATTAATATTCCACGTATAGCTTGCTGTTTTGATTTAATTTTGTCTTCGATTCTTCCTTCTCTGAGAGTTTTTATCTCGTTTTCTTTGAGATAGTTTTCCTCCTGCAGTTTAGTAGTTTTCTCATTTTCTTGAACAACGTCAGAATTTAAATTCAACGAATCATGAACGATGGTCTCATGATCTTCATCTATGCTTAAGCCGTCTTCAGATTTTTTTATACTGTTATTTTCTTCATCTTCCATTGGTGAACTTTCTTTATCCTCTTCTCCTTCTTCCTTAGTTACATTCTTATATTCTTCAATAATGAATACTTTCTTATTACAATTTGGTGAAAATGGTTTGTCAGGAATTCTAGTAACTGCCCAGTGAGAAATCTCTTCTAGAAAGTATACGAAGAAGAAACCCAAACATATCGCTAGTTGAGCCAATGGATAATCATCATTGAGATCTCCGAATTTCTTCAAATCTTCTACAGCTTCGTTTACCTTAAAAAAATTGAAGACCATTAAACGAATGTTATCAAAATATACGATTAATATGACAACTTTTATCTCCAGTAACACACTCAAAAACAGGTACTAAAAGTTTGTGGGCGGTCGGTTTTTTGAACGACAACAGCTCGTCTTCCTTATGTGTTAAATGTTAAATTTTTGAATTGAAACGTAAAACATCAAACACGTTTATTGGATTAAAACTCAAACTATTCACTAAGACTATTTATTTTACTAATTTGCAATATATTTCGATTGAAATGTTATTTGACCTCTAGGCTCATTTTTGAACTACATGTGTAATCATGTTCAATTTCATTTAAAAACAAATAATATACACAAAAACGTTTCCAAATTTCTTTACTACACAGAGAAATATTTACTTGTAATATAATGGTTTACTGTTAATAGAAAGAGGAAAGTAAGGTACAGTGGGGAATTTCAATTTAAAATAACAAACGTTTAAAAAATCATACAAAGCAACTATAACAACTTATAAAAAAAGCGAAAGATCTGTAATGACAAATAATACTGTATATATTATAGGGAGATCGATATATACAGTACAATATCAAACATACAATCAACACGTACAGGTTTTAGTTGGTTAAATTCTCTTTTTCCATCTATAAAATGACAGCTACACAATAAGCTCCGGGATCTGGTTCTATTGTTCTACAAATATTGTATGAATACACAAAATAAAATGTTATATTTATCTTTATGTAGGCACCTTGTTAGCTTCATCCATTTGCTTCTTACTTTTGGATCATTTGGAAATCTATAAAACTTACTATAATGCTGACAACCTGGTAGCCAGCACAATACCATTATTCTTTATGCGAGGAAACCTAAAATTAGATAATACAGATAGAAAAAGAATTAGAACAATCATATCTCATAAGTTTATAATAGAATATTTAGGTTAGATGACCCTTTTGTTCAAATTATATTGTTATACATACCTATTTTGGATGGAATCGAATATATCTCTTTGTAAAAGTCTTAGTGTATAACTAAATACCTAAATCAGCAGTTATATTCAAAATATAAGGGAGTAATCTCTGGTCCAGAATCGCACCAATGGAATCTAAATGGCTAGTTATGTTTATTTGGATACAAAATTGACATAACCTAAGATTATGACGTCACCACTAA
The DNA here is from genome assembly GCA_963921935.1 of Galeruca laticollis. Taxonomy (NCBI): domain Eukaryota; kingdom Metazoa; phylum Arthropoda; class Insecta; order Coleoptera; family Chrysomelidae; genus Galeruca; species Galeruca laticollis. The sequence goes on from OY998182.1 coordinate 89,695,705, forward strand.
TACCGCGTATTTAATTTAAGATCACACATGTATCATAAGTTTTTGGGGGTTAGAGTTAACCCAAAGAGTGTATATTTTTTTTGTAAAAGTTGTTTTAACAGTTCAATCAATTTTCCTTTTTATAAAGTTTCAACAGATATGTATTACTTTTTTCATAATTTGTAGATTTCTGTTAAGTAGCTAAGTAGTAACATTACAAAATTGTGATGATATATTTCCTTTTTTTGTACTCATTGTTTTCCTTATTGGTCGGTGGAAAACTTTCACCCTATTAAAGGATATTTATTTTTGAACGGCAGGTCTTTACTTTGCGTCTCTAATTTTTCTGAAGTTGTAGTATAGGAAAGGGGTGAAAATTGTAACACACTGAGTACGTATACATGGAAAACTGGAATTAGAATTTCCAATATGGTGGATTCTGACCACAAGTCGACATATTCCATAATTCTCAAGCTTCATCCATCAAAGATCTATTTACCTAAGTTGAGATCAAAAACCCTTTTATCTAAGGCAAGATGAATCGGAGATCCAGCAATGCAGCAACCAAAGGCAAGAAGAGTCACTGACATACTTCATTAATCGATGTCTCAATGTAAAAGCTATTTTGAATCAGGAGAGAGGGTTTTGAATAATGAGTATGCTACATGGGATACATAGAATTATTTTCAACTCTCTCAACGTCGACTCACAGGTTTCCTAGAACAACAACGAACTTTTTTTTTCTGTGGACATAAAAATATTCAAAGCACAGGTAAAGATGACACGCTCGCGAATATGAAAATACATAATATATTAGGAGAAGAATAATAGTGAAAACAATAAAAGAGAAGAAGATGAGGAGAGATAGATGAAGAAAGAAGGTAGCAGATATTTAAATGGCAGAGGGACTCACTGCTACACTCAAAAAGAGTCAAAACAATCGAAAAGTACAATTTATATTTTATATGATCCATTGTGTACATGATTTAATCGTGATTTGCTCACATTAATCACATTTCATTATGTTTTTTACATAAAATATGTTATTTAATACCAAATTATTTTTAGGTGTGTTGTTACCAACCTCTTAATTCATAAAATTGCTAGATATACAATGCTAGGAATATTCTTTGGTAACATAGGATTTAATACAGAGTCCATAAGCGACAATGTGTTCGAAAGAAACAAGTGTATTCAGTGTATCACTTATTTTCTTTAACAGGGTACATAACATGCCAAAGAAGTAACGTTGCACAAACTGTTAAATTGTTTTTCAAATATCACTTCCATAATTATAAAGATTCTAAAAATAGGTTGAAATTTTAATAATTTTAATGGTTATAATATGAAAAACAATAAATCGACGATATTGACATTGAATAGGCTACTTTTTGAAATAATTTATTATTGCAACTCAATAATTAAATACTGTACATATTCTGTAGTTATGAGTGTAAACCGCCTCTAATTCTTACGCTCCTGATAAAACGATTCCGTTTAGAGCCTTATTTCTTCTATTTTTATATATCCCCTATCTTTATTTTCAATCTACACGTTGAAAGTAGAAGTGCCCATACAATATTCCTTTTTAATAATAACAGAAAACATCCCTCATTTTGTATTTTCATTTCAAATAGATTTCATCATCCATTTTACGATTTTCCCCATCTCTGTTTGAGATACCTATGTTCAAAACGATAAATTTTTAATTTTGATGAACTGGATGACTCTACAATTGGTAAAATTTACCATCATTTATCAGTGATAAATAGTCTGATTGAACGTCCCAAAATAATTGAAAAGAATGATTTTGAATTGCAAAATAAATCAATAAAACGGATAATTGACCAGCAGTTGCGTTTTCAATCAACGACAAGAAAACGCACCGTTGATACAGCGATAAAGAGAGCTTCTGTGCAAGAAACCGTAAACATCAATCTGCGAAAACTTAGAACATATGATAGTTTTATTATTTGTAAATTCGTTTTGTCATCAAATGAACAGCAGTATTTGTATGTAAATGACTCATATATTTTGTATTGAAGCTGATCTAATAGTTATTTACGTGCCGAGGGTAGCAAGTAGATGTTTACAGTCGAGAAATGAGATAACATAGCCGAGAGCGATAACATTTCCGAGACTGACAAACTCCTTACTTCCCGTGTTACGTACAATATTTTTTCTACGACTACACATCAAAATCGCTAATTTTTATAAAAATTTTAAAGCAAATAACGACCTAAAATTGCACTATAATATTTGACAACTGTCTAGTTAACAGGTTTGTTAGTTAATTGCTTACTACTTCAATACAAATAGCAATAGTTAGTTTACAATACAAATTTAATGTAATAAGCAATACGTGCGATAGACCTGTGCCGTAAGAATACAAAAATCCTAAACCCGAAGTTTTAGCCCGCTGCCGAAGTTGCAGATATAACCAAATCAGTCGTAATCGAACATTGACGCATGCCGTTGCGAAGATTTTCAACCATATTCAACCAAAAAGTTTTCAACGTGTTTTCAATTTTTTTCATTGGAAACTTCTAATTAAATCATTCAATACTTCCTAATGTTGGTTATTATTTGGATATTGTGAGCTCTGGTATGTGTTATTGGACAGTTTAAATCATTACCATATAATTAAGGCATTTTAAGGCTATGATTATTTTTAGGTACAAGAACTACAAGAAAAAACATCGCATTGGTGCAAAATATTAACAAAACCAGTGCATATTACTTTTTGGAGTAAAGAACAATTTTAACGAAGTTTTATTACTGTCAATAATTAATACTGAGAAACACCAATATTTTAAATCTAATTTAAATTAAAGTAATTTAAAGAAACCAAAATATTAATTTTTAATTACATCAATTGTAACAATGTTTAAAACGATATTATTTGGGGTAAAAGTGCACTTAATAGTTTCAATCGAATTGTGGTCTACAGTGGTATTTTTTGAACAGGCTTTCGTATTGTACCAGAAGTTGAAGGTTCGGATTTATCAAATATATTTTGTGATATTTTAATTTTTTTATTAAGGGAATCTTCTAAGCATCCTTCCGCAACAGTGGTTGACTGCCAGCCTCCGTGACGCTTCAATGTTACATCAGTTTCTCCAGAATCTGCCAAATATGATGCGGAAGTTCGTCTAATACAATGTCCTGCATTCTAACTTTAACTCTATAATTTTTTGAGGTATTTTTTAAAGTATATTTTTTCCAACCACTTGTGTTGTACATTTCCCATTAATTTACATCATAAACAACCCTCTCGTCTCTACATTTCATGGGCGTAAAGATAAGTAACATCTAAATATATTTAACTAAAAGATCCAAATCTCAATCTTCAAAATTCATTATTATAAATGTACGAGAAACCTTTGTTTTAGAAGCAGGTACTTTTACCACTAAAAGATTCTCTTTATCCTCAATATTATCTACAGTCATTGCTGTAAGTTCACTTTGACGGCAAGCTCTAGATATTCCCATTATGAGAGCTACATATTAAATACAATTGAAACTTCTCTACAAAAAACAAAATTAAAATGATACGTATCCTAACCGTTAAGTATTCTTTATCAGGTGCTTTTTGTAAAAAATTGTATATATGTTCCTTATTCAACACATTAGATTTTTTTGGAATATATTCAACATTTTGTTTCATAAGAAACATTATTAATTTCGCAAACTAACATCTATATTATGATTTAGTTGAATTGTAGTTATTATCATACTACATATGTACCATAAACATGAAGGTTTTGCTTTTTCTGTGAAGTATGCTAACATTGTATTTTCACTTATTCTTTCTGTGTTTTCTGATTTCGGACATTCCATAAAACTTTCATATTTCTTTATACATCGATGTTAAGATTTATTAGGAAGCAAATTCTTTTTAGTTTCATTTGCCGTTTTGCGGCATTCTGGTGGAGTGTTTTCTAATTCGGAATCGGAATTTTAAAATAATTTTCAACTTAAAATTTGACAGCTGAGAGGTAAATAATTTTGTTTATTGCCACGATTCGAAATAGTTTAACAATATTTAATTATCGTGTTCCAGTTTTAAATTATAATTAGTAAAAAAGATAGTGTCTATTACTTATTTAAAATCCTTTTTATTACAATTATCTGCGTATATTTTTTAAGTAGCATTTAAGCACGGTACGGTTCAGTGTACACTACGAATATTTTATACAAACATAGCATTGACTTTGCAGGCGAGTTAAAACCAAACAAATCGTTGAATAACCAAGTCCCTTGGGACTTGTGTTTTGCAAGCGTTTATTGGTTGAAATAGTATTTTGCAGGCTACAGGAGTGTTTTTGACTACTTTCGACTCTCAAAAGTAAATTGTAAAGCCCTATTTTACAAAGTGGTAGTTGAAAAAATTATTTAATATATAATTACGTCAAAGCGTCCAATTATCAGGTACCATTTTAAATTTTTCCGCGGCCACGAACATTTGGCATCGTTGGTACGGTCTCGGCGAATTAGTCAATCGTAAGTACATGTCCGTAAGCGGCGATAATGTGTTACAAAACAAGTATAAATTCATTGTAGGTGTTAACAGGATATCAGAAACAGTGAAAGAAAAGTGTTGCCAGTGTGCCAATTTTTTTGGTATAAGATCGCGACACAAAAACGTACTAGGTTCAAGATCTGCTTACTAGATTCAATGATAACTGTCAACTGTGTTTGTAAGGCCAGTTGTGTTTGTTTAGACTATTTTGTTGCATTTGGAACAGTTCTTTATACTTATGGTCGATATCGGTTATAATGAAAATATTATTTATCGCTCTCTAAATACTTTTGCATATATCGGGGAAAGAAAAAATATAAGTGAGACAAAAAGTGAAATATTGGTATTTTATTTTACATAAATTCAAATTCACCGAACGATTTGAAGTAAAAATACACGTCGGAATTTGATTGTACATTTATACTGATTGTAAAAGGCTTTGTTATAACACGAGAACAAGTTATGCGAAACTTTTAATTATGATAATTCGAGAGGACAAGATAATTAATCCAATCTATTTGTTGAACATTTTATTGTAAGGCTGGAAATTGTTCTACTTTTCAGTTTAAAAGCGGTTAAAACCTTTACTTTTTTGAGATTTGGTAACGGGAAATATATCGGTCGAACACTTGTAATGCTTTATTGTATCAATAAAAATGGTTTCACTGTTTGTACGTTTGGTTTCAAATGAGAAACGAATTCTTTGTGTAAATACACACAGTACAAATTAAAAACGCTGTGATAATAAACTTAAATAAAATGAAATGAAAATGAAAATACCTATTATTTTTAAATAAAAGCAATATTCTGATAGGTAATAAATGAAAAAAAACTCCCTAATTCTTCAATGCATTTAAATCAAATTTTCGAATTAACCCCCGTTTTGTGCTAAACAGTAACCGAGCCGGTAATTAAATTCTTGATGAACATGGGTGACTATGTGAGGTGTTATTTCTATACAGGCTTGTAGAATTTGTCTCCTAAGTTCATTCAGAGAACTGGCCCTGTTTTCCTGGAATCCATAAATACTCGATTTAACATAACCCCAGAAAAAGAAATCGTTGGGTGCCAAATCTGGAGATCAACCAGGCAATCTAATGTTACTATTCGTGGAGATTATCCGATTGGGAAATTGTGTATTTAAAAATGTATTGCTAATCGATAATTATGCGATGCACAACCGTCATATTGGTACCAAATATTATTGAAGTTGATACCTAATTGTATGAGAGCAGGAGTAATTTGGTTTCGAAGCATATTCAAATATTTTTGTTCGGTTAAATTGCTGCCAATAAATAATGGTACAATTAAATGTTCAACTAATATCCTAGCCCAAACATTAACCTTTTGGGGATATTGAGTTCTACTATTGTAGTGTTTGTGTAGGTTTGTCCTGGACCAATATCGCATAACGGATGTTTATGTGCACCGTGTATGGTAAAAGTCGATTCATATGTGAACAAAATTTTTTTTTGAAAAGTTTGGATCCGATTGTATTTTTTCCATGACTATTTCACGAAATTCCATTTTACGAAATTGATTGTCTGGAAATATTTCATGGCTCTTTTCTAGTTTGAAACTACGATAACCATTTTTCTAAATACAGTCCGAATCATTTTCGGATCAACATCAATAACTTGGCTAAATGAGAGGACGACTGTAAAGATAATTTTTCACACTTACACAGATTAAAATATTTATTTCTTCTTTTTCAGGTTGAATTTGACGATTTTGTCTTCGCGGTCCATGTTTTGTAGGAGTGACACATACATTTAATTTAAAAAAATTTTATAACCGTTCTCACTTGTTTCTTGGTGGGGTATTTTCGAATGCTACAATAAATCAATTTTCTGCTATTTCTCTCTGGTAATCCCATTTCACAATTTGCACTTTTTGGTGTATCTGCATGCTCATTTTATAAGATTTACAATGATCGTTCCTCATTCGGAAACAAACATGTAGTGACGTACAGTTAAAAGTCGGAGCTAAAGTTAGTTAGAACTACCACCCACGAGAGGCGCACGCGCGTTTCTTAATCGTATATTCTAGTATCCTTATTTTAACTGTAATAATCTACGCTGACATTAGATTGTCTATCTCATCATGCCTCTCTCCAACACACTTGTAATGCAAATGAATTAAATTAGGAATGATGTCTGTTCTAATTAAAAAGGAATATTGTATGGACACTCATACTTTCAGCGTGTAGATTGAAAACGAAAAGAGGGGATAGATAAAAAGAGAAGAATTACGGCTATAGACAAAATCGTTTTATCAGGAGCGTAGGAATTATAGGTGGTTTATGCTAATCGTGCAGAATTGAATCGGAGCCGGACATTTGGGCACAGCCACTTAGACGCGGCCGTTTGGGCGTCGAGGCATCTGGGCGCGAGACACTTAGGCGTGGTGACATTTGGGCGCGAGTCATTTCGGCACCGGACCTTTTTAATTCATATTTAATTTAAAATGTAGATTAGAGAACGAAAAAGGGTGTCACTGTAGTGTGCGTTCTACCCCTATAATTATTCGTTGTAATGTGCGCGTTTAGATTTAAATAAGGTAATCCAAAAAGCGTTCATTTGAAAGAATCTTTACATACCTACCCGATAATCCCTCTTTTGGGTCATTCCAGGTAACAGGAATTTTCAACTGTAATAGGTTTAATGAGTTTATTTAACAAAGAGGCATTTTATTGTCCTATTGAAAAAGGGTCAAGAAAAAGGACACATTTGAATTATTAGTCTTCTAAGAGAATAAAGGTTTACGTTCGTTTTCATAGAAAAATAAACAATATTTAGGATACTTAATATAATATTAAAATAATGCTATTACTATTTACAAAAAATTTACCCAAAGCAGGCAATACATTCTCATTGGTAGTTAAGTACCAGAGAATTAGCTTTAAATATTGAAAATTACCTGAAGTAGTTTAGTTTCTGTTTGAAATCCACGTTAGTAAAAGTTTCGAGTTTGATAGTGTGACAGTGTGAAGTTTAGTGCAAATTAATAATGGAAGCTTTTTCAACACGAGGCAAGCCTATATACAGTTATGATGGATACTGCTATGTATTTAACAAGTTTATTGCATGTCGAACTAAAAAAATTTGGCGCTGTGAACATAAAAATCAAGGATGCAAATGTCGTATTCATACCGTAGATGGTGTTATTGTAAATCAACTGCATAATTCATGAGAGTAATGAAGCAATTTTGGAGAAGAAGTAGGTCTCTACCGCAATGAAAATTAGTGCTACATAAACAATGGAACCTACATTGCAAATTATTAATATGTGCCTCAATAAAGCAAATTTATCTCAGACAGCACAAGCAAATCTACCCGCATCCAAAGCTTTAAAAAAGATGATTCGCAGAACAAGAAAAGATATTCAAGCTGCACTTCCAAATCCATTAAGAGTAGAAGATCTTGTTATACCTGAAGAGTATAAATCGTATGATGTACGTGGAATAGCAGAAAATTTTTGATTGGCTGACAGTGGACCAGAACCTCAAAGGATATTGATTTTTGGTAGAGAAAGAAACATAAACTATACTAGTAATTTTATTAGATACTATTTGGCACCAGTATCCGTACTAGGTCTTTAGGGGTAGAATAGTTTTCAAGTTTCATTAATTTAATTTAATTTACTACTTTTATTTTGCTTGAATAATATTGCATTTAGAAGATATAGAATTCCATCGTTTTTGAATACTGTCACAAATTACATTATAAGGTATGTTACTAAGAACAGACTCTACATCTAAGCTTATTAAGATGTGGTTGTTGGGAATAACTTTATTATTTATAAATTCAGCAAATTCTAAATAATTTATGGAGAAATTTTTTTTTCATCGAACAATTTCGATTTTTCTTTTCAGATTTTGCTATGCTCCGATCACTGGTTCGTCGACAGAACATTTTCCATTGCTACACCATTGATCTCTCAAGTTTATGTGATAATGTCTAAAAGATTTGGTTGAGTTCGTCCTGTCGCTTACGCACTTATCCCAAATAAGCAATCCGCAACTTATATGATCGATCTACTTAAAGCTCTTCAACCGAATCTACGCGCCAGAAAAGTCTCCTAGGATTTTGAACTTGCCGCCATTAACGCCTTCAAGCAAGCGTTCCCAGATGCACAAATGATGGGTTGTTTGTTCCATTTAATAAAAAACATGTGAAAGTATTTGGGAGAATTAAACCATCTCGGGAGATATAATAACGAGGCGGACTTTGCTATATAGGCGCGCATGATAACGTCTTTAGCGTTTTTACCAACGGACCATTTGGATGAAGCTATTGACGAATTGTCAAATGTGTTGGCTACAGAGCTAGAGCCCGTATTACAATGGTTTGAAGATTCGTAAAGTAGGACGTCCGAATAGGAGGGAAAACGGACGGCGCCAAGCAATTTTCTCTCCAGAGTTGTGGACAGTACATGAGAGAATATTAACGAATACTGATAAGACAAACAACCACGCATAAGCCGCACACAGAAGATTGCAAACAGAGTTGTCAATAAACTATCCTACAATTGGGAGATACATCGATGCTGTCAAAACAGTTCACCGGAGAAGAGACGTTGCATATGAACACTTACCTCCGGGCAATGAGCCCCACCCAAAGAAAAAGGCTTTAATTCATGCCGATAGAAGAGTAAAAACATATTTGAAGATTATATCAATCTTCATTAATATGTAAATAATAGAAATATTATTGAATTTTTAAGAGGAATTTCATACAATTATGAAGTGATTCCATAAGGCAATGTGCTGCGATATTTAATCGAATAAAGTTAATGTGTGCATTTACCAATTAAAAATGTCCTAATAACCTTGGTTACAAATAACACAAAGCCATTATTTGATTCATTTAGGTAAGGTAGACTTGAACTCAGCACTCAGCTGTAGCTCGCGCCCAAGTGTCCTGGCGCCCATACGTCCTAGACCGGAATTGAATACCTATTTGCCATTTTAAAATCTGTACTGTATTTATTTATTCAGTTACAATAATAAATTATTTCAAAATGTAGCCTACTCAATGTAAATATCGTCTATTCATTGTTTTTCATATTATAACCACTAAATTATTAAAATTTCAACCTATTCTTAGAATCTTTATAATTATTGGAGTGATATTTGAAAAACAATTTAACAGTTTGTGCAACGTTACTTCTTTGGCATGTTATGATACCCTGTTAAAGAAAATAGGTGACACAATGAATATATTTGTTTCTTTCTAACACATTGTCGCTTATGGACTCTATGTTATCAAAGACTATTCTTAGCACTGTGTAACACAATATTTCAAAAATATATTCATTTAGTGGGCAAAGTGTATACTCACCTCTAGCATCATATGCAAAAAACATGTAGCAAATAAAACACCTCCTCCAAATGACTGGCAGAAAGCAATTGCTAGCGTAACTTGCTTATGTCGTTTCTGATTAATGAATTTACCCGATGAGTTATCTTCTCCCTCCCATTTTCTCAAGAAGTTATACAATTTCACTGGTAATATGGAGAAATTGAATCGTATGAAGAAAAAAAGGACTGCTACTAATATCTTTGTAGCTATTAAATTCATATTTCTTTTTTATTTGATGTTAGATGTGTTTACCATAAACATTTATCAGTATATGGGATGAATACTAAGCACTACAGCCCGTTTATCTGATTAAAAAAAATTTGAACACTTGAAAATATCATTAAAAAAGTTCAATACTCAATCCAACGGCATCACGATACCGCATGAATAATAGAAAATGTTTTGACTACCATTTGCACAACATTCACCCGGAAATTTCTTAATGATGTATTTTTCCAAGCAAAACAAAAAAGTTCATTTTAAAAACTCTAACTATAGTTTAACTAGACAAGACCATCTCTCAGATTCTGGACGGCACACTAGGTAGGTACTAATTTTACACGTTTATTTTTTATAACATGTTATGTTAACCAATAAAGAGCTTCGCCGTGCATATTCGCATTTTTATTCCTACAAGGATCACAAGCAAAGTTACGGTAGGTTATACAAACTATCTATTAAGCACTCTGGTATATTTAAAAAAATTATAATAAGATGTTTCAGAAAATAAAAATTCGTCGTTTTAAAAGTGGCTCTTTGTTGTGATTAGTTCATATATATATATATATATATATATATATATATATATATATATATATATATATATACACAAATTGAAAAATATCTTATTGGGGATAGCAGCAAATGACGAAAAGTATACTCTATTCAATTCTCCAAGTTTTCGTAAATCTTTATTTACATCGTCAGGGAACTACAATAAAGGTAAGAAAAACATAAATTATAAAAAGTTTCCCTACAAACATTTCTACAACTTACATTAATCGAGATTGCATCCTAGATCTTGAAAATCAGAAATGTGTAAAACAGCAAATCATTAAAGAAATAAGTCCAGTTGGCAATACATTTACCCACTACTGGTTAAATTTTAAAACATTATTGAAAATAAAAGTTAAAACATTAAAATATCGTGAATCCACACACCCACGCGGACCTGTGAGAATACTAACGGAAACTGAAAATGTTAGGTTAAGTACAAAATTCATCATTATTTAATGAATGAAAAGAATCGATCTTGGCAATGACGCGAGCCACCGAAACAATCGAATTAAAACTTTCAAAAGAATACCAGGGCGGTACCAAAAATTATGAAAATGCTATGAATTATCACAACAAGAAAATTATCATTAATAAGAATTAAAATGTTATTATTAATATTATTTATTATTGTTATTAATATTATGAATCTCCTCTTGAAAGGAACAACCACCAATTATGTTAACCCAAGTAGGAAACTAGTGAGAATTATTATTATCATTATTATTATTATTACATATTATGAAGACAATTGTGCTTATCAAGCGTTAGGACGTAATTTCAGTGTATTAACCATGAATTTTATCACTTGTCAAATACTCATTTTATTCAAATTTTGTATATATTAAAGGAAGAAAAGACTTTTTAAGGTGACCTGTGAGAATACTAACGGAAACTGAAAATGTTAGGTTAACTACAAAATTCATCATTATTTAATGAATGAAAAGAATCGATCTTGGCAATGACGCGAGCGCGAGCACGAGAGACAAACGTCACAAAGTGATGGTCACACCACACTTTTATTGGGCTCCTTCATTAAACATGACAAATTATTGAGAGAAGTCCTCTCTCCCCGGATGCGTGCTGATGAAATCAGTGCGATAAATAAAAAAGATTTCCTTATTTGTAATTATGGCTATTCCTATCTGAAGGGTCGACGAAGTAAAGGAAATTTAGACGTTCTTAGACAAAATATGAGACGACTAGCTAAATTATTGAAAATTGGCCGGGAAACGGTCAACGAAATAGCTGACTATAATCCTGACACTGATACATATGAGTCACCAATACTGGCCATGAACTTTGGAACACTGCTAAAAAATGTTGCGACTTAGCTTATATCCATTTAGTTCAGATGGTGAACACGGATGTTCGGCAGAAAGATGTGCAGGTTTTAAAAACTCTTATCGAGTCACAGTGTGCTGATGAAATATCCGCTCAGGCTGCTCTTAATTTGAATTCAAAGAAACGGAATAAAGATTAATTGGCACCCCTTACTTCTGATTTAAAAAAAGCTCAACGATTTCTTAAGAGGAACGGCACAGGATACTTATCTCAGGTTGCAAGACAATAAAGATGATCAGTTATTATATAATACTTTGAAGGAAGTGCTGTATTGTCAGATAATTATTTTAAATAGGAGACCTGCAGAGGTAGCACATGTATATCCATTAGTTTAGAAGTAAGGTCACAAAATTAATTTGAAAACTGTCTTACAGAAACCAAGAAAACTCTTCTAAATACGTACATTCGTCTTGTAATAAGGGGCAAACGAGGTCGAGGGGTGCCAGTACTGTTCTCTCCTGAAATGAAGTTACACTTTGAGTTCCTACCGAAGATACGGGAAATATTTCTAGAGAATAATGAATTTGTTTTTCATACAAAGGGTTCACATTTTGTTGATGGTACTAGGGTGCTTACATAAATATGTACAAAAAAGTGGTGTAAAAAATGCACACAGTATTACCTCAACAATGCTGAGAAAACACCTCGCTACTGTAACCCAGTTACTCCAATTTTCAGGCAAAGATTTGGAGCAGCTATCAAGTTTCATGGGGCATACTTTAAATACACATTATAATTTTTACAGATTACCAGACAGTGTTTATAAAACCGCAAACGTGTCAAAACTTCTTCTCCTGATGTCGCAAGGAGGAATAGAAAAGTATAAAGGAATGAGCCTTGATGAAATAAATATTGATTTGGAACTCATCGGTGAAGAAGAACAGGTTTCCGATAGTGCTGTAGTACTTGGTCCTTCAACTTCAAATATGAGTGGAAATGCTGAAGAGTAGCAGTTGAGTGAATTGAATAAAAGCAATACGAAAATAAAAAGTAGACTGGGCAAACATAAGACATCAGCTCAAAGAGAATCATGGACTTATAAAGAAATGTTATAGCAACATACTTTAAAGACCACATTATAAAGAAGCATGTCCCTAGAAAGAATGAAATAGATAAGCTAATCGCACTTCACCCCCATATGTTTGAAGAGAAACATTGGACTTCAATTAAAGCTGTGGTATTCAACATGTATTCTGGAAAATTAAAATATTGAATATTTCAAATCTGATTTTTAATTCTATATAATAATTATTCATATTCTCGATTTCCTATTGTAAGATTCCCAAAGTATAGAAGATTCTGTTTTCAATAAACTTCTTTTTGGACAATAACGCACACGTTTTCAAAAACCACCTGATTTATACACATCAATGTACCAGCTGGGCAAATAAAGACAACCATATATTAAGATAGGACTGTAGTACAGCGTCAGGAAAAAACTATAACAAAACTGGCCTCGAAAAAAACCTGAAAATTATCTATGAAATTGTAGATCCACCGCTAGAGGGCGCAACTGAGTAAAAAACGTTTGCAAAATTTACCTAATTAATGAGAATTATAGAAACAATCATGGTATTCTTCAAAAAATACTGCGTACATTTGAGGTTTTATTCTATCTACTCAAATTAGCGGTGGGGGAGAGTGGGAAATTTATTAAGAAAAAACGCACATAACCCAGTTTCTATCTAACCAATCTTTGCAAACTTAGTACAAGATAGAGGGCGCTCTCTTTTTTCCTTAGAAATTTAGTTATCTTCGGAGAATATTGAATATAGGTATCAAATTTTCTATTCCAAGATATTTAAAGGAACGGGTAAATGGTGGGAATTTTTTGTCAAAATTCAATTAGGCTTGGTTGGTCTCAACGGAAATAAAGAAATTTAGTCTTGCTAGAAATGCACTATCTGCAGTAATTAAAAATGTTGTAATACAAATGTTACCGTCCCTGCTGGAAGGCATTATCTAAAATGAAATCTTTATTTATTTTTCGTTTGGCGTAAGTATCTACAATTAAGAATAATTTCATTAAATAGATTAATTTTATTATAAACGTAAAGAAAAATCTCTTATGAAGTTTTTTCAAAAATAACCAAACAATATTCGGTACATTTTAACACTTAGATTAGCCTACTTGATTTCGGCTGGTAATTCATTACCTATCGAATATGATTATTATTGTGCAATTTCCATAATAGACATTTTTGTTTACCTCTATAATAAAAAACATCTAATTGATGGTATTGTTCAGGCAGAATTCTCCCTTTAATTATTTTTAATTGAAGGTACGCCAAGCGGTGACTGTAACATTAGCATAACAACATTTTTAATTACTGCAAATGGGCCAATGTAAGGCCTTTCTAACATCACTAAATTTGTTTACTTCTGTTGAGGCTAACCAGTCTAATTGAAATTTGACAAAAAAACTCCACCATTTACACGTTTCTCAAAGTATCTTGGAATAGAGAAAATATATCGGAATGCGGTTTTGGACAATTTCTCACCATTTTAATCTACTTCTATATTCCATTGGTAGAACTGCATCTTTCCATTTAATGTTTTCCAAAGACGACTAGATTTCTAAAAAAAGATAGCGCCCTCTAACGTGCACCTCAATTATTGAGTTGCGTTGGGTATATAAAACTTACATTTATGGAATAGACCTCTCAATACTAAGTTTGCAAACATCAGTTACGTGGAACTGGAGTTATGGGCGTTCTTTCATAACAAAATTCCCACTTCTTATTTGATTAGATAGACTAAAAATTGTAGCATCAAATATAAGCAGTTTTTTTTAAGAATACGATGATTGTATTTGTTATGCTCAATAATTAGGTAAATTTAGTAAAATTGGGATTTCTAAATGTATTTTATTCAATTCCGCCCTCTAGTGGTGGATAGACAATTCTATAAATAATTTCCAGGTTTGTCTCAAGAACACTTTTCTTACAAATTTTGTTTCCCGGAGCTGTACTACAGTCCGATCTTGGGATATCCAAAGATATCGGCCATATCTGGCCGGCTGCCGTTCTTATTTGCCCACCCACCCACATAATTAGCCAGCAAGAGATTTCGACAAAAAAAATGAATGAATTTATCAATTGTTTTTTTGGTAAATTATTGCACAGAATAAACTTCCTTTTTTATTCCTTATGAAAAAAATGCCTATTCGTTTCTTTCAGATTTATCATGTAATGCTTTCGAATGTAATGAAAATATTTTGATTATTTAATATACTTCTTACTAAAACTACCCTTAATACAGATTGAAAAAATTGTCAAAAAAATACTGATACTAACATTTTGTCACTTTACGAGAAAGTAATTTAGTGAAGTCGTACAAAAATATTAACAATAAATTCATATTTGTTCAACAGAGCGAGAAAGGACTGTTGGCAACGTTGCGGTGATTCAGGATAATGCGCCCAACTAAGTATAAAAGTGTATACTAGTTCAGGGTAGTGCGAAAAACATATCGGGTTCAGGATTGTGCTATTAATATTCATTAAATATATATTTTTTTATATGAATGTTGAAGTATATGTTGCGAAAACGGTACTAACACATTACATATACACCGATATACGCCAGTTCCTACTCTCTATCTAGTATAGAAATGGGTGGTTCAGGATAGTACGATTGTACGAATCACCTATTGGTTCAGGTTGGATATAAAGATCTATATATATATATGTATATATATATATATATATATATATATATATATATATCTTATATATTAAAGAGTATCAGCTGTTTGAGATTGTTTTGCTTAGTATTTAAAATGGATTGAAACTATGTAGCTAAAAACACATTAAGAAAACACAATCATAAGTAAAAATGCATATAAAATCAGAATATATTAAATCATTTGTTTACAATAATTAAAAGAGCAACAATAAATATAAAGAAATTACCTTAATAATTGTCTAAAGTTTGAAAATGCTTAACAAGTATAGTGGAGAACATGAAATCTGCCCTATATGGATGTTTAATTGTCAAGAAGATATCAGCTGTTTCATCTGAAATGAAACGAGTTTTAGTTATCTAATTTAATATAAGTATTAGTTGAAACAGTAATAATATAAATCATTTTCATATTTAGTATAAAGAATTAAATAAGTTTAAAAGATAAAAATACCAATGACATAAAGATAATTTATATGTCACAATGTATATCAAATTTATGGAATCAATGAATAAAAAATGATGATGGATTTAGAGAAATATTTGCTACTATAGAATTTAAATAGTATAAATAACCAAAGCAAAAGATATTATAAAAGAATGTATGTTCACAAAAATAAATATTATTTTCAAATTGTCATATAAATGTGAAAACAAAACTAGACATTGTCATATCAACATATAACAATGAATTTCACTATCTGTAAAAGACTTGTTCTATTGAAATTTGTTGAATAGTAAAAGAAAACATACTTTTCAAGTGAAATTTACGTTTATATATGTTTCCAAAAACATATATAAACAAAATATAGTTCGACAGCTCCAGAAACAATGTGATTGGTGGAAAATGAAAGGACAAATTTTGATCAACTAAAAATTAACAAAAACTTTATTGATAATTAGTGAGCTTAGAAACAATATATTCGTTGTTGATAAAAAATTGACGATCAAATAGAAGCGTTGGTAGTTGGTTCTTGGCGTCGAAATAGTGAGGAGGTGATGAAGATTTTTTCCCGAAATTTCAAGTAAAATCACAAATTTTTATGATCAAAGCTATAGATTCTTAACAAATATAAAAATTAGAATACTCACATGTATTTGTATCCAGTTTTCCCGTGGGAATATCCAAATTTCTCAACAAATTACGCAGCTAGAACTTCGGAAGGCGTAGTCCTGTTCCCAGACGGGATAGATCCAGAATCCAGACATCAGGTCAGTGCTTTTTTAGATATTATTGGCCAATAATAAGAATATTAACTCTTGAGTATAAGTTCAGTGACTATTTCCATGTATATATAAGAATTATTGCGTCTATATGATCGATCTATAAAAAAGAAGAAGGACTTTATGTAGTTTATTCACTAGACAAAATCTAAATATTATTTAAAAAGGCCTATTCTGTAATATAATAATGCTTGTACTTACGTATTTTAATCCATTCATATAATATTTCCATTTGTATATATAATTTTGTAACAAAACATAAATTATAAATCAAATATCACACATATATATATATATATATAATAAAATAATATAAAACTAGTAATTATATATATATATATATATATATATATATATATATATATATATACATATATCTAAAGTTTTTCTTGGTTTTATATCGTTTTTATAAAATATAGATACAAAAAGACAGTTTAAGTTGGGATTACCATCATATATTAACGTTTCGGCTCACTCGAGCCTTTTTCAAAGTATATCTACATCTAAAATAAAATGATTTCTTCACTAAGAGATACAATACAACAAAAATATTTTTCACTTACCTCAAACGTAGAATAATTGATGACATATACATTAAAATATCCATTTACACATTTCGTTAAAAACATAAAATATTCTTTTTACTCTACGAGAACTAGTATTCACAACAAATAATCCATAACGTACATACACATTAAAACTATTTATAGTACTGATAGATATATCTTACTGAGGTTATTTAAATATTTTTTATTGTTAGTGGCATAATGGTTTTTTTGGATAGCTATGGATTCTAAAATTTCCCCCTTTTTTGTATTGTGTTCCGACCCTATAATTTTTGTGTTTTCAAAATTAAATGTATGTTTTTTTTGAGTTTTCGTGGCAAGTTAGAGCTGTTATATTTTTTTGTCGTATTTATGTCCTTTTATGCGATTTTCCAAATAATGGCTGGTTTGTCCAATGTAAACATCATTGCAATCGTTACACAGAATTTGATAAATTATATTACTTTTTTTATTTTTCGGCGTTTTTGATTTTAATTTTGAAAAATTGTTTGATAGAGTTTTATTTGCTTTATGACATATGGTAATATTGTGTTTACTAAACAGCCCTTGTATTTGTTGCGATAATCCGTTTATGAATGGCATGGAAATATATTTTCTATTACTGTTATTGTTTTGTTCTATATTTTTCGTTGAATTATAGAATTTATTTATACGTGTTTTAAATAATTTCTTAACAAATTCTGAAGGGTAGCTGTTAAGGTTTAAGGCTTCTTTGACTTTGGTGATAGCAATACTTCTGTATTCCGGGTCTGATAGTTGAATTGCACGATCAGCCAGTCCAATGACAACAGATTTTTTTGGTCAATTGGATGGTGTGAATTAAAATTAAGGTACCTAGATGACCAGGTTTCTTTGGTATACCATTCAGTTCTAATATTATTATTTGTGTGATGTAAAGTGACATCTAGGAAATTTATTTTGCCATCTTGTTCATTTTCGATGGTAAATTGAAGTTTTTCATGATATGAATTGCATTTTTTCAAAATATTATTAACCTGTTGTATCACTGCTGTACCAGCACAGCACTAAACATAGGTTTATTGGGGAAGCGGCAAATTAAAACGAGTACCCTTCATACTTTTTATGTCCAAGCTTTCAGAATTTATTTATTCCATTATCAAGGATAAAGTATATGAGAATGTATATTATAATAGATGTAAATGGTAAATTGTATACAACATCAAAAGAAATATGATGTATACAATTTACCATTTACATCTATTATAATATACATTCTCATATACTTTATCCTTGATAATGGAATAAATAAATTCTGAAAGTTTGGACATAAAAAGTATGAAGGGTACTCGTTTTAATTTGCCGCTTCCCCAATAAACCTATGTTTAGTATATATATATATATATATGTATATATATATATATAACAACAACAAAGAGATTCATGGGTAATTCACGCAAAATAAAGGGCTACTGAAATAGAGTGGTAACCGTGGACATGCATGTTTCTGGCTCATTTTGCCTCTTCAGCACGGCATAACCAAATAAGGATGTGAAATTTGGGAGCAAAGATGTTAATCGAAACATGGAAAAACACAAAATAACGGATTTCAGCAGGGAAACCAAACGCTCATTTGTGTCTTCAATTGGAAGATCCCGAGTTTTCAGGACAACAACCAACATCGACACGGAGGCGCATATAGCCCCCCTGTCATGAACCTTCCGACCCATAGTAAATAACAAAGAAGATGTAGGAATATCGCGTGATATGTTAACAACAACAATAAAGAGATTCTTGGGTAATTCACGCAAAAAAGGGCTACTGAAACAGAGTGGTAACCGCGGACATGCACGTTTCTAGCTCATTTGCCTTCTTCAGCACGGTATCACCAAATAAGGATGTGAAATTTGGTTGTTGTCCTGAAAACTCGGGATCTTCCAATTGAGGGCACAAATGAGCGTTTGGTTTCCCTGCTGAAATCCGTTGTTTTGTATTTTACCATGTTTCGATTAACATATTTGCTCCCAAATTTCACATCCTTATTTGGTTATACCGTGCTGAAGAGGCAAAATGAGCCAGAAACATGCATGTCCGCGGTTACCACTCTGTTTCAGTAGCCCATTTTCTTTTTGCGTGAATTATCCAAGAATCTATTTACTGTTGTTGTTAACATATCACGCGATATTCCTACATCTTCTTTGTTATTTACTATGAGTCGGAAGGTTCAGGCGGGGGGGGGGGGGGCTATATGCGCCTCCCTGTCGATCTTGGTTGTTGTCCTGAAAACTCGGGATCTTCCAATTGATGGCACAAATGAGCGTTGGGTTTCCCTGCTGAAATCCGTTGTTTTGTGTTTTCTCATGTTTCGATTAACATCTTTGCTCCCAAATTTCACATCCTTATTTGGTTATACCGAGCTGAAGAAGGCAAATGAGCTAGAAACATGCATGTCCGCGGTTACCACTCTGTTTCAGTAGCCCCTTTTCTTTTTGCTTGAATTACCCAAGAATCTCTTTATTGTTGTTGTTAACATATCACGCGATATTCCGACATCTTCTTTGTTGTTTACTATGGATCGGAAGGTTCAGGCGGGGGGGGGGCTATATGCGCCTCCGTGTCGATCTTAGTTGTTGTTCTGAAAACTCGGGATCTTCAAATTGAAGGTACAAATGAGCGTTTGGTTTCCCTGCCGAAATCAGTTGTTTTGTGTTTTCCCATGTTTCGATTAACGTCTTTGCTCCCAAATTTCACATCCTTATTTGGTTATACCGAGCTGAAGAAGGCAAATGAGCTAGAAACATGCATGTCCGCGGTTACCACTCTGTTTCAGTAGCCCTTTTTCTTTTTGCTTGAATTACCCAAGCATCTCTTTATTGTTGTTGTTAACATATCACGCGATATTCCTACATCTTCTTTGTTATTTACTATGGGTCGGAAGGTTCGGGCGGTGGGGGGGGCTATATGCGCCTCCGTGTCGATCTTGGTTGTTGTCCTGAAAACTCGGGATCTTCCAATGGAAGGTACAAATGAGCGTTTGGTTTCCCTGCCGAAATCAGTAGTTTTGTGTTTTCCCATGTTTCGATTAACGTCTTTGCTCCCAAATTTCACATCCTTATTTGGTTATACCGTGCTAAAGAAGGCAAATAAGCTAGAAGAATGCATGTCCGCAGTTACCACTCTGTTTCAGTAGCCCTTTTTCTTTTTGCGTGAATTATCCAAGAATCTCTTTATTGTTGTTGTTAACATATCACGCGATATTCCTACATCTTCTTTGTTATTTACTATGAGTCGGAAGGTTCAGGCGGGGGGGGGTGCTATATGCGCCTCCGTGTCGATCTTGGTTGTTGTCCTGAAAACTGGGGATCTTCCAATTGAAGGCACAAATGAGCGTTTGGTTTCCCTGCTGAAATCCGTTGTTTTGTGTTTTCCCATGTTTCGATTAACGTCTTTGCTCCCAAATTTCACATCCTTATTTGGTTACACCGTGCTGAAGAAGGCAAATGAGCTAGAAACATGCATGTCCGCGGTTACTACTCTGTTTCAGTAGCCCTTTTTCTTTTTGCTTGAATTACCCAAGAATCTCTTTATTGTTGTTCTTAACATATCACGCGATATTCCTACATCTTCTTTGTTATTTACTATGGGTCGGAAGGTTCAGGCGGGGGGCTATATGCGCCTACGTGTCGATCTTGGTTGTTGTCATGAAAACTCGGGATCTTCCAATTGAAGGCACAAATGAGCATTTGGTTTCCCTGCTGAAATCCGTTATTTTGTGCTTTCCCATGTTTCGATTAACATATTTGCTCCCAAATTTCACATCCTTATTTGGTTATACCGTGCTAGAGAAGGCAAATGAGCTAGAAACATGCATGTCCGCGGTTACCACTCTGTTTCAGTAGCCCTTTTTCTTTTTGCGTGAATTACCTAAGAATCTCTTTATTGTTGTTAACATATCACGCGATACTCCTACATCTATATATATATATATATATATATATATATATATTAAAGTGATATCCAAAACTTAAAAAGATTTAAAAAGTAGGGGGGAGAAATGAGACTCTTAATTATAAAAAAATTTGTGATATTGAAGTTTATAAATAATAAATAAAAGATAGTGTCAAGTCATGTGTACGTAACAAACATTTCTTTTTAAACTACATTTAAGGTTCAATTCATTTCCAACAACGATGTAAATTTTTCAAGGGTAAAATCAGTATTATCAAAAGTATTTCATTCCGTCAACATGAGTTCAGTTGCGGGGAAAATTAAAATCAATTGATACTAACATAAATAATAAGCCGAAGCTCCTATAAAAAATGCCTTAGGAGACAAAAATGTAATGCCTGATGTACAATCACTCAACTTGACTTGATACTTATGACGATGATTCTAAAAGTATTCTAATTTTTGATGATTGAAAATTTACCATACGACTCATTTAGTTTTATCAAATATCTTGGAAAGTGAACTGTAATAATTTAATTGAATTTAGTTATAATAATTAAATAAACTATTCTTAGTTTTTTTTTTAAAACAAGTATATTTGTAAATAGAGTTTCCGATGACATTTAGGATAAATGATGGGATTTTAATTGTAATCAAGTAGGATATTTGGTTGTAATAACAATAAAAACATTTGAAGGGGCAATCTATTGATTCTAAAATTAAAAGGAAGGTTGTCAGTTTTAAATTTCAATGAAGAGATATACATATAAGAATCAAGAATTAAAAAAAAGAGCTTCGAAGTTTGAGGAGGAGATATGTAATAAAGTAGATTTAATTCAAGAATTGAAAAAAATTTGAAGTAATGGAAACTTGGTCAATAAAAAAGGAAAATTTTATATGAAAAGTGTAATCGTTAGAATTTATGAAGAAAGTGTTCCTGAAGATAGAGGATAATAGTTTCTACATTTAAAGGATATATCAGGTGGAGAAATCGAGACATTGATTGCAAATTTTGGGAAGAGTGTGGCAATAATTTTTTTACAGAATTGCAGAATGAAATTTATAGTGAATATTAAATTTGGTGTTGAAGACCTTTAGAAAATTTAGAAGGTACAGTGAAATGTTTTATTAGAGATCTATAAAGTTCATTTGGCCTTTATTTCAAAATTTATTAATGAAGAGTAGTTTATAAAAATTGTAATTTTCACTTACTAATTAAAATAAAAATTAGGAATAATTGGTTAATATAATAATTTCTTTATCAATTGATTTTAACTAAAAAATGTTCCAATAGTATTTAACAATATAAATTGGAGAATTTTTTTGGAACCCTACCCTGAGAAGAGTCAATATATTTAATGAAAAATTAAATAATAATCATATAAGTATTTAATTATTAAAATAAATCATAAGATATAATTACAATAAAAATCAAACCATTACACACACACACACACATATATATATATATATATATATATATATATATATATATTATATATAATAAAATATTTTTATTTCTTGACCTACCATATATAATTTTTATATTAACTATTCTTGGAATAAAAGGTCTCCATTACTTTAATTATAATTTTATTTACGTTTCGACATCATACGTGTCATCTTCTGAACAATGTTTCTACAATTACACAAATATTTACAATCTTTACATTATTTAACAGGTGTTAAAATACTTACATAAAATCTACGACTTTATACAACTCAAAACATTTTGAAAATCATTTTAAAATTTGTATCTAAAATAAATGATCTAGTATCAACTTAATGGATAATTTGGTTTTTTTAAAGTTTTTTTTATTTAACAAGTTTTATGGTTTATACTGTATGAAGATATATCAATTCATTTTAGGTATTATACAGACTGGACACATTTATTAAGATGCAACAATTATTTCGATGTCTATTTTTTTATATACTCTTTGTTATTTTTATTTTTAATTCTAAATTAAACCGTTATATATATATATATATTATTAATAATATTCTGAATTATTTACTTACTTTTATTATTTATGCAATTTAAATGTATATGTTTATTATTTAGAATTTTTATTTAGTTTGGCTAGCTCAGTTATTATTTTTTATATAGTTGTTATATTTATTATATATTTATTAATTCGGGAGCATGAAATCCTTTTTCTCTTTGAGTCCTGACTTATTATATTGTTGTAATTAATTAAATAAAAAGAAAACACATTATTTGAAATAGATTTAATTTTCAATGCAATATTTTA
This sequence comes from Galeruca laticollis, assembly GCA_963921935.1. Taxonomy (NCBI): domain Eukaryota; kingdom Metazoa; phylum Arthropoda; class Insecta; order Coleoptera; family Chrysomelidae; genus Galeruca; species Galeruca laticollis. The sequence goes on from OY998182.1 coordinate 89,719,321, forward strand.
TATTTGATAAAAATAATATGCGACGCCAATGGTTATATTGTATCTACTTATTTATTTTAATAATTTCATCAATGCGCATGCGTGAAAAACTAGTCATGCGCTTTAACATAAAACGAACAATTCTGATACGTAAGAAGCATCTATTCATATTATACAAAGTTTGTTGACGATGCAAACAAGTGAATGGTTCACACATAAAAGAATTTATATATAAATCATAGTTATATATGATACAAATTGCTGTGGAAAGAAAATTGTTATATACATAGATAGAAAAATAGAAATTATATACAGATGGAAATAGTTATTACATTATGAAATTTCAATCACCAGATTTATGCGATTACAAGATGGCGTAAGTAAATATTTTAATTTATTGAAAATTCGGCCTTTTATTAAATTTAACGATTTATGCAATGAATTCACTATACAAAGTCTGTTTCTTTCTTTTTCAGATCGATCATATTTGCAAAAGTTTATCAATTTATGAAATTAAGTACTTAATTGAGTATTTTAAGTTTTTACACTGATTATTGGCCAATAATGATTTAAAAACACTGACCTGTTGCTCTTGAATTGGGATGAAAGTCTCTGGATCCCAGGAACACTCCGCTGAAGTTCCAAAAAACCAAAATTGATGAAAATTTCGTAAATTCTTGCCGAAAAACTTGATACAATTGACTGTGAGTATTACTAAGATTGTATTTAATAGTACTTTATAGGTTTAAATGTGTTAAACCGGGAATTTCTTGAAATTTCAGGAACACCATCACACACACTCCTCGCTTCTTGACACCAGCTTCCCTTCTTATTTAAGCGTCCCCTCGATTCTCTACTTTTTTCAACAAACAGTCTTTTGTTCTTTTTCAGGTCACTATTTCAAAGTTTATTTATTGATTCACAATTTGTTCTGTCATATTTTATAACCAATAAGATATTGTCTTTTGCAATCAGATAATTGAAACTTCTATCACTTATTAAAAAATTTCATACATACACTCTTTTACATAATTAGTTCATTTATAGAGTTCCTATGAGTTTTTTCATCATACAACTAAATTAAAATTGGTTATACATAGATACATTTAAATGGTACAACATCCAATATTGTTATTGATAGTATATCATTGTTACACTCATATTCATTATAAATATAAATTCTCTTATGTTATTTGTCTAAACTCTTTGCATTATATTATTTATAATAAACTTTAACAAATTTCTATTTATTGATTCAGCGTTTATTTTATTTACCATATATCATTTGTATATATGTCATTATTTGTTTATCGATGAAAATCTATTGAATTCTATTCTATTCAATATTTGTATTTGTTTTTAATTCTTACATTAATGATTATGATGAATTATCTATAATAATATTTGTATTCTAATGTAACTACTTATATCTAATATTCTCTTGACTTGACTATATAATTGTTTCTTTTTAGGTGAACAGCTGGTTATGGTATGGAAATTATTCTTCGTCTTAGGCAACTTTATTTACATCATTACATTGGTTAGGCAATCTCTATATTTTGTATTATTATTGAGGTAATTCCTTATTTATTATATTGTTATAGGCTATTATTTAATATATCTTTATTTGATATGTTGTTTAAATTAAGAAAAGTGTTTCCTTTTTACTTATTTTCTTAAATTATATTATTTTCATATATTTTAATACTAGCAAATATTTTAATAGTACTAATTCTCTTACGATCTATGATATCTGGTTCAATATATATATATATATATATATATATATATATATATATGACTTAGGTTATTGATGTCACTTCTAACATTAATTGCGTTTTTATTTTGTTTTATCCTGATCATTTCCAAATATGTACGTTTTTTTGTGTTTTTGTGTTTACTTCTTTATCTGAGATATGAAAATCTGTTGCTTCTTGATAAATGTGTCCAGTCTGTATAATACCTAAAATGAATTAATATATCTTCATACAGTATAAACCATTAAAACTTGTTAAATTAAAAAAACTTTAAAAAACCATAACATCCATTAAGTTGATACTAGATCATTTATTTTAGATACAAATTTTTTAAATGTTTTGAGTTGTATAAAGTCGTAGATTTTATGTAAGTATTTTAACACCTGTTAAATAATGTAAAGATTGTAAATATTTGTGTAATTTTAGAAACATTGCTCAGAAGATGACACGTATGATGTCGAAACGTAAATAAAATTATAATTAAAGTAATGGAGACCTTTTATTCCAAGGATAGTTAATATAAAAAATATATATATGTATATATATATATATATGTATATATATATATATATATATATATATATATGTATATATATATATATATATATTTCTTTTAGAAAAGATTACAAAATTATGCATGCATTATTAACCTATAACAATAGTATCTATCCACTCAGTGACAAATATAAAAATCCATGAAATACATCCTGGAAACTTGAATAAAAATAAACTTTTCGATAAAGCAATTGATCATCAAATAGTAAATAAATTACATACAAATCATAGTATATGACACTCGGAAATTATTCAAAGATTTTAGAGAATCATGTAAAAAGTAATTTCAAAATCATAAAAATTGTGGATAATTATTTGCAGCAATAGCTTCTGAAGTGTTTGTTCCTTATGAACAATCTGAGGGCCAAAAACCAAAGATGAATGTAGAAGCGAGCGGATGGTGCTGGAAATATGCCAACCTCAGAAGTGCTATTAGTCTCCTCGGAAAACTAGCAATTATAAATAATGATCAATGATACTTTGTAGAATCTGACTGAATGGTACTAACAATTTTGTCTTATTATTTTGCAGATTTATATAACCCTATAAGTTATTTGTAATCGCGTAATTTGATATTGTAAATTTTTTATTCCTATTCAATGTTCTTTGTACTAACAGTTGAACTTCCAACAAAAAGATAATGTGCTTATGAATGTGTTAAAAAGAGTACTTGCAAACTATGAATAGTTATTGCGATGTATATTTTAGCAAGTTTCTGCATATAATTTGAAAGTAATTGTAGCAGAATGGCATTTACAATTCCGTCTAAACCTAGTTTTTTTTTCTTTCTATAGATTAGATCAATATGTTTGAGAAGCAAAGTTTTTATATTTACTATAATTCCGTCCACAGTCGAGACCAATGTTTCAGCTCCCTTTACTTGGATTGAAGTATATTAAATTTGTAATAACTCGTGACTTGAAAAACGGTATCAGAATATCGATTAGTATATTTTTGAAAATTGTCGTCTGTTATTGAATATGACAATGATCTCTCAAAAGACTATAATTATTATTGTAATAATGTAGTAGGTATTGAATGGCACTTTAATCCTTACAGAAACATAATCATTTTCAAAATAATAATTAGATCCGTTTCTTTGAAATGCAATGTCAGTAGAACTGGAAAGGAAAGAGTTGGCGGAATTTTATTATAAACTGATGAAAACTAACAATCTTTGAAAAACGTTTAGTTTCCGATAAGTGTAGGTATTTCTAAATTCAACAATAATAACTAGCTATACAAACTTTTAGGATATAATCAAGAAGAAAATGTAGATATGTTGTCGAGCCAAGTATTCTTGAAAGATAAATGTAGGATTAGGAATATTCAGAATCCACATACTTGGACTATGAGGATACTAACTGAAAATATTCAGTTATAAATGGATCGGTCTAATGAGTTAGGGGATTTCTTGAAATGGTTTTGATCTTTGAGATTTGGAGATCTTGCAGTAAATGTCTATTATATCTTAAAACTGAAATCAATACTGCCCAATTATTTTTTGATTCAGTAGCATAGAAGTAGCTTTCGAAAAATAATTGGGTAGCAAATATTCAATAGTTTGCAATCTCACATTCTCTAGTATACAATTTTATCATCAATCAGTCGGGCACTGCACAAGTACAAAAAAGTTAAAATTATTGATTCTTTGCTTTCCATTTGAAAAAAGGGTGATTCTTGGTAATCTATCAATTAATTTAATTAAGACGCACCCAATAGTAATAGCAAATTTTTGAGAAATCGACTTGTCTAGATTTTACTAACTAAATTACTTTTTTATTACACTGATACTTCCTGTACATTTTGAGCACACTTATTAAAATATCGAACTAACTGGTATGTAAGTGCATAAAAGGTGAAGTATAACACAATGGAATGAACTTAGTTTAATAAAAAATTACAGTATCACACATATCTGAGTAATACAAACTTGGCTGTAGTGCTTTTTATATTCGTTTTGCCGAAAAATGGGCTTCACCGAGTACATTTTTAGATAAAAGGGTAAGAAAGACTGAAAAAAAAGTAATGAGAACAATATTGGAACTAGTATATATTATTTCTCACGCGCATGCTACTTCGGGGCAGGAAAACTGTCATCTGTTTGTATCCATTACCCTAAACTAGAATTATACAATTTCACTGCTCCATTTCTGAGTCATTAAATGTAGGGTTGCAAAGTATAAATAGAGATTTTATACAATGTGTATACATTAAGTATTTCTCGGTACATTTTTCCTATCAAACACCATATAGCACTAGATATAATTGAACTAAAAAATATTTTAAGAATAATTTTGCTATGTATAATTTTGAAAATTGAATAACTTCCAACAAACTGTTAAGTCAAAATATGTAGCTCCATCCATATGAAATAATAATACGAGGCATTGTTTTGCTTCTTACCAATAGTTGAATTATTGTGCACAACATTATATAATCTACGTGATGCCACTTTTTGTTAAACTAATTTTTCGAAATATAACTTTATCTGCAATTAAATTTATTAGGAAAATGACGATGGTTGTATTGGTATTGTGATCTGATCAAATTATACGATTAATGAACAATTTAAATTTTACAGATTCAACTAAAAACGTCACTTAACCAACTCATTCGTGCATCGTCTTCTCTTTTAGTTGGTGTAATCATGGAGTTGGATGGTTCCAACGTCCATATAATCTAAGAGGAGCTCTTCATATTTTTTGTAGATTTTCCAATTCCAGGATTTATTCACAGTGCCTCAAAATGTTTCATCCTACAATCTGTAGGTATGATTTGAAAATGTCAGTTAGCGCCTCCAAAACGTATCCATTCAATTTATCGTGCTAAATAATTTCTAAAGGGCTGCTCGATGATCTTAACCAATTGCAATAACTGCATTGCCATTGATGGTACTGGCACTTTTTCAAGTTTTAGAATATCTCTATACAGCAGGTAGTACTGGAGCCAACAAGTAACCTTGAGTCAATCCTGTTCTTATCTCTATTAATTAGAACTACGCTTCCGTCTGCTTGATACTCAACTGCAGTATTTGCTTGATCAATAGTATTTTAATTAATAACTAAGAATGTCGTTCGTATTTTTCCTACCAAAAACTTAAGTATCTTTTGAAAACTTTTACACTATATCAGTGATAATATCAACTTGACCTGTTGTCTATGGATTTTATTTGATGCAAAATTTATAGGGGGATTCTATTCCTTATTTTGCGTATATGTTGGTTTCTGGTTCAATTCTGGCTGTATTGACGACACATGGTGGACAATGTAGATTGACAGTGTGGACGACAGATTGCGTAGACTGTATTGACGACAGAGACATATGACTGACTTGTCGCTGAATACAAGAAGACTGACACGTGACGGTTCTGACAGAAGAATTACATCACTTAACACATGACAGACTCCGCATATGACAGACAATACGACCGGACACATATAACACAAGGAGATAGCCACAAGATGGTTCTAACAGAAGATATACGTCACTTAACACATGACAAACGACACACATCATATGCCATACGACAGCTGACACACACATGACGGTTCTGACAGAAAATATATGTCATTTAACACATGACGGACGACACACATCATAGACCATACGACAGCTGATACACGACAGAAGACGACACACAGAACACAAGAAGTTTGATACATGACGGTTCTGACAGAAGACGTACGTCACTTAAAACATGACAGGTGACGCATATGACAGATGACACGTGATATATGACGCACGTCTTCTCTCCTTCATAATACTGTTTATTCCACTTCAATCCGACCAATAATAACGGAGATATGTGCTAGTGCCCTTACGGCTTTACTAGTTTACTTCTTGACTATACCCCGTCTCCTTCATAACGCCGTTTGGTCGACTTTACTCCGATCAATAATAACAGAGATGTATGTTAGTGGCCTTATGGCTTTATCTGTTTCCCTCTTGTCCGTATCCTATCTTCTTCATAATACCGTTTGTTCGACTTCAATCTGACCAATAATAGTCAGTAATATGCTAGTGCCCTTAAGACTTTACTCCTACGCAGAATTTTACCCCCTATCCTCTCTTCTTCATAATTATGTTTATTCCACTCCAATCCGACTAACAATAACGGAGATAGATGATAGTACTCTTATGGATTTACTTTTTTCCCACTTGTCTATATCCTCCTCTCCTTAATAATGTCGTTTGTTCCACTTCAATACGATCAATAATAACAGAGATACGTGCCCTAGATTTTCGCACTTAAATCCGACCAATAATAACGGCGATAGATCCTGGTGCCTTTATGGCTTTACTGGTTTATCTCTCGTCTTTACTCCATCTCCTTCATAATGTCGTTTGTCCCACTGCAATCCGATCAATAATAACAGAGATAGATGTTAGTGCCTTATAGCTTTACTTGTTGACATCTTGTCTATATTCCGTCTCCTTAATAATGCCGTTTGTTTTACTTCAATTTGATCAATAATAACAGAGATGCATGGTAGTGCTCTTATAGCTTTACTTGTTTACCTCTTGTCTTTACCCCGTCTCCTTCATAATACCGTTTGTTCCACTTCAATCCGAACAATAATAACCCAGATACATGCTAGTGTCCTAATGACTTTACTTGTTTACCTTTAATCTATACCCCGTCTCCTTCATAATGCCGTTTATTATACTTCAATCCGACCAACAATAACGGTGGTAGATGCTAGTGCCCTTATGGCTTTACTTGTTTACCTCTTGCCGATACCCCGTCTCCTTCATAACGCCGTTTGTCTCGCTACGATCAATACCAACGGAAATAGATACTAGTGCCTTTATGCCTTCGTGACTCATAATTGCTGATATGTGAAGGATGCTCGAGGACGGTAATCCCCCATTCGAAGCTTGCGCATAGCTGCAATGGGGTTGATGACCTCACAGCCGAAATGACTCTGATTTTGGTAAAAAAAAGTGCAGATTGGACCTAAGCGTTTTTCCCATGTTATTTTACATAAAGAATGGGTTAGTAATGACCCCAGTCCTGGTAAAAAAGTTGCAGGAGAACCTTAGCGTTTTTCCATGTTAATTTGTATAAGGAATGAGCCCGAAACCGCCTAGCTCCTTTACTCACGTTCTAGTGATTTCTTTGAGAAGACTTTAGTCCCCTTTCCTAGATCACATATGCCTATTTTCTTCATGTAAACTTATCAATATTTCTCTGGTTAAATTTTCTGTTATTATAAATACTTCTATCTCCCCCTTTTTCTTTATACATGTATTATTTTTCAAATATCCCCTTTGGTTCTCCTTTTCAGTGAATCCCATCTGATCTTTTATTATTATTTTTAATGAAAATATCCCCTCTGAATCCTTCATAACATTTATTATAATTTTGACAATTTTTTTATTTATGCAATTATCCCCTTACTTTCTCTACTCAAAGCATCTGCCACGACATTATTTGATTTCCCCGGAATTAATTTGATTCCGAAATCATACTCGTATAGTATTAAACCCCATCTATGAACTCTACTGTTGCCAAACCTGTTTTTCAAAATTATTGTTAATTAAGAATGATCCGTTTCTATTGTGAATGTTGCTCCTAGTAAATAAAATCTATATTTTGTAATACATAAAATTATACTTCCCAATTCTTATTCAGGTACCCCATAATTTTGTTCATAATTTTTCGTCACCCTTCACACATATAAAACATATGTGCACATCCATATCATTTTGTACAATACCCCTGCAAATCTCTCCTTAGATGCATCGGTTTGTAATATAATAGGTAGATCATAACTAGGATGGTAAACTTTTAATTGTCTTTGAAATGTTTCCTCTATATCGTTAAAGGCCATTTCCCAATCCTGGGTCCATTTCCATTTAGTATCCTTTTTTAAAAGTTGTATCAAAGGTATTTGTTTCCTGCTTAAATCGGGTATCAGACGTTTGAAATAATTCATCATTCCTAAAAATCGACGCAGAGATTTTAAGTTTGATGGTCTCTTATACTCTATTTTTGCATTAATTCTATATTCTTCCATTATCATTCCATTTTTATCCATTTTGTATCCTAGAAAGCCTATCTATTTTTGGTAAAACTGACATTTGCTCTGATTTATTTTTAATCCTGCTTTATCCAGTTCCTTTAAAATAATTTCTAAATGCCTCAATTGTTCTTCTTCATCATTGGAGAAAATTAATATGTCATGTATATAATGTAATACAAAATCTTAAAATATATTTAATATTTGGTGTAATGCTAAGATCAAGGCTGAACAAGTACTTTGTTTACCATATGGAGTTAGACAAAATCTGTACAACACACCGTCAATAGATAAACCTGTATAATCTCCACAGTTTTCATCCAAAGGAACTAGCCAAAAGCTGTGCTTTAAATAAATTTTTGAAAATACTTTAGTGTTCGTTATGCATCCAAATATCGCTTCTTCATCGGAGCCTCGTATTGTGTTACTGTATATTGGTTTACGTTTCTTGCATCTAGGCATAATCTTAGTTCTCCATTAACTTTTTTCACTACCACAATAGGATTCACATATCTTGTATCGCATATTTCCATAATACCATCTTTCAGCATGTTTTGTATTTCCAAATCAACTTCTTTTCTATATTTATAAGGTATGAGATACGTTCTTACTCTGGAATTCTCTATTCTTCTTACTTCTATCTTATGTACATAGGTATTTGCCATTCTCATTTCCTTTCTAATTAATCCTTTATATATCATTATTAAATTCTTCACTTTCTCTTGATATCCTTTATTTCCACACAGTAATTCTAATTCTGTCCTAATTCCACTCCTTTCTATATTCCATAACATCCTATTATCCTCTTCAGTTGCCAATTCTTCCATATTTTCTTTCCCAAATTCAATTATATTTCCATCTAATTCTATCTCCACTGTTCCGGATCACAGGTGCTAATTCCGTCGACGTTCGATCCATATGTCACAGTCTTAGTCGCTTTTGGTTTCGTCGGATTCTTGAGGATTTTTCCAATTTGCGTTGTCTCTGAAGTTCTTGCTCACCCCCGATTTTTCTCCACAAATCACAGTTACAGGTACAGTTTTATTTAAAGTATGATACCTTCGCATCATTTAGCGTTTAGAATTTTTAACCTAAGCTATGCCTTGCTTTATGAAATGGAAATTTGCCTAGCCTGATGGCTTTTGCGTATTGCAGTGATACATATATTCAGTAATCAGGTCGATGTTGTCAACTGTGTCACTATATTTCGCCTATACTTGTATATCATTTCGAACTTTACCATCTAGCCATGGTCCCATTGGTCCCGCTGCTCTAATACTAGCTAATGGATTGAACCACGTAAGAGGATAGAATACTACGGACAATAATTTCCAAGTAAGTGGAAGAGTCATTTTTTCTCGTCGTTTCCGTGGAATCTCCAAGGATCTGCAATTAACAAATGTTTCACTTTATCCGGATAAAATATTACATTACTTGTAGCTAAATAACAGCCAACACTGTGCCTTAAAGAATAAATTTGTCTAATTGCATTTGTTTCCGCCATTTTTCTATAGGGGCTACCACTTGCTGTTCTGCTTCTTGCAGGTTGATATTTAATTTTGGTCTCGATGATTTACCAAATCCTAATAAATCAATCGCATACTCAGGCCTGTTTTTGGAGAGTTCGTCAAAGTTTAGAATTCAAAAACATAATCCAAGTGCAAATCCATGTAGCATAACTAGCAGTATATTATGAGACTCTTCATTTAAGTCTATCGTCCAAATTTTATTATCTTTACCAACTGTGCTTCATATAATTCTAAATGGAGGACATTTTCTTTAGGTAAGATATAATGTTTTATTGATAATCATTAGAGATGATACATTTACAGTTGCGGCCAATAAAAAATGGGACAACTCTTATAGTAGATTTTTGTCTAATTCTAGCTGCTTGAATTCATCTTATGAATATGTCATATAACAACATTGAATAATTGACATTCCAAATTCCTGAGTGATTATCATGCCCTGCGATCTTTTACAGCCACTGCTAAACTACATTTTTAACGCCATCTCTTCGCTTGGAAGGTTACTAACGACATCAAAATGTCAGGAGCAAAACAATAACAAATGGATCAGTATATTAGAGACTTTGACAGAGTTTTATTGTATTTTTCATTTTTTTAAGAGGAATAATTTCTTAACTTTTAGATGACGTTACTGTAACACAAAGAAAAGCCAAAAAGACTTTAATTACAACAGACCTTTCGTCTAGTTCCGAGGTATGTGTCCCATCACTCTAGTTCTGATTCAGACGAGAGTCCCTCATTAAATCGTAACATTTATCCTGTTTTTAAACCTACACCACAAACAAATTGTAAGTATTTAAAGAAATTAATTAGAATGTTTTGTGCAAATAATATATGTTTCAGTATTGTATAAAAAGTCGGGGAATTATAAATTGGGTAGTACTCCTCCAGAGATTCAAGTGGAATCTATTGCCGAAACTATGAGGTCTGAAGCTGAAGGAATTTCCCTTGAGAATAAAGAATCAAATGATATGGCGAGATTTGCTGTTCCTAGAGGTAATTTGGTTCCTAAGTTAAATCATAATTTATAATAACCTAAAGTTTGCATATTAAATTTGACTTTTAAAAAATACTTAATTTTATAATGTACCTTTTTTTAATTTTTTTAGAGTCAAAACCTTGTGGCAGTGAAATCAGATGAACACTTCACGAAAGAGATAAATCATCACCACGAATAGATACACTTGATGATCAAGGTGACTAAACTAAATAATTTTAATTAATTTTTATATTTAATCATATTTTAAATTTATTTTAGAATTTAAAAGGTTGATGCTAGATGAAATATCTCAATTAAAGTTAAAAATCAACACTTTAATTGAAAGCGTTGGCACTCTCTTGAAAGCACGAAGAATTACGAGTAACCTGCAAGTAACATCGTTTGAAAATAATGTGAAAACGTTATATGAAAAAATTCCAGTAATTCGACATTCGACTCATATTTTTAAAATCCAAATTCAACGTACTCGATCAAATGTACTGTCCCTAGTATTGCAAACCGACATTACAGATCATTTCTCAACAATACTACAGATAGTACTGGAAAAGACCAAATGCCCCAAGGAACGAGGAATAGTGAAATACATAGATGAAACAAAACTTAAAAATACAATCAGACAAAAATATTGGGATTTCTTATACTTGAATCCAGATCCTAACTATGCAACAAATACTTTCATTGAAACACTTCAAAAATATATAGACGACTGTACATATACAAAAAAATGTAAAAGGAAAAACACGAAGATCGCCCCTTGGATTACAAATACACTACAAAATACACAATGTATATCGGAAAAAAATTAGTGTTTGAAAAACATTGAAATCCATTATATTGTATCATATGTGTATTATTTGTTAGCACATGCTATTATCAATAAATTATTCTTATCTTAAGTTTGAGAAGAAAATAAAGAAAATCACCTGTACTATTTTATAAACAAAATTTTATATTAAATTTTTGAAACTATTTGTCGACATTCGTCTTTTAATAAACTATCCTGGTTAATAAAAACGGATAAAAGCTTTAAACAACTTTTTGAAACAACCTATCCTACTTTTAAGCCAAAATAAAATAACAGGTTGTTTCAAAAAGTGTTTAAACTTTGTGTGACTGTTTTTATTTGTTTATTCAAGAAAAAACAATATAGGCATAATTTAAAAAACCTTCAGTATTTGCTTGGCTTGCCATCTAGTAGTAGCTAGTAAACTGTGACTAATCATGCAGGTCTCTTCCTTTATTTTTTCCCTGTTGGTGAATAGTAACCTTCCACCACAATAGATGGCGCAGCACTCGACAAATCTTTGTGGCTTCGGACTTAGTACAGGAGATTCAATTCTTCCCCGTAATAAAAGTATTTATCTATGGTAATTATGTCGCATAAAAAATTAGTGACGAAAAGTGTAATAATCGCAAAAATTGACGGTGGGTGGTCAGTGAGGCAAACTGCGGCGTTTTACAATGTAAGCAAGAACTCAGTTTCTAGTATATCGATATGATAGAACAATTAATAGAACTCCAGGCTCAAGACGTCCGAGAAAGTCAAGTGCTGAAGAGGATGCTGCTTTGATTAACCATTTAAGAGCAAATCCATTTGAAACAGTAGTGTAAGCAGTTCCAGCAACAAATTTTCCAGCATCCTGCCGTACGGGCCGACGCAGAGTAGCACAGTCTGAATTGAAATGCCACGCAGCAGCAAGGAAACCATTATTAAATAATAGTCACAAAGAAGCGAGAATGGGGTTCGCTTTGGATCATATTGCTATGACGATCAATTTTTGAATCGTGTTATATTTACGGATGAAAAGATTTTCCAATCGTCAAATAGCGGCAATAATCGTGTCTATCGCCCACCGAATACACGGTTTGACGAAAATTATATCAATTTCACAAATAAAAGTGGTCGTTTTTCTGTAAATATGTGGACGTGGATATCTACGCAGGGACCTGGAGTTCTATGGCATTGTAACGAAGTTATATTTTCAAAGACCGGGCAAAAGCACAATCTCCCGTATAATATTAAATAAAGCGTTCGAAGACTGTATATTTCCGTCCGTATAATTACATCGGTACAATATAATATAATTTCTCTAACCTGCGCCGACAGTCGTCGACACTTACTTCTCCGCAACGTATCCACAACAAGCCATACCATATAGCAGAACGATTCTCAGAGTCGGCAGTCTATCCGTAGACTCACTAGCTTGCCCGCATACGCAGGTGAGAATTAAATCTAAGAGACATCATTATGCTCACAAAGCCGTTCTCTTTCAGAAAGCCGATACCGATAGACCAATCAAAAACTATCCATACCTTCAACCGAGGTGAGTTTCATTTCATTTTATACCTTAGAGTATATGGCTCTCGCCCTTATAAATCGATCAGGGGAAGTAAAGGGGGACCGTAGTCCGCTACTAGAAAGTTGAGTACTCACATCCTAGTAGCGGCCGTGTTTGGGCCTTCAGCAATCCCATCAAATGAAACCGTAGACCGCACTAGAAAGTTGAGAAGTCACATCCTAATGGTAGCCGTCGCGACCAGGCTAGGGACACTGCAGACCGTGCCATCTATAGAGCCCGTCGAGTAACTAAAATCGGTAGATAATTCCAAAAAATTAACGAAAACTGTAACGTCGTTAGTAATCAAATTTTATTGATTTTTATAACTGCGGATGCGCGATATCATATTGCTCGTCACCATCCCCACATGTTATATGTTATACTGTTATCATTTCTTAATTCAAGTATAGAGGTTATTTTAAGGTTACGGTATTTTGGTGTATTTTTTAATTGCTATAGTGTAATATTTATCTGTTGTTTCGTTGCTTTATTGTTATTAATTGAAAAAACAATGTCAAAGTGTAATCTGAAGGAGTAATAAGTGGTGTACTCGGTAAGTTTTATTAAAAAAATTTGAGCATTTTTTCTTTCACAATTAACAACCATTATCTTCATTTTTATAAAACACAGAGAATTTTTACTAATTTAATCGACAACTTTAGAGATCATGGTTGTTCTTTACATTAGCTAAACTGAAAATTGCTGCATTAATAAAGTAAATATTTCTTTTTACAGTTTTGTTCCTCCAACCCAGGAAGATAAAATTAATATAGCTGAAAAGCAGTGGTAATAAATCATTAAATTTGTCGACGAAGAAACGATGGAGGATATGATCCCTTCATTTTCAAAAACAGTGTTTCTTTAGATTTGAGAAAGACGAAGGGAGGTTATTAAGACATTTTGATTTGCCTTCCCATATGAGAGGGAATTAACAAAAATTGATGGTAAGTTTGATTGTATTCAATATAGCATACTATAGTTTTGGACATTTGAAAATGTAAATTGAGTGAACGAAAAGACGAGTACTGAGTGTGTAATTTTATTAAAATTCCAGGTAAGCGCTTTCATACATTAGACCATTCTGAAAGCTCTCGTCAAGAAAAAAATATACAGAAAGTGTCAAAAAACATCAAACCCTGTAACTGCTACATACAATGAAATAAAATGTTTGATGTTACATCATTATTTAACTAAAATTTGTTAAAATTACTCTATAGTGTGTACACTTGTAATTCACATAACGAAACGTCTAATTTGATTACCTACTAAATGATATAAGTGCACACCCTCTTTATAGGGTAATTTTAACAAATTTTACTTAAATAATGATGTAACATCAAACATTTTATTTCATTGTGTGTACATTGTACCTGTTGTATGTTTTTCTCTTTCGACAGCTTTGAGAATGACCTAATGGCTGAAAGCGCTTAGCTGGAATTTTAATCAAATGACATACTCAGTACTCGTCTTTTCATTCACTCAATTCATATCTAGTGTCTACACCGTACTCAGACAATTCCATTTTAAAATGTATCAATTGAAAAAATAATAATCTGGGTTTTATTTTATGTTATAGCTATATTCCCTCTACCAGCTATGGGATGGAAGGTATTGATCCCTTGCCGATTTTCATATATAGCCCATGGTGTGACAATTTATGGGAAATGAAAGTGAGTATTAACTTTTGTTGAGGCATTACGTCTAAGAATTTGGTCTAGCGGTAACCAAAACTGCAAAATATCCAATAAAGACAAAAAATAAAAAAACAGTTAAAAATCAAGAATTCCTAAAAAAATCGAAAGCTTCAAAAAAGGGAATAAAAAAACCAAACAAATGTATACATTCAAACATTTTTTGATATTTCTTTGGCTTAGTACAAAAACATGTGTAAATTTATTATTTCGATAGTAAGCGCGTGTTTACTTATTTATTGTTGTTATTTTGTGTGTTTACTTGTAGAACCTCAACCAGAAACGAGAAAGGACTCCATGAGACGGTGGGATTTTTAAGAGCCCTTAAGAAACATTTTAACAATCATAGACTGCCAGGAGCTGCAGAGTAACTTAAACTGCCTTCTGCAATGGTTTCATAAGAACGGAATGCTTTTAAATGTAGAAATATACAAATATGCAATATACTAGGTTTAAGCTTGTGTTATAAACCTATTTAATACTTCCAGTAAAGAAATAAAGATGTGTTTTAAGTGGAAATGAAATGTTAGATATATTATTTTAAATGTTGTACAGTCACAAGTGCTGTTTAGCACTCATATATGTAATTACATGGCACCTTGTATTTACAGAGCTGGGCAGTATTTAACAACTTTTCCTATAAAAATATTTTAATTACTTTTGTTCTAACATTCACAGTAATTATACTCAAATGTTTTCTTTCACAGAAAGTTGCCACAAATAGTAGTTAACAACTTACTGCTAACACTTTTTTGATTAGATAAGTAGCAGTTATACTCCTGCAGTTTGTCCAGCTCTGTGTGTTTATACGAGTCTAATAATAAATTAATATAAACTTATCATACATAATTTTCTACTTTTACCTTGATTTAACATCATTTGAAAATCTAATGATACTCCAATCAAGAATGTATGTTACTCAAAATATTTTTTAATTATTGCATGGTTTTTACACTATAATTTATTTGTTGTCATTATGTTTGTTGAGAAAAGTACTTTGTAAAAGATATTATTTGTTATGTATTTTTATACCAAAATAAATAAATTGTTTATATGATTATTGTTTCATTTTTTCCAATTTAATTAACCATTTACGATCCATCATTTGATATTTCATTTAATTTAACTCAACATCTAATCATTATTTAGTTAATGGAGTTAAATTGAATGAAATGTCAAATGATGGACTATGAATGGCTATTTGAAATAAAATAATTAAAATACAGTATATTTGAATATACCGCCAAAACCTAAAATTACAGAAATCTTTCCAACATCACTCAGTTGTTTACTCGACGGGCTCTTTAGATGGCGCCACAATCAGTGTCTCATCTATCTGTGGGTTATCTGTGGTCGCGACTCCAGGATTTCAATATCGCGCTCTTTGTGTAATAAAGACTCTTTGTAAATAAGTGACTTTTGGTTTTTATTCTCTCCAGCTCCAACTACTACTAAACCTCCGCGAAAAGGGAAGAACGTTAAGCAGCTAATACCCAGGTTACGAACCCGGGGAGGCAAGTAAAATCTGACCGACTGGCCGCAACACTCTTGTCACCATCACAAGTGACTCCTGGAGTAATTTAATTCTTCACTGACGCTGCCCGGAGCGAGTGGAGCATACCACTTTTATAAACTGGCGCCCGAGACAAACCGTCACCTGTAGTTAAAGCGCCAATCCGATAAGTAACGACGCAAGAGCGTTACAAATTTGGCGCCCGAGTAGGGACCGTTTTTATGGTGTACCGAGTCCGCTAATTACCAAAAGTCGTAGAAAAACGGTTTTGGAGTTGGTGGAAGTGATCCCGACGTTACAGAGGGCCAAAAACCGTTCCAAACGTTTTAGTAGACCGTCTTATATCCGAATCCGTCGAAACCCACCGAACTGTCATTTTGACAGGCTATTGAGGGAAACCCATTTTTGAGGTGGTGAAATTGATTCCGTCACTTTAGAGGTCCGAAACACACCGCAAACACTTCAGGGCACCGTATTATACCCGAATCCGTCGAAATCCGCTGACCTGTCATTCTGACAGGTTGTCAGCTTCGGCTTAACCGAGGGCCAAACCTACTGTGTGACCCCTCGTTTAATAGGTTATCAAGTACGTAGAACCGATTCGCACTGCCCGTCTATTAATTCGAGTCACCCGTCTAGAGATACGAGCAATTGGTAAGGGGAAAAGTAGGTTTCTGACCTTTAAGTAAGGAAGCTATACCGATTCCGATTATTAGTAAAATGGCTACAAAGAATTTAGCACCCGCAAACACTCCGGACGGAGCTACCGCCACCCACGCCACCCAGAACACGCTTCCGAGAGAAGAACCAACTGACACCCGTGTTGGATGGATATACCTCCTAAGGAAGGAGGAACTAGATCTTGAACTAGCGTCAAATTTAGGCTAGACATCACCGGAACCGTAGATGATAAGTGACGACGCCTCGCCAAGTTCATACGAGAGGGCCACGCCTCCCCCGCACCGACCGCCGCAATGCCGTTTGTATTTCCCGCCGCATCAGGAGCAACCGCAGCTCTCCCCGCACTACCGACCGTCACCGTAACCAGTGCAGAAGAACCGGCAACAACAAATGTGTTCAATGGTACACTGGCAGGAATCCAGCCCACGCCAGGACCAAGCTCAGGACCAATGATGCCGCCATTAAGAACCAAGGATTGGAGAATAAGCTTCAATGGATCAGGAGACCCCGCTGCTTTCCTCGAGAGGCTTGAGGAGATTTGTGAGTCACAGGCCATCTCTCTCGACCGGCTTCTGCACGATATGCCCGAGCTCTTACATGGAATGCCAGCACTTTGGTCCGGAACATCCGCAAATACTGGTCTAACTGGCAGGGGTTCTGCACCGCCTTCCGAGATTTTTTCTTCCCGGTCAGTTATCATGTCGACTTAGAGGTAGCCATTAGTAGAAGAGCTCACCGGCTTCAAGAGAGTACCGCCACATATATCACCGATATGCAAACCCTCATCCGCCGCCATGGAAGTATCACCCCGGAGCAGGAATTGAATTGGCTGTACCGGAATCTTCACCCGGAGTTTCGCCATCAGATTCGCAGGACGCACTTCTCGAATGCGCAGGAATTTGCCAAAGCCGCCCGGAATTACGAGCTTTTGCGCTCCGACATTGAGCAGGCTCGTAGACAAACCGACCGCACCAATTCGTATCCAGTTCGGCAGCCCACGCAGAATATGCGTGATCAGGACTATCCAGCCGCTTCTGCCCCCACACCCTGTCGTTCTCAGCCGCGCTCGGCTGCAGCGACCGCATCACGGACCGTTAAGGCAACTCATCAAGGAGCCGCGTCCCCAACTCGGCTCACTGGACGCCGTTTTGACCCAAATGATACAGTAACCGCAACAGCGACCTCGTCCAACAGGCAACCGATCGGCAGAAACCAAGAATGTTGGCGATATGGCCAGACCGGCCATTCCCGCAGTCAATGTCGAGGACCTCCCAGGATTTTCTGCTCAAGATGTAAGAGGGACGGAGTTATGTCCCGAGACTGTCCGTGTCCACGGGCAAGACGATGCAGCAACCCGAGGCCCGCGCAGCAAAGCCTTTAAAACGCCTCACAGGCCGCTACGTCATCTGAACTAGGGAGCCGCTTAGATAGGATACAGGATAACGTCCTCCGCGAAGTTCGAGTTACTATACCACCGATAAGAAGGCTTCCCCAAGAAATCGTACGCACCGTCACTCCGCCGGGCGACCCCTGCCATGGAGTCTCATCTTGGTTGGATCGTCGTCCTCATCTTTCGGTTTCAGTGCCTGGAGGCACCGCAGAAGCCTTAATCTTAGTTTTCCGTTGGTTTATTTGATTTCATTTTTATAGATATATACTAGAATTGTTAACGTTGTTTTATTTATTTGGACCCCTATCCGTTAGTTAAATTACGTCCGAACCTCATTTAAGACAACCCGTTGTAATAGTCATTTGTTTGGTATCTCTCCGCCGGACCGTTTGTTTGTTTAGAATACTGATATGCGTTTTCAGGAATCTCTAAGCCATAGAAGAAGGGTGACAGGATGGATCCCACTCTCGAAAACAAGACAACCGTAGACGACCGTAGGCCATGGAGGAAAGCCAAAACACCCCTAGTCGCCGTGACGCCGCCAACACCGGAGTAACAGTGACCAAACCACCCGCTAGCGCTGCCATGCGCCCTGCCAACCCAGCCGCGGGTGTCGAAAGCCCCACACATCCCTACTTTTTGGAACACTCCGACAAGGACCCATGGAACAGCAAGATCCAGTTTACTTACCCGTCAACAAGAAGCTGTGCTGGAGATGTGGTCAACCGGACACACCCGCAACCAGTGCCACCGCAGTCACCCTATTTTGTTCTATTCCCGATGCGGTTTGAAGGACGTACTATCCCGAGACTGTCCGTGTGCACCGCCACCAGCCAAACAGAGTTGCCACGACACCTGCCGTCTTTGTGACTGCCCCCTACCAGCCTGCCCCGCCTGCGAATGTCGGCATCTCTTCAAGACGCGTCTTCACTAGAAGTCGGAAGCCCCACCCCGGTCCGGCATCAACCGAAGAACCTGGAAGAATTAAATTGTATTTTCCTTTTGAGTCTCATCTTTTCATTTCCGAAAGTTTGTGATAAAAGGGTTCGGCCGCAAAAGGGGTAGGTGCCTAGTCGGTTTTTGTTTTGGGATCTTTTCCGTATTAGGTAATTCAGTAGCGGCCGTGTTTCGGCCTTCAGCATATTTCAATATCGCGAAAACCGAAGGCCGTATCCCCGAAAGTAGAGCTTTGACTGATCTAGAAGGTCGCTTGCAATCCGTGTTAGTTCTGCATGGCACACACCCGCTTCCGCTAACCGTCCACCGCCGTCCCCCCCATTTTGCTTACGCTTGCATATAGTTGTTTTACTTACCGTAGTAGTTTACCGTAGGAGACCGTTTTAACCGGTAGTATAGTAGTTAGTACTAGTCCTTTTGCCCCGCCCAGCCGAATTAGAGGACGAACCATTTAGTTTCGTTGATTAACTTTACCGAGTGCTCTTTGTGTAATAAAGACTGTTTGTAAATAAGTGACTTTTGGTTTTTCTTCTCTCTAACTCCAGCTACCACTAAACCTCCGCGAAAAGGTAAGAACGTTAAGCAGCGAATACCCAGGTTACGAACCCGGAAAGGCATGTAAAATCTACCCGACCGGCCGCAACACTCTTGTCACCACCATAAGTGTCCCCTGGAGTATTTTAATTCTTCACTAACGCTGCCCGGAGTGAGTGGAGCATACCACTTTAATAAACTGGCGAGGCAACCCGTCACCTGTAGTTAAGGCGCCAATCCGATAAGTAACGACGCAAGAGCGTTACAGTATATTGGCGAAAAATTTAATAGTGAAGCATATATCAGAATTTTAGAAAATGCTATGATTCCTTCTGTTAAGATTCTTTTCCCTAACAATGATTTAATCTTCCAACAAGATAACTGTGCATAACTCTGGTGTAGTGACCGAATGGTTTCGGGCACGTAATATTGATGTTCTTAACTGGTCTAGTAAATGCCCAGACTTGAATCCAGTGGAAAATTTTTGGGCAATGTTAGTAAGAGAAATTCGGAAGGCAAATATAAGACCAAGAAACATTGAAGGTTTGTTGAAAGTTATAAATAATGCTTGGGAGGAAATAACTGAAGAATATTGTTCCACATTACCCACACAGCACATGTACATCCTATGTACGTCCAATGAACGTTCCTTTCAGATATTGAAATCATCGATTGGATGTCCCTTACGGTACGTAAAAGCTCCAATGGACGTCCAGTGGAGGCCCATACGGCACCACTTTGGACATTCAGTGAGCGTCCTTTGAGAACTTCCATTGGACGTACTTGTACATCCGTTGGAATTACTTTGGACAACCAATGTACGTCCATGTTGTCTCCAAAAAAGGAACGGTGGACGTTCATTGGACGTCATTCACTGGTTCAAAAAGCGCCCATTGAACATCCAATGGCCGTCCCACTTGGACACAAAATGAACCTCCCTCGAATATATATTGGACCTACATTGCACATCCATAGAAGATGTTTTAGTATTCAATGTATCCATCGTACGTGGATATTCTGGATATCGAATATACATTGCATACCTATACTGGATGAGACAAGATGATGGTACACCCCCATTTTCTCCTTCAGTTTCAAAGTTGACTGAAATTTGGGACATCCAATATACTTACTAAATGACATTTCAGTAAGAATATATTATGTCCCAAATTTCGATTAATCATCTTTAAAACTAAACTAGAAAAGGGGGGTGTACCATATATGATCCGGTGTCATCAATGAACCAATAAACTTTGAAAAAAAACTACATCCATTTCGAGTCTAACAAACAGATATCTCAAGATACGAATGATTTAATAACAAAATTCATGTATATAATATATCAGCAACAATAAAATAAATATAAAATTCTGATAACGGATAAAAAATAGAAATGGAATTCTACATGAAAATATTAGCAACTTAAACTAAATTAAAGCATCTTGAAATTTCTTGTAGGCACTTATTTCCTTTCACCGGCTCTCCTCAGCCATTTCATTGTGCGTCCTCTATTTCCTTTTTTGTATTATTCTGATATGCCTTCTCTACAGCACCTGTGGAATAAAATGCATTAATCAGCAATTGGACTAAAATTACTGAAATTTTCTTAAAGGGTGAAACAGATAATATTGTACATTGGGCAGTTGTCAATATCTATACTCTTACGCTGGAGAATGTATACATTGTTTTCAGATCAGAACGAAGTGTCAAATTATGGGTTTGAGGAAAATATGTCCTTTTGTCTAGATATATACCCTCAATTTCACATTTAGAACATGAAAAGTAGCCTGTGTGCCCTGTGGTATATTTTATTGAAACTTTAGCAGGAACATCACATATAAACATTTTTATTTTAACTTCATATATTTTATCATAGTAAATAAATCCATTTGCTATTATATTTTTAGCATCATCAACGAATGCGTGTAAAAAATCATTAGCAGAGGTAGGTTTCTCATTACCATGATATATTTCTATTGTTTCAACATTATTTTTATTTGTGAATAAACTGCAAAGTATGGGGTATAACTGACCTCCTGAACTTTTAGAAATGGGTGAGCCATCAATATTAATGCATACTTCTAATGTGGAATTATATTGTAAAATATTTTTTGTAGATCAATTCATGAGATTTTCTAACCAGTTTTTAAATCCAATATGATAATACATTCCAGAAGCAATTACAGTTGGAAATACTTTACGAGGAGTTTTCAATAATGTTCTAGCATCTTTTGATAATTCAGAAAAATGTGGTTGTAAAAGTCTTAATAAATCGTTGACATCATTATGAGGAACATTATTTTCCAATGCCCACATTGTCAGTTGGGACGTAAGCAACTGTTCATCCACTTTTTCATGTTTAGAAGGATCTGAGCTTAGATTTAAAAGTAATGCTTGATCATAATCATCAGATTTGTTCAGTTCCTCCTCAGAACTGCTGATGAATTCAAGCAAGGAAATGTTAGATTCCTGTGAGTCAGAATTAGCAGGTGCAAGACACTCTTGGTTTGTGGAAACACACATTTCTAAAGCATTATGAAATAAGTTAGATCCACTGGTAGACAGCTCCAGCTCATCGTCAAATGCTCTCTTATAATATTTGTTCAAAAAAAGTTTCTTAGAGCTCATGCTCTTCCTTTTATTATGATTATTATTCATTTCAAACAGATAGATAATAGAAGAAGGTAAAGTATACTTAATTATTTTTGTTTCTTCGTTGAAAAATACTGCAATCACCAAAACAGATACACTAAAGTATTACCACAGTATATAAATAGTTTTATCCACTACTACAAGATCATACTCAAGAGCACCAAGAGTTTTAACTAATATACACAATTATTTATTACACACAGACAAAAACAAAAGGCAGAAGCAGAATGGCGAAAATATTCGACCACGAAAATAAAACTGACGCTGGCCGGCCAATAAACACCTAACCTCAGATATTCTTCTTCTTCTCTTCTTCTTACGTATTCTTTCACCGTCCCCGAACGGTATTTTGCCCGCAGAGTTAAAAAATGTGTAATATATAATTATAGTACTATAAGTGAATTTGCGCATCATTATATTATCAATATTCGAAATCAATAATAAATACATGAGCATGAATTGAACGTCCACTGGACGTTTACTATTGGACGTACAGGTAATGTCCAGATATGTGTATCAATTGGCTGATAATAATGCAATGCATCGGTTTAGTTTGTGATTTAATGTTTTGCTAATAGAAATATATTTCTAATTCTGGGATGAAATTGAAATAGTACGAATCATATATTTTATCATAATATATCAGTACTCAAATATTTTTTGTACGTTATATGTATGTACAATGGGTGTACAGAACTGGAATATCCATTATACGTCCATGTCCTATACGTACAGTGGATATCCATTCAACATCCATGGACGTTTGGACTTGAGCCGGACGTAAAACGGACATCCATTGGATGTCATGTGCTGTGTGGGTATATAGATCGATGTCCAATATATTAAGAGAAGTTATAGAGCATAATGGCGGGATTAATAAATTTTAATCGTTGGTTTTTGTTGAAAATAAAAAAGTGTTTAGTAGCCTTTGATATTTAATAATGAAAAACAATGGGCACGTAATATTAATGTTCTTAACTGGTGTAGTAAAAGCTAGACTTGTATCCAGTAGAAAATGTTTGGGCAATGTTAGTAAGAGAAATTCGAAAGGCAAATACAAGACCAAGAAACGTTGAAGGTTTGTTGGAAGTTATCAATAATGCTTGGGAGGAAATAACTGAAGAATATTGTTCCACATTATATAGATCGATGACCAGTAGATTAAGAGAAGTTATAGAGCATAATGGCGAGATTACTAAATATTAATTGTTGTTTGTATTTCAAAATAAAAAATTATTAAGTAGCCTTTGATATTAAATAATGGAAAACAATTTTATTTACACTTTAGTGTTATTATCATTTAAGTATACGACAAAACTATCCAATTTTTCCCGAAAACGGAAAAGTCACATTCACACTAGGCAACAACAAGTGTCCCATTTTTTTGGCCCCAACTGTACATCGTAAGATCTTCGATGAAATAAGCATTCACATCAACATAAAAGTAAACTTTACTTATTGATTGAATTACAAAAATATTTTAGTAGAACAACTTAATTTTTAACCTTAAATTTCTTAGCGATCTATTCGTAAGTCGCCAGTCAACTCTCTCTAGTTTTATTTTTCTTTATGAAAAATGTCTTTTTAAAAAGAACTAAAATTAACTATAAAAAAAACATATTATAACAAAGAGCAGAAATAATACAAAATATGTATAAAGACTGTACTGAGAGTTATACAAAGAATGATTCAAAATGATTTTTAGGCAGAATATATAATATCGTACAAAAGTGTCTATTATGCGGTTTTGAAGGTGTCCACTTGATAGTGCTGCAGACATGAATCTCTTCTTTTTCTTCTCTCACACTGCTTGCACAATCGAGAAGTGTTAAATGCGGCGTTGTCACTGTGAGTAAAAAGTATTTAGCCGTTCGAGCATCCTGGCCAACTTGAAACACTGTTTTCAACTAAAGTTCACGAGGAAGAATACATAGTCGATTTACGGCACGACGGTAGAGTCCATTAACGGTTTGGATGTCTACAACTCGAACAACTCCATCATCTCCAGGGTGTGTGTTGACGATCCACCACAGGGACCATCTGAGGGGTTGCAGATTGTCGTCTTTAAGTAGCACTAACAAATCAGGTTTTATCTGGACGTTGGTGGAATATATCCACTTCGCTCTCACTTGGAGTTCGGATAGATATCCTTTACTCCATCGTTTCCAGAAGGAATGCACTGCGACCTGTATTTCTGGGTATTGATCTAATCGGTTTGACGAGACTAACGGTCGATCTTCGTCGGGGGTAGCGATTAGTGAGCGACCAATCAGCATGTGAGAGGGAGTAAGTGGGACTAAATCTTGAGGATCATTGGAAAGAGAGCATAACGGATGAGAATTAAGAATACTTCCCATTCGACAAAGAACGGTTGAAAAATCCTCATAAGTAAAGGTAGAATCGCCAATTACTCTTTTAAGATGAAATATACAGCTTTTGATACCTGCTTCCCACCGAAAGAAGGTGAGTTGGCTGGGATAAAATGCCATTTAACTCGATCTCTAGATAAAATACTACTGATTGTTTCAGATTCCTGGCTTAAGCAAATATACAAGTCTGTTTGGCTCCAACAAAGTTTACCTCTTCGTGAAATAAACCGTTTGAGGCAAGCTATGAAGGCTTCGGTAGTGAGGCCTGTAACCAGCTTAAGGTGGATCGCTTTACTAGACATGCATATAAGGAAATGTAGCATTTCGAAATTTTGTATCCTCGGCCTTGCCAATCTTTAATTAGAAATGGACCTCCATAGTCTATGCCGACATTGAGAAAAGGAAAGGTTGGATTAACACGATTAGGAGGTAGATTACACTATTATATAATTAGTTGGAACGGGTTTTACGCGAAAGCGTTTCACACAAGTGCGTATGATTTTTTTTCAAATATTTCTGTCGTCTATGGGCCAGAACCTGTCGCGAACTGAACATCATAACATTTGTGAACCGCAATACAACAAGTTTATATGGTAATTTCTTATTATAATTTCCGTTAAATGATTATTTTTTGGTAGAAGGGTTTGACGCTTCTTATCAAACGAATCCTCAGAGTTAATAAGTCGTCCGCCGACTCGAATAATTCCATTACAAAGAAATGGTTTTAAGTTCAAACATTTTACTATTTTACGCAAGTACAGTTACTCTTTACGAAAGCAGTTCAGCTGAACAGTATTAATCAGAAGCAGAAGTGCATTATCTAGCTCAGAAGTTCTTAACGATCGACATTTTCTGATTTAATGTTATATATAAATCTTTGAACAAATGCAGTTATTTGCAGTAATTTGGAGTAATTAGAAATATTGTTAATTAAAGACAGGATGCAATCGAAATTGGAAACTGCTAGCACGGCTGAAGATACTGTTTCACTTTAAGGAATGTATGTATTGTATTTAATTTTGCTGGTACCATTCCAAGAAGTATTGTCGGTTAATAAGGATGGTGGGCCATGCCACCATAGAGTGAATGACTCTGGATAGAAGGTCTAACGTCGCATAAGTTTAGAAGTTCGCTGACTCTATTGGCCACGAATGTTTTCGATACGGTGGGATCTGCTTTGATCCACGAAAGAGTGATTGTTGAGTCTATCCAATAAAACGTATTATGAAAATTAATTTTCAGTGCCTTACAAGCTTTTTTTATTACATTAGCTAACAGGACAGCACCACATAATTCCAACTGGAGAAGGCTTATTTGCTTTAGAGGAGCTACTCGTGATTTTGAATATAGTAGGCTAACAAAATAACATTAGTGTTTTAAATGAAACTCAACGTTTCTAGCTAATTCCACTATTAAACTGTCTTCTTAAGTGATCATTGTAAATATCAGCAGATATAGTTTTCCTGGTTTTCTATATCATTGCACAGTGATACTGATCTTAATTGGAAAAATGATATCCAGGATATCACCATAGGGCTAATAATATCTAAGCTTCAATATTTGTAATATCACATCTTCTTCTTTTTTCTATTAACATATATTAAGTCAATCACAAGGTCAAGCCAAAAATAACTACTAAACATCAGGTAGGCATAAAATGAAATGTAACTTCTGTCATTCTGACGATGATATTCAGTTATCGAAACAATTATCAATTTTTTAGAATTCTTAATATTTTTCATTATATTGTGGAATTAGCTAGAAACGTTGAGTTTCATTTGAAACACTAATATGAGTAGATTCCATGAAGTAAGGGTCGAGACAGTTAATTTTTAACTAAATAACCTTGATTGGATATTAAACATCTTATATAAACAACTCCTTCATAAGCTTTCTCACTCGTATCGGAAAATCCATGGATTTCTATAACGGAGTATTCAGAGCAGACACAATTTCAAGGAATTTTGAAATTGTTTATTTGGTTTACATTTTCTTGGACTTTTAACCAATTTTGTTTCAATGGTCCAGGAACTTCTGCGTCCCAAGATTGTTTCAACTTCCAGAGCTCTTGGATAAACAGTTTTCCTATAACGTTAATAGGGTTTATTAGTCCCAACGGATCATATATCTGACAGATTATGAATAAAATATTCTGCTTGGTAATAATATGATCATCATGGGCCGTAGAAACTACTGAAACATTTTTCTCATTTTCATTAGCTATCTGTAATAGCGTTCTTACAGCTAGATAAGAAGCAGTAGCTGTACCGTATCAATGTGTTGATTACGTATTGAAAAAAGTTTTAATGTAGATGAAACTTCTTCTGAAATATGAAGTTTTTAGAACTAGAACATATTGGCAACACAAATAATGATAATATTCATTGAGCAGTTGAAGTATATTTTGAAAACTCTACATTTCCTGTAGATTCCATGCTATAGCTGTTCGGTGACTGCAAGTCGGTTAACAAAGGCGACTGTGATGCCATAACAAATTGATCAGGAAGTGATTGTGTACTTGGAGAACGTACGGTTGTTGGAGGTCTACTTTGGCTTGAAGTTTGGGAAGTATAAAATTGATCAGGAAGCGATTGTGTACATGGAGGGCGTAAGGTTGTTGGTCTAGTTTGGCTTAAAGTTTGAGACGTATAAAATTGATCATGAAGCGATTGTGCACTTGGAGGGCGTAAGGTTGTTGGAGGTTTAATTTGGCTTGAAGTTTGGAACATGCAGTGTTGTTGTTGTTCAGAGTTGTGCATGTTGAAGTGAAACTGAGGTCCAATAAGTATTTGGGATTGAACCCGTTTTTTTCTGCCGCGCATTACTGAAAAACCGCAATGGCCTAAGTTTCAAATCCAACTTTTCTTCTCGATCTAAGTTTTTGTACTTGGGAAGCATAGACAATAAAAACATTCGGTCAGTATCCTCTTCTGATACCTTGCTTGCATCAACTTTTTTCAGTAACTGGTCTTGCGTTTTTACGAGTTTTATCATCTAAAGTTTTGGGTTTGGGTGGTACTGTAAAAATCAAGTGATTTGTTTAAAAAAATCAATAATTTAAAAAAATATGATCGTTTTTTTAAATTAAATTTTGCCCAACCCTAAATTGAATTAACTAAATGGTCATGGTAAAGTAATAGAGGTTTTATTTTCAGATATTTGTCTACAGGAGTGACATTCGCTGGTTTGCAACACGAGTTTTATAGAGGAACGTCAAGCATTGCAGTACTTGTACGAGATTCTTGTCAAAAGATTTGGATTCATCTCAAAGACATGGAAATGCCTGAACTAACAGAAGACATATAGCTCAGTATAGCTGATGAGCA
This sequence comes from Galeruca laticollis, assembly GCA_963921935.1. Classification (NCBI taxonomy): domain Eukaryota; kingdom Metazoa; phylum Arthropoda; class Insecta; order Coleoptera; family Chrysomelidae; genus Galeruca; species Galeruca laticollis. Next base: position 89,747,619 of record OY998182.1, read on the forward strand.
TCCAAATTGTGTAGGAACCTTGGACGGTCAGATGCATCAATCCAACGGCAGGAGGGTCAAACTTTTTCAATTACAAAAAGTTTTTTTCAGTGGTATTAATGGCATTGGTGGATACAAATTTAAAGTTTGTGGCGATAGACGTTGGTGCTTGTGGTCAAGAAGGAGGAGACTGTACAGTACTCAAGGATAGTGCACTTGGGCGAAAGCTGTACTCTGGATCTTCAAACCTCCCTACATCAGCTCAACTGCCTAATACAAGTAGTAATCTCAAGCCTTTTGTTTTTATTGCTAATGAAGCATTTAAACAATCAATCAATCTAATGACACCATTCACATCACGAGGTCTGACAGCAAGAAGGAAGGTTTATAACTAACGGCACTCCAGGTGAAGGCCAACTATTGAGTGTGTTTTTGGTGTTTCGGCGAACAAGTGGAGAGTTTTTCATACCCCTATCTACCTATATCATTCACTACATATCCATCGATATCTGGACAACATAAAGTCCTTTAAACTTTGGAATGAGTTTCTTATTCACTCCAGGAGTGGCGTCTACATTGCTAATTAACACGTAATCAGCTATATTGTATACAGTTGGGTATTTATGCCTTCTATTATAAGATTCTTCCTTTGATTTTTGATTAATTTATTATTTAAATCACTATAAAAAATCAGGTTACTTTCCAAATAAAGTCTGAGCGAATCGTTTCTTTCGACTATTTGGCTTACGGTCAGATTCTACTAAAATTTCTTTCCCATAAAGAAATTGATTAAAGAAATTGATGAAACCTCTGACATCCAAATACTATCCCTAGCATTTCTTTTGCAATCTGTGTATAATTCTTTTGGCTGTCAGTTAAACTTTGTGATGCATAGCCTATAGGTTTGTTTTCCTTGAAATATTGTAATACCGGTCTTTTTATTAATATCTCTTTCAAGTTTTTAAACTCTGCTCCATGAACCTCTGTCCAATCCCAGATTCTATACTTTTTTCATTATGTTTCTTAAATTAGTTAATAATCCTGAAAAATTATGTATAAATTTAGACACATAAGTGACCATTCCTAAAAATCTGGAGAGTTCTTTGCAATTAATGGGCACTTTTATTTGCTTAATTGCTTCTATTTTATCCTGGTCTGGCTATACCCCTTTTTCAGATTGAATGTGACCCAGATAATTCACCTCATTAATTCTAAACTTACGTTTGTTTTTATTGAATTTAACACCGTTCTCAACTGAAACTTTTAAAATATTTTTTGAAATTTCTTCATGTTCTTCTAAGCTTTTTGCCAAAATTAAAATATCATCAATGTAAACTCGAACCCCTGTATTCACAAACACGACAGACATTTGATTTTAAACACATTAGAGAAACATAAATACGAGAATCACTTGTAATTTGTCTTAAATCGACAACCCCACCATAACCAGTCTGTGAGGCGTGACAAAATCAATGCCATTCAAAACTGACTATGCCATCACACACAATTCTACGAGGGATTTTAAGAGACGAAAAAACACTTAATTCACTTTCAAATCTTTCCCACAACTCAAGTAACTCACTAGGAAGACTTTCATCACCCCCTAGACCTAGCTTCCATGTGCATTGTATAATATACTTAACCAATGAATTGAAAGGGGAAAGCAGTCCGATTGGATCATATATCCTTGCCACTTCTGAGAGACTCCTCTCTTTGTATTCATTTGAGTAAAATCTTCTTTGACTGCATATGAATAACAATCGACACTAGGATTCCACTGAAGCCTTAAAACTTTCAGACTATTTGGATCTCTATTACAAAAGCTATGATACTGCTGATAAAGCCCTGGAATAGTACGAAGCACTTCTTCACAATTACTTGCCCACTTTCTCAATTCAAAACACACTTTTGATAATAAATGAGTCAATTCACTTTGCAAGTAGAACGCTTCCTCCACAGAATCTGTCCCACATCATCCACATAAATGTCTGTTTCCACGATTTTCACTGCCTCTGGATAACTCTCTCTTTCATCACTCGCTCACCGTAACAAAGTTCTTATTACCAAATAAGTACTCGAAGACACTCCATATGTTACGGTGTTTAACACATATTCTGAAATCACTTCCGTCACGGAAAATCTCCACAATATTTTCTGAAACTTACTATCAGACTCACAAATTACTAATTGTCTGTACATTTGACGTATGTCTACTGCGAATTCCACTTTATGAACTCGAAACGCCAACAGAATTGACACAATATCTCTCTGAAGAATGGGCCCGGTTAACAGTTTATCATTCAAAGAAACACCTGTTAACGACACTAGTATCAAACACCACACGCAGTCTCGTGGAGGAGCTTTCTGGACGTAAAATACAAAGGTGTGGGATAAAGTAGGTCTCAGACACCCTCTGACTCTCATCTAAGCCTACTAACGACATATCTCGTAGATCTAAATAATTCCTCATTCTCTCTGAATATTATTCATACAAGTTTGGAGACCTACACAACTTGGCTTCCAGATTATGAAACCTGCGTAATGCCTGGTTTCTCGACTCACCGAGCTCCTCACTCAACTCTTTGAACGGTAAAATCACTACATATCTGCCATCATTTTCTCTCCGACAATTCTTTACAAAATTGTCTTCACACGCTTGATCTTCATCAGACAAATTTACACTTCTAGGAATTTCCTCTAGTTCCCAAAATCTTTTGACTACACTGTCAATCGAAGATTCCACCAATGAACAAAATCTATCAGTGACCAGGTCACAAGTTTTTCCACCAACGTTGCCAATCAACACCCAGCCAAAAACAGTATTAATCGCACTAGGAGACCCCGAGTCCCCCACCTTGTAATCACATCTGCACCTAACAACACTTCGACTTCCCTGGACGATCTACACATTGGATCTGCCTACTGAAGATATTTGATATGATTCTATCCCCTTTCTTGCACAATTACCCACGGACTACGGCCACAGATCGATTTCATCACAATAAACTCAATTTCAAAGGACGGTTCATTTTGATTACACGCATACACCTTAGATACCACTATACCCATGTTGGAGGTATTCATTTGATTTACACCACGAATAGAAATTTGTTTGCTAGATCTTTTATAACCTAAAACTTTTGCAAAGGAATCTGTCACGAAACTTGCTTCACTAGCAATGTCAATTAATGCTCTACACTTATACAATTTCACGTCAATACCTTTCACACACACAAGGGCTGTAGAAAGTAAAACGGTTTTGTTTTCAGAAACTATTGTATTATGAAGCTTTAATTCATTTTGCGTGGAACTGCCACTGATCTCATTCGAACCTGAATTCACAAATTCTCTCTTATAATGAAGCAGAAGATGATGATTTCTTTTACATATTTCACACAGAACACGAGAGTCACATTTATAGGAAAAATGAGATGAAGATAAACATCGAGAACACAATTTATTGTTTTTTACACATTCGTTTCTTTCTTTGGGACTTAAACATACAAATTTGTCACATTTTACAAGACAATGTTGGCCATCACACACAACACAATGCAACCCATTTGTTTGATTTGGACCTCTTGTAACAAAGTAATTAATACGTTTAGTAAGATTGCTCTCTTTATCACGATTTTGCCCATATTGCTTTTTGACACTCAATTTATTTTTTGTAGTTAAAGAAGTTAACTTATCTGCACGATTCTGTTTCTCCAAAAATGAAAACAACTGCTCATAAGTAGGTACGCCACTGTCCCCACATGATCTCTCAAATAGATGTTTAGTTTCACTTTTAAGCTTTTCCAATAACAAATTAAACTTTGTGAAATCCCAAAGATCACTATTATATTGATCAAGAGTTGCTAGATTTTCAGAAAATATGTCCAACACTTTAGACAGGTTAAACTCACCACTCTTATACCTCGGAGCATGTGCTATCTTTTGCCAATAATATGTCATTAAAACCCTATCATTTTGATATTTTGTCACTAATTTATCATAAGCTACTACATATTTTTCCTTGTCAATGGAAAATTTGTCACAACGCTTTTGGCCACACCTGTTAATGACGATATTAAAAATTGAAATTTCTCTATTTCTGAAAAATTACTATTTGACTGTACTAAAGACTCAAACAAATCATAAAAATTTGGCAAATCACTTATATTACCACTAAATTTCGGAATTTCTATTCTACTTAATTTTATATTCCTTTTTGTTGATATTTCCTTTTTTACTAAATCCTTATTAAAAACTTGAATTGAATAATGCATATCATCAAAATACCCTGAATTTTGATATTTTGTCACTAATTTATCATAAGCTACTACATATTTTTCCTTGTCAATGGAAAATTTGTCACAACGCTTTTGGCCACACCTGTTAATGACGATATTAAAAATTGAAATTTCTCTATTTCTGAAAAATTACTATTTGACTGTACTAAAGACTCAAACAAATCATAAAAATTTGGCAAATCACTTATATTACCACTAAATTTCGGAATTTCTATTCTACTTAATTTTATATTCCTTTTTGTTGATATTTCCTTTTTTACTAAATCCTTATTAAAAACTTGAATTGAATAATGCATATCATCAAAATCACCCTGAATACGGTCCTGTCCCATTAATTCATTTTCACTTTTCTTCAATCCCACAATTTTCATATGTAAGTAATCAAAATTATTCACTAAATGAGCTAAGCTCTCAAAACGCGCTCTAAACTCTTTAACTAATACTTCATTCCCATCTTGGGCTTTCAATCCACATTCGGACATAGCTTTAAAACGATTTATCATGATTCTCCTTTGATTAGTTAATTTTTTGACTTCTGTTTCAATTGTATTGTCATTCCAAAATCAAATTTTTTATAATATATTCGAAATTTCTTTAGATAATTTTCATAATAATAATCCTTTAGGTATCTGTTTATGCAAGTTGAAAGGCTGATTTGGGTTAACCCTCTAGTGCCCAATTTTTTTTTCTTAGCACAAAATTAATTTTAGACTAGTTACAGGTTCCTGAGATTAAATATATAATTAAATTTTATGTATCATGCATTTCATTATATTTACACCAGGTAAAGGTATGCCCGCCTTGAGGCGGACTTGGCCACTTAGTGCGAAAATATATTAGTATGGGAAAAAGGAATGCAAATGACATATTTCTCAAATTTATTTTGTTATTTATTTATTTGTTACTTACATTTTTAATTCACGTGAAATAAGGCAAACCAATTTCTAGCCGCTGTGCAACATAAATTCACCTTGCATTTGGTGCAAGTACATTGGGTCTCAGATTTGCAACCAGGAAATTTGCACTGCCTTTTGCCTGAATGATCAGCCATTCAGGCAAATTATTTGATGCATCGAAACGTGTATCCGCTGTGGGTGAATATGTTTTTTCTGTGACAGGAAAAAAATTTGACATTTTATCTCTGTTGACAGGTGACAAAATACAACTTTTCACGAAATTACTTTTTTTCCCACGGGAAAAAAGTGAGTACTTTTTTCCCGGATATATATACATATAGATAAAGGAAGATATTTGATCTTAGAATATTTTATTGAACATAAGTTACATTTCCTTTATATCAAGAGTCAGAGAAAATTCGGAATCAGACATTTTTTAACTTTATATTTTCCAAAATAACTACTAAACAATCATTAAGTTCGCCATTTTTGAATCAAATCACAGAATTAAATTGACATATATTTGATTACTTTGAAGTTTCCCTTAGCAACGCAGGTCTAATTGTCGCTATAACTACAACAGCTTATTAGTCTAAAAATTCAAATTTCATATCGATAACATGCTGACTTTAATATATTGTAATAATATGTTCTTTCACTATTGAATCGTCCTTTTTCCTGTCACAGAAAAAAATAGTGTATTATACACGGGAAAAATATTAGATTTTAGCTCTCGGTTTGTTGTCTCCCTCCGCTTCGCGTCGGGAGACAACATAACCTCGAGCTAAAATCTAATACTTATTTCCCTTGTATAATAAATAACTATTTTCTAGGGAGACTTTTTTCAATTGGGGAAGGGGATGCACTTTTTGGTCGGCTTGCAGTTTTTTTAGAGGGAAAACCTACATCTTTTTTGCATAATATAGCAGCTACCTGTTTCCTGAAGACCGGCAACTCTATGTTCAGTGTATTAGAATGTTTCCTATTTATTCGTGTGTGTAATAAATAGGCGTTTATCATGGCCAGATCCATGACATGGTAAAAAAATCTGTTTGTCCATTTATTTGTCTTCATTCGTATGTGGTATCTACCTGAAAGCCCATCCATGATATCTACACCACCCATGTGCTTGCTATATTCGGTAACTATTGTTGGGCAGTCCACTTGCGTGAAGCCTTCGGTACGCTAAGAGCCATATTATTATCTGTTGTTAACTGTTGAATTCCCACATATGTTGATGCCAACCTCACACATTTATTGTCTTTCCACAAAACGGTTGCCAAATCAACGCCATGACACGAACCTACATATTCCTCAGAATATCTGAGATGTTTTTTCTGCACTTATTTATCTGTGGACAATTTACAATTTGGGATACGATTCACTCGTATTGTGCCTAAAGATAATATCCCTCTACTGTATAAGTACACCATCAGTGGCAATGTGGTATAAAAATTGTCAAAGTACAGAATGTGGTTCTGGTGGTTGGAAATTATTTGCGCCAATCTTGAAACCACATTTGCTGCTGCCCCTAAATCTGGTGCATTATTGAGTACAGCTCAAACCCATAGGAATAGCCATATGAATCACATAATACAAATAGCTTCATATACCCCACTTATGTGGTTTTGCAGGCATATATTGTCGCAGATGTGAAATCATTTTAGTGGAACACATTTGCTCATCCGCACAAAGACGTTGAGTCATTGGCACTGATCTGAAGCGTTCGTTGAAGTAATGAACTAACGGCCTAACCTTGAATATAGGATCAAACTGTGAATGATCTTTGGCAAACATTTTTGTATTATTGCTTAAATGTAGGTAGCGACGGATTTCTTCAAACCTATTTATAGGCATGGCTTGTCGTATAGGTTCAAATGACTTATCGCCCCAATATTCTCGTACATTTGGATACCGGTATATAGACATATAAAACAAAATTCCTACAAATTTTTGAATTTCTTGGGCTGTTGTTATAAATCTGGTTGAGATGTTCAATTGCCGTGCATACAGATTTGTTTCATCAGCAATAAGCTGAAATAAATCCATGCCAGCAAAGTATGTAAAACATTCGTATGGTGTTCTTAGCCCGTAAAAACGTTGCGGTAATTCTTCACTTTCCTTGAAGTCTATTTGCTTCCTTTGTAACTTAATATTTTTCTTTCGCCAAAAAATATTTTTGATTATTTGATTTTCTATATCTATTTCGTGGGACGACCCGATAAATGCATTTACTTCTACACGTCTTCGTTTGCTAGGTCCTGGTATAGATTCCTCACTCGCAGGCTCTGAATTTGAAGCATTTGAACACTGTCCTGGTTCATCAACAGGACAAACAGACTTTGAGAATCATCGACATCATTTCCATTTAGAAATGATTCTTCTGTTGTTGCATTCCTTTCTACTTCCCCACTATCTCTTTCTAGCATAGATCCATTTCATTTTCATAGTTGTTACTGATAGGTTCATATTACGGGTCTGCTAAACTGTCATCATTTGAGAAATCACTTTCAACATCTGTATTCAATTCATCTGCATCAATTGAATCTAATAAGTCCCAGATATCATCTTGCGCCATCGATGAGGCATTGTAGGTTTTCTTGTAACTATAGCTAAAACAATGTTTTCTATACAGAAACATTACTTCCATATCGAAAACAAATATACCCAAGTCATAAAATATTTATTATACCAACTGTCAAGCATAAAAATAAATGTACGGTACATTCAAAGTATAAAAAATTAGGCTTGGCTATGGGACAAAAAAGAGAAACACCCTGTAAAGTATTTGAGGTTAAATTTGAAATTGACGGTTGAACAATTCGTACCAAACGCAAATCGAATGAACAGCAGCTTATGTCAATTTTCCTAAGAGCCTGCCCAAGTCCGCCTGTAGGCAGACATTACTAATTAGTCAAGTATACCTTTTCACCTGAGTAGATTTGTTTTCTAATATATCTGTTACATGAAGAAATATATCATAAAACTCACCAGTAATTTTATTTCAAGTTATAATCACTACAAATATGTTTTCTAATATTTGATAAATTATGAATATTCTAGATTGCCATACTCTGCCAACTGTTACACGTAAATCTGATTTCAGAGCCGACTGAACGATCGTCCGCTGAAATTATTCAATAAGCATCCGTACCGGGTACAGACTGAAGACGGACGTGGGCATTAGCGCTGTAAAATATTTAGTTGATAATTATACTACCAAAACTGCCATATATGGATGTCAGTAAAACTTTGCGCCATGTACACGTCTCAAGTTTAGAAAGAATAAAATTTCCATTTAATTAACAATTAAAGTACCTAAACAAGTTTAAATCACAAAAATTTTTGAAATCACCTAAAATACCATGTCGTATATTAAATTTATCCACTTTTTCTATTTTCAATTGATACTTACAAAGAAACATTCTTCCAAATAATTCTCAATTTATTGACTGAAATTTATTCAGATAAAATTTTTATATATACATAGTTATTTTCCAACTAATTTTAAGCGGATCTAAAAATCATTTGGCAAGAAAAAAAATTTATAAGACTTGGCCCAATTTATGGTATAAGGCTGCAACTCGAACTAAGATTAGGAGTATATATTTTCATGCCCAAATATCAAAATTGATGAGCAGCCGAAGGTAAAATAAATAAGGTAAGTTCGATAAACAAATAATAAGGTATAAATAGTGAAGTAATTATAAATAAACAATAAATAAATAAATAAATATGATTATTAATTCAATTGTCGGCCCAATGTACGGCTATAATGAAAGAATTTGATATAATTGGCCCCAACGTGGGGCAAATAATAAATAAATAAAAATAAATAAAAACCATACTTAAATATATTAATACAATATATATATATATATATATATATATATATATATATATATTTACATTTATATATAAACTTTTTCTATGCTGTCAATAACAACACAGAACGTAAAGAAAATCTATTTATAATTGAGCTTTTGAACCAAATTATAGAATGAAATGTATTAAACTAACTAAAGATAGTGTAAACATACGAATTCGTTACGAGAAAGCTACGGTGTGAGTGAAACGCGTCAAGTAGTCGAAATTGAAGATTAATTCAAATATAATGAAGTTTTAAACAAATTATATAAATTATATTGTTTTATTTCATCGTTATATTTATTTATTTATTTAAACGAAAAACCCCCACTACAAAATACAACAGCATACAATATGGTTATGTTTACATTTAACTAACTTAACTAAGTAACAGTAACAAACATGATAATATAATAACAAGCATATATATACAATCACTTGAAAGGAACCTTAGTAAAGTACTCTTAAAGATTTGGAATGAGCCATTAAAAACATCCAATCTATCCTCTCTATTTGAAAATTCTAGAGATCTGTCTATGAATGAGTGTCTACCATAATTAGTTCTGTGAAAACTAATGAAAAATAATTTACAATGCCGCAGCGCTCTTTGTGGAACTTCAAGATATATTTATATTTCAGGCAGCAAGGATGGACATGATGCAATACCATTTAATATTTAATAAATCAGAGAAATGTCAAACATAAGCTTTCTTTTATCCAGAGTAAGCAATTTTAGTTCATGTAAAATATGAGAATAGTCATGATCAATGAGATTCAAATTAAATCTATAATTACAATATCTCAAGAATTTGTTTTGTAATCTTTCGAGTAATAACTTATAATACTGAGGCGTCCAAATAACTGTTCCATATTCCAGTTGAGATCTGACCAACCCAACATAAACAGACCTCACAGCTTCCAGAGATAGATCATTACAATTCCTCAAAGTAAATCCCAACATCCTTTGAGACCCAACCACCAATTGGTTGATATTCTCACCAAAACTTAAGTGAGAGTCAAAAAGTATTCCCAAATCCTTAGCCAATTGACCATCTATTGAATACGAGAATGGGATCATAGTTTCCTTTTTCCTAAAAGACATCTTAAAGCATTTTTCAACATTCAAATCCAACAAGTTTACCCGACACCATTCAGACAGACTATCTAGCTTCCTTTGAATTAAACCAATATCGATGTCATTCCAAATCACTAAGAATAATTTGAGATCATCAGCGAACATTAAAAACTCACTCCTTTATATCATCTTTGAGATCATTAACAAACAGACTAAACAACAACGGAGAACAGTGCCCCCCCTCCCCCGTAGGACCCCAGCGTTTACGCCAATCACTCTTGACAAAAAAATTCCCAATTTTTACCTTCAAACTTCTCCCACTAAGAAAACTAAACACCCAGTTCGCTAATTTGTCTGAAAAACCTAAATTTTTTAATTCCTCAATCAACAAGTGATTAACTCTGTCGAAAGCTTAGGAAAAATCAGTATATATGGCATCAACCTGATCCCCTCTCTCTAAGGCAGCAGACAGCTTACCATTGTATATCAGCATATTGGTTAACGTAAATTGACCCCCTCCCCCTAAAGCCGTGCTGCTCATTAATTTTAATCTCTTAACACTGCCAATTCAAACAGTTATACATCAAACTATCAAAAACATTTGGGATTGAAGACTGTATAGATACACTACGATCATTTTTAATATCACTTCTTGAACCTGATTTAAATATCGGAGAAACAAAATTTTCCTTCTCACTATCAGGAAACATACCTGAAGATAAAGATAAATGAAATAGCTAACACAAAGGCAGCATTAAGGATATACTACCCTGTTTCAAGACCAAATTTGGAATACCATCAGGACCAATCATTCAACGAAGAGATGCTTTGTTTCAATAAGTTGTTAATATAATTTATCAGATTGTAATACTAGTAATTGTTACATTCTTCATTCTAAAACATATGTAACTACTCTAACCTTACCTGCTAAATTTTGTATCGGTTATGAACCAAATTTTAGAGGCCTCTTCTCTAATCAATAACAATGTCATTCATAGACGTTCGGAACTGCATTGAAAGAACCAATGGAATGCTCAAAGGTGTGCAATACGATCCTGCATTTGTGTCAAGAATTATATATGCTTGTGTTATGCTCCACAACATTATTATAAAACGGATTATACCTTTTTCATCTTCTTCGGCATTTTCCTATATTATGAGTTCGCTGTTATTTCGATCCACAGTTCCCTTAAGTTCCAATCTCCTTCTTTCGGAATATACAAATTGATGAATATCTAATTTTATAGAAAGATGACAACAATTTTGTCGATGAAGATGATATTGGCCGATTGGACGATGCTCATTTATTAAATAGGGTTAATAATATAGTTTGGAATCAAATTATAAATAGTCTCTTTAATTGAGCAAGACTTATTGTATATTTTAATACAATAATTGAAGAACAATTTGTGGCTCTTACATGGTACCATTTATAAGAATCAAAATAAAAAAAATCAATTATTAAAATAACAATTCCAGAAAATTCATAATTTCCATTTTAATACGATAATGTACTATAAATTCAAATTAACTCTTTTATAGGAAGATAATTGAAGTTGTTTTAGTGAATTATTTTTTTTATGTTATTTTACTAAACATAACGACAATGTGAGTTTTTTAAAACCTTACATAGGACAACTTTCTATTCTAAGTGATAGAGTAGTACTCGTCAAGGCAGAGTAGTAGAAAATAATTTAACTACTTAGGAAGTAGTACTCTATCACTTCGAATAAAAAAATTGATCTGTCGAGTTTTAAAGAGCCTTCACTGTATAGGATTTTTCCAATAATACTGATTAAAGTATATGTAACAGTTTGAAACAAAATTTGAAACAGAAAGTGAAATAATACTAGACTCAGGTGGCTGTAACTTTGCAAGTGAGTATTAAATTCAATTGCTAACAACTTTTTAAAGTGCAATTTTTTGATATTATCAAAAATAAAAGTACTTTCCTCTTGAGCTATATTGATACTTTATGACGAATCTTGCACTAGAGGGTTAATAATCATATTCGTTGATTTGGGTTGTTGTTCGTCAACATAATTTATATTCATAAGTTCATTTATAAAACATATTTCATTTTCAAGTTCAGGATCAACGCTAGGCTTTTCTACAATCTCTACATTATTTTTAAAAGTGACAACTTAGTTTGGTTTAGAAATAAAGTCTCTTCCTAAAATAGCGGAGTATAACAGACACAACATAAAATTAACATCAATGTTATCAATGGATACATCTTTACACAAAACCCCTAAATTTTCTAATGGGGTTTGGGATATAACTAAATCACTCAGAACAAATTTCTGTTTTATCAGACTGATTGCGGAACCATTATCTATAAAAGATATTACGCTGAATTGACATAAATCATTGTTATACTTAGCTGTGTAATCCACTGTGACAATATATGGCATATTCAATGTGGGTTGTACCACATTCGGAGTGCTATCTGGGGTATTCTTTTCAGGACATACATAACTTCTGAGGCCATCTTCCCACAAGAAAACAGAAACCTCTTAGTCTGGGAGGTTTAAAGTAAACATAAATTATTTTTGAGAGACTTGAAAAAAACGTTATATTTGGAAAAATTTGAATTTCTCAAAAACTGGTTAACGTAGACCAAAGAAAATTATACTTTTTTGGGATGCAAAAAGCTACAATTGTATAATTTTCATTGAACTTTTTTTTGGCGAAATTAAAACGAAAAATCAGATTTTCGCGTTTCTCTCCCAAATTTTGAGGTTATGTGAAAAATGTGACGACAACTTATTTCGGTAACACAAGTATTTAAGCCGAAAATCTAAAAAACAGGCTGCATTTCGCGCACCATTATGTATTATGCTTATTTTTCGATTTAATTTATACGGGTCTTCAATCTTAGGAAATTTTCTCTTCTTTAAAGAGGAAAAAACGTTTTTGACGAAAAAAACGGAAATTTCCAGTTTTTCACAATTACTAACAATTTTTGATCTTGAATGTATATATTTTTATTGTTTTATATGAATGTCTATGAAAAAAATAGCGCCGGATGAAGTGTCTAAAGCGACAAAAAAAAAGGAATTTTGAGCGACTTGAAGAAAACGTCTTTTTTTGAAAATTTTGAATTTCTCAAAAGCGAATTAACTTGTAGCACGAGATACAAAAAGGTACAACTGCGCCAATTTTCAAAATGATCTGATTTTTTTTGGCTGAGTTAAAAAAACGATTTTTTTCAAATGTTGAGGTTCTTTGAAAAAATATTTCAGACAAAAGTTGTGTACTGTTCAATTATCTACAACTTTTGATTTTAACTTTTTTTGATTCAATCGGTACTTGCACCGGAAATAGTAAAAAACCGTTTTTCACCCCTTCGCACCCCCCCGTCAACAACCGGTTGGATCCAGCTCCTGCCCTTTTGTCTATGTTTTTAAAAGTACCATTTCTACCCTTTTCCTTTGAGATCAGCTTGTTAGTAATTTTTCGGAACATTGATCTTTGAGCTAGTTCGCCTATACCATAAATAGCAATTCCAGGGAGAAATATTCCTGGACGATTATAGACCTATTCATATATTTCATAAAGAGTTTATTTTTGTTTCTTGTCTTTTACTTGGAAGATACCTACCAATAATTTCCGTATTCCACTAAAACAAAGTGGATAAAATATCAAGTAGTTACCCTTGAGTAATGGATAATACGGATTTTCGAACTTTTTCCAAATATTTGAAAGCAAGGCAAAAACATCTCGTTTATTATTATCGTGAATAAAGCAAAGCAAACATTGTCTTTATCGTACAATAAGCGGAAAAATGCTTAGGTTAATTAATGAACAAACGTCAATCTTAATTTTTTAGCAGATTTATGCCTAAATACCGGAAAAATTAAAATCTTTAGAATCTTCAGGTTCGAACAAAAAAGAATGGTTTATTGCATCTTTCATAATAGCAATAGAACAAGATGCTTCTGAATACTATATAATTTCTTTAAATAACATGAATACAAATTCTGATTAGTACATACAAACATTAAGCCCTTTCCGTTGCTAGACTAATTCTACTCCCACTCGTCCTGGTTGACTGCTGCGAAATATTTGTAAACAGTGGGATCGTTATCAACTATACTATTACAAACAGATTCTCATGTCATTTTATCGATCAAATGAATGTATGTCAAATATCTGAAGACAGTTAAGTTATTTGACGTTTAATTAATACAACATATTATTTAAAATATAAATAGACCACAATGTTCGAATTACCGGTATACAAGTGTCCCAAAAAACAGTGTCATAAGATGCCGTACGATGTTGTTCTTCCTAATGCTACTGTTCCAGGATCGTACCAGCATGTAAGTAATTCAGAACAAATAATAAACACCTTTTGTCTAATCTCTTATAATGTCAATTGTGATTTATGTTTGGGCCAATTCCGTCTCAATTTGTTTATATTCACAATCATTTACCAAAATAATTATACAATAGCGTTATGAATTTACGTTTGAGATCAATTATTGATTCCCCACAATATTTCAATTGAATAGTAGAGTAGAGATAAACTGCAGTGACGATAATTCCTGCAGTAAATTGAACATTAAAAATGAAACTGTATCTACCTTCATCCATTTATGAGAAAATGCATTTAAAAAAAAGACTTATTTCGAAAAAATCCCTTTTTCGCCACTTCCATAAACAATCTAGGTTGGTCACTATGTGTTGGAATCTGAACAAAAAGTTACATATTTTTTTCGTTCTCGTAAATTATTCACTTTATTTTTCCACAAAGATAAGATTGTATGTAATCATACCATTCATAACAGTATCTGAAAACTTCGAAACTGTAACACACAATTCTCAGTGTCATTTTAATTTCTTAGATATCCAGAAATAATTACGATAGCAAAAACATGGAAATTAACAAGTTTACCTTAGGTTTTGACATTTTTATTTATAGTTCTATGAAAATATGAGTTTCCCCTTTTATTCAAAGGGACAATGAATGAATTATTCATTCAAGCGAATTTATTTTTGAAATGTACAAAACAACAAAGTATACCACTTTAAAATTCAGTTGCGTTCTGTCATAATGTAAATTGCTTTTCACTAGTTTGAAAATTTTCGATTATCCATTTATCCAAATAGTTTCCAAAGTCATTTCCAGTGTTACACCCGAGTAGTATCCACGTATTCTCATTAATGTCTTTTTTTTATCGGCTGAAAACGAATGTTTTATCAGGGAAATATGCTAGTTGTTCGATATTATTTTGAGATATATCTGTACACAACAAAATAATTAAGGTTGATTCAGGTATTCTAACCAAAGAATGTCGCCAAATACGTATATCTCCATATTTTGTTCTGAATTTTGAAGGTAATTAATTTATTGATTGGTAATTTCAATCTTTACACTGACCGCAACAGTACCTACGAAGGTAGTAAGGTGTGAAATTATTTTCCCATTTGGACATACTATTATTATCATTAGAAACTCCGCGTAATATTTTTTATGAATTGATAGGTATAATTGTTTGAAAATGTAAGCAAATTAGTTAAAGCAGTGATATTCTATCGTACCGCATCCAATCCTCAAGTGGTACATTAGGTGCAGTTGGTGGCATATCCTTATACAAGAATGCGTTTTATTCTTCAAATTTGGTCTTTTTGTGAGCTTAATGTAGAATTTCTGGTGCTTCAGCATACGGAACTCCATGTATAACACAAAATTTGAGACACTTGAGATAACTGACAGAATAGAGCTTTACTAAAATATATTGGAACCATTAATTCAGACATTCATTTTAATTCTACAAAACTGTCGAAAACAACTGTAACTGTTTCAGTTTGACCATCAAATTGGTTTTATAACTGCCACTATTATTTATCAATTATTTCAATTTTACATTGCCGCCCCATGAAATGAGTCAATTGTTTCCAATAATCACTAGAACGAAAACCAATATACAGAGAATATTGGAAATGGAACAAAATTCGTAAGTGCCGCGACAAGCTTTATTTCGAACACTTCTTTCATTTCACTCCGTTACCGATTAGTTTACCACTAATAAAATACTAATTTGGAACAGCCCAATAAATAACAAAGGATATTCATTTAATATATTTTGAATATCTCTTGGAATTGGGCCCATATATGTCTTACATCGAACTACATGCTCAGACTATAAATATTAATGAGAATATTTCATTGCACTGCTTTTCATTTGGAAGAAAGTTGATTGAACTGAAATGAGAAAAAAAATGTTTCCTCATTTAAAATAATTTTGTTAATGAATCTTATTTCCCCTTATTGAAATCGAACATTTTTTGCAATAAAAATCTATAATTTTTTGTAATAAATAAATATACTGTGTAGGTAGGAAAATCACCATGCACCAACAATTTGTTTCGCGCTTTCGAAGCAAGGCGCAAAAGAGAGGTAGAAGAAAAGCTGAGGGAAGAAGAAGGATCAAAACTTTATCAGAAGGGTTATGTCTCTATGATGTATGACAACCACATCGGAAAGAAACGGACACAAAGGAAAATACAAGAAAAAGTAGAACAGAAGATACAAGATTATGAAGAAAGCATCAATAAACGAAGAGAAAAGTGAGTTATTAATTTTATGGTCATGACATTACACATTTATTCAAGAAATATATAAATATATAAATATATAAATATATAAATATATATATATATATATATATATATATAGATATATATATATATATATATATATATATATATATAAATTATTTGATTTTCTTTAACCTTTATATATAAATTTTTTTTCATTTTTCGTGGGCATCAGGTTAATAGTAAACACAGTATCAGTTTATGTTTTAATTTGACGTTTCGCTCCTTCAATTTGGAGCATTTTCAAAAACTTCACATATCGATGTTTTACAATAAAATGAACAAGTTTAAACGATTAAAATTGAATGTAGACATACAGGCGATAAAAACTGGTAGTTAATAAAATAATTTCAAAAACAAATAAAATCGAAAGTACATGCTTCAGAAACAATTCATTTACAGTATACAGGGGACAGTCAAATGGTTGATGTTATTATTATAATAAATTATAAAATAATGAACCAAGACTCTAATTACAAAAAACTAACAATAAAAGAAATGATACATATAAAAAAGGAGAACAATGTAGTAAACGATAAACAAGATATCAAAAATCTAAGCCAGATATATTATAATTTATTATAATAATAACATCAACCATTTGACTGTCCCCTGTATACTGTAAATGAATTGTTTCTGAAGCATGTACTTTCGATTTTATTTGTTTTTGAAATTATTTTATTAACTACCAGTTTTTATCGCCTGTATGTCTACATTCAATTTTAATCGTTTAAACTTGTTCATTTTATTGTAAAACATCGATATGTGAAGTTTTTGAAAATGCTCCAAATTGAAGGAGCGAAACGTCAAATTAAAACATAAACTGATACTGTGTTTACTATTAACCTGATGCCCACGAAAAATGAAAAAAAAATTATATATATATATATATATATATATATATATATATATATAGCCGAAAAGCGAAAAACGCCGTTATCTTTGCTGATCAATTAGAATACAAATTGAAAAATATCTTATTGGGTATAGCAGCAAATGAGGAAAAGTATACTCTGATCAATTCTCCAAGCTTTCGTAAATCTTCATTTACATCATCAGGGAACTACAATAAAGGTAAGAAAAAACATAAATTATAAAAAGTTTCTCTACAAACATTTCTACAACTCACATTAATCGAGATTGCATCCTAGATCTTGAAAATCGGAAATGTGTAAAACAGCTAATAATTAAAGAAATAAGTCCAGTTGGCAATACATTTGCCCACTACTGGTTAATTTTTAAAACATTATTAAAAATAAAAGTTAAAACATTAAAATATCGTGAATCCACACACCCACGCGGACCTGTGAGAATACTAACGGAAACTGAAAATGTTAGGTTAAGTACAAAATTCAACATTATTTAATGAATGAAAAGAATCGATCTTGGCAATGACGCGAGCCACCGAAACAATCGAATTAAAACTTTCAAAAGAATACCAGGGCGGTACCAAAAATTATGAAAATGCTATGAATTATCACAACAAGAAAATTATCATTAATAAGAATTAAAATGTTATTATTAATATTATTTATTATTGTTATTAATATTATTATGAATCTCCTCTTGAAAGGAACAACCACCAATTATGTTAACCCAAGTAGGAAACTAGTGAGAATTATTATTATCATTATTATTATTATGAAGACAATTGTGCTTATCAAGCGTTAGGACGTAATTTCAGTGTATTAACCATGAATTTTATCACTTGTCAAATACTCATTTTATTCAAATTTTGTATATATTAAAGGAAGAAAAGACTTTTTTAAGGTAAATTTATAATCATATTGTTGTATATAGTAATTAAGCATTTGGGTTTCGACAGTCAGAAAAACTAGTTTCCTTATCTTTGGTGTTGGTACGTATTTTTATGATTTGGGGAATTAAATGTTTTGTACTGATTAGTCAGTTGAAATAAATTGTAAAGAATAAGGTAGTGTTATTTCATATTAATTAATACTCGCAAATAAACAGTGGCGACAAGGATTTTGTGTCGAATTAACAAGTAAAATTGTTTAGTTTTGATATGTGATTGTGATTTCGTGTTGAAAATGCAATCCTTTTTAGGAACTTTAACAGAATTTGATCACAAAGATTCCGAATTTTCGACATTTAATGAAAGACTGAACCAATTTTTATAGCAAATGGTATTGAGGAAGCAGAAAAGAATAAAGCGATATTATTAAACACATTATCGGAGAGTTGTTATGTACTAGTACGAAATTTATGTGTTCCAAGTTTACCTGCAGATAAATCATTTGATGAGCTAGTAACGTTACTAAGTGAACATTGCGTACCGGTGAAATCATGGTTTGCCGAAAGGTTGAAATTTTATTCAGCACGGAGAGATAATAATGAAAATGTTTCCGATTGGTCAGCTCGGGTTAAAAAGTTAGCATCCAATTGTAAATTTGGAAAGGAACTGGAAGTAGTTATGCGAGATATGTTTACCATTGGTATGAATGATGATAAAATTATGGACCGTCTTTTTGAAGAAGATGCCTCGGAAAGTGCTACAACGTTGAACAGGATGATAAAAGTAGCGTTATCGAAGGAGTCAGCTTTAAAGGAACATTCTGACAGGCAGTCAGTAGCGGGCGTTCACATTAAACAAGAAGATGAGTTGAATTTTCATCAACAAAAAAGAGTTCAACAAACAGATAGGCCGAGTGGTATTAATCGACCTTCTACATCTCTAATGGGAAATAAAGGTAACAGAAGAAATTTCTCGGTAAGTGAATCACCTTTTAATCAGAACCAAAAAAATGTTTTATGTGCGGTAGAGGTAATCACCTCGCTAGTGAATGTGCTCTTAAAGGTTGCATTTGTTATAGATGCGGCGTTAAGGGTCATTTAGCACCTCAATGTAAAAAGAATAATCACAATTTTTTGACGGAAAATAATATTGATAATGATAAACAATGTTCAAGTGATTTGGATAATTTTGATGAAACTAAGTCCATTTTTAATGTAAGGGATATAAATAACATAGAGGGTGATGATTCTCCACAAAGTATTCAGCCGACTTTTATAAAACTAACCGTGCAAAGCTCCCCTATGCATTTTGAAGCGGACTCAGGTTTCGCACATTCGGCCATTTCTGAAACAATGTATCGTAAACATTTTAAGGGTTTAAAGTTAGAAAAAAATGATGTATCGCTTAGAGATTATATTGGTATGACTATTGAACCCTTAGGATTTCTAAAACTTCATATAATATTTGAAAATAAATCTCCTATATTAAAAACCTGTTATTAGAAATGGGGGACCATCCCTCATAAGCAGAAATGGATTGAAAATGTTAGGTTTAGGTATTTGTAAACTACCAAATTCAAATTTGTTAAATAATATTGCACACAAAAATGTAAGTTTTCCGACAAGACTTCAAAAATTGCTTGAAACTTATCAAGAAATTTTAAAGCCAAATCTTGGTTGTAATAAATTTAAAATTTCTATAAAATTAAAAGAAGGTACTAATCCCAAATTTTGCAAACCCATACCAGTTCCTTTCGCATTAAAACCAAAAATAGAAACAGAGATAGATAGATTAGTAGCCAATGGAGTTTTAAAACCTACTCAATTTTCAGAATGGGCTACGCCTGTTGTTCCTATCCTAAAACCAAATGGTTCCGTAAGGCTGTGCGGAGATTTTAAAATTACTATAAATTCACACTTAGTAACACAACACTTTCCCCTACCTCGTATTGAATATATTTTTTCTCAACTTTAAAACGGTCAAAAACTTTCAAAAATTGACTTATCTGAAGCATATCAACAAGTTCTACTAACAGAGGAATCTCAAAAGCTTGTTACGATAACAACACATAAATGTATGTTCTCATACACGCGCTTACCCTATGGTATAAAAACGGCTCCATCCATTTTTCAGAATATTATGGAACAACTGTTTTTAATTCCAGGGGTAGCACGTTTTCTAGATGATAATTCTTATTACAGGGAAGGATGATCAGGAGCACTTGGATAGATTGGAAAAGATTTTCCAAATATTGCGGGAATGTGGTATTAAAATAAAAAAAGAAAAATGTTTTTTGTTTCAAGATTCGGTAAAATATTTAGGGCACGTGATTGATAAGGAAGGGCTACATATGTCGGATGAAAGAATTTCTGCAATCAAAAATGATGGAACTCCGAGCTCAACGATCGAACTTAAATCAGTTTTAGCGATGATTAATTTTTATTGCCGGTTTATACCCGGTTTATATGTCTCAGACATTTTAAAACCTTTATATAACTTACTAAAAAAAGACGTTGACTGGCACTGGGGAAATGTTTGCAGACATAGCTTTGAGGCTATTAAAAAGTTTATCGTCTTCATCGGTATTGTCACATTTTGACCCAGAAAAAAAGATAAAATTTTTGGTAGATGCTTCTAGTTTCGCTTTAGGTGCCACTCTCAGTCACATATTCGATTATGGGTCTAAACAACCAATTGCATTTGCATCTCGTGTTTTAAATTCTGCGGAACAAAGTTATTCACCGATTGAAAAGGAAGCAGCCGCAATTATATTTGGGGTTAAAAAGTTTTTCCAATATATATATGGAAGAAAATTTTATTTATTTTCGGATCACAAACCTCTTTTAGCAATTTTTGGAAGCTAAAGGGGTTTACCAATTTTCGCCGCGAACCGTTTGCAAAGATGGTCTCACATACTTTCTGCTTTTGATTATGAAATTGAATTTGTGCCTTCTTCAAAAAATATAACAGATTGTTTTTCGAGATTACCGAAGAGGAAAGTATTCTTAATTTGAGTATCAATCCTAAAGTTTCATTTTTGAATTATATTCAAGAATCACAAATTCCACTGAATTTTAAAAAGATTAAAAATGAAACTAACTCCGATCCACTTTCAACTAAAATCATGTTCTACGTACAAAATAGATGGCCAGCAGAGTGTCCTTCTTCAGAAATAAGGCCATATTTTTTGCATAAACATGAAATATCAACCGAAAAAACTGTTTATTATGGGGATACCGTTTTATTATACCTAAAAAATTTTATGGTCAAATATTAGATGAACTACATAAATCCCATATGGGGGTAATAAAAATGAAAACTTTGGTTCGAGCCTATTTTTGGTGGCCTTCTTTAAATGCTGATATTAAATCGTTGGCTAAAAGTTGAGAGGCTTGTAATGCATACAGCTCTAATCCACAAAAAAATGTATTGGTTGTATGGGAGTGGCCCAAAGAAGTGTGGACAAGGTTACGTGCTGATTTTTTTGCGCCAATCCATGGAAAGACATTTTTAGTGATTCCGGACGCGACATCTAAGTGGTTGGAAGTCTTTGAGGTAAAACATTTATCGGCATCTATAACAATTGAAGTATTTAGGGAAGTTTTTAGTAGATTTGGGTTGCCGAGAGAGCTATGCAGAAGAATTCCAAACATTTTTAGTTCAAGGTGGCATAAAACATAGTACGGGGGCTCCTTATCATCCTCCTACAAACGGGCAAGCGGAAAGTGCAGTAAAATTTTTAAAAAATGCCATTTTAATATCTTAGTACGAAAATCCTAAATTAGAATTAAATCTGATATTGCAGAGATTTTTGTTTCATTTTCGGAATACGCCACATACCACAACAGGCGAATCACCTGCAAAAATGCTTTTTGACCGAGGATTAAGAACCAAATTTGACTTATTCATGCCTTCAACCGTGGAAATAATAAAATCAAATCAAGAACGACAACAACAAAATTTTTCGTCTCGCCTAAAGGATATTATGTTATTCTCCCATCTGAAGCGGTATCCGATATTAGGTTGCCACTTGGCCTCTACCAAAATCTCTTGTTGGGATGATCCTTATGGTCTCTAAAGTCCGAAAACCCATTTTTAGGCCTGATACCATCTGGCCCTATTTTTGAATAAAAATATTCACTTTAGTTGATGGGTATGTCCACCAGACGCCTCAGTTGTCGATTTCGTGTATATTTTTCGTTAAAAGCCGCGCTTTAACTGACATCCAGCAAATCTAACAACATAGCGAAAAATTGAAGCATGCAGAATACTGAGAAATACTAGTCAACCCATTTTTATTTCTGTGTTGCAATTGTTTTGTTTTCGAAGGGAAAAGAATAATAGATTCGCGTTTCATTTCGAAGCCGGTGCGCTTGCCTCTTACCTTTGGTGCGTATTTTAAACCATACCTGGTTAATCAACATTAATTTTATCAAGCTTAAGGAATTTTTTACTGATTTTTTAAAATCTTTTTATAAATATAAGAGAGACATTAAAAACACATTCTTTCCCTGGTATTAAACTAAAAATTACTGTTAATGACAATAAGGGGTTTAGTACCCACTATGCAAATAAATGTTGCAGTCATGTTAATTCAACATCACATTGTGATAATGTTCTTCCTTTTTTTCTCTTGTTTTCATCACATGCACATCTAAACAACCGCTTATGCCCAGCTTGTGGCTGTTAACTTTTGTGATGTTACTAGAACTTCCTCAAAGCAAAGTCTTTATAATGAACTAAAAACAACATTTCTGTTACACTCTGAAATGCCTTTTAACATCTTGTAGATGTTAATGCAATGTTTAAAAAATAAGATCTTACCAATGATTTAAATGCAACATTTCAAAAACAATACAGTGTATTCTCTTAGATGTTGTATGTACATTACTTAAACCTCTAAATAATACAGCTCAAACATTCTAGATGACATCCTATAGATGTTCCTGTGCATAATCAGCAAATACAGGGCCATATTTCAAAAAATAGTCATGTTTCAACTTTAAAAAAATACCTTCAGGGAAATGACCCTGAAAAATCGGTGGAAAATATTTTTGAGTTCCTAAAATATCTGCTAGGGGGTGGAATGACACTTAAAAACACTTGAAGGTATCCTAAAAATACATCTTTTAATATATTTATGAGATAATGAAAAAAATTAGTTAGGGACTTTTTGTCCTCATTCTTCAAGTAAGAAGGTTAAAACTTGTTAAAAACAAATGTCATAACACTTATATTGTTTTTTAACCGATATCAAAATGTTTTTGGCGTCATTTGAAAAAGTTTTTCTTCTTCAATAAGATATGCTCAACAAAAATAACAAAATTAGACAATTTTGTCAAAGCTATGTCAAAAAGTCGGCAATTTTCCCACTTTTCTCGGGAATTTCAAATATAATGAGGCATTTTTTAAATTCTGATGAAAAGGGGTTAAAAAATCGGAATTTCGTGAGAACCGAGAAGTCTAAATCTTAATTCTATTCCAAGATATGAGATTTACGATATCAGATTTAAAAATTGAAATAATGCTCCATTTTACTTTTGAAATTTCCGAGCGGATACAAAATTTATCTAATTATGTTATCAACCTCATTAAACAGAAAAAACTCTTTTAAATGAAGCTAAAATCATTATATCGGTTAAAAAACGAAAAAGTTATAGATTTGTTCATAAGTTTGAACCTTCCCCATCCATTATTTGAAGAATAATGGCAAAAAATCTCCTTAATTAAATTTTTTCATAATCTCATTAAGATTTCAAAAATTGTATTTTTATGACAGCTTTAGTATGTTTTTTTGGAGATAATCACAGTATTGTGTTTTTGAGTGTTCATTCCACCCCTAGCGGATATTTTAGAGACTACAAAATATTTTCCAGCGATTTTTCTGGGTCACTTACCAAAAGGTATTTTTTTTTAAAGTTGTACCATGATTCTTTTCTGAGATATGACCTACAGCCGTTCTTAGCTGTTCACCCTGTACATTTAAAATAAAATAGCAATACAGGATTGAAAAAGTTTATTCACTATTAATAAACAGTACAGTAAATTTTAAAAAAAACAGGTACAAAAATAGAAAAAAAATATCATGTCCAGGAATCCAACCTAAAAAAAATTGTGTAAGCATATTACATAACAAGTGTGGAAAGTGGAAACTATTGAACGCATTCAGTGAAAGAAAGAAATAAAAAAGGGTATTTTAATCTGTAGTTGCCATAACGTAACATACTTGAAACTGAATTAATAAAGTTTAACGGATACACATACATTACAGCTAGTTTACAGAAAATTTATTAGAATAGTTTCTTAATAATATTAAAACTAATAAAAATTTTACACCATACAGATTTTATCAAACATTACGGTAAATCAACAGAAATCCAATCCGATTAAAGAAAACTCTATAGTTTACTTACGGTTACTTTTTCTCACGCAAGAGTCGCTGTTTCGAGTGTCTCAACCATTCCATAACGTACACTTCAAAATCCTTATCTGTATAACCTTTAAAGGTGTTTTGAACAGCAGCAAAAAAAACAATTACATCAAATTGTGCCCATGAAGACCTTTGATCAGAACATCATAAAATACATTAAACTAGATTTTCAGCTAATCCACTGGTACCCATTTTCCATAAAAAACCTGAGGTGGTCTTCAAAGGAATAATAACATATTTTATTTCCAGAAGTGACTTCTCATAGTTTACCGTCTATTACATGCCTCAATCCGTTTGGCAGGTAAATTCAGGAAAGTTAAATTTTGGTATTGAACTCGTTCATTACTATCTACAAATTCATCATTAATCTGCTCCAAGGTAATAGATGCAATAATAAATAATTGAATTCTGTTTGTTGAATGGAGCATTCAGTGTCATAAGTTACATATTCTTCAACTAGAATAATATACTATGGTAATGGACATCTAGAGGTTTTCACTTCAGCTTATTTATTGTATACAGTTCATTTTCAAATGGAAATAAACTTTTTAACAGAAATTTCTCAAACAGCTTCTAATTGTTCACAAGAATTGTTAGTATTAATGTTAAAATTTTCTAAACCTGCAAAACTATATTGATGGTTATGACTACTACTATTGCTAGTACTACAAAAACTAGAACTATATATAAAAAAGAGATACTTGATTTTTTGTACTGTTCAATACAATGTCTGTATCAGACTATCTGAAATAGTTACTCCCCTTTCTTTACATAATTACCAACTATTTGTTTTTATTTTATGTATGTAAGTAGCTTCTGAAATATCTTGAACATTGAACATATTTTCTTCTAGATCCAAATCTCTGTCAACATATGAGCATGTTTTATTATTAATAATAATATCTACCCTATTGCAATATTAAGTTTTTTGTAGGTATAATGCAAATCTAGGATTTGGAATATTGTGAATCGTTTTTAAAATATATCTACTAACTAAAATATTTTAAAAGTTGAAAAAATCCTTATTTTGTAAACTCTATTATATACTTTTAGGGTACAATCCCGCCACCTGGAATTTCAATGTACAATAGCCGATTAAAATATTGAATGAGTATTAAGTTTTAATAATTATGATTTTGGAATAGGTACTTACCGAACTGTTGTTCGTCCTTTATAACAAGAACTATAACTAAGTATAGGAACCGTAGTTAAGTAGGAACTAACGAAAACCAAGACCACTTTATTCAAATACTTCTTGCAAAAAATGTGCTTCCTGCAAATAAATATAACACAAAACTGAATCCACGCCACGAATCCACGATCCGCCATGTCATGCTTGTCATTTGTTTCCACAGATCATATAACTACTGTTTGTTTTGTTCATCAGTTCCTCTTCTGTTTTCTTCTTTTTTTGTAATTTTATGAATGCATCAATCAAACAGCTCACCAAATTATGTTACTGTGATGTTTATTATGAGATATTACTGAGAGTTTTATAAACTAACATCGTATAGATGTAATCGCAGGAAGTTACTAAAAATTATTTCGAAACATGTAAAGGTAACTGCAACATGTGATCATCTTAGAAACATTTTAATTTGTAATATTACAGAAATGTTATGTATGTGATATTAGTGAGAAGTATACAAATTAACAACGAATGAATGTTTCCTATAGGAAGTTGCTTTAAAGAAGTTCATAGGATGTGTATGTAACTGCGAATTCAATTATTATTGCGTATATCAAAAATATGTTTTAATTACATGACATGGATGTTAATAGAGTTGTTAATAAAATTAAGACATCTAGGAGATATCTAAATTTAAAGCTTAAATACTTAGTTATAATCAGAGAAAATTACACGCCATTGATAATTTTAATTATTTTATTAATTTGATTTAAATTCATAAGGCTCCTGATAAAATACATCATTATCAGTTTTGAATTATATCGCTTGTAAGTGAGATTTGCAGATTTAGACTGTTCACAATTTCCTGTTGAGAATTTAGTAGTGTTGAAATCGCTTGATCATATTGTAATGCGTCATCAGCGTCAAGTTTCTGGAAATGACTTTTATTACATTACCAAGTCCCTTGAAAAGACCTCGTTTGACCCTTATAGAAGGCATTAAAGAATTTAATTTATTTTCTGCACTACTTAATTGATAAGAAACACCTCTAATACATTTTTTTTAATTCTATATGATATGGATAATTAATACCAATTTGAATCGCATCTCTTGCATTTTCGAAAGCGAATTTTAAAATTTGAATTTCATTTCTAATTTTTAAAAGATCATAATAATGATCTATATTGACTTCTTCCGAATCAAATTATGTATCTATAATATCTATAGGTTTCTGTTTAGTTACTGAGTGAATTGAATTATTGTAAACTAAAATTGCATAAGGCATATACATTAATATGTTAATTTTATCTTTATTTTTGCTCTAATCGATTATTGTATTCTATAACACCTTTCGATTGTAAACTTTTGGAAGAAAACTTTTAATTCTATGTACATCAAAATATTCTTGTAACAATGAGTTTTTGAGTTCTTTCCCATTATCCATAATAACTAATGTCAGTTTACCTTGATGAGTCATAAAAATAAATAATGCTTTAATAATGTCTAGTCCTGTTAATGACATAATTGGATAAGCTTGCCCATATTTATAAAAACTGTCCATCAATGTTAAAATAATTTTTTTTATTGATGCCTCATATTACTTATTTAAAACACGCCTCAGCGTGTTTAAATCGAACTTTCAAACACGCGCGTTTTTTAAAGTCCCTATGGTAAGAACAACAACTAGAGAAACGTAAGTATCAATGACAACTTTTTTTATTAGTGTTTAAATTGTATATTTTCATTGTGAACCAATGCCTTATTTGGTTTTTTCTGTAAAATTTATTCATATATACATTGTATCCTTTTAAATATAAATAAAGAAACTTTTTGATTATTGATCTGACAGCAGTACCTCGTAACGTCAAATAAAAATAAATACTATTTAGGATGGACTTTCACGAAACTTGGCTGGGCATCGAGGGCGGACTTTTATGAAACGAAACTTGGCTGGGCATCGAGGATAAACTTCCATTTTTTTGTAGTAATAATATAATAATAATATTTTATGATTTCAAAGTGCACCAATAAAAAAATAGCGTAAAAAATTCGTGGATAACTGGCATATCAAACACACGTGTTCTATCTCGAGCACTCCGGCTGCGCCGTCGTGTTTGAAAGGCCTCTTTATCCACTTATACTTTAATATACTATATTTTGCGCTGACAAACAAGCAATATAAATAATTTCAAACGGTTTGGATGCCGTCGGAGTTATAATTAATTTTTGTCGAGGTGGGTTACGATCATATTTATTAGTTTGACATATTTCACAGCTATTGATGAAATCTGTAACATCATTTTCATACCAGGCCAATAATAAGTTCTTTTTATTCTCGTCTCTGTCTCAATTATGCCACAGTGATTAATTTTACCTTCATGAGTGTATCGAAGAATCTCATGTTGTTTGTCTTTTTTGTCTACATCTGTCAATTTTAGATTACAGTGTAATAACTTATATGACGAATTTTTGAATGTTTCTCTTAATATTTCTAACTTACGTGATATGGGTCCTTCTTTCAAAAAATATATGCCATAAGTGTATTTTGGCTCAATCTAATTTTAAATAAATTTATAATGACTTTTTGTAAAGTATTTAATGCATTTTGCATTTTTTTTGTTATGAAAGTTTGTTCTATGTTAGGTTTAGCTGCCGAATGTAAAACAGAATCTATTATGATTTGTTGGCCATAAGAATTTACACATTTTTCCGTTATTGTTATTGGCTCTTCTCAACTGGTATGAA
This sequence comes from Galeruca laticollis, assembly GCA_963921935.1. NCBI lineage: Eukaryota > Metazoa > Arthropoda > Insecta > Coleoptera > Chrysomelidae > Galeruca > Galeruca laticollis. The sequence goes on from OY998182.1 coordinate 89,776,397, forward strand.
CAGTGAGATCGTCGTTCCTTCCCTGTCGTCATTATTATCATCGAAGTTTATGCTATTAAAGACACGTTTCCATCATTATCTCGTGGATCTTCTGAAGGAGCTTTATTAAAATTTTCCATATATTCAAACATTTCTTTGGAATTGATTTCTACCCATGAAAGAGCATCAGCATTGCTTTTAGCTACTCCACGGTTATATTGAATCTCATCATCGAATTCCTCCAGCTTGAGGCGCCACCCAACTAACATAGTTTGGCTCCTTCAAATTCATAAGCCACTTCAATGGTTTATGATCAGTATTAATTTTAAATTTTCTACCGTATAACCCAGCAATCACAAATATATATGTTACATAAAAATATATAACAGAGGAGGAATGCTTTTTATATAAAACGTTTATATATTTTTTATGTAGTGTTTATGTAACAAAATCTTTATAAATTTTGTTATATATTCTCAATATTCAAATTACAAAATGTTTTATATATTGGATATATATCATTTTATATGTATTCAAGATGTAAATTTTGCTACATAAATATGAAATTTTTTTATATATATTTATTACGTAAAATTTGTTACATAGAATATGTTATATATTTCATATGTATTTCTTACGAACCTCGTCTAGTGTCTTTCTAAAGAAAAAGAAGAAAGCTCTTCAATATTATAACCTTTAAATTGTCACGAGTCGATCTACCCACATACCTGCAAGTATAATAACGTTTTAAAAGGTTTTTCTTCAGTTTTGTCTCTGTGTTTGTTTTTATTTTTGTTTGTAGAGGAATGGATAACACATCATGTAAGTGATATTATTATTACTATTTTTAACAGGCAAGTGGCATCACGATGAAGCCGTTCATTCAACTGTCGTTTACAAAAGATTATTTAACAAACGTATTAAAAAAGTTAACTATATTAAAATATACAATGAAGTAAGCAATTACAAATTATACCTACCTCACTAAAATACTTTTCAAGATATTTTCGTTTTAACTTACAACTTAGACATGATTTAACAATAATTCCCTCTCTGTAGGGAGTCGTTAACCCGAAACAAATACCGTTGCCCAGATATGCTCGGGTAGATTTTGTAATAATATCAAATAAAATACACATCTTTAATCTTCTGAACACAGGTAGTAAGCCAAGACAAAATATCTTGAAATGGGTTAATTATCACTTATCTGTTGAAATTTATTTATATTCGAATACCTTGATTAATATAAATTATGAATTTTAGGCATAATAACTGTTTCAAACGAAAAAAATGAAAAGACTTCTGTGATTTATCAATAAGACAGAAAAACGATACATATTACAATCCTACAATGGTGACGGTGAACCAGAAATACATACACATCTCATGACATCTCACTCATGGTTAGGACATAGAAATAGCTACAAAATGAGGAACTTAAAACCAATTAAGTTATTTCGAGGTATTGCTACTATCTGATTTATTTATTTAATATAATTAATATATACCTACATTTTTAGAAACGTTACTGATGAAACAGTTTAATATGACATGCACTGATTTTGACCAAATCACCTTGGTGTGGATAAGGTTAAGTAAATACACTCCAGAGGGAACAGAAGGGCGCAACCCTTCAAAACAATGTATAATATCCTTTAATATTGCCCACTCAATTACAAGTGGACCTCGAAAAGCCTTCTAAGAGAATATTTTCCATATTTAATTGTTGTTTTATTTTTGAATATTCATTTGTTTCGCATTATTTTTTTCATATATTATTATCATTTAATCATTTAGTTTTTGAATATTTTTAGTTTTGCAATATGTTTTTTCATTAGGTGTTTTGTTTTTAGTTTCTCTTTTTTATGTTAATAAAATAAATGTACTTATATGCACCTATTTGCTGTTTTTTTAGTAACCAAGTACCAGCTACTAAATTCCAAAAATAGATAAATACCATTTACAATATTTAAATATTAAATTGTATTAAGTTGCTTTAAGTTTGAAATATTCATAAGGTAGGTATTGTTTAATATAGTAACAATAGTTCCTTAATCTTTTGGCCATTAACACTACTAAAAATATAGTATTTCATTTCATCTATGAAAAATAATGTTTTAGCAGATTTTTCTAAATTTATTATAAATTAAGAATTTTGCTGAATTTTTTCATAGATCCAATGAAATAAAATATTTTATGTAAGGGGTGAGGCAAAAGAAAAATTTGGTAACTTTTACATCTATATTATGTAATATCTAATACATAAATATTCTCTAGATATTATCTAATTTTTACATATATATTACATAGTAATTTGGAGATATTTGAGATATAATTTATAATATGTATTTCTTATATCATTATTGTTCTCTAACTGTGCCAGCCTTTGTCAGTATTCAATACATAAATATTATCTAGTTATGACTTCAGTTTTATAAAACTGTGACTTTTATATTTCAAAAAATATGTAACATATATGAATTCAATATGTTTTTGTGTTTGCTGAGAAGTAGGGTCTAAAATATTTTGTAGCCCACACAATATCTAGCAACTCTATTTCTATTGTACTATAATTTTGTACTGACTCATTAAGAGTCCTAGAAGCATAAGACACGGGCCTATCTTTCCCATCTGTGCCCTGTGATCATATTGTACCCAGAGCAATATATAGTGGCATTATCATATAAGTGTTTTATGACACGCAACATTTTTGATGATAAACCTAGCTGAAAAAGTTTTGCCCATAGGATTTGCTGGTCAATGGAATCAAAAGCACGTTTAAAGTCTACGAAAATAGCAAATATTTTTCGCTTCTTAAGCCTGATATGTAAGTTGACAATGGCATTCAAAGTGTAAACATTATCTATGCACCCTGGTCCAGAACGGAAACCCGCCTTTGCTTCAGATATCTTTAAACGTAAATGAATTGGGATACCGATTCTCCAAAGAGAAAACAGCCTGCGTTCATTTTTGTAGATTGCTAAGACCACATTACCATCCCTTCCTAATATTATATAATGAATACGGTGTCTAGAGTTAACCAATTTTTTGGGACTTACATTCGACTCAAAACTAAATTGGCAAAAACACGTAGACGAACTGAAAGTGACATGTAAGAAATCGCTGAATATCATAATAATACTGGCAAACACAAAATGGGGAGCTGATCCTGAAAGTTTGTTGAGAATATACCAAGCTTTAATTCTCTCCAAGATTGACTACGGTAGCATTATCTATGCATCAGCCCGCAAATCCGTACTGAAATAATTGGACCCAATCCACCATGCGGGAATTCGCTATTGTATAGGTGCATTCCCTACACGCCCCGTCCCAGGTATTCTCTCTGAGGCAGGATTCATGCCATTAGAACGGAGACGGGAAGAAATACTCGCAGCGTACTATGCAAGCATTTCTCCACAACACCTACACCCAAATCATTCGATTTTCTTACAGAACCTCACTGAATACAAGAATCGGTCAAAATTTAGCAGGCCATCGCGAATACGGTGGAACGAACAGATGCAAAGAGCACATTTCAACCTCTTGAAACTTTGCCTATTGGCCCTGCAGAAATCCCTCCATGGCTTAACCTAGCACCAACAATCAAAGTAGATCTGTCTATATATCAAAAGCACGATACATCTCCATCAGAATATAAAATGAGATTTCATAAACTATTGGCTTTATACTCTGGAGCAACGATCATTTACACTGACGGATCAAAGACCAACAATGGTATCGGATGTAGTTTTGTAACTAGCGGTGCCGCAGATTACTGGACTTTACCAGTTTACAGATCAATCTTCGCCACAGAACAATACGCAATATGGCCATCACTCCTTTTCATCTTGATATCAACCAGTGTGAATGCTATGTAATTATCTGCGACTCGCGTCGTGTTCACGAAGAACTAAAAAACATGTACACCAAAGATCCACTGACACAAAATATACTCAGCCTCCGCAATGAAATCAGGAATCAAGAGAAAAATATTATTTTTATTTGGGCTCCTAGCCAAATGGGAATAATGGGAAATGAGCAAGCGTTTAGTGCAGCAAAAACAGTTGCTGGAGAAGATGAAATAGATGTTCAAATAACCAAGCATTGCGATCTTAAATTTCACTTTAAAAACATCTGTAAGGAAATCTGGAAAAGCGAGTGCCTGGCAGTGGATACCCAAATTGGGTAAAAATACAAAGATTACAGTTAGGGCATACACAAATAACCCATGAACATCTATTGACAGGCCATAATCCACCAATATGTGAAACCTGCAATACTACAATCACCGCCAAACATATACTAAGTGAATGTGTACAATATAACTATATGCGCAATATTTTCAATATATCGAACAACCCTACGAACGAATTAAACGAACCAGAAAAAAATAGAAAATATACTCAAATACCTGAAAGCAATAAACGTATATAAAAAGATCTGAATGGAGCTTGATGAAAACACTTGAGAAAATGATAAATCTAAGACTCACTTGGTGGTTAGAATCAAACAATTTTTTATCTAAAGTACAAACTGGCTGCCGGGGAAAACATTCCACAATTTATGCTTTAGTATTTCTTGAGAATGAAATCCACACAGCATTCTCTAATAATGGGCATCTAATTGCTGTTAGTTTCGACTTGGAGAATGCTTATGACAAAAGATTAAATTCTAAAACAATTACATAAATGGGGATTGCGTGGACAACTCCCAATAATTCTTCAAGATTTTTTAAAAGATCGTTCATTTTTTATGAGATTGGGAAAGGAAGAATTATTAATAAAAACACTTGAGGATGGAGTCCCACACGGATCTGTTCTCAGTGTAACATTGTTTTCCGTAGCTATAAATATCATTGTAGAAAAAAACCAAAATTATATTAAGAGAATACTGTATGTCCATGACCTCAATATTCTCCAGAGACATCAGCCAATGACTACTCTTAATCAATCTCTAAACAATGGAATCAACTTTATCAATAACGCTGCTAGGTCACGAGGATTTACCTTTTCTCAAGAAAAAACGGAATGTATCCATTTCTACCAACTAAGGCGATTACACGAGGATCCCTTTGCATATCACTCAAATTGAAGTAAAAAAATACCAAAAATATTCAGGATTGATATTCGACTGTAAATTATATTGGAAAGAACAAATTAATGAATTGAAACTATATGTCAAATGGTACTTAATATCATGAGATGTTTGTCACGCATTATATGGGAGCAGGTAGGGGAGTATTGCTAAATATTTTACAATCTCTTATCCAAGGCCGAATTGACTATGGGGCACTAATCCATAATTCATATAAAAAATCTTCTCTGCTAAGATTAGAAAGAATTAAATCAGCTGCTCTGAGATGTGTAACAGGCGCATTTAGAACTAGCCATGTAGCAGCTATCCAGTGCGATGCAGGAATTGTGCCTTCAAATCTAAGAACAGTCTCTCAAATAATGATCTATATCTCGAAAATCTTCTCCAATCCGAATCATAATAACTACCCATTTCTCAAATCAAATAATGAAGCTAATCCTAGACTATCTCCGTTTTATCCATTAGGAATTAGAAATATTGAAAAGTGTAAAAAATATCAGTAGATCAGGATGCAATATTTCATCAATATGTACCCATAATTCCACCCTAGACGTAAATAACACCGAATACAAATTGAAATCTTGGAAAAAAGAAGAAACTCCTCCATCAATTTATAAAACAGTTTTCTTGAATGAAATAACACTCTATCATGACAAGTTAATAATCTATACAGATGGATCAAAAACTGAGAATGGTGTAAGCTCAGCAATAGTAATAGACAATAACAAATGTCGATGGTCGTAAAATAGATGGTGCTCAATTATTACTGCAGAAATGTATGCCATATGGCAAGCACTTCTTTACTTTCGTATGTCAAGATACCAAAGCTGTATGATATGTTCTGATTCTCTGAGTGCGATAACAGCGCTAAATAATAAATTCTCGAAAGATCCAAACTGTCAATAACATCTTGAATTGATAACATATCTATCAACTTTAGATAAAGAATGTATAGTAATGTGGGTCCCAGGAGATTCCTGAAAATAAAATGGCAAGTATAGTTGCCAAATTAGCAGCAAACTCACCCATTGATAATGGAATCCATACAAAGCGACATAAAATGTCACATTAAAAATTTTATGAGAGAAAAGTGGAAGGAACGATGGTCCCAATATTATGGACACATGCAATCAATAATGCCAGATATTTCAAAATTTATATACCCTAAATTCCTCTCTAGACGGGAATAAGTTATTTTATATCGTTTAAGAATAGGCCACACTAACCTGACGCACTCACATATATTGACTGGATCTCCTAAACCAAGATGCTCATATTGTAGACAACTACTTAGCGTGGAATATCTTTTCATTGGTCCAAAATCTCTTCATAAAAAGAGTTATTCATAGGATTGAACCTATCAAATTGCAGATACTAGGAAAAAAAGAACATTTTGTGAATGTGCTAACTTACATTAGGGATATTGAATTACAACTAAAATTTGAAAATATAGAACAATTCAAGCAGCTAATGGTCTAAGCAATAGATGCTGCAGAAAAAATGATACTAATATCCATCCTGAGGGTTAGAAACCCATGGATGTGTAGTAAATAGACGCTATAAGGACTCTTCGAAATCGCTATTCGGGCGTGGCGGAGACTCAGACTGACTCCGTTCGGAACCGTCCTAATGACCAGTCTGTTGCAGGACCCAGTGGAATCGCTGCTGCTGACCCTCAAATGGAAAACACCGACGCAATAATCAGGAACAGAGTAATTTCACAGAAGAGATGTTTTGGAAGGTCAAAGACATCCAACCACTCTACAGGGCAAGCTGCGACAAAACAAAATGGAAAAACGACATGAATGAGTACATCTATCGCAGCTTTCTTATTTTAACCAAGATGGAAACTGAAACTACAGGATATAGTAAGGAATTACATGCACAACTAATAAGACAATTCCCAGAACTTAGAGAAAAAACAATACCAAATATCATAGACCAAAAAAAAATCCCCCGGAAACAAGAGACCGACTAAAAAAAGAATAGACTCTTATTATTACTCTTCCGTCCAACCTATCTAATATGCGAGAAAAGTATTGGTTTACCCCAAAAAAGTTGGAATTTTGAAAAAAAATTTTGAGTTATTTTCACGTTTTCCATCAACAACAACACGAAAAAACGGTTTTTAGAAAAAATATCCTGTGTGTATGTCGTCGTCGTCGTCGTTGTCGTCATCGTTGTCGTCATCGTCGTCGTAATCGTCGTCGTCATCGTCGTCGTTGTCGTCGGCCACTTTTCCTTACATGTCTTGTTGGCACGATACAGCCTCCGCAGTGCAATAAGTCACCAATTTTATGATGGAATATTGTTAAGGACATATCACAGATGAACCCTATTGATTTTCATTTCACCAAAGCCAGTACAACGGGTGCTATGGTACTTGAAGTACGACATTTTGTCATTTTTTGAGAAATTTCAGTTTGTTAGCACGATACAGCCTCCAAAGTTCAACAAGTCACCAATTTTATGATTGAATATTATTCAGGACATCTCACTGATGAACCCTATTGATTTTCAGCTCACCAGAGTCAATACAACAGGTGCTACAGTACTTTAAGTACGATATTGGAGAAGTTTCAGTTCGTTAGCACGACACAGCCTCCGAAGTATATCCAAGTGATCAATTTTATGATTGGATATTATTCAGAGCGTTTCAAAGAAGAATATTATCGATATTCAGCTCACTAAAGCCAGTACAGCGTGTGTTATGGTACTTGGAGTACCAAATTTTTGTCATTTTTGGAGAATCTTCAGTTTGTTAGCACGATACAACCTCCAGAGAGTATACGGTTGATCAATTTTATGATTGAATATCGTTAAAGGTGTCTCACAGATGTACCCTATTAATTTTCAGTTGACTAGAGCGAGTACAGCGTGTCCTATAAATCCAGATATACTAAATTTTTGGTTATTTTTGGAGAAATTTCGGTTTGTTTGCACGATACATCCCCGAAGTGTATACAAGTAACAATTTGATAGAATATTGTTAAGGGCCACTGATGCGGAAAAGTTAGTTTTAATCTTTAAAACCGTTTAATTTGGTTACTTTTGGAGAAATTTCGGTTTGTTAGCACGATACACCCCCCGAAGTGTATACAAGTGACAATTTCATGATTGAATATTGTTCAGGGCTACAGATGCGGAAAAGTTAGTTTTAATCTTTAAAATTATTTTTAAATGAAATATTAGAAAATCAATAGCAAGAATTCTCCTCCATAATGCCTAGATTTCTATTTTTATATTTCAAATGATAATAAATAATTATAAATTGAATTTAGAATCTGAATATCAATTCTTTTATTTAAACAATTATTCTCTTGAGCAGGAAAATCCTTTTAGAAAAAATTTTCTTCTTTACACAAAATTTTGAGGTTTTTATAATATATCACATGATCTGTAGAGAAAACATGTTCAGCTAAAGCTGAGCTCTCTGGATATAATCTTGAATCGCTCTTATGTAAAGCTAAACGCTTAATAATTTTTTGGTAAATCTGACCCACATATATAGATTTACATATAGAGCATGTTAATCTATATACAGTGCTATTCAAAAGTCCCCTGTCTTGACGAGATATTTCAAATGAGGTAATTGTTTTTGTGAGTCGCAATCTAGAAGGTTCGGGAATAAAATGCACTTAATATATAAAGTCTAACGACCAGCGGGATGTCAGTTTATAATTCAATCTCGTGAGATAAACAGTGAACAAGTAATTATATAAAATAAGTCTAAGTAAATAAACAGTAGTGAAGTGTTTATATAGTGCTATTCAAAAGTCCCCTCTCCCCTCGTATCTTTTGAACGGCTACACTTACATTAATAAAATTTGGAGGGTGAAAACAAAGTGTTGTAAACTTCTCTACGAATGGTAACAGGTGACGTAATAGTAATAGATGACGTCACAGTGCTACTCTGACCAATAATTTTAAATAGGACCTTATGGCTAGTGATATCTCGTTTGAAAGGCATTGACATTGGCTACATAGCCATATTAATTTTGTTCGGGTTTAAATTAATTTTGACGGATAAATTAAATAAATACCAAAATTATTGAAATTATTTTTTTAAATTGATTCAATCAAATATCAACAATGGATTCTTATAGCAAGTGTTAGAAATGTGCTCCGTCTACTTCCTGACAGTAATACATCGGCCGGCGAGGTCCTATAGAATGGCCACCTCGGTCACCAGATCTGACACCATTAGGTTTTTTTCTATGGGGGTACTTGAAGTCCAAGGTTTATACTACGGCACCAGATAGCTTTGGCGTTTTGAAAGAAATAATTACTGAAGAATGCAATGCTATTTCACCTGACACATTCGAACGAGTACGACAAGAGTTTACTAATAGGATGTATTACTGTCAGGAAGTAGACGGAGCACATTTCGAATACTTGCTATAAGAATCCATTGTTGATATTTGATTAATTGAATTTAAAAAATAATTTCAATAATTTTGGTATTTATTTAATTTATCCGTCAAAGTTAATTTAAACCCAATCAAAATTAATAAGGCTGTGTAGCCAATGTCAATGCCTTCCAAACGAGATATCACTTGCCATAAGGTCCTATTTAAAATTATTGGCCAGAGTGGCACTGTGACGTCATCTGTTACTATTACGTCACCTGTTACCATTCGTAGAGAAGTTTACAACACTTTATTTTCACCCTCCAAATTTTATTAATGTAAGTGTCGCCGTTCAAAAGATACGAGGGGGGGAGGGGACTTTTGAATAGCACTGTATAATATTTGAACGATCTGTATAAGGATCAATTTCTTTCAATTTACTATAAACACAATTAATCAACAGAACATTTTTATTTGCAAATTTTATGTTAGTTACTTTTTTTAAAATTTTGGCAATTGTAGGTGTAAGCTCCCTAAAGTATAGTAAAGATGCAAAAAAGATATTATATATGGCCAATAAAATTTATTTTTCAAATGTTTATAGGTTGTAGCTATAACGGTATGATTTTCAGTATGACACACTCTATTTGACTTCTTCTATGTCTTCTAGTAACTTAGTGCAAAAAATAGCTTTAACGGTCGGGTCAAAAGTTTTCTTAAAATGTTCACAGATAAAAGGTCTAAGTTCATGTGGTACGTATATCGCGAATTTTTCGCTTGGTATGTTTCTGACGGCATCGGATATTTCCATTATTCTATCGTCAATGAGATTTTATTGAATTTTTTTTATAAATAATGTATATTTCGGACTAAGGGACAATAATAATTTGTTGTTTAGCAGCATTGAGGGGATCTTCAATTATGGTGACATCGGAAATCGAATTTTCGATTGCAGTGGGTTTGGTATTTTCACTAAGAGATTGGTTTTTGTCAAAAAATTCAAAAAACTCGTCTAAATTAAAATCTTGGGGGTTTGGAGACTCGGCACATATAGAAGAACTTAAAAGCACACTGACCTGTACTCTAGAAAGACAGTCGGCAATTTGATTTTCTTTGCCTTTTTACCAAGTTTCACTCTCCATCGGGCTAGGTGGGAATGCTGAATCTTTAATTTTGCAGATCCATACAAGGGGATTATGGTCACATTCGACTGTAAATTTGTAACCACACAAATTCGAGTTCTTTACAGGAATCTAAGATATCAAAAAATTCTCTTTCGATAGTTGAACAGTTTTGCTCAGCTGAGCTTAAAGTTCGGTAGTAGTAAGAGATAGTATGATAATTTTGTGATTATACAGAGTTAATGGCTATATTGGAAGCGTGAGTTGTCAGAACAAAAGGTTTTGAAAAGTCAGGGTACTAAGGGTTCTAGAAAACTGACGCATTGCATAAAAGTTGTTTGAACTTCTCAAATCATTCATTCTAGGGTTTGTTGAAAATGCTCTTTATATCTCATTGAATTGTATGCTGCTAATTTATGCAGCATAGTATGATTGTAATTTTATGGTATAGTCACATCAGTGTGTGTTGGTTTTAAATTGAATAATCAAGTAGATTATTTACTTTTTGAATTTTTAAATAAAAAAAAAGTTTTTTTCTTCAACTTCTAATGCAAATTTAATTTTTGGATTTAAATTATTAATATGATTGAAAAATACCAAAATAAAATACTTTTTTAAATGTTACATTCAAGGGTTTTTCTTTCTAAACTGTCCATAAAAATGTTATCCAAAAAAAATTTATGAGATAAGGCTTCCCATTGGTTAACATTCATTTTGAATATATACCTTATTGTCAAAAGTGAAATAATTCTGATTATTACATACATCAAGTAAATTAAGTATATCTAATATTATTCCTGGATTACTATTTTTATCTTCAAGTAATTTTCTTAAAAGTGTACATTGTTTTGGACGAATTTTAGTAAACATATTGGTGGCATCAAATCAAATGAGTTCCGAATTATCCATAGTTATTAAGTTTTTAGCTAATATATTATTAGGAGTATTAACATAGAAACTACATGTCAAATTGGTCTTGCCGAAAAAAGTTGTTAAACATCAGGTAGGCTTCACATGAAACGTAACTTCTGTTATTCTGACGGTGATAATTGATATCGAAATAATAATTATACATTTTTTGGAATTTTCAACATTTTTTCATTATACTTGCTTCATTTAAAAAGTAACATGAGTAGATTCCACACAGTAAGGGTCGAAGCAGTAAATTCCATTAAAGAATCTTCGAGAGAAGACCTAACACAAGAATTTACTAGAAAAACGTTGCAAAGCATCCCAAAACATCTGGTTTAACCAAGAATGCCTTAGAAAAGAAGTAATACCAAATAATGGAAACATAAAATGCCATAATAAATCACATCAAGGCCATAAAGCGATAAAATGTGTTCAACGAGTCTGGCTTGAAGAGGAAAATAGAAATGGTTTAGATAAGAGACTCCTTAGACACCTACATACAAGTTGTACATTCTGAACTCACGTTCCAACTATAACTAATAGAATTTCGCTGTTTAGATGACAAAATCAGAGAAAGGGTCAGCAAAATTGAGCACAAAGAATTCAAGAAACAAGAACAAAAACTAAAAAAACTTGATTACATACAACATGAATTTCAATACTCTAAACATCTTGAAACTAACTGTAAGTATTCACATACCAACACATATTGCACCACGATTTCAAAAACCTTTCAGGCACTAATGTTACAAATAGTGATATAGAATTTTTAAATAAAACCTTAGTACAACTACAATTTATGAATAATAATAAACAAATATTAGCTACAGAACCAGACATTTTTAAGATCAAATTCAAATAATTTACTTTCTGAGAACTTATAAATTGCCATTTCAATAAAGAATATTACACACTCCAATGTTAAACGTCGAACATGGAATTACATTTCAGCTTTAAATTCAATAAAAAAGTAGAAAATTATAACCTCACAATTACAAAATCTGACTAAGGTAATAGATAGATTATAGATAAAAAAATATATAACTTGTTTTTTAATAACGTGAGAGAGATTTTTAATAACTCAAATTTTCTTTTAAATGATTATGAAAAGAAATGCGTCATAAATCAAACTCCACAATTATATAGAACCGTTACATTACATAAAGTATCCAAACCAATTAGACATATAGTTTCTTATGTTAAGACTCCTAATAATAAATTAGCTAAAAAACTGAATACTATACTTAATAACTATGGATATATATATATATATATATATATATATATATATATATATATATATATGAAGCAAAAATGGTATTCTTGACGGTAGATAAATCAAAAATCTCTCAATATCTTAGGAATCCCTAAGATATTGAGAGATTTTTATATATATATATATATATATATATATATATATATATATACAGGGTGTCCCGGGACTAATGGGAAAAAAGTCAGGAGCGTATAATCTGAGCTAAAATAATGTTAGTACTTCATATAAACTTTTACTATGCAGGCCCTCGTTTTCGAGTTATAGGCCTCCAAAGTTTTAATTTTGAATTTGGTTTTTATTTGTATTTTTTGTACTAGTTATTTGATCTTTATAAAATTTACGGCAAAGCTATAATGTATGTGTATGTTTATTTTGGTAAGGTAAACAGATTTACAGTAGTGCATTGAAGCCAGGGACGGACTACTCGCTATGGTTAGTGATCCAAAAATTTTGCAGGTATGGCACACCCTGTATGAAATTATCGAAATTCACTTCCCCACACATTAAGCTAACGAAAAGGTACTCTTGTTGGAATTCGATAAAATAAGCCGTTTGGCTAATATTTACAGTTTTATTAATGCACTACGTACCAGTTTACGCATTCACCATTTTTATAAGTACACAACGAGGTAAAACTAACTTTTAATAGATGTCCAATATTTACCTAGAGTACTACAAAAAAATAATTTAACGATAGCAGAAGATGAAAAACATTAACGACTTATTAATTGGAAAGTTGGTAAAAACTTTTTATAAGTGTTTTTACCGTTTATCAAGTTACCATAGGATTAGTTGTCAAACGTTGTGTAGAATAGTTCGTAGTCAGTACTTGTCAATAATTCATAAGTCCTTAATTTAACAGTTACAATAAAAAAGCTGGAGAAGGTCCAGTACGAAGCATACGTACTGTGGCAGTTGAACAAGACTTGTTAAATGCAGTTGATAATGAACCATCGAGTTTTAGAAAATTATCAAGAGAACATAACGTCTCGAAATCAGTTGTTCATCGCGTCCTAAAAGAACAGCTGTTATATCCTTTTCACATGAAAAAAGTACACCGTATGATAGTGGCTGATTATCCTGCACGACTTGAGTATAGCCAGTGGTTTCTGCGACAACAACAAGCAGACAACACATTTATTAGTAACGTTCTCTTTACGAACGAATCCGGTTTCACCAGAGATGGAATCATAAATTCTCATAATATGCATTTATGGGATGATGTGAATCCACATGGCATTATCCAAACTAGGATCCAGCATAGATTCATGGTTAATGTTTGGCAGGAATAGTTGGCAATCATTTGATACAGCCATACTTTATTGACGGTACTTTGACCGGTCAGAGATATTTGGAGTTTTTTGCAAAATAGTTATGGAACCTGTTTGATGATGTGCTACTACAAACTCGTAGGAATTTATGGTTCATGCATGATGGGGCCCCTCCTTATTTCAGTTTAGATGTATGACAGCATTTACACACAAGGCTTCCTAATAGATGGATTGGTCGTGGAGGCCCTTTTCAATGGCCACCGCGATCAGGAGACGTTAATCCTATGGATTTCTTTCTCTAGGGTTATCTCAAAAGTAAGGTATACGCAACACCTGTGCAAACAAGGCAAGATTTAATAGACAGAATTGTGTTACACTGCAATGTTATTAGAAATAGTGTGAAATTGCTATTTCAAGTACAAAGAAACAACCTTCGTAGACTTAGAATGTGCGTGGAAGTGGGAGGAGCTCATATTGAACATTTATTAGAATAACGTTAGTTTTTGTTGTTGTTTAGGAATTAGTTTTAGTCTAATGTTTTATAACTTGTGTTTTTTGAGGTTTTTTTAATTGTTTAATAATGTTATGTTCGTAATTTTGATTAAAAGCAAGTAAATTCTGGACATCGTATTAATAAGTTAGTTAGGTAGATTTGTACGTAGTGCATTAATAAAACTGTAAATATTAGCCAAGCGGCTTATTTTATCGAATTCCAACAAGAGTACCTTTTCGTTAGCTTAATGTGTGGGGAAGTGAATTTCGATAATTTCATACAGGGTGTGCCATACCTGCAAAATTTTTGGATCACTAACCATTGCGAGTGGTCCGTCCCTGGCTTCAATGCACTACTGTAAATCTGTTTACTTTACCAAAATAAACATACACTTACATTATAGCTTTGCCGTAAATTTTATAAAGATCAAATAACTAGTACCAAAAATAAAAATAAAAACCAAATTCAAAATTAAAACTTTGGAGGCCTATAACTCGAAAACGAGGGTCTGCATAGTAAAAGTTTATATGAAGTACTAACATTATTTTGGCTCATATTATACTCTCCTGACTTTTTTCCCATTAGTCCCGGGATATATATATATATATATATATATAAATTATTTGATTTTCTTTAACCTTTATATATAAATTTTTTTTCCATTTTTCGTGGGCATCAGGTTAATTAATTAATTATATATATATATATATATATAGAAGAAAGATAGTCTTTGCTGACTAGTTAGGAATAAAACTAGTGAATCCGCAATATTCACTAGTTTTATATATATATATATATATACATATATATATATATATATATATATATATATCTAAATACTGAATTAACATGACAATAGAAGTAACCAAAAATTAATAACATACAACTTACAAGATAACTTTAAATTCCTTTCATTTGATGTTACCAAAATGATATCTGAAATTCCTCCAAAAAAATGCATAAACTTGTAAGAAAATTACTAGAAGTTAAAAAAGAAAATACAGGAATAATATCAGACATACTTAAATTATTTGATGTATGTATTATTCAGAATTCAGAAATATTTGATGTAACATTTCAAAATTATTTTGGTATAAATAAGTAGATGACATATTAGCTAATAACGTTTATTCGATGTTTGGAGTTCGCTGACCATGTGACAATGTCGGGGACCTTTCATATTTCTATAATATATAACAATATAATTAAAATATACTTCAAGTATTCCACTCAATCATCTATTGATTACAGGAATAATAGTTAGACAGCTAGTGAAAATTTCGCGTCATTACTCTAAATAAACTAATTTGTAAAAACGTTGCATTTTACAAATAATTTTAAACAAAAAAGAAGTACAAAAATATTGATATTACGCTTCATTTTGAAAATACACTCCATTGTCCAATTAAACAATTAATACCCAAATTTTTCACTGTTTTAAAATTTCAACGCCGTGTACTTGTATTTTATTTCAACATGAAAGAGTTTTATTTTACAGAGTATCTGACAGTGACTTGATTCATTGGCTTCGAATTTAATAATGAGAGCGAGTACTTAATACTTCGAATAATGAAATAAAAATGTTCACTATAAGTAATATTAAACAAATATGGGTGTATTCGATAAATAAAAAATATTGAATATGTATTATTTGGGAAACGTTCGAAATAATCCATAATTATATATTTTCAATTATTCTCCGCCCACTTCCTCAAAAATGGTATACTAAGACGTAGACACCAGATTCGAAGGGACTTTTGAGACAACCCAAAGATAAATCATATAGGTGGACAAAACAATAAATATAAATCTGAGTGGTTATTAATGAATATTCTAATAATTTCTGGGGCACCTAAGGGCTATTCTAATAAATCCTCGTTACCCTTCTTATTTTTGTCACTGAGTAATACCTCCTCTCCAATGAAATTCTGTGCAATCCGAGCGGGTAAGGCACATCCAGTCCGACTCATGAGCTAGGTACGCCTGGGCTTAAGGCGGAATAATCTCCTTGCCAGGATAGGGTTTGTTCTCGGCAATCGGCCCCCTTTTTCCAACGTATGTACACCCTCCCGGGGAAGTACGGGTTGAGGGATAGGGTGATAAATAAAACTTATGGTAAACACCACACAGCGTATATAACTAAACGTATATAATAGCTATATGAAAAAAAATCAGACCAATCATATATACATTTGTCAAAATACTATACTTATAATAATGCGTGCGTCAAAATTAAATTTACAACTTAACGAAATCTGTCTACGCACTGAAGTAACAACTATAATATATATAAAATAAACATTAGACGTACCCTGATATAAATCTCTCCACTAGTAATTATAGATATTTATCCGGTTCTCCGGTATACGCCGGAATTTCTCACAAAATAATAAATTTCGGATTCCGCGTATAATATTAGTAGGATGGTAAATGAGAAAAGAGAGAGAAAGGAAAAATAGAAAGAAGCCCGAGGGGCCAAGTGCTTTCCTTTTTATATTTTTCTGTCTAGAATTTCCAGTTAGCTGGGTCGCATTCGATTCAGTAAACAAATAAACATAGGCCAATTACCTTGTGACCCCCAAGCGAATTTTTAGTTTACGTGTGCTTTATCACCAACGGCCTTGGAGTATGACGGCATTTAAAGTGGATATTTCCGTAGTGAAACAAGATTCTTATGTTATAACATTACAAAATAGTACAAATTTTTCGGTGTCAGCTTTTATAAGCCCCAAGGTTGTCTATCACCTTGAAATAAATGTGAAATGGAATTTAACCAAAATATGCTTTTCTTTTGTTATATATCAAATGGTCCCTGATTAAAACGGACAAACCAATTCGCTCTGGCTTAAAACTAAATTCAACTCTGTTATTTCTCGATTGCTCTCGCTCTCCTCTTATCTACCACACGAACCAAAAGATACTCTGTGTAAAAAAAAAATGAGACAATAATAACGTAAGAAAACTTCTACGATCCTCAAATCAAGCTTTAACATGCCCGTTTAAATTCTTAAATTCTCTAAAACCTCGAGACACGCGGTAAATCTGGTCTTATTCACAAAAATATACGTTATTAAATAAAATAATACTTTTGTTCAAAAACTTACGGTAGAATAACTTCCCTTTTTATATTCTGCAGGAACTGCGTCTGTATCTCTAACTGGGTCGCTGCCCCGAAAATGCGAAATTTGCCGAGACGTGTTAGGATGATTTAGTGATAGCGTCGAGGGAAATTCCACCGGTTTGTGCTCTGATACTGGGGGACAGACTTCACTGTCAAGGAATCACCAAGTATTCCTATTACGCCCTGACACAACGGAGAAATTTTTACCTCGGGTATCACCAACACTAAAACACTATACTCTCGTACTCGGGGAAAGCCTTTCCCTTCGCGTGTACGACCCGTACTCTCTCGAGTCCTGAGCCGTTCTTCCTTTTTTGTTTTTTTCCATCACCCGACTTTGGGTGTGAGATGTTTTTGTTTTTCGAGTTGCAGTTTTTCTTTGTTTTTGAAGCGTGCAGACTTTTTGTTATCGAAATAATGATATTTTTTTAAACAACTTTGTTTTGGTTTGGCCCAGTAAATGTTTTATTTTTTTATTCTGTTTTGACTTTGTAAAGATTTTGTTAAACAATATGTGGGTCGTATTCTAGTTTCATATTAATTAAATTAAATTTTGTATTTACCGAGTGTTCCGAATTTTTGTACAATAATATATTCATGTGTTTTTCGCATTTATTACATTACTTCCCCCTTTGTAAAAGTATTGCGACCTCCCTGGTCCAATACCTTTTTTTTTTCCAAAGCCCTGCTTAGGTATGATTACCCTTAATTAAAATGTGGCCTACGGCTTACAATAGTGGCCTGAAATCTTAAAATTAGTGATACATTTTACAACTTTATTTACAATTTCATTCATTACTTTTTGTTTGGCACTGTATTTTGTTTTTATTATTCCTGACCTAGGTCGCGACCGCTTACACTCGCGACACTATTGCTTAGTAGATCGTTCATCTGGCGACTTCTGTCTGTCCAATGCTGTGACCTTGGGTGGCTCGTCTCTTGCTGCGTTATTTGGTCCATCTCTATTGTTTCTTCCTCTGGTTTCCTCGTCTGGTGTGAGTGAATTATCCATACCGTTAGGGAGTCCCATATGCTGCCTATTAGTGCTATACTGCATCCTAAAGTTTGGTGTATACGTATTCCATTTAGTATGGTGCCTGCTATGTATTTTATGGTTTGGAATGTGAAATATATTCCAATAATTCCACTTATAACTGAACCTAATTCTGTGAACCATGCCCATGTGTGCTTTAGGGTGGATTCTGCTAGGTTCTTGATTTCTTTTGTATCAAATATGTTTGATACGGTGTAGCCTTGACTGTTGGCATTCATTCCCGCTGCTCTGCGAGTAATTATGTTTTCTACTGCTTTTCTCTCTGTCCCGAACGTAAGGGCTCTTTGTGCTGCATTGATTTCTTCTTGCGTGTACAGACCCTTGGCTCCTAGTGGTTGGATGGGGTCGAAATGGAGATTTATTTCTTCTTCTACTTTTATGGTTTTTGGTTGTTTGGCTATTGTGGGATGTGGTGTTAGCCCTATCCATTGATCATCTATGAAATAAAGTGGTGGTATCATGTTATTGCAATCTATCTCTTCTGCGTGGTTTTGTATTATTCTGGTTAGTGGAGCCATAAATTTTGTTTCGTTGTTTACTTTTATTGGTAGTTCGTTGTAACATCTGTTTGTTCGTCTTATCTCGACTGTTACTGGTATGCATTTTATGATATAAAGTACTTCGCCTAATACTCTGCCTATGTGTCCGGGTTCATTTTCCATTAGTTGGCTGACTGCATTAGGTAGTGTGTGTGCCATTAGCAGTCTGTTCTTGAGTATTTCTCTTTTCGTTAAACATCTTCGGTGTATTGTATCTGTGTAAAGCATGTTTACGTCTCGTTTATATGCTTGTTCAACATAGAGTAGTTTGCTATTTACGTAGTTCATTAAATCTACGTTTTGTGTTAAAATTGGCATAGTCGGTTGTAACTTTTGTGTGTTTCGAAGTATTATGACAATTCGTGGGTGCTCTGTTTGCCATACTTCTATTCCACATAGTATGTTTCTTTTCTGTAATGTTAGTGCGAATACTTTGTCTTTTTCTTCGATTACTATTAGCTCTTCTAATGTTCTTGTGTTTGTGATTTTGTTGCCTATGCCTTTGTATAATTGACTCAGATGGTCTTCGCATGTTGTTGGCTCATAACTGGACCAAGTGGATTCTCCTACCGTGGAGTCGAAGCAGTAACCATTCGTGAATTTGCAAGTTATTTCTCCTTGTAGGTGGATCTCGTTTGTTTCCAGCGTTACTCTAGCTAGATAATCTTTGATTGTTATTTTGGCTGTTGCTATTATCACTACGTCGTTCCAACTTCAGCCGTTTTCTTGGTATGTGATACCTTTACATGTTCCCATATTGTCTAGTGTGCCGCCTATGTTGATTGACGCTGTTGTAGTCCCATTCATTAATATGTTGTCTATTGTTTGTTGGTATAATTTTATTATTTTGTATCTGTGGGTATTTCTGCATTCTTCTGCTCCTAGTTTATAGATGTAGGTTGATAGTCCTCCGTTGACGACTGACGTGTGGCTGTGCATCCCGCAGTAGAACATGAATTTTGTTACTTCTATTACGCATGACCATACTTTTTGCATTTTTATTTCGTTTCGTTGAATCACTTGTATGTCCGTTTTTTCACTCGCGTACGTTTTTTCTGGTTCCGGACACTTTTGAACGTCTTTTAACGATATTTGTGTTGGGGTGCGAACACTCATACGCGATTAACCCAACTGTTATATGTAGCCCGCACATGACGATTGACACCCAGGTCAGGATGATACTTTGTCGTGCCATTAGATTTGGTTTTCTTCTCCTACAATTTATAAAATGTACAATTGTTAATACAACTCATATTTCTACAAATTCTTTGTTACAAACATTTTAGATTTTTTTTTTTTGTTACATTACGTATTTGCCTACAGTTTATGTCATTTTTGTATGACATTTCCTCATTTGACCGATCTTTACACTTCTTTAGGACTGTCAAATGAGATCTACTCTCTGAAGAGAAGAGAAAAAAAATTCATTAGTTATGACCCAGTGAGCTTGTTTCCCTATTATTTATTTCTATTTTCAAATACTTTTGTATTCCCCTTGTATAATTTAACATTGAATTTCTTCTAAATACCCTACATCAGCTTTTGCAAGTGGTGCATTTTATTTAATTGTTCAATTATACTGACCTTGCTTTTTGTTTTGACGTTGTGTTACGGTTAGTAACATAATTAGTTTAATATTTTCCGTAATTATTCTACTTAGTAGACATTATAATACCATGCTTATGAATACAATTCTGAAGTATAAAAGAAATTTGAACTTATATATCTAATTTGATTTCGACTTTTTGAAATGCAATTTCGTTTCTGTGTATGTCGTCTTATCCCCTAAACCTATCGTAGATTTTTTTTTCTTTTGTATATATATTTTATCTTTGCCCTATTTGATTACTTTCTCACAAGGTACTATTTGTTAGTCCCTAGTAGCTTATGGATTTTTTTTTCCATTAATCTGTTATGATTCTTAACTTACTTGATTATTCCTATTTACTCGCTTATCCCTATTTCTTCACTTTGAATTAACCTATAATTGAACCCGTTAATCTGTATGAATTAATAATATAAACTGATATATACTTGTATGATAAATAGTTATTTCTTAGCTCATCGCTATCCATCTAGTACTTATTTTGGTCTTGTTATTTTTATGGTTATTCGTCTGTCTTAGTAATTTGTAGTAGCCCGTCTGTTTCAGTCCGGTCTTTTTTGTTAATTTCCTTTCGGCGTTAAATGTTTTTGTGTAACTGGGTGCACTTTGTATCCTGTTTCTCACTCTGGCAGAGCGTCTTATCTCCGGTGGTGGTCGTAGTGAAACGTGTGGTCTCTGTTCTGTTTTATTCCCTTTATGTTTGCCTTGAGCTGATGGTTTGGATTTTGGTGGTTTTGGATTCTCGTTCATTGACCAAAATGGTAGTGCTGCTACCTTTTCTGGAACTACTTCGTTTTCTTCTTGCTCGTGTATTTCTTCTACCTCTTCTATACTTTCCGAGTCATCTATATCTTGTAGTATCTTATGTTCCTTGTCCTCTATGTTTCCGTGGTATGTTTTTAATCTGTTGATGTGTACTATTTGTGCCTTCTTCCCTTTTTGTGACAAGATTTGGTATGTAACCGGTCCTACCTTTTCTTTTACTTCAAACGGTCCTGTCCATTGGTTCTGTAACTTCTTTGATTTACCTACTTTTGTGCTTACGTCGAGTAGATATACTAAATCTCCTGGTGCGAATTCTCTTAGTGCCGTTTTTTCGTTATATCTGGCTATCCTTTCTTCTTTTGCTTTCTCCGTGTTTTTTAATGCTGTCTTGTATACTTGACTTAATCTAGCTTCTAATTCTGACACATAATTGTTGTCGGTGTCGTATTTGATTCTCTTCGGGGTTATGAATTTTTCAAATGGTAATGTTTGGTCTCTTCCGTGTAGTAGGAAATATGGGCTGTATCCTGTTGAAGTGTGTACGCTTCATCTGTATGCCATTAGTACGTAGGGTATCCATTTGTCCCAATCTCTTTGATCTGGTGCTATGTAGTGTGCTAACATGTCTTTCAGCACTCTGTGTAATCTTTCTATTTGACCGTTTGTCGTGGGCGCGTAACTTGCCGTGTGTAGTCTTTTTATGTTCAATAGTTTGCATGTTTCTTGCATTAATTCCGACATGAAGTTTGTTCCTCTGTCTGTTAATAATTTCTGGGGTGTTCCGTGTCTTGCTATTATTTGCTCTACGAATGCTTTAGCTACTGTATCTGCTTTCTGATTTGGTAACGGAATTGCTTCACAGTATTTGGTAAAGTGGTCTTGAAATGTTAGCAGGTATTTGTTCCCTTCGTTTGATGTTGGTAGAGGGCCCACTATATCCATAGAGGTTATCTCCCATGGTTCCGTGACTTTTGTAAATCTTTGCAATGGAGCTTTCTTGAAGTGAGGTGACGTCTTTCGTCTGTTGCATGCGTCGCATTGTTTGCAGTAGTTTATTACGTCTGTTCTCATCGTTGGCCAGAAGCAACGCCTCTTTATTGCCACTAATGTTTTCTGTTGTCCTTGATGGCAATATATCGGCGAGTCGTGAAAGTCTTCTATCACTTTGGTGATGTAGCTTCTCGGTATTACCAGTTGATCTCTATGTTCTTCCTGTTCTTGTCTATATAGAATCCCCTCCTTGTCGATGTAGTATCTTCTTTTTGTCTCGTCATCCTTTTCCATTTGTTGTATTGTGCTGTTGCAGAATTCGTCTCGTTTCTGTGCTATTTTCAGCCTGTCTTTGTCCCATATTGGTTCCCAATCTTCTTCTGTTTCTATTGCGTAGATTTTCCTTGTTTCCCCTGTATTGTCTGGTCGTAAAACGATTATTTTGGTGGGTGTTCCGTAAAATGTAAATTGGATCATTTTAGTAATTTCGTTCCAACATAGTCCTGGAATTTGTTCTTTGCTTGCGATGAAGGTTATGCTCTCCTCTTTGTTTTCTTCGCATAGTGTCCTTAGCTGTTGTATAATGTTCCACATAATTTCGTAAGATGTTTCCTCCTTTGCCGTTGTTCTGTTTACCCCTATGTAGAATTTTGTGTCGATCGTGTCCCATTCTCTAATTTCTTCTATTCGATTCTGTGTGACGTCTGGTAAATTATATGTGGTTTCAATTTCTTTTATTAGTGGATCTTGGTTTGGTTTGTTTTTGGCTGTAAATAGTACTATTGCTTGTTCCTCGTGTATAGCTACTAATTTTCCGTCTTTCTCTAGTATTTTGTCTTTTGTTGGTACTTCGTTTTCCGTTATGTATTTTAAGTAATCTTCGTATGATGTTTCAACGTAGTTGCACGTTTTGTCGTACATTCTGCTTAGTGCGTCTGCGTTTCCGTGTTTCCTTCCTACTCTGTGGATTACTTCGAAATTGTATTCTGCTAAGGTTAAGGCCCATCGTGTTAGTCTTGAATTTGGATCTTTCAGTGTAAGTACCTATTTTAATGCTCTGTGATCTGTGATGATTGTGAATTTTGTCCCGTAGATGTAGCATCTGAATGTTTTAATGCCGAAAATCACTCCTAGCAGTTCTTTTTCAGTCGTTGAATAGTTTGTTTCTGCTCTGTTTAGTGTCCTACTTGCATACGCTATTGGTCTTTCTCTACCGTCCCTTATTTGACTTAATATTGCTCCTACACCTATGTTCGATGCATCTGTCGATAATATGAATGGTTTCGAGAAGTCTGGGAAGATTAGAACTTTGTCTGACGTTAGTGATTCTTTTAGTTGGTCCATTGCCTTAATTACTTCCTCTGTTATTTTGAATGGTGTGTCTTTTTTGGTTAGATTTACTAATGGTGCTGCTAGTTCGGTTATGTTTGGTATGAATCGTCTGTACCAATTTACTATTCCTAAGAAACCTCTTACTCCTTTTACGTTCTTTGGTAGGGGATATTTGTGTACCGCCTCCAATTTTTGTGGATCTGGAGCTACTCCTTCTTGTGAAATGATATGTCCTAAATATTTCACTTTCTTTAACATAAAATTGCATTTCTTTGGTTTCAGTTTAATGTTTGCCTCTGTTAATCTATTGAATACTTCTTCTAATTTTTGTAAGTGGTCCTTTTTCCCTGTGTAGTTAAATATTATTATGTCATCCAAGTAAACCATGCATTTTATTCCCGTTAATCCTCTTAAAGTTGCGTTCATGAATCTTTGGAATGTTGCTGGGGCATTCACCAATCCGAATGGCATTTTGGTGTATTCGTAGTGCCCTTGATATGTGCTAAATCCCGTTAGTGGAATATCTTCTTCGTTCATATCTACTTGGTGGTAAGCTTCTGCTACATCAATTACTGAGAACAGTGTTTCTCCTCCTGCTTTGTAGCCTTGTAGTAGATCTGATATGTTTGGTAACGGATAATATTCTTTTTTTGTTACCGCATTTAGTCCTCTGTAGTCTATGCACATTTTCACTTTTTCTTCTCCTTCTGGAGTTTGTTTTACCACTAGTACGACTGGCGCTGACCATGGGCTGGATGATGTCCTGATTACTTTGGCTTCTAGTAGCCTGTCTATTTCTTTTTGTAGCACTTCTCTTTGATAGTATGGGATCCTGTATGGCGCTTTGCATATTGGTTGGCTGCCCGTTTCTATGGTTATATGGTGCTTCACTTTTGTGGTGCTTGTTATTATTTCATCGTCGTCCGTGAATAAGTGATGGTACTTTTGTATTAACTTTATTAATTCTTCCTTATACTTTGTATCTATATGTCCTAGTTCAAAATTTTTTCTGATCCATACCTCTGTTTTGGTGTCAAACTTCCTGATCGTGTCCTGTATTTTCGTTTGTGGCACTGTGTCCTCTGTACATTCGTATGCTTTTCCTAGTTTAGTTCCTTTTGTTAGACATATTTCTTGTGCTGACGTGTTTATTATCCTGATAGGAATCTTTTTTCCGTTATTTGCTATGCTGTTTGCTAGTCTTATTGCCTGTTGTCCTTTTTGTTGTGTTTCGCATGCAACAGTATTTCCTCTTATCGTATGTTTTAGCGTCCCAATTGTGTGAACTTCGGTTAGTGCTGGTATAGTTATGCTATTTTCTATGTACACATCTGTAGAATTTCTATTAGTTATTGTTTCTTTTAATTCTTCGTTCTTTTCTTCTGTTTTTGATTCCACTCTATCCTTTTTTCGTTCTGTGTTTTGTTGTCCTTCTTCATTATTTTTTATTTCCTGACTTATGTTTTTCTTTCGATTAATTTCTTCGTTCCACTCTGTATAGTTCTCTATATTGGTCTCAGTTGCCGTTTTGTTTTTGTTTGTTTGTTTACACTGCGTTTGATATCTCTGCTCTTGCTGTTGACTTTCCGTTTTTTTCTCGATTTTTTTCTGTTCTGGGTCCTTCCTTTTGTACATTGTTTTCACCATTCCTAGCCATTGTTGCCACTTGTTCGCTTCTGTAGTTTCTGTTTTTTTCTTTATTGTTGCCACTTGTTCATTTGCTTCGATGATTTCACCGTTATCTATAGTGTTTTCCACTTGTTTTGCGTTTATTAACGGTATTCTTCTTTCCCATATTTCTAATGAAGGTTCTCCTTTATATGATATGATTGCTTTTTGTTCTTCTAGAAAATCTCTTCCTAAAAGAACTGGTATTTCTCCCATTATTTCGTCTTCTGCTGCAATGGCTTTTGCGTAAATGTTGTAATTCATCCCATTTGCGCTTATTGCTAGTTTCGTTGATCCATACAACTGTATTGTGTGTCCTGTTATCCCTTTCAGAGTTAATTCCTCTATAATTCTTGTGTCTAATTCCAAATCTGCGATTATTGACCGGTTTACCAATGAGTACGCTCCACCTGTGTCTATCATGCAGGGTCTGTTTATGCCATTTACTCTTAGCATTACTATGTATGGGGCGTCCTCGTTTGTTTCCGACATTGATTCGTTGTGATACATTGTTTCTCCTATTTCTTTGTTTGTTATCCTTGGATTATAATCATTCCTATTTTTCCGGTTTGGTTTTTTCCATTGTGGTTTGTTTAAATCTGTTTCCCCTGTTAAATTCACTCGGCCACTGGTCCGGGGACTAACTGTGGTTCTTACTAGTTTAAATGTTTCGTCCATTCTTTCTTACTCGTGTGTCCTCTTTCTGCAGAGTGACCCCTTGTATCCTCGTTCGTTTGGTGTCTACTTCTCTCGTAGTTCCCAAAATTATTTTGTTGCGACCTTCTTTGAGTTTCTTGTTTATGATATTCTTCCTTTTGGTTGCTGTGTCTACCATATTCTCTATGGTTTCTTTGTTGTGTTTCTTGGTTCTCTCTGTGATACCTCGTCTTGTCCGCTTTCCATTGATTTGCCTTTCCGTCGTTGTACCTCTCGTACTTCGCGGTTGTTTTATTCTGGTTGTTCGCCTCGTCGAACATTCTCTTTCTACATTCTTTTAGCCAATGTCCTTGCTTTCCACAGTAATAACATGTCATTGTTTGTTCGTTCCCTTTTTCTCTACAATTTGATGCCCAATGTCCTTGTTTTTTACAATTTTGGCATCTTATTTCCCTTTTTGTTTCTTCTGCTTCCTTCGTCCTGCAATTTGCCATCCAATGTCCTTGTTTGCCACAGAATAAACATTTTGCGTTCTGCCTACATTCTTCCGTAGTGTGATTTGACCTGCCGCATGTTGTGCACCTCAGTTGTCCTCTCGTAAATGCGACTTTCTGGCTACTGTTCCTGCCACTTGTCATGGTTACCGCCGTTTCTTGACAATTAACTATTTCTTCTGCTTCTTCTAGTGTCATGTCGTCTTTGTGTAGAATGTATAAACCTACCTCCCTTAATAAATCTTTTCTCAACCCTACTTTGAATTGGTTTATTAATACCGAATTATGTTTTTTTTGTATGGTTGGTATTTGTTCCCTGCTTGCGCCCTTTATATCCTCTTCTAGTATCTTGTTCCCGATTAATTTCAGTCTGGTGCAGAACGACGCCACATCCTCATCGTGTCTTTGATAGCATTGCATCAATTGCATCCACCAATCTGCTATTGATTTTTTTGGTACAAATTTCCGTAGTAATTTTTCTCTGAATTCTGAGTATGATACCGTGTCTAACCTAGGATCCGCCTTGAAAAAATCGTATGCCGATCCCGCAAGTTTAAATTTCAATAATGTTAAAGTTTCCGATTCCGTCCATCCGTCTAGTTTAGCCCTTAGTTCTAGTTTCTCAATATATTTAGCTGCATCTCGACCTGTGAAATCTGTTAACGTCGCCGCTATCACCCCCAATGGTTGCGCCTGTGCTACCCTCAATATGGGTGGCATGTTGCTTGCGTCTCCCATTGTATCTGAAGTCCCTTGACCGCCTGTACCTAACCTATTTTGTGAGTCGAGCGGCATCTTGTTGGTTTAGTTATATTTTATCTTTATTAAATGAACAATTTTTCAATGTTTACCTATATTACACCTACCTTTCTGGCTTCTACGACGCCTGAAATGGATAGTTTTTGGTGCACGGGTAGGATTCTTAGGGATGGGTTAACTTCCCCCTTTGTAAAATTTTAATTTACCTCGTTTCACCGACTGTGGTTTATTCTAGCGAACCCCAAACGAGAAGAAAAAAAAAATAGATACAATGGAACACTTATGAGACGACGTAGTAGACCACGACTAATTTGATTCAACCTCCTATTTGCCTGCTGCTTGACGACTAACGTACCTGATGTTAGCTGAGCTGATGGTGGGATAGTATGGCTTATTCTCGATTTTTCCTAGCCTTTTCCCTCCTGTATGCCTTGTTTACTGCCTTTCGCAGCCTCCGGTTACAGACCGTACAGCTTCACCGTTCCCTGTATTCTCTTGTGCTGTAGCAAGATTGGCATATAATCTTGGCCTGACAGGAATCCCTTGCGTGAAGATTTATCGTCCCTGCTGACCTACAACCCTTTATTGGAAGACCGCTACGAAGACTAAGTAGTTAATCCTGTCCTTGGAACCGCTGTGAAGATACTTTATCAACTCTATGCCGGGAAAACTCTATGAAAATAAATTTACACAACCCTATATCGGGAAACCGCTTTGAAACCAAGTTTAAACAACCCTATATCGGGAAACCGCTGTCACCATTCTAATAATTTCTGGGGCACCTAAGGGCTATTCTAATAAATCCTCGTTACCCTTCTTATTTTTGTCACTGAGTAATACCTCCTCTCCAATGAAATTCTGTGCAATCCGAGCGGGTAAGGCACATCCAGTCCGACTCATGAGCTAGGTACGCCTGGGCTTAAGGCGGAATAATCTCCTTGCCAGGATAGGGTTTGTTCTCGGCAATCGGCCCCCTTTTTCCAACGTATGTACACCCTCCCGGGGAAGTACGGGTTGAGGGATAGGGTGATAAATAAAACTTATGGTAAACACCACACAGCGTATGTAACTAAACGTATATAATAGCTATATGAAAAAAAATCAGACCAATCATATATACATTTGTCAAAATACTATACTTATAATAATGCGTGCGTCAAAATTAAATTTACAACTTAACGAAATCTGTCTACGCACTGAAGTAGCAACTATAATATATATAAAATAAACATTAGACGTACCCTGATATAAATCTCTCCACTAGTAATTATAGATATTTATCCGGTTCTCCGGTATACGCCGGAATTTCTCACAAAATAATAAATTTCGGATTCCGCGTATAATATTAGTAGGATGGTAAATGAGAAAAGAGAGAGAAAGGAAAAATAGAAAGAAGCCCGAGGGGCCAAGGGCTTTTCTTTTTATATTTTTCTGTCTAGAATTTCCAGTTAGCTGGGTCGCATTCGATTCAGTAAACAAATAAACATAGGCCAATTACCTTGTGACCCCCAAGCGAATTTTTAGTTTACGTGTGCTTTATCACCAACGGCCTTGGAGTATGACGGCATTTAAAGTGGATATTTCCGTAGTGAAACAAGATTCTTATGTTATAACATTACAAAATAGTACAAATTTTTCGGTGTCAGCTTTTATAAGCCCCAAGGTTGTCTATCACCTTGAAATAAATGTGAAATGGAATTCAACCAAAATATGGTTTTCTTTTGTTATATATCAAATGGTCCCTGATTAAAACGGACAAACCAATTCGCTCTGGCTTAAAACTAAATTCAACTCTGTTATTTCTCGATTGCTCTCGCTCTCCTCTTATCTACCACACGAACCAAAAGATACTCTGTGTAAAAAAAAATGAGACAATAATAACGTAAGAAAACTTCTACGATCCTCAAATCAAGCTTTAACATGCCCGTTTAAATTCTTAAATTCTCTAAACCCTCGAGACACGCGGTAAATCTGGTCTTATTCACAAAAATATACGTTATTAAATAAAATAATACTTTTGTTCAAAAACTTACGGTAGAATAACTTCCCTTTTTATATTCTGCAGGAACTGCGTCTGTATCTCTAACTGGGTCGCTGCCCCGAAAATGCGAAATTTGCCGAGACGTGTTAGGATGATTTAGTGATAGCGTCGAGGGAAATTCCACCGGTTTGTGCTCTGATACTGGGGGACAGACTTCACTGTCAAGGAATCACCAAGTATTCCTATTACGCCCTGACACAACGGAGAAATTTTTACCTCGGGTATCACCAACACTAAAACACTTTACTCTCGTACTCGGGGAAAGCCTTTCCCTTCGCGTGTACGACCCGTACTCTCTCGAGTCCTGAGCCGTTCTTCCTTTTTTGTTTTTTTCAATCACCCGACTTTGGGTGTGAGATGTTTTTGTTTTTCGAGTTGCAGTTTTTCTTTGTTTTTGAAGCGTGCAGACTTTTTGTTATCGAAATAATGATATTTTTTTAAACAACTTTGTTTTGGTTTGACCCAGTAAATGTTTTATTTTTTTATTCTGTTTTGACTTTGTAAAGATTTTGTTAAACAATATGTGGGTCGTATTCTAGTTTCATATTAATTAAATTAAATTTTGTATTTACCGAGTGTTCCGAATTTTTGTACAATAATATATTCATGTGTTTTTCGCATTTATTACAATATTATTAATACATTTTTTTTATCACTGAAAAGATATTTTTCACCAGATATGGAGTTAACTTAAACATTAATTAATTAGTAGAATAAAGTTGAATTCACTCTTTTTGGAATTACTTTAATGATGTTCAATATTTAACATATATACTGCAGTAAACGAATAACGACAAAAATATTTTAATACAGTGACACCATCGCTCTGACAATAATCTGCTTCAACTCAAAAGATTTTCTTCACTATTAGCCGGGAAAAACGTTCCAATTAATAGCCTTTCCATTCCTTTCAAATCATTAACCAAACATCGATTCTTTTATCGAAAATAAATGTTCATTCTAGATTCATATTGTTCTATATTTCCAGACTTCAAAAAATGCTTTGTATCGAAGAGAGAGAATTCTATCATATCACTGTTGAACAAGCTCAAAGAGGAGACGAAAGAAAAATGGACAATATGAAAAGAACAGTGGAGCAAATCAGAGCCAAGAGGGAAGAAGAGAGATTAGAAATTGTAAGGAAGAAGAGAATTGAACAGTATATGTGAGTTATAAGAATTCTAAATCACTGAAATTTATTTTTGAATCTCACAAACCATAATTTAATGCAAATCTCTCTATCTCGAGCTTTAAAATTTAAAATTTCCAATCTTCGTTTTTTCACATTAGGAATTCCTGAGTTTTCGACAATGTTCCTTATTCTGGAGATGCCGAAGTGCAGCTTTCGTACAAGCGGTCACGTTCTTGGATTTTTCAACGTCTGCTATTTTGGGTAGTCAAATATCGGGCATCGTTTTCACGTGGTCTCCCCGCTGTATTCGTCTTGTTCTTCCCCATCTTACTACCTTTTGTATACGTCTCCTAATTTCCTCATTTTTATCATCGTCGCGCACTGTATAGCCTGTTCATGATATCAGTATTCGCATGTTTGTTGCTCTCAATAAATAGTCTTTCGATTTGGGTTTATTCTGCTCTTGTTGCAATTGCATACGCCATGACGAGTGTAACTTACGTTTTGTAGTTTCTTACTTTGGTAGATGTACTTAAGTGTTTGTTCCTCCATATTAAGTCGCTGGTATGAATGTAGCCTTTGTTGTTTGGCTCTGCATCTCTTCTTTCTAGTTTCTACTACTTATAATTTTGGAGTCAAGGTACATGCATATTATTAGTTGCTTCATACTTTTATTATATATCGCCAGTTTGGACATTCTCTCTTGATATGAAGAGACATTGGATTTTTGGGTGGAAATAATTATATTGAATCGTTCAGCCACCACTAAGAAAGCATACTCTCTACCAAATCTCTAATATCACTATCTCATGTTTAAAATACAAATTTCCATATTCCAATTTTCAGAACTCGATGTCAAGAGCTCAGACCTGCTTTGTTGAAGAAACATCTCAATGAATCCAAAAATGCTCAACTTCAACAAATGAGAGAGAATGAGTCAAGACGAGAGGCAAATAAGGAACTTGATAAAATGTGGAATGAATTGAACAAAAAAGAAATATGCGCCAAGGTATGAAAACAACAAAATTATTACATATTTGAAACCAAAAATAATAATTTATGCAACAAGTGCATAAAGTGGTACTTTTTTTCACGAATGGAAAAAGGCAATTCCATGAGTGAAAAAAAGACACTTTATGCACATATTGCATACATTATTTTTTCTACAGCCCTATACAAAAAAATAAAATTCAAATAGAAATTTGGGATATTTTAATTAAGCTCCTTCGGTAAATTACAATTATACGTATTCCAAGTTTCATGAAAGTCCATCCTCGATGCCCAGTCAAGATTCATTGTGTTAGTTATACGTATTCCAAGTTTCATGAAAGTCCGTCCTCGATGCCCAGCTAAGATTAATTGTGTTAGCTTATGGGAAGCATGAAATAAAGTTAATGTTATGGTACTTTTTTTAACGCTTTTTTACTTTTTTTCACTCTAACCATAAACAACCACTTTAAGCGCTGCAATCCGATGAAATACAAGATACTTTAAAGATAGGGCGTAGAAAAACATAATTGTTGTTTATGTTGTTGAGATATTAAAATGGTTTTGTGTATTATGAAGCGGTTTAAACAGTCCTGCTCATTGAAAAATACAATATTTACCCAAATTTGAAAGTGAACAATAAAATTGGAAAATTGAGGTACAATTCAAAGTTCCTTGGGAGTCTGTATAAAGAATTTAGATTTACTTATATTTCTTGTTAAAATCCAACACAGAAGGTATGCCATGATATGAGAAGACGCTGGAATGTCCAGTTGTGATCAGAATTCACGTTATTCCTTTTTAAAAATAAAAACTAGAATAAGAAAATATATCAAAGATTTTATAATAAAATATATAACAAATCCTATTCTATCTTAAAGACCATATTGTAATTTACCGATCAACGTGAGATATAGAAGTTATAAATTAGAATTTAACAGAAAAGTAAAACATTTGGTTGTGAACATTATTTTTCCTAATAATATAAGGAACTAACATTTATATCATCAATAAAATGATAACTAATCTAAAATATGTAATGATCTTAAAAAAATAAAAAGTGTTGTCAGTTTTGAAGTTTTGAAGAGATCTTATATGAAAAGTAAAATAATGAATGGTTCAATTTTGATTGGTTATAATCACAAGGGATCAAAAAATGAAAATGTCAGATTTTAAAAAGAAAGGAGAACTGTAATTCGAGATCAGCCTTTTTGATGATAATTTAAAAGTATATGTAATTAAAAAATTTAATTGAAGTAATATTAAGGAAAGGAGAATTTGCCTGTAGCAGATAATTATTCACAAAGCATTTCTCGTGTGAGAGATCTTGTATACTGGAGTCAGCCACTATGAAACTGCAATAGAATCAATTAAGTACACCGAAGGAAAAGTTGGTATAGTTGGCGTAAACATATAGTGTAGTAATGTAATCGTATATACCCTTTAACCCATTAACGCCCAAATTATTTTTTGTCGAAATTTTCTGGAAAAACTGAATTTTCTGCTTCTATTGAGCAAATTTAATTTAGAAAAAATAATCGCAATTTTTTTTAATTAGTTTCTTCAAAAAATGCTGATTTATAAATAGATTCCACGAAGTAAAGGTCGAGACAGTTAATTTCACAATAAATAGATCGTTTGGCGAATAATCTCATACGAATATCTTTATTTAAATATTTTATCCAGTTCCAACATTTAATTTTTACGATGAAACTTGCTAAAACAGGTAGTACAAAGGGTTACATTACATTTTTTACAATGGGTTAAAGGTCGACTTTTGCATGAAATGTATTGGCATCGTCTTTGGTTAGATCGTTTTTCCAGAAAATGTCCCTTTTCGTCAAGTCTTATCCCATCTGGCACCTGTGTTCTCGACGTTGATGGAAAACTAAGTGGTCTACCTTTCAAAATGCTTCGTCCATGTCCAAGCTTGAGATAGGTTACAGCAATTTCACGTCGAAAATCTTTCAATGATATTGATTTCTTGCCATTGATTCGTCTATACAATAGGAACGCATTTATAATAGCCATGTCAATAGTTCTCGTAAATAAACACCAATACCACTTTTTGCCTCTAATTGCAATAGCATGTTTTTCTAAAAGCTAGTTGTGGTGATCCACTCCCCCCATAGACTGATTATAGTTATGGATCAGTCGAGGTTGGGGAACTAACATACGTGTTTTCTCTTTTCCATTCCATCGTGCTACTGTAGTAAGTGGATCTATCTGATCAAAATTTGTGGCAATTGAAACACACTTATTGTCGTTCCACTTGACCAGTAAAATTTCGTTTTAGGTATCAAAGCTATAGTCATATGATCCACGATTTTGTTTTTCCAAAATCTTTGTTGACTCAACCGTACACTGTGCTGTTCGATTTTCTCTAATTGCACCTGTAGTTCTAAACTTTAGTTCCTTCAGCTTGCAAAATAAGGCATGACTACTGAAAAAATTGTCAAAATATACACAGTAGCTTTTCGGATTTTCCACTAGCGATAGCATTTCTAAAACTACTCTGGTTCTGTTTTTTTATTTGCTTCTTTTCCAGCGTAGAGTGAAAAAGAAAAACAGTAGCCGTCTTCACCATACATTGCCCAAAACTTATAACCAAAGCGAATTGGCTTTGATTTAATAAATTGCTTTAGCGAATGCCGACCATAATACCTTACAATCATTACGTCGATTGATAGGTTTTCCTGAAAAACTCCAAATTTGAGAAAATTTTTGTTCACCTTTTCATACAATGGCCTCAGTTTGAACACTTTGTCGCTTTTGTTGTCTTTAGCCATTGTGTTATCGACAAAATTAATAATTGATTTTATTTGAAGATCGGCATTTCTACTAAAAGCATTTTTTACAATGGATTAGCCTAGATCTTGTTCCACGGACCAATAATCCCTTTCGGATGGCAATGTATGATAGCCACTGAATACGAGAAAATCAATAAATATTTTGATATCATCTTTAGTGATCATAGACCCGTGGCGATTTTTTGAGTTACAGCATACCTGGTAGTTTCTTCGGTGATCATGTCTAACATGTCGTCATCAAAAATTTGTTGAAATAAGTCTACAGGAGTCATCTTATTCAAAGAAGTTTATAGATTATTCTCTGCTTCTAGAAATTCTTGTTCCGGGGCTCTGACATTATACTTTGGTTTTGTCTTTGTCCAGTTTGTCTGCAATTTTTTGATCTTGGGTTTCTTTTTATTGGAAACAAAACTTGTTGACGGCAAATTATTTTCTTCAGTGTCTTCTTCACTGTCGTCTTCGGGATCCTTGGGCTGTATTTCTACGTAGCCGGCCACATCTGTTACAGCAGGGATACCCGTTTCTTCATCATGAAGTAATTCTTCGTCAGTGAGCTCATCTCCCAGCAAACACAAAAACATATCGAATACATATATATTACATATTTTTTGAAATATAAAAGTCACAGTTATATAAATCTGAAGTCACAACTAGATAATATTTATGTATTAAATACTGACAAAGGCCGGCACAGCTAGAGAACAATAATGATATAAGAAATACATATTATAAATTATATCTCAAATATTTCCAAATTACTATGTAATATATATGTAAAAATGAGATAATATCTAGAGAATATTTATATATTAGATATTACATAATATAGATGTAACAAAAGTTACATAATTTTTCTTTTGCCTCACCCCTTACCTAAAATATTTCATTTCATTAGATCTATGAAAAAAGTCAGTGAAATTCTTAATTTATAATAAATTCAGAAAAATCTGTTGAAACATTATTTTTCATAGATGAAATGAAATACAATATTTTTAGTAGTGTTGATGGCCAAAAGATTAAGGAACCATTGTTACTATATTATTCAATACCTACCTTATGAATATTTCAAACTTAAAGCAACTTAATACAATTTAATATTTATATATTGTAAATGGTATTTATCTATCTTTGGAATTTAGTAGCTGGTACTTAGTTACTAAAAAACAGCAAATATATGCATATAAGTACATTTATTTTATTAACATAAAAAAGAGAAACTGAAAACAAAACACCTAATGACAAAAAATATTGCAAAACTAAAAATATTCAAATACTAAATGATAATAAAATATAAAAAAAGAATGCAAGACAAATGAATATTCAAAAACAAAACAATAATTAACCACTGAAAATATTCTCTTAGAAGACATTTCGAGGTCCACTTGTAAGCGAGTTGGCAATATTAAGGGATATTATCCATTGTTTTGGAGGGTTAGTTTCACCCTTCTTTTCCCTCTGGAGTCTCTTTACTTAGGCTTATCCACACCAAGGTGATTTGATCAAAAACAGTGCATGTCATATCAAACTATTTCAGCAACGTTTCTAAAAATGTAGGTGTATATATTAATTATATTAAATAAACATATCATACAGTAACAATACCTTGAAATAACTTATTTGATTTTAAGTTCCTTATTTTGTAGTTATTTCTATGTCCTAACCATGAGTGAGATGTCTCTAAATTATGTATTTCTGGTTCACCATTGTAAGATATATTGTACTACGTATCGTTTTTCTGTCTTATTGATAAATCACAGAAGTCCTTGTATTTTATTTGATATTATTACAAAATCTACTTGAGCCCTAAGTACATACCTGGGCGGCGGTAGTTATTTCGGATTAACGACTCCCTACAGACGAAATTATTGTTAAATCATATCTAAATCGTAAGTTAAAACAAAAATATTATCTTGAAAAGTACTTTAGTGAGATAGGTATAATGTGATTTGTAATTGTTTACTTCATTGTATATTTTAATATTGTTAACCTTTTTAATACATTTGTGAAATAATCTTTTGCAAACGACAATGAACGGCTTCATCGGCGATGCCCCTTGCCTGTTGAAAATAATAATAATAATAATAATAATAATAATAATAATAATAATAATAATAATAAGTTGCCACATAACATAGTGGACATCGGACAAAGAGCAGTCTTACTGCAAACATGCCATATATTCAGGAAATTTTTAAACTAGCAGAGACAAACTGAATTGTTTCCTCTCTAGCATATTAAAACCGCACGCCTCTTGGAGGTAGATGGAATGATAATAATAATAATAATAGTCTAATTCCTACTTATCATCATGAAAACATGGAGAACAATAATACTGATTTAGGAATTTTGATAACTACTTAGTAATTTAGTATTAGGACTTGTAACGAAGTTTTCGTTACTGAAAGTTACCTTGTGTCACCGAGTGTATTTTCATTTTGTATTTTTGTCACCGAGTATATTTATATTATATCATTCGTTATGTATTTTGACCTCTGTATAAAAATCACTTTTTAGTTTATGTCGCCGAGTATATATTTATTATATCATCCGCTAGGTATTATGACCTTTGTATAAAAATCACTTTTTAGTTTATGTCGCCGAGTATATACTTATTATATCACTCGTTATGTATTTTGACCTCTGTATAAAAATCATTTTTTAGTTTATGTCGCCGAGTACATATTATATCATCCGCTAGGTATTATGACCTCTGTATAAAAATCACTTTTTAGTTTATGTCGCCGAGTATATACTTATTATATCACTCGTTATGTATTTTGGCCTCTGTATAAATATCCCTTTATAGTTTATGTCGCCGAGTATATGTTCAAAACATTTCAGCTAGAAGTTTTATAATTATTTTAAGTGTCAAAAGGACAATATTGTTTACTCTCTAGCTTCGGGGTGAAATAGTTTTGTACATAAGAGATATAGTTATTTTAAGTTCCAATAATATTTTTATTTTACTGTCTAGTTTCCGTGGGAAATTAATTATTGCAATTTAAATGTTTATTCCGGCTAAGACGACTGAAATTACAGATATTGATTTTACCCCGCCCTACCATAGGCAGTGAGTAGCGCGCCGGTCGGACTGATCGAGGGAAAGGGAAATATGGGAGAGGTTCAAAAATTAGTCGAGTCGGGTGTGAGTAGTCAGCTGTGGAGATTCCTAGACGACAGTCCAGTCACCGAAAGTACCGTTCCGCCGAACCATATGTTCTGGGTCTTTCTTTTACTTGTTTTTGTTGAAGTTTTTAATAATTTATTTCGAGTTTCTTTTGGTGTATAAATACCACAAGAATTTGGTTGTTGGCAAAGGTAAGAAGTTTTTAATTATAACAATTCGAAATTAGGTGGTCTTTTCAATTGCAAATCTAATGTATTGATTTTATTTATTTTCGTGCTTTAAGAATAAGTTGGTTTTCTCTTTAAATTTCCCGTGAATAGGTTTTCGAAATTAGGTGGTCTTTTCAATTGCAAATCTAATGTATGCATTTTATTTATTTTCGTGCTTTAAGAATAAGTTGGTTTTCTCTTTAAATTTCCCGTGAATAGGTTCAGATTGAAATATTAACTTTTCTTTCAATTTTTCCGTGAGACGGTTTAGATTGAAATATCAGATAGCGCCAGGCATACATATCCGCTCGGGCTTTCTAATATTTTAAATCGACAACCCCAATAATTTAATAATTTACAACCCCGGTTTTTCTTGATCTTTTCTTTCAATTTTTCCGTGAGAAGGTTTAGATTGAAATATCAGATAGCGCCAGGCATACATATCCGCTCGGGCTTTCTAATATTTTAAATCGACAACCCCAATAATTTAATAATTTACAACCCCGGTTTTTCTTGATCTTTTCTTTCAATTTTTCCGTGAGACGGCTTAGATTGAAATATCGGATAGCGCCAGGCATACATATCCGCTCGGGCTTTCTAATATTTTAAATCGACAACCCCAATAATTTAATAATTTACAACCCCGGTTTTTCTTGATCTTTTCTTTCAATTTTTCCTTGAGACGGTTTAGATTGAAATATCAGATAGCGCCAGGCATACATATCCGCTCGGGCTTTCTAATATTTTAAATCGACAACCCCAATAATTTAATAATTTACAACCCCGGTTTTTCTTGATCTTTTCTTTCAATTTTTCCGTTAGAAGGTTTAGATTGAAATATCAGATAGCGCCAGGCATACATATCCGCTCGGGCTTTCTAATATTTTAAATCGACAACCCCAATAATTTAATAATTTACAACCCCGGTTTTTCTTGATCTTTTCTTCCAATTTTTCCGTGAGACGGTTTAGATTGAAATATCAGATAGCGCCAGGCATACATATCCGCTCGGGCTTTCTAATATTTTAAATCGACAACCCCAATAATTTAATAATTTACAACCCCGGTTTTTCTGGATCTTTCTTTCAATTTTTCCGTGAGACGGTTTAGATTGAAATATCAGATAGCGTCAGGCATACATATCCGCTCGGGCTTTCTAATATTTTAAATCGACAACCCCAATAATTTAATAATTTACAACCCCGGTTTTTCTTGATCTTTTCTTTCAATTTTTCCGTGAGAAGGTTTAGATTGAAATATCAGATAGCGCCAGGCATACATATCCGCTCGGGCTTTCTAATATTTTAAATCGACAACCCCAATAATTTAATAATTTACAACCCCGGTTTTTCTTGATCTTTCTTTCAATTTTTCCGTGAGACGGTTTAGATTGAAATACCAGATAGCGCCAAGCATACATATCCGCTCGGGCTTTCTAATATTTTGAATCAACAACCCCAACCATTTTTGTAACTCACCCCGTTATTCAAAAGGCTACTACACGTACCGAGTATACCAAGAATAATTTACGTTTAGGTATGTATCTTAAATTGACATGCAACCCGTGTAATTTATAAAAGCTTTGGTGAAACCTATTGCACGAAAAGACCACCGAATTCGGAAGATTTTATCATTGCTTTTACCGTTTCTTTCTTGCATACACTGTTTTATATTTCACGAAACACTCTCGCTTATGTCCTGCCTGCTTCGTCGCTACTAACCGCCTATCAATTGTATATATAATCTGTTGATACATCTGTTTCGTGGAGACTAGAATATGGCCTCCCATTAACTGTAGAAATCTTCATTGTATATAGCGTCTCCGTTGACTGTATAATTAAAATATAACCTTACCGAGCTTTGTGTTTCATTTACCACCCATAGAATCAGTACCTGTCCATAGTAGAGTAGATATTTGGCTGCACGAATTTTTAGCTTCTCGTAGAGTGGATCAGGTACATAACTTTTATTTCAGGACTAGCGAGAACATTTGTTTTATATATTTAGCAACATCCCGAATTTTGACGACAATAGACCCCTGGAATTTACCGTACCTCCATCTGAGGCTACCTGGAACTCTCGACGAGGGAAGTCGAGGGGCCGTGGAGACAACCACGTTAAAAAACTGGCGCCCGAGAAAGTGTAAGGTTTCAAAGGTGACAGGAGTGACGTTTCCGAGGCGTTCCACGCGCAACGCAGCGCGCAGGCATCGCCTCTTGGGGAGGAAAACGCGTCACAGACTACACAAATGCTTTTGTTACCCACCATATTACATCAAGCAATAGTTACAGCAGACAAACAATACACTCCACTTAATCTCAGTGAAGAAAACATATCAAACAACTTACAAATACCAACCACACAAGAAAAAATGGAGACATGGAAACAGAAAACTATACACGGCAAACATATAAACTACATGCAGCAACCAACCATAGATAAACAATTATCGTATAAATGGCTGCAGGCTGGAGAACTCTTCCCTGAAACTGAAGGATTTATAACGGCAATACAAGATGGAGTAATAGCATCAAGAAATTACAGAAAACACATCATTAAAGAAAACATAGAATCAGACTTGTGTAGAAGGTGCCACCAAGGTAAAGAAACAATAGAACACATAACAGGATGATGCAGAATATTGGTTGGCACAGACTACATGGATCGACACAACACAGCAGCAAAAATCGTACATCAGGAGCTGGCAATAAAATATAAGCTAATACAAACACAAACACCATACTATAAATACACACCACCCAATATTTTAGAAAATGAAGATTACAAAATTTACTGGGATAGAACCATACTCACAGACACAGCAGCATCACACAATAGACCAGATATAACACTTGTCAATAAAAAAGATCTAAAAACATATCTAATAGACATTGCCGTACCAAAACAAACGTCACACAAAAGGAACAAGAAAAAATCACGAAATACACCCCACTGGCAATAGAACTAAAAGAGTTATGGCAACAAGAGCAAGTTTCAATAGTACCAATAATAATATCGGCGACAGGAATAACGACAAAAAATTTTCAAAAATACATCACTACTCTAAATATCGAACCACATATCCATAAAAATATACAGAAAGCAATTTTATTAAAAACAGCAGCAATAGTTCGGAAATTCCTCAACCAATAAAGTCGATCAACACACCAAAAGAATGGAAATGTTTTGATATGGCTTGCAGTCCTATCACTGCCGTCATATCCGAAACTAAACGTAACCCGCTTCCTCAAGAGGTGGAGAGAGACCAGCATAATAATAATAATAACACTTACATGATGTGTTCTCCATTCCTCTACCAATAAAACTAAAAACAAACACACAGACAAAACTAAAGAAAAACCTTTTAGAACGTTATTATACTTGCAGGTATGTGGGCAGATCGACTCGTGACAATTTAGAGGTTATAATATTGAAGAGCTTTCTTCTTTTTCTTTAGAAATACACTAGACGAGGTTCGTAAGGAATAAATATGAAATATATAAAATATGTTATGTAACAAATTTTACGTAATAAATATATATACAAAAACTTCATATTTATGTAGCAGAATTTACATATTGAATACATATAAAATTAGATATATCCAATATATTAAACATTTTATAATATAAATATTGAGAATATATAACAAAATTTATAAGGATTTTGTTACATAAATACTACATAAAAAATATATGAACGTTTTATATAAAAATAATTCCTCCCCTGTTACGTATTTTTATGTAACATATATATTTGTGTTTGCTGGGCTACTTCGGGTGGCAATGCCAATATGTCGCCTTCTATTTCCTCTGAATAAAAGTACTCAACAGCGTCTTCTAAATTCATAAATGTTTTATTTTTATTCATTTTCAATGCTAAAAAAAGTGTTTCGTCAAAAATGGGAAAAATTATCCTGACTCAACAAAAATCACAGTAATTCTTCCGCGATTTGATAAATTTATTATAAATTAAATTATTATAATTCGGAGTGTTTTATACCTCTACTATTGTTACAATTTCATTATTGATAATCGATGAAAACTGTATGTCATATACCCTGGATCGCCCAGCGATCTATTCATAGATCGCTATTTAAAACCACGTGACAAAAAGAATACAATCAAATACTGCTCATATTTCATAAATATTTAGTAAAAGTAAACATTTCTAAACATATATTTAAAATAGGGTGCACTTACCTAATCGTTTTTCATAAATACTCCAGAATATCTTCTAAAAACCACTCGACGATAAAAATGTCTCTTATAAGTTGTAAATAAACCAACTATTAGGGGTCATAAAACCAAACTAAACACTTAACCTATATTATTTTACACCAAAGTAAGGGTAGAGGTGAAAACAACTTGAATTGCCTTAACGTCATCTTTCAAAAGCGGTACTTTGTGTGGTGATCTATAAATAGATCGCTGGACGCTAATGGGTTAAGTTATGTTGCGGAGCAAAACTCTAAAAGGTATTAATATTTTGTTTACTTACCAATTTGCTACGTAATTGATGAAAGGGCGTTCGGTTTATTCGGGATAGCAGACGTGAACTGAGCCCTTTTTGTATC
Source organism: Galeruca laticollis (assembly GCA_963921935.1). Lineage (NCBI taxonomy): Eukaryota > Metazoa > Arthropoda > Insecta > Coleoptera > Chrysomelidae > Galeruca > Galeruca laticollis. Next base: position 89,818,759 of record OY998182.1, read on the forward strand.
CCATTCGATTATTTATGAACAAAACTGAATTCTATGAACAAATAACAAAAAAAGAAATTTCATAACAATGAATAAATCAGTTCTCTAAATAAATATTATGTCTAACTTCTGTTTGTCACTACTACATAAGCAACATGAAAAATATATTAAGCTTAATTAATTTTCTTCCAAAAATTCTATTAATCATCCTTCTCCCATATCATCTGCTTCACTATCGTCTTGTAAATCAATAATAAATTTATTTTCCCCATTAATATGGACTTGGCCAATATTCTTATACTCATCTTTAATTTTGATTACTTTTTAAATCTCTGTTTCAATTGTGCCGAAATTAACTCGATGGGATTCAAAATACAAAAATAAGGAGGAATTCTCAATATAGACTATCCCTGTTTTTCAGCAATACTCTCTAGGGTGTATAATTTCTGAAATTTCTTCGTCTGTAAAACTTCAATCAGTTGTTGTTTTGTATAAGAATCTTCAAAGTACAAATTATTATCCATTAAAAAATTTTGTAGTTCGGTCTTCTTGTAGCTTTTATTTGGTATTTTATTGAGCTGTCGTTTATGATAAAAAGCGTTGTCAAGAACTACAACACTATTTGGCACTAAGTTTAGGACCAATGTGAATTGAAAGTCAACGTTGCAATCTTCCATTTTTCCACATATTTTTATGGTATTTGGAACCCATCCTTCATTTCCACCGCAATGCATTATAATAAGTCTAAATCCTTTGTTTGCAGGCATTGTTGGCATACAAATGTTTGACCCATTAGTCCAACCTTTCTTAACCGTGTCGTGTGTATCATACCAGGTTTCGTCCAAATAGAAAATTGGCCGGTTTTCTTCTCTGTACTTAGTTACTTGTTCCAAGTATGTATACCGCATATCCCCTATTCTTTTTATCCAGTTTTCAATAGTTTCCTTACAGCCGTTTACATTACGGCCAGCATTTGTCAATTTATTTCTTATTATTTCAATCGTAGGTAACCTTTGTAACAGTCATATATGGTGGTTTTTAATAATTTTATTACAGACATATCTACAGGTTTGACCAATCCCTCATCACATCACTTCTTGCGTTCATAAGGCCCATTCTTGGTTATTTTACGTATTGTGGACAGGGGAACTTTCTGTTAACTCAGATACTGCTTGCATTAATTCTGTTTCTTCATCGAAACCATACTTTTCCCGTAGATTTACATTGAAACATATTTCCTGTGCTTCCAATTTTAAATGTCGTCGAATCCTGTTTTCACTTCTATCACCAGTATTTAAATTTTCGTCGTTGTGCACACAATATTGTAAATATTTAATTTTCACCTAATAATATAATTGCTATACTTACCCAAATTTCTCAGAAAATACTACACTCTTTCTTGATGTCAGACTACCAACTAAAAACATCAAAATTTTAGACGAAGAAGAAAACAGAATCAAACGTGAAATCAAAGAAATGATTTATATCAAAAAGAACAAAAATTCAATTAACTATAACACGGACCTTCAAAGTCTCCCAAAAATATACAACCATTTGATAGAGTAGCGGTAGGTGTTTTGCATCTTACCCGCCTATGACTATTATTTGTATGTTTTGTTGATGATTTTATAAATCAGACAGGTTAGAGTACCTTTATTTTATTTTAAAATATTTTAGAACGCAATGTCCACAGTCGACAGGAGATTTATAATGGGTAAGTTTTAATAGCTCATTGTATTATAATTAAGTAACACATTATCCATTGGAGAGAAAAATAAATACTTGAAAATGGCAATACGCCGAAACGTAGTTTGAGAAAATGAAATAAAATGAGAAGAGAATGTAAGAATACAAAAAATCTCTTTAGTTTTAACTATCTGTGTTGGCCGATTACCAAGAATAAACTAGAACGAAAATACCAAATAAAAAGTGAACTCCTGTGCTCGTATAAAAAACGCACTCATAAAAATCTTAATAAAACGAGATATAGGTTTGTGTTAATTGTCTGGTGTTATGTTTAAGATGTTTTTAAAAATAAATAGGTTAATATTGTTTGAAGCAATGTTTGTTCTATACATTAACGCTAAATATCTTAGAAAGTAGGATGGTGCTCCATAATAGCTGATTAAAAATAATCGTTAGACAGTCGATAAATGTATTTAAAAATTATAAAATACGTTTTAACGATTATTAGATCAAATTATAATATTAAATCAATTTATCGTCAACTCAGCGTTTTAAATTATAATATTGACTGGACTATGACGATATCCTCGTATTCCAGTCAAACGAAAAGCTTAAAGTTCGCAGTATATCTTTTGCGCCAACTATAACAAAATTTTGAATAGTATTTCGACATACGAACAGTTTAAAAGAAAAATCAATTGAATAATAAGCATGCTAATTTGAACCTAAATAGATTTTGATCACTGGGTAACTAAAGTTGAATTTGATTAGTGTGGGTATAGTCCAAAACCTTTTCGATACTCGTCTTTTTTACGAGTACTCGATATTTCCATATTTGTCATTCTAATCCGGGACTCGTAGTTAAGATTTAGTTATAAGTTGTATTTAAATGATAATCTTTGAAATACGCTGTAAAAAATTGAATTTGCGATACCTTAGACATTTTCTTACAAACTGTCAGTCATTAGTCGTTGAGAGAATAATAGTTTTATGAAGGTGGGTTAATTTTATGCGCCATAATGTAAATATATTGAGAAAAAACTTTATAGTTTTGAATTTGAGTTATATTAAAACAAATATTGAAGAATTTGTTATTTTATTTTGATTTAAACAAGCAGTTTACATATTAAATTTAAAATAATAATAAAATTGGAACCAGAAGGCAGTGGCAAATGTAAATTAAAAAAATATGAATTAAATTTTCAAATATAAAGGATAAAGCTTATTAAAATGAACATTACCACTTTATTGTTTTGAATTTGTTATATCACAATTTTGTCGCTACCAACGTGGGGCAAAAAATTATTAAAACATAAACAAGGGCAAAGAAAACTAAATTAACATAGTATCAATTAATTGTGTGCACATAAAATAAATAGAATACAATTATACAGATTTGACTCTTAAAAGTTATAGAAATAATTTATTAAAATGGGAAAGGATTAGCAGGACCTAGTAAAGACAGAGCCGTAAAGAGCACAGAAGTACAGGATGATGAGGAAGCTAGGTATGGAACAGGGAACTTTACATAGAACAGGGATGACTTTCAGAGGGAGACTTGACAGGAGATGAGAAAGAACAGATTTTTATAGGTAATGAGGAAGATGTAGCAAAAAAAGAACAGGTGTATAGGGGACGAGAGAGACAGGATAACCAATTTTATGATTGGATACTATTCAGAGCGTATCAGAGACGAATCCTATCCATATTCAGCTCAGTAAAGCCATTACAACTGGTTCTATAGTACTTGAAGTATCAAATTTTTGTTTTTTCTTTAAAAAGTTCAGTTTGTTAGCAATATACAGCCTCCAAAGTGTATACAAGTGACCAACTTTATGATTGAATATTGTCCAAGGTATCTCACAGATGTACCCTATTATTTTCAGGTAACTAGAGCGAGTACAGCGGGTCCTATAAATCCAGATATGCTACATTTTTGGTTATTTTTGGACAAATTTTGGTTTGTCAGCACGATACACCCCCGAAGTGTATACAAGTGACAATTTTATGATAGAATATTATTCAGCACCACAGATGCGGAAATGTTTCGTAAATTGTTGCCATTGTTGTTGCAAATAATCACGAGTTTTTAACTCTTCTTAAACAGTCAAAAATCTTATTTGACAGCTCATCAGTAAATTCTGTTTGCTCAGAGATAAAAATGCAAATGGTATTTAATAAAATTAAAATGTAAACATTAATTATTTTATTTAAATATTGCACTTATCTTACTAATCAGTTGAAATATTTTTAAAATGCGATTTAGTATTTAGGATAAAGACTAGGTAAAAAAGCATGAATAAATATTAATAATTATGTAAGGTGGGTATTTATGGGTTCTTTGAAATATCCATCAATAAAGGAGGGAAGGTACAGGTAAAGTCAAATTCTTGTATGCAGTAGCGAATTCTAACATATTTTCCTTTGGGTCATTAAATTTTGCACTTCAAATCAAAATTGGAGAAGAATATGACACTATTTCGTGTTTAACGTAGGTAAGTATTCTAACAATGTTGCTTATGATTATTTAAAACGTAGAAGTTTTCATTAGGCGAAAATAAAAAAGTATCTGTTTCAGTGTTTTGGAGTTTATTTCAGTTTTGCATTTCATTTCAGGTTTGTATTTCATTAAGAGGAAATCGAGAAGCCGAATACTTGGAATTTTTTTTTAAATTTCCTTATGTTCTTTGTTTGCGACGTAAGTTTCCGTATATTATTGAGTTCCTTTTTTTGATAGAAAAAATAACTGGATTTTGCGTTATTCGTGTAAATTTTCATATTTAACATCGTAGGAGAAATTAAAAAAATTATTTCAGAACTGTTCAAAATAATGGAAAGGAAATTGTTCTTTAAAAATAAAATCATGATGGCGATCCAAATTTATTCGTCCAGCTTCAGTGTCCATACCCTAAAGATTTCAAAATTTGTTTTTGTGTTCAGAGAGACCTCACGGTATACTAATTAGGATGACTTTGAATTACAAAAAAAAGATAATAATTAACTTGTTATTTACTAGGCTATTCCGTAAGCAAAAGCTCAAAGTAAAAAAGATAGAAAAGTTCATTCTTATTCAATTTATTTTATATTGATTTAATTAAAGAAACAGAAAGAAGCAAATATATACTCGCGTATATTATTTACGTAATAATATTTATTTATTATTTATACAAGTATCCAGCGCTTTTTGTCCAGTTGATATCTCAGAGGCAACTGGCAAAAAGTTTAAGGCGCAGTGAAGTTGGTAGTTTCCAGGCAATTCAAGAAGATTCAAAATTGGAGTTTTTCAATGTTTTCCATCGCTTCCATGGAAATTTTACATATTTTTAAGAGAAAACTAGCTTGTGCAAAATAAAAAATAACTACTCCACCAAAATGAGATTAGCATTAAAAACTAAATATTAATACTAAAGTCATTAATTCCCTTGTAATTTTTTTTATATTAAAATAATGAAGTTGAAATAAGGTAGAATAATAATTGAATAGATGAGGCTTTTACTTGATGAAGATCCATACTAAACGATGAAATAAAACAATATAATTTGTTTAAATCTTCATTTATTTGAACTAATGTTCAATTTAAACTGGTTGACGCGTTTCACTAACACAGTAGCTTTGTCAAAACGAATGAAGGTATAAAAAAATGTCTTAATATATACAGTGCAAAAATAGAGAATTCTATTTACTAATGTTAACAAAGGTATTGAAAGAAATTACCTGGAAATTCATTCACTACCAACATTCCTAAGCTATCTTCTAGGTAAAAAGGTTTAATAAAGGAGAGTGATTGATATCGTTAAGAAGATTACCTGAATATTTTTTTTGTTAATCTCAAGGGCCTCTAATAAATTTAAACTAAAGGATTTACCGACTACATGGAGAATTTCAAAATTTGGGTCGAAAATGTGTTGGTTTTCTAATAAATGATTTGAATAGTTAGAATCCAATTTTTTGTTGTCATAGCTACGTTTGTGTTCCGAAATTCTTGTTTTAAAATTTCTAAAAGTTCTACCGATATAAATTTTATCACAGTTGTCATTACCACATTTTAATCTATAAACTCCTGATTTGTTTAATTTTAAATTTTTAGATTTATTATTTTTATTGAATTTGGATAAACTGTAATCAGTTTTGAAGGAAATATGCATGTCTAAAGTTTCTAAAAATTATTTAATTTTTAAGGATGGTGTTCCGAAGTATTTTAAGCTTTTAAATTGTTTATTATTACTTTTATCTGAAGGGAATACTTGTTCTAAAGTCTGTTTATTTATCTTTTTATTTATGATATGTAATTCTTTGTTATAATTATTAATATCTAATGGTACTGTTAAGAGCACAGAAAAATGGTTAAAAGAAGAAAAGAACTTTCAGTGTAGTAAGAGATATATTTCTAGTATTTATGTTAAGGTAATTCATTCACCACTATCACATATACTACACCCCATAGATTTTGACATTTTAGATAGGGACATAAGAGATAAAATTAAAGTAATGATTCACAAGAAACACCAAGGACAAAAACGTAAATTAAAGGCATTATTAACCAACAAACCAGTATAAAAAACCCACAAACCAAATTCTCAGAACATAATTTTTTAATAGATTCGTCAATCTTTCAAATACATTTTTTTTTAGATAAAGAAGTTCAATTATAACAAAAAAGCTTTAAACATAATATTCAACCCACATGTTCATTTGATAACTAGGTATAGAAATAGAAATTAATTTGTATAATTTTCCAAATAATTCTAATCTAAAACATAAAGCTTCAGAAATTATTAAAAAAGAATTTGTCGAGTTTAACAAAGCGAACTTTGAATTATCAGTCGCCAAATCAATTCAACAAAAATCAAAGTCAAATAGTCTTATTTTCACAAAAGCAGATAAAGGAAACACGGTAATAGCATTACCTAAAGAAGATTATATATTAAAAACCAAGAATTTTATTCAGGCAAGTAATTTCGAGACCCTTAAAAAAGACCCAACTAATAAATTTCAGAAAGAAATAAAATTAGCAGTAGATAACGCTAAATCAATAATTAACGATAAAGAAAAATATAAATTATTTTTACCCAATCCGCAACACCCTGAACTTTATTCATTAATTAAACTCCATAAAGATGGCTATCCAATTAGACCAGTTGTTTCTTATTTCAGAGCTCCTTCATTCAAAATTTCAAAGATTCTCATAGATGTCATATCTAAATATTGTTCAATTATACCTCGATTTTCAGTTAAAAACTCAACGGAATTAATCAATAATATTTACAACCCAATAATTCTAAATTCATATCGTTCGATGTAACAAGTCTATTCCCTAGTATACCTCCTAAAGAAACTATAACTCTTATTGATAACTTGCTCACATACAATAATGTTAATCCTATAATTCACTCTGATATCATTACTTTATTAAAAGTGTGTTTGAATCAAAATTATTTTCATTTCAATGGAGAGGTTTATAGCAGTAAAGACGGTTTGATTATGGGCAACCCCCTCAGCCCCCTACTAGCAGACATTTTCATGGATAATATAGAAAAAATAATTCATGAACACCCCCTTAGTAAAAAATGTATGTACTGGCACCGATATGTGGACGACATTTTAGCTAGCTTCATCGGAACAAATAGACAATTAGAGAGCTTCATTACTCACATAAACTCAATTCACGATAATCTCAAATTAACCCTAGGACTTGAACAAAATAAGTCGATAAACTTTCTAGTACTTACAATTTTACATATAAATAATAAACATGATTTTTCTATATTTCATAAACCATCACATACAGATATTACAATTTATAATAATTCGGTCCACACATTTAGTCATAAACTAGCAGATTTCAATAGTGTGATACACAGACTCTTAATAGTCCCATTAAATATTAATAATTATAACAAAGAATTAAATATCATAAAACAAATAGCAGTTAATAATAATTACGATCCAAATTTAATTGACAATATTATAAATAAAAAGATAAATAAACAGACTTTAGAACAAGAAAGTATTCCCTTCAAATAAAATAAATAATAAACAATTTAAAAGCTTAACATTGGAACACCATCCTTAAAAATTGAATCATTTTTAGAAACTTTAGACATGAATATTTCCTTTAAAACTGATTACAATTTATCCAAATTCATTAAAAATAATAAATCTAAATCTTCAAAATTAAACAAATCAGAAGTTTATAAATTAAAATGTGGTAATGACAACTTTGATAAAATTTATATCGGTAGAACTTTTAGAAATTTTAAAACTAGAATTTCGATACACAAACGTAGCTATGACAACAAAAAATTAGATTCTAACTATTCAAATCATTAATTAGAAAACCAACACATTTTCGACCCAAATTTTGTAATTCTCCATGTAGTCGGTAAATCCTTGAGTTTAAATTTATTAGAGGCCCTTGAGATTAACAAAAATAAATATTCAGGTAATCTTCTTAACGACCAAATAGATATCAATCACTCTCCTTTATTAAAACTTTTTACCTAGAAGATAGCTTAGGAATGTTTGTAGTGAATGAATTTCCAGGTAATTTCTTTCAATACCTTTGTTAACATTAGTAAATAGAATTCTGTATTTATGCACTGTATATATTAAGACATTTTTATATTATTCCTTCATTCGTTTTGACAAAGCTACTGTGTTAGTGAAACGCGTCAACCAGTTTAAATTGAACATTAGTTTAAATAAATGAAGATTTAAACAAATTATATTGTTTTATTTCATCGTAAAATAATAATGTAAATATTTTCTTCATTTAAATCTAAACCAGCTTATGCTATTTACATGCAATTAATACTCATGAAAAAATATTGACAGTGACATTTGCTGAATACGGTTTGTAAAAAGATATAAATTACTCCGTGCTGTAACTGACATTTAAGTAACATTTTACGAATTAATACTTATAATTTTTTTTGTCTTCTTTATGAAATGAAAAGTAATCCCATGGTAAAAACTAAATGCTCTATCGAAACCCAAATAGCAAATTATAGGTTTTAATTTAAAAAAAATAAGTATGACCCTAAGAGCCAATGCTACTTTCAATACCAGTCATAAGCACACTAAATGAGGCAATTTGAGAATTCAAAATGATAACTTTTCATCGCTACCATGGAAATTTTACACTTTTTTTAAAAAAACTAGCTTATGAAAAATTGAAATAATTATACCACCAAAATGAGAATCGCTTTCATTATCTAAAATAATGTTTTAAATGGGAGGGCGTTAAAAAAAGAAAATGACAGGTAAAGTGATACACATTTTATAAGTGGATTATTCTGAAGTGCCTTTGCTAGAACAAAAGATTGACCTGCTCAAGGTTTTTTGAAAAAAAAGAAAAAATAATCAGTTATTTCTATACTTTTGGGACATACTGTATTCAATAATTTCATGTATGTAGAAAAATATTGGAAATATCATTTTTAAAGCTGGTATTCTAACAAGTTGTACTAAATCTCGTCAATTATTTTTTAAAATCATTATCTTTTGGCAATATGTTCATTTCCACACATAATCTCTTTAAGCTGAAGGTTCAGTTATTTTTAAATGATGCCTCCAGCATTTTCCTATTGAATGATTTGAAGGTTTTGATTCCTTTGATATTACGATGAAATTTATTCATTAGCCAGAGCAATGAATGATGTATTTTATCAGGAGCTTTGTGAATTTAAATCTCATTAATAAAATAAATAAAATTATCAATCGCGTGTCATTTTTTCTGATTATAACTAAGTATTTGAGCTCTAAATTTGAATTATGCAAATTTGAAAATAATAAAGATCATTTTAAAATAACTAAAATAAAAAAAGGAAAATTTTCAAGAAATGTTTTAGGTGTTACTAAACCCTTTATTAACATTAACAGTAATTTTTAGTTTAACATCAACGAAAGAATGTGTTAAGAAATATACGTCTGCATTATTCTCAGTTTATCATTCCGAATCCACGATTCACACCTGTACTTCAATATAGGCCTACAAACAGTATTAGATACTCCTATTTTTTAGGTGATATCTCCTTTAGAATGTTTAGTGTATTTCTATTTTTATTTATTATTTAGTTGTTAATTTCTTTCTTCAATTCACCTTTATTTTTAAGATTAGAATCTAGATATTTAACGCCCTAGTTTTGTTGTAGATCATTGTCTTCTATTGTTATATTTTTACATATATCTATTGAAATGCAATTTGTTAGCTTAATAAATATATGAGGCATATTAAACCCTTATGCAGGCGCGTCCACTTTTACGACGTCGTCGATCAAAAATCAATTAATCAATTTGGGATTATCTGATTTTTTTATATATTTTTGAGATGCATTTGAGTTTGTTTAATATGTTAACATCTTTATACCACCCCAAATGTGTTGTCAAAATATATAAAAAACATACATATTAAAATTATACAATTCTGTTCAAAAATAACCGGTTTTAAGGATTAAAACTAACTTTTCCGCATCTGTGGCCCTGAACAATATTCTATCATAAAATTGTTACTTGTATACACTTCGGGAGATGTATCGTCCTAACAAACCAAAATTTCTCCAAAAATAACCAAAAACTTAATATATCTGAATTAATAGGACCCACTGTACTCACTCTAGTCAACTGGAAATCAATAGGGTACATCTTTGAGACACCTTGAACAATATTCAATCATAAAATTGATCAATCGTATACTCTCTGGAGGCTGTACCGTGTTAAAAATCTGATAATTCTCCAAAAATGAAAAAAATTTGGTACTTCAAGTACCATAGCACCCGTTGTACTGGCCTTAGTGAGCTTAATATCGATAAGGTTCATCTTTGAGACGCTCTGAATAATATCCAATCATAAAATTGGTGACTTGTATATACTCCGGAGGCTGTATCGTGCTAACAAACTGAAACTTCTCCAAAAATGACAAAAATATCGTACTTAAAGTACTGTAGCACCTGTTGTATTGGCTCTGGTGAGCTGAAAATCAATAGGGTTTATCAGTGAGATGTCCTTAACAATATTCAATCATAAAATTGGTGACTTGTTGAACTCCGGAGGCTGTATCGTGCTAACCAACTGAAATTTGTCAAAAAATGACAAAATGTCGTACTTCAAGTACCATAGCACCCGTTGTAGTACTGGCTCTGGTGAGCTGAAAATCAATAGGCTTCATCTGTGACATGTCCCTAACAATATTCCATCATAAAATTGGTGACTTATTGCACTTCGGAGGCTGTATCGTGCTAACAAGACATGTAAGAAAAAGTGGCCGACGACAACGACGACGACTACGACATACACACAGGATTTTTTTTCTAAAAACCGTTTTTTCGTGTTGTTGATGAAAAACGTATAAATAATAATAATTTCAAAATTACAACTTTTTTGTGGTAAACCAATACTTTTCTCGCACATTAGATAGGTTGGGCGGAAAAGTAATAAACATGTATTTCCTAAAAATCGTTATTGGCCATAAAAAAACCTATCATACTAACTGAAACAATTGAACATTTGGTAAAAAAATATTAAAAAATAAAAAAAAACAACTGCAACATTTTGTTTATATATCCTTTTGCCTCGGACATACCTCACATCTGCCTTTTCTTACTGGTAACTGCGGTCTTATTTCTGGATTTTCCGCAATTCCAGAAAACCTTGCAATTTTTGGGCGAATATGTTTTGGCAAAGTTTTACATGTCGCTCTTCTAGAAATATTTTCATTTACAAGTTTGAATCCAATCTGTCGCAACTTTTAAGTCTGGATTGTTACTAAAACAAATCACGTGGCTATTTATACCGGCGATATCAATAAGTCTAAAAAAAAGAACTAACAGCCAACATCTGCATTTTCTTGAGGTACTGTAGGTACCACACATTTCATCAACGGTGTCGACGCTGGCCTTAGTTAGACTATAGAGCGTAATAATTTCTGGTTTTTTCATGTCTCCAGTGGTTGCATCTATAACGCCATCCTGATGCATCGTAAAAATAAGAATTACATTTTTTTTCTTTCTCGAAACGTAAGACACAATAGTAGTAGTGTTTTGAAAGACGAATAAACTGCTTTTTTCTTTCCTATTTTTGACATCAACAAAACTTACTTGCAGTTCCTTCTTATTTTTCCGCAATGTTCCAAAGCAAAGCTTTTTGGTAAGTATATATTCTGCTAATGGGATACTCTACCGTATCAGTTGTCTGCTGTAATATTTCGCCCAGTATGTTCAATTGGACCAACTAGGAGTTTAACAACTTCAAACTGAGAATTTGAAAGTTCATAGAGGCCTGCATGCTGTGTGCCAACATATACCTCCAATCCTAGCGTATACCAGGTTCTGCCATCACAAATGGTTTGGATCTTCAAGCCGTACTTCGCAGGTTTGCTGGGAATATATTGACGGAAACCACACCGTCCTCTAAAAGGCATCAGCTGTTCGTCTATAGTGGTGTATGCAGATACAGAATAGTGTTTTCCGCAGTTGGATGTAAACTTTTCAAACATTTCTCTAACAGGAGCCAGATGGTCGATACAACTCCTTTATGCCCTGTTTCTAATGTCCTCTCAAAGCGGAGGCATTGTAACAAGAATGAAAAACGTTTCAACGACATCGCTGCTGCAAATATTTCCACTCCTAGTCCCTTCTGGTCCCACAAATCTCAGTTTTGATGTCCACCACGATAAGAACCTGCCAATAATAACAAACCGATTACCTCTTTTGTTTCTGTTTCATCTGTTTGTCGCGCACCCCATTCTCATTGATAATGGTGTTGAATACTTGTTATATAAATATTTGTATGAACAACAACAAAAACAACCATGGGTTCTTTTGCATTTTGGGCGGTACCGATAGCTCCAGGAAGACGAGTCACTAAATTTTGAGTTCGTGTTCTAACGTTTGGTAATGCAAAGGCTCGAAGCCATTTTGTTTTATTGTCCCGTCCTATATAATATTCTTCCATGGAAACAGACAAATAGGAACTCAAGGGCTCATCATCCGAATCCGCATGATCAGTTTCCGACTCACTATGATGATCTAACTCTTCACAATAGTCTGATTCGTCCGAATCTGATTGGTCATATTCATGTTCTTCATTTCTTGCATAAATTTTTGCAGTCTAGCTTGCTCAGCCTCGTAAAAATAGCCGGCTATTTTAACACTAAAATAATAATCAATAATACATACAAATTATCAAGAAAACGTTAAAAAACTTAGCAAAACTACTTAAAATAATATAAACTAAATGGCAAATTAGAAGGTCGCACGGGGTGTACAAAATACCCCAAGCACTTTAACGCGTCTTATCTAGTGCACCGACGGATTCACACTAAAACGAGACACGGTACCCGAAGGGTATTTAGTTAAAAGGAAGGTACACAGTGGCGGCAACTGGACCCATGTCTGCACTTTCCGGTCATATGGAAATAAGAGGGCACCGTCTTCAACGGGTACCGAGAACGAGGGGTATAACTGCAAATTGATATGTGGACACCGGTATCTCGGAAGATCACCTCTATCGTGTTCCTGATGACTCGCCAATTCAACTGGTTGCTCTCTATGCTGGGCATTGCTATTTTCTCAACGTGGGATTCCAGCACATGATCTCGAAGGCTTCGTATCGCTTCCCACACATTCCGGTAGGTGCATCGATCTGGAAATTCGTTTCTAGTTGCCAGGTAGAAGACGTCACGCGAACTGTGTATGAGTCTCAGTGTTCTGCCAGGGGCTGGCATCTGATCTTTTAATTTTTCTAATTGCCCAAACTTCTTTCGAACGATGGTTGCCAACCCTCGTGCGTGTTTGTTACTGGTGGAGATGCTATGTACCAGTGAATACTCTTCTGAGAGCGTGAACAAATACTGTCCTTGTTCTGTAGTGACTCCGTACCTAGCTTTCCCGATACCTCCATATGCGCACATAAATTCTTCTAAGGTTGGATCAGACTTTTGTTGTATATGCGATAAATGACGTCGTTGATCCTCTTCTTTATTAAGTACGGACGTTCCCATTATTTCTGTAATTTTGTAGAAAATCATTTTCTCGCTGAAGGATTTTCGTCACTCCCAGATGACCTCCCGATGGACTGACGTTTCACTTTCTCAGTACCTCTGCTACTCTCGTTCTCGTGATAACTATCTGTATTCTCTTCTCGAAACCATCATCGTTTTCAAGGACTCTTTTCAACAACTCTTCTTCCAGGACGAGGTAGTCCCACTGAGCCCAATATGCTTTGAGTATCGGTGAAAATCTTCACACTTCTTGCCAGGTAGGTCGCCGATTTACTTCCTTCCATTGCCGAATCTTCTTTAGGTGAGGATCATTTTCCTGATCTTCTCTGATACTGGTAGGTGACCATTCTTCGTTGACTTTCGTAACTCTTGCAACTGCAGCTTCCTTAGATTATTATGACTCGTTGCAGTGCGAATAGTCTACAGGACATGGCCTAAGCAGAGAGTCGGCGTTTTGGTGATTCACATAAGCTCGATGTTCGCCCCTGCCTAGTTTCCCCTGTGACTGGAGTTCTTAAGCTGCAGGAATCCTGGGGCGCTTAGACGGACTGCGTGCGTGCTCTAGCTCGCCACACTTCCGGTGTTTGATCTTCTTCGGCTTCTTGCCTACCATACTCTTTATCAAGTTAATGATCTGGTCCAGTCTGCCTACGTTAACTTCTTCTTGCATGGTCATAACTTTGTTGTACCGCGAATCCTTCGTAGCTGCTTTATATTTAAGAGGTTCTTGGTTTGCAGGAGTCGTAGTATGCTTACACGAACTGCGTACATGCTCTAGCTCGCCACAGTTATAGCACCTGATCTTCTTCGGCTTCCTGTCTACCACACCTTTCAACAAGTTGAGGATCTGATCAAGTCTATCTTCGTCACTTTCTTCCTGCATGGTCCTACCTTTGCTGTATCCCGAAGCCATCGTGGCTGCTTCATATTCAAGAGCAGCAGTCAATGCATCGACCAATGTTTTGGGATGGGCTAATCGAAGCGTCACCTACATATTTTGGTCACATAAGCCGTCAATAGAGGCCTGGATCCCCAAACATTCCATCATGTTCTCTGGTGCTGATGGATAAGCAAATCGAACTAGTCGGGCAATATCCAGTTCATACTCTTGAAGGGTTTCGTCACGTTTACGCCTTCGGTTCTTCAGCTGGAATCGGTACAAATGTTTTCGTTGTTCGTGAGCGTATCGCATGTCCAACCTCTTCTACAGCTGCTAGAAGTCATCCAATTCTTCCAGAGGTATCGTCTGAGAAGCGCGATGGTTAAGTTTACTGCCTCCTCCCTGTCGGACCAATTATTCACTCTAGCGGCTGCTTCAAACTGTTTTACGTAATTACTTTCCGTCGACCGTTGGGGCCTTAACTCAGGTAATACTGCAAATGTCTTCTACCTTGGGAAGTATTTCTGGCTTGCAAGGTTTTATTTGTTTGGTATTCTTTTCTTCTGCTGGCGTGTTTTGAGTTCTTATATCTGCCATCTTTCTTTCTATCTCCTTGATTTTATCGTCCACAGTTGTCATCTTATACTCAATCTTCTCGTCCATCGTTGACATCTTATTCTCGATTTAGAGACGAAATTTCATTTTCAACGTCCGCGGCAATGTCGTTTTTCACTAATAAGATATAGGCAGATATATCGTTCTTCATAGCAGAAATATCGTTTTTTGTAGCAGATATATCATTTTTCACTTCGTTGAAATCGTCTCTTCCACGGCAGAAACCACGAGATTAAAGTGGAAGCCTCGTCATTGAATAAAAATGTTCCAGTGCCACTTGGAGTCTGTCTACTAATTCACTCCTCTTACCGGACGTTTCCAGCTCGTGATTTTCCGATTCTTCCGTCAGCTCTGTCACTTTCAGGTCACTCAGTCTCTTGGCCATTTTTATGAACCTATTATTACCCCACACCTGACACCAATGTAATGTTTTTCTTATTTATTTAAAAGTTTTTATTCAGACGGGTATGATAAATTTATACGCACCTTAACTATTCACTATATTCACTCACACTCATTTATACAAACATATAAACACTTCACTACTGTTTATTTACTTAGACTTAATTTATATATTTACTTGTTCACTGTTTATCTCACGAGATTAAATTATAAACTGACATCCCGCTGGTCGTTAGACTTTATATATTAAGTGCATTTTATTCCCGAACCTTCTAGATTGCGACTCATAAAAACAATTATCTCATTTGAAATATCTCGTCAAGACAGGTCACAAAAAATAATGGTGAACAGGTTGAAGAAAGCCCTGTGCATTCGCCATAGACAGAGTCGGATTCAGGGACTACACCAGTGTACAATTTTGTAACATTAAGATAGTGATTAGTTTTACGCACTCATAAGTAATTATTTCATGTAATTAAATTTTTTAATAAAATTAGTTTCGGGTACGTACCTATGTAAATATTGGTCTTTGATATTGGTGTTCTTTGATAAACATTTTTTTAATAATTTCATTGATATTCTTCGTATGTAACTTCCCCTAATCTCTGATAATAAATACTTTTGAAGTGAATTCAAACTACAGATTGATTCTTTTTGACATATCCAATGAGAGAAGAATGCATTCAATAAATAAATAAAGACAACTTCCATTTCATTGGATTTTTTTATGTCGATCTTTAGTCTACGATTTGCAAATTGTCCCAAATTGCTATATTTTTTATTTTTTTGTTTGAATTGGCAGATTCTACTGGATCATCTGCATATAGGTATATTAATTCATATACAAAGTCTCAATCAAATTGAAACGTGAGAATAAAAATTTAGCGTTTTGTCCTTGTCTATCGAGTTAATGGTAAAAAAAGATTTAAAATTGACTATTTGAACTTTATTTAAAACAAATTGTTATGAAACAGATAGAAACTAATCAAAAAGAGTGTCTCCTACTTGAACGCAAACACTCGCATGATCTATCAATTAATAACGAACTCTGTAGGATGTCCTCGTCTATAAGTGGCACAGCAGAGTGAATATGACTTACTGCATCTTCCGGTCTCTCAACAGATTCAGAGTAAGCCTTTCCTTTTAAGAATTTCCGGAAGAAAAATTCTAAAGGATTTAAATCTGTTGATGTAGGAGGCAGTACGAGTCCACCTCTTCCAATCCAGCAGTCAGAGAATTTTTGATTAAATACAGCTCTCACTTATCTATCATAATAAGCAGGAGCACCATCAGTTGGAAGAAATGACTCCATCTACTTGATAATGGAACTTTATCGAGCAATGAAAGTGATAAATTGTCATTTGATAAATTTAAATACGATTTTTAATTAGGTCAGGTAATTTTTTTTACATCTGGGTGCCGTCGATTTAAGAATTTTACTGCATAACTGTTCTGTAGCTGCAGCATTGGCAATATCATTATACACACCTAATATTTTAATTACATTCAATTTTTTAAACAAATGACCGTATATAATATACTTACTCGTATACTAATAATGACAGAAGCTTACATATTAAATTTTAGATCTTTGTTTTTATCAATTACTCGGTAACCAACGCATAAAACGATAATTTTTTTCTTATGATTTAATTTGTTTTAGTTCTTGATTCATATTCGGAAAAGGAGGGGCGTCAATTTTAAGACCCTGTATTCAATAAAATATTCATGAAAAGGACTTATATTTATATAAAATGAGTATAGTACATGATATGTATCCTAACATATTATATTGACATTTGTTATTTCATTAACAGATTGAAAGGGAGGAGAGGGAGTTATTAGCAGCCAAAGCACAGCAAATAAGTTTACATGAGGTTCTGAAAAAACAAATCAGGGCAAAAGAACTTCTTAAAGCCGAAGAGAAAAAAGTAACCATAGAAGATGAAATTGAAATAGCTAACCTTAACGAAAAAATGCGTTTGGAAAAAATGGAAGGTGAGTATTTTACAAATATTTTTTACTATTGTGAAGGTATTTTCGTGAATATTCTTCATGGAACTCTGTTTCGTATTTATATATAGCTATGATGTTATGAATTCTGTCTTCAAATAGTTATTTCAACTCTATTCTGTATTTCACGAATAGAACAAAGCCCAAACTACAGCGACCGGCCCTATCTAGGAAACCATATGTCCTATAACTTTGGGAAAAAAAATTCTTATATCAAACTAGACACGGAAAAAGTGTTTTAGAGTTCGTAGTTTTTAGCTAGATAGCACAAACTATCATATACAAAATATAATTGCGTAAAAAATATACACTGATTAACGTTAGTAATAATATAAATAACTTTTGGAGTTCTGGCTTGCAAGGGCAACGATTGTTGAAACGGTCATAGTCCGACCATGCCGAATAGATTTAGGATTATCCACAGAAGGTCTTATAGGGGAAAGCGATTGAACGGTTGAGAGCCTTTAAGAACTCCATTACAATCTACTAGCCATCGCTCGATTAACGGTTTGTTTATTTTTTTTAATTAAATGTTGTACAGGGTTTTTCATTATATATGGTCCCTTCCATATCTCACTTATTATTTGTTACAATTAAAAATATCTCAAATAAGAGTTGAATGGTTATTAAAGTAGTTTTTAAAATCCAACAAAAATATTATACAGAATGTCCCAAAAAAGAGGGTCGGAGCCAAAGTGTTCTTTCTTAAATGGGACACCCTATATATTTTTATATTTTTAAACTGTTCACTTCAATCCGAATTCAACAATATATAATTGTTATAGTCTAACCTTAACAGTTCAGAAAATATATAGGACACAGTAAGATGTAGTAATCTATCGATCGGAATTCAGTAAATTTATTTACAAAATAAAGTAATCTAAGTAAGCCCAAATAAAACTATAAATATTGTTCAAAATGACCCCCCATATGGCCAATGCATAGTTGGCGTAAATTCTCTAAACATTTACAAATAATATCAGCATTTAAGTTATTAATTTCGCCTTGAATCTTTTCCTGAATTATCTCAAGATTGTTATTTTCGCCAAAGTTAACTATATCTTTCAGCATCCCCCACAAAAAAGAATCTAAGGGAGTTAGGTCGGGGCTATTAGGAGGCCATAGAGTTGTCCCATTATTTCCAATCCACTCTGGAAACTGATTGTTGGGATGATCTTGGTGCCAGATCATAGTATTTAATTGGTCAGCTGTAAATTAATTTTCTAGTATTTCATTTATTTTGAGTATTATGCAGTTTAGGTAAGTTCATCCTGTTAACTTATAATTGAAAAATATTGGCCCAACCACTTTATTCTGGAATATTCCACACCAAACTTTAATTGATTTCCGTCCATATTTCTTTATTTGTTGCACTTTCCGCTGTCTTTGATTTTTATTTTCCCATGAACGTCTATTTTTTCTATTAAACACGCCAGCTGTAGAAAAACTGGATTCATCTGTCCAACAGATTTTCTGAAGGATATCTGGAGTTTCATTCAAGCGACGAAGCATTTCCTGACAAAATATTAACCGTTTCCGTTTGTGCAATTCAGAAAGAGCCTGCACGGGAAGTATCTTATATGGTTTATAATTGTGTCTTTTCAGAGTCCTAAAAATTTTCATAGGATGTTTTTGTAATATATTGAAGCTGGTTACTAACGAGTCTTCAGAGTTTTCTGCAAAAAAGTAGTAGCGCAAAAATTATTCCTTCTTATTCAACTACCATAAAATTCGAAGAAATATATATTTTTTTACCTTCAAAATGCAGAAGTGTATCTAAATCATCCTCCTCATTCACGTTCGTTTTTTCCTAGAAAAGTTCTTAGTTGTCATTACATGCTGGTATATTCTGTTGAACGTATTTTTGCTAGGCGCATGCCGATTTGGATATAATTCCATAAATTCTCTCCTTACATCTAATTTGTTATTATTATTTTTTACAAATAGAGAAAATGTTTCTATCTTTTCATCATCTGTATACCGCATTTTCCAAACTATCAAATACAATGTTTGATAATGGTGTAAATAACTACTTGTCAAATATGACAATGCTTTCATTGTCCGTTGTTTATAGTTGGTTTTCATCCCACAGAAAACGATTTTTAAATGAATATACTTTCTGAACTGTTAAGGTTAGACTATAACAATTATATATTGCTGTATTCGGATTGAAGTGAACAGTTTAAAAATATAAAAATATATAGGGTGTCACATTTAAGAAAGAACACTTTGGCTCTGACCCTCTTTTCTGGGACATCCTGTATAATATTTTTGTTGAATTTTAAAAACTACATTAATAACCCTTTAACTCTTATTTGAAACATTGTTATCTGCATCAAATAATAAGTGAGATATAGAAGGGTCCATATATAATGAAAAACCCTGTACTCTGGCCAAGTGTAAGCACATGTGTAATTGATGACTTGGTCCTCGATATAACCCAGTTACTTTTCATTTAGGTTTTTTATTAGTTCATAAACAATTTGATGACTTAGTAGTTGTTATAATCCAGTAACGTAATTTTTTTTCATCTTCTTAAATTATATTAATTGTTAGAAACGGTCCATACATGTTGATGGTAAAACCCTGATAACTATATTATTCAGTATCATCTGTCAATCACTTTGTCACTAGTTACTTTTTGTCACCTGTTGTAGCGAAAATAAAACTTATTGGTAAGTTGCGAAACCTGTTTTCTTTCTTGGTTCCTATTTATTTGCTAGGTTTAGGATAGGACGAACCTTTAGGCCAAACAGAAACCTGGCTGGCGCCCATTATATGATAACATCCCGGATAGTTTTGTAGTACTCCCTCCCACTCACAGACTATGTGAGCCGATATTGATAATAATGATATTGAAATAAATGTTCTTGGATACTATGCAGCTTATCCTGAAGCATCATTACGTTGTGGTACGAGAGATGTTGGTGTAGAAATGGTATCCATTCAACGAATTTTAAAAAAGCATAAGTTTCATCCATCCAAGTTCAAAGTTTAAAGGAAACAGATTAAAATAAAAGAAGAGAATATTTGTGTTGGTAACGGGTCAAGAAGATAATGAATATTTGAAGAATATTATATGGTGCGATCAAAATTTAGGAAAAACGGAATGTAATAGGTACAATTCGCATTACTGGAGCGATCAAAATCAACACTTAGCAACAGTACGTGGTTTTCAAGAGCGATGGGAGTTCAATGTCTTTTGTGTGATCAGAGAGACAGGTTGTATCTCTTCATTTTTATGATGGAAACTTAAATGGTCAGAAATTGTGGTAACATTATTTTTAATTTTTTTATTTGATAATAAACATTTTTTCAGTTCAAAGATATCTTGACATATTGAGAGAATTAAAAACAAACTATTTAGATCGTTTACTATCGCATGAATTTAGAAAAACATTTTTGTCCTTTTAGGTGACCTTCTCGATTACCAGATTTAACACCTTTAGATTTTTTATATAGGGCTACATGAAAAATGAAGTGTATCCCCATCCCCTAACAACAAAATAAGATTGTGAACGTAGAATTCTAAATGCATTCAATTCTCTTCCTGCAGCAATGAATAGGCGTGCAAAAAACGAAGGTATGATAAAAAGGGTTACTAAATTCTTGGCGGTACAAGGACGAAATTTGGAACACTTGCTATAAGCTCTTATAATTTACGTATGATGTGGAATTATATTTAAAAAACACTGTCCACTTATAATAGCAATATACGGTAAAATTAAGTAACATTTCTATTTTATTATCATGATTATAACAGGCTTCACTCTCTTAACTTTTGCTTGAAAAAACCAAAGTCGTGTAAATATAGATAATCTTCATTGTTTGATTCCAAACGAGCCGTTTCTATCACTGTACGATGCGATTGACTTCAAATAATGACAATCAATACTATTTAAATAAGACAGATATATACACAGCTTGCTAAAATAAAAGAATAAATACCACGCAATAATAAGGCTAATTAATATTTTAAATACATGTTAATATCTCAAAAACGCTTAGGATTGGGAATAGGGAAGTTAAAATAAACTGCCCTTATATTCGGCCCTAGAATTAAGTAAAAGAATAAAAATATGGTTGTTGCATTTGAAAAAATTAAGATCTTTGACATTTTTGAACTTTTCATGATTATTTAACAACCCTGTATACAAAAGAAAAGTTTTCGACATGTCAGCAATTACCTTGATCGTCCTGTCAATCTCCCCGACATGATGTTTTTTATTTGGGTTATTGAAGATATTCACACAGAATTTTCAATAAAGATCCTGCACCTATCAATTTTTTATTAAAATGATTAATATCTCGATAAGTATAAGTTTTAGATATAAATAGTAGGAAAAAAACTCAATTGAAAAAAAAAATAGAAACAATACAATAGGTTTATTAATTTACAATTTCTGAAATGAAATAACGAGGTACCTACTATTTAGTAAAAAAAATAATGAGAAAGTTGAGAAACCCAGCACCCGTAAGGTCCAAAAAATCCTGTCTCCAAAATGTTGTGGAAATTCACAATGCCGTAGTATCGAGAGCTCCACATCTCAGCTATTGATAAACTCCAGCATTCAAGTAATATTGAGTTAATTCCTAAATTATGAAAATGTTGATGACTCCCGATATTCCGGACTCCAAAAGACCGATTCCGGTGATAACGCAAAAATTTCGGCCAAAAAGAAAAATTTGGTCTGTCCTACAAAAACTTGCTTCAGAAACTCAAGGTCAAGCTACGCGTTTTCGATTTGGTATTATAGTTGTAGGTCGAAATTCTGTATAGTGACTAATCGCTCTTACTGTCCATAAAATCAGTTGCAGAAGCGAACTTCATGAGCGCATCATTTTTGAAAGGTTCTTAATAGTCCTAAATAAAAAATAAATAGAAAATGTTCTTGTACGCTCTGGCGTTTAAATTTGAGAGAATAGAAATACGAAGTTATTATGTATATACAGGGTGTTATAAAAAATAATACACATTTTTAAGGATGAGCTATAAATAAGGTGTATAGTAGATCATAATAACGTTTTATGCAACGATCATGTAATTATGGTAATTAATACAAGAGCGAGCCTCTTGTAGCATACGCAGCTAAACATTTTTTACAGTCTGTTGTTTTCGTGCAACTTAGTTTTTCACTCCGGCCCAAATACGCTCTATCGGGTTTAATTCGCAGTGGTAGGGCTTGAGTCTAAGAACTGAAACGTTAAATTCTTTTGACATTTCATCAACTATATATTTTATATTATTGGCTCTATGTTGCCGCACCAGGGATAATAATTCAGTTTTTAACATTATTTCTTCGTGCGGAATACGTTTACTTGCCAGCGAATCCATTACGACTAGCTGAAGTAGGTATGTGCTCCAGACGGCGTCTGGTATGAAGCATTATCCATAATTATTACCGAACCGGGAGCCACTTCTGTTAATATTGACTTAAACCATGCTTCAAATCTGTTACCATCCATCTCTTCATGGTAATCACCAGATTTTTTGACTTGAAAGTCAATAAGCCTTCTTTCACAAATCCTTCTCACTGCCGATATGTGCAATAATGAGTCTGCACCTTTTCCCAGAAGTAGCTTTCAAACCGGTAGACCAACCCTCCATAAAGGCTTGTCGACTGCTTTGAATATTCAAGTCCTGCCATACTTTTGATTCAGTGTGACCTTCGTTAACCCAAGTTTCGTCAAGATAATAAATTCATCTTCTTTCGTTACGAAACTGTCGTATCTGCTTTATATAGTTCCTCCGCCATTGAACAATTTCATTTCGTTCCACTAAAGGACTTTGTCAGCTTCTTTTCAGGTAACGAAAGTTCATTAGTCTTAAAGTCCTCCTTAAAACTTTATTGCTGATGTTTGGTAACGTTACATCTGCTTCTATAGCTTTACTAGTTTTTGTTAATGTGGGGATTTAATTTTTAAATAAAACGAATGAATCAGTCTATGTACAGCGTTACGTGTTTGGTCGTCTAAAACAATTTTCTTTCTTCCTCTAGTTTCCTGCTTACAATTTTGATTTCCTTCTCTTGTCAGCGTCCCTTCTTGTACATTTCTCATAATTTTATATATGGTACTCTCTTAAACCTTTATTAAATAACTGCACAGAGCAACAGTATCGTTAACGCTTAATTCTTTATCCCTGGTACGTAACCCTTCATAAACATTTAAAATAATAATTTTCTCTTCTCTTAATAAATTTGAACGACGCCGAGTCAACTTAGTCGACGAAAAATCGAATTCTTATATTCTGGCTTGTGGTATCCACCCGGTCGACCGACCGTTCTTTTAAGGTTCAGCGAACGAAGTGCTAGAGTTTAGGTATAAACGGATTCGGAAACATCTCCAATGGATGAAAATTTTTGCCTCAGGCCTTTATTTATTAAATTCTATTGTTTAATTAAAATGTGAAATGACCATTTGAGGTTATTTTTCATTGGTTTTATTTAAGGTTAATTTTCTTGGTAACCCCTACTTCTTCTTATTACTTTCAAATGCATTTAAAGACAGTTATTATGACCTCATAATGAAAAAAAAGAGATAGCGACAAATAACATTAGTTAGGACTTATTTTGATATCTGATAGTTGTCATTTTTAAAAATCTTGACACTTCCCAGACAGCACTCACATGTTCTATGAACATTTATAGAAGCTTTTACTGAATGTACATATATTCTATGGATCTCTTCACAAGAGACATGTCATATTCTAAGAACATACCAAGAACTATGATATGAGAGAGAAACTCTGATTCTATAAAGGAGCTATGAACGTCCTTCAGAATATTATCAAACCTTCTTAGAATATTCTACAGTATTATTTCAGGAACATTCTCAAAATATCTCCTACAAATATTCTATGGAGATTTTCCTCTAGTTCTAGAAGTGTTCATTACACATTCATCCTGTCATCATCAGGCAGGATTTATGCAGCTCAAATTTACACCAATCTAAACTCCAACTCTAAGGAATTGAGGAAGCTGATTGGTGTTCATCTTCAAACTTATTAATGGTATTGATTTCCTAGTTGGAGTTTAGTTTTATGTAAATTTATGCTGCATAAATCTAGCCTAACATGATTTATCAGACATGGCACCTATATTAAACTGGGATACAATTTTTGATGTTTTGCCAAATTCAACAACTATTGGTCTATGCTTTTGAATAAAAAACAAAATGTTAGTTATGAGCATTAAGCTCATTAATAGTTAATGAGGAGAAATGAATAATTTTTATTATTGAAGGCAAATATCAGAAACTAATCGACATTTCATATTAATAAAATACATCAGTAATAGTAAAGATTTATTTCCAGAAAGACTCAGATGAGTCATTAATAAAATAACAAACATTTCAAACATAATAAAATTAAAAATATATCCAGATATTTTTCAAATAAAGGAAATATTCACAAAAAATAATTTCCGAGTCTTTCCCTCTCCTTCTTTAGCCTTCACTAACCAGCCATTTATGGCAGATTCCACATCAGACTCTGTGATAGTCTTTCTGTGTATTTTCATCACAGATTCTGAAAGACGAGAAAAAATTCCAATAAATTATCTAGAAAACTGAATAATTTTCAATATAAGAAGTTCTCAAACATAATTAAAATGAATTACCAGGCAATATACTATAGTTAGTTAAACCACAATATATTCAGTATTCTCACCTTTCACTACATTTAGGGCAGAAAAATTCTCTTTTTTTTTTAATCCAAGCCAACTGTACTTCATTGCCAGTACATTTGCAATTAACTTCTCCAGCAATCGTTTTTGTCATGAGTTTGTGATTTGACCCCCCAATTATAGATAACTCGTACGCCTAAAACATCCCAAGCATAATATACCTAAATAATACATAATATATCAGCAACATATGTTGTTATTCAAATAATTGTCTACATAAAATAAAGCAGTTGATCTCACCACTTTTGTGTATGTATCCAAATCTTTCAATTCACCAATAGTTTTAAGGGGAAAATTGAACTAATCATAAATCGATTCTTCAGTTTGCTGGGTTTCATCACCATTGATATTATTTTTGAATAATTTTGCGAAATCTTCTGTGAGTTGGTCTAGTTTAAAATGTATTATAGACATTTGTCTAAGTATTTGTCTTTTGAAGTTCTCATCTGAAAGGTAGTAGGTGATTTGGTAAAAGGTATATAGTGCAAAAATACAGACCAGAAAATACTTTATAGATATCTCTTTCATTGGTCACAGAAGCAGCTGAAAATTAACACTCAATACAATAACGCTGCAAAGCTAATTATTAAATAAAATTAAAATATTTAACTAATAAACTGCACCAAAGCTGGGCTAACAAATATGAAACGCCATTCATTAATGGAGGTTGATGTCAAATTTCAAATATACGATAATAATCCACAGAACATTCTGACAAACGTTCGAATCATATTCTAGTCTCAAACTCAAGAATATACTATAAGATACTGAATAAACTAGTGCTATGGATATTTTCTAAGAATATTCTAAAGATATTCGCACCAATAATATTATAAGAATCTACCATTTGGAATATAATAAGAACATTAACAGAAAGACATTCTGTGAATATTCTAGATGTTCTACAACAATTCGTGGAATGTTCTGTTTGAATACTCCGAAGGATGAACGTTCAGAAAGTAGTTAACACATTCTAAGAACGATATGTGCTCTCTGGGTTTCATTATCAGCCATCGAGTAGTTTTGATATTAATTATAAATACTTAATCCGTGGTTGTATGTTTCATTTGCATTTATTATTATTTTGTTGGATAGGGAGTGTTTATATTTCATTATTTTGTTCATGTCATTTAAATGTACATTAAACTGAAATTATTGCTTAGAAGTCTATTTATACGCCACACTCTGGCGCTTCCCTACTCGTTTTCAATTTTGTTTATTATTGTCTCTGCACGTTTTTAGAGAAATTATGTTAGTTAATTTGTCTTGACAACATAATAATAAGTAAGAATGTGTCAAAAACTAATGTAATGGACCATAATAAAACAAAATTTACTAAAATAACAATTTACATAACGGAAAATATCATCTAATTCTAAAAATTCAAAATTTCGCCTTGTTATGTTACACCAGGAATTGGAAGAAACAGTTTGATGAACGAATGGACCATTACAATTGGTTAAAAGGAAAGTTAACGATAATTCATACATACATTTACTAACAGTGGTAAAGTAAATATGCATAACAGCCACGACTTTTCAGAAACCAACCTATATTGGCAAAGGGAATTACGAAATCACCAAAATCGTTGGAGTCTAAGCGATTGGTGGGGTATTTTTAATGGAACGGTTATAGGACCTTTTTTCTTTGAGATTACCCTAACAGGGGAATTTTAACCGAATGATGTACCAACTCTCAAAACAAATTAGACATGTGGTATCAACAAGATGGTTGTCCAGTGTATTATGCAGCCGATGTCCGGAAATATCTAGATATTTTTAAATAAGTGGATTGGACTAAGAAATATTTTCCCATAACCATCAAGGTCACCAGACCTGTTTATACTATTTAAAGATATTTAACTAATGAGAACAAGAGCTAAAATTATTTCTGGTAACTCAACAAAATGACAACCAATTTGTTATTTTCGTAGTTATTAGCAACAATGACTTTCTGGTGCTCACATTACTTACATTAAAAAGGTTTTTTTCGTTACTTCCCTTTTCCATATCCCAATAATTTTCAAACAAATACATATAGTTTTCACTATAATTGTGTTGTCTGAAGATGGAAGAGTCAGCTCAAAAGAAACAGAACACCCCGTGGAAATAATATTAGTATGGACCAACGGGGTACATTTTCAACTTAACATCTTGAAATAAACTTTTGTCGTGTAAAGCTATCGAAGAACGAGATATTAGGTCATGCGTTACTTTTTGAACACACTGTATAAATTCAACTCCAATAGTATTCCAAACACTGTATACATGTAGATAAAAATTTGCTTGAGTAGTTCACTAGAATATTCAAGATATTCCAATGTATGTTATATTATATACATTTCGAATGAAACCACAAAAATGACCCAGGCAAGCCCAAAAATATAGTTAAATTTGAAAAGTCCCAATTCAATATCATATTGTTTCTAATTTTTTTATGGGGAAAAACCGAGCCGAAAACTATTTTGAATATATTACTAAATTTATGGTCACGTTTTTAGAATTGAAAAAGAAACGAAAAGACGCAGATTCACTTCGTCAAGAACTGCTTGATCAAATACATACTCACCAAGATATTCTAGAAAAACGAAAACGAGAAGAGGATGCAATTGATCAAGCATTTGTTCATTTGAGCCAAATGGAAATGGAGAGAGAATTGGCAGCTTTTGAAGGTAACTTCTTTTAAAATAGTAAACAATTATTAGTTGAGATATTCACTTCATTTATTTAATTAAAACATCATATTATTTCCGAGCTTACAAAACCGATGTTTTTGCAAACATTCAAGTAGCTTTGTTGAGAACCCAACCAGTGACCAAATGACTCTAAATATGGCGAATTTCCTTGCTAAATCATTTTGTTTATTCCTTGCGTTTGAACAGACCGGTAAGATGAAGTCTAGAAAATCTTGTAAGACGCAGCCTCAGAACTTCAGCAATCCAACGATTAGGAACAAATTGGTCCTAACAGGAGGAAAAACCTTTAAATTGCTCGGGTATGTTGAAACCACGTACTAATGCTGACGTTTATAAATGAATTAGGAGAATCATTGACAAAATATAAATTATTTTGATCTATTTCAAAAGTAGTAGAATGATGATTTTCATCACCCCATCTTTGAATATTGAAGATTTCAAAACTAGTTTAATAAGAAGACAACTGTAGGCATACATATTGATCAGAAGAATGGAACAGATCATTTGAAAAACTTCACCTAGAAGATTGATGAAATACTACTCGTTTCCAAGTTGATGCAACTGCCCTCTATACTTACGCAGAATTTGAGTGGCATATGTAATTTAATTTGTTCACAGTGGTTAATTTGGTTGGTTGTATTTAGTGTGCTTCATCATTTTTTCAATGGGTATAAATCTTGAACAGAGAAACAGTCTTAAATTCAACATTGCAAATGGAATTTCGTACATGAGGCTCACAAAAACTTCAAATTTGTATAAAAAAACTAACGCGTCCCTTAATGAAACTATCATTGCGTGCAAATTTCTGACGAAAACTCGAATAACCTAATTGAACAATCACCGTATTACCCATGCCCCTGACTTTTTTTCGAAATTTGGATCAAATCTTCAAGGCTTTTTGTAAATAGAAGGCAGGAAAGGGAATAGTATTTCAGAAAAAATTCAGCTTGTTTTGAATTTGTTATGATATCCCACAACCACAGGAAAAATTTATTGATGAGAAAAATTTGGGGTGCACACTTATCCATCTAATAATAATTATGATTGATATTCATCTTAGCAGATTGGGTCTGCATCACATAAACAAAAGATTAAAAACATTTCTTCAAAAAGAAATATATCATTGCATATTTAAAATAACTTATTATTCACATTATATTGAACGAAACTGTTTTTTAGATAGAAAAATATGATTTTGCGTACCTAAACTGTTCTATTAACGAATCAACCTATATACCTGTGCACTGAAAATTACTTCTATTGTTTATAACAATTATTCATTTTTTGATAAAGGTTGATTTTATAATAATTTGATACACTTTCTATTGAAGAATCCGTTTCCCAAATGAAGAAAGAAACTGCAATGTATAAAGAACACCTAAAAGAACTGGAAGCCGAAAGAAAAAAAGAAGAAGCGGAACTGAATGCACTACTAGAGGAACATAGACAAGCAATTCAAAAGAAACAGGATGATGCAAAATGCAAGATTGTTGAGGCTAAGAGAGCTTTACAGTGTGTAAGTGTAAATTGTAATATTTAATAATTTATGTATAGATTTTGAACTGTCTTAATTATTTAATATTGAAATTTCACTACAACAAGTAATCCCACAAAGGCATACACCATGGTCATGTTCTTGGTTTTGAGAAGGGAGCCTTCACCAAAAAATAGCCAATAAATTGAACTTAGACCGGGCGAGTAAGGTTCTTCGGTCACATGGAGACTTAGCATGGGCCATAAGCGACAATTTGCTACAAACAAACAAGTATATATTCAGTGCATCACCTCTTTTCATTATCAGGATATCATAACATGCGAAAGTGAAATAAAATATGTGTTTCTGTCTAACACACCGATAACGTTTTCTGCATTTTCACGTTGACTATGAGGTAATTGTCGCTCTACATTGGAATTAAATGAGGACTGTATTCTGTTGTTTTGAATAAGGAATAGTTTGTGGACACTAGACATGTTTAACATGTAGATTGAATGAAGATAGGCGATAAATAAAAATGGATCGAATTACGGTTCTCTAGGAAATCGATTTATTGAGACCACATGAATGACAGGCGGTCCTTAGACTAACAGACACAATGAGAAATATTTTACTCTTTCACCCACCTCATCTAAGATGCGAGAAAAGTATTGTTTTTTTAAAGAAATTAACTGTCTCGACCCTTACTTCGTGGAATCTGCTCATATTAGTAAATTCCACAATATAATAAAAGTTATTGAAAATTCTAAAAAAATGACAATTGTTTCGATAAATCAATATCATCGTCCGAATGACAGAAGCTACATTTGATGCCTACCTAATGTTTAGTAGTTATTTTTGGCTAGACCAAGAAGTGACCTAACTTGTGATTGACTTAATATATGTTAATAGAAAAAAGAAGAAGATGTGATATGAAAAATATTGAAGCTTAGATATTATTAGCCCTATGGTGATATCCTGGATATCATTTTTCCAATTAAGATCAGTATAACTGTGCAATTATATAGGAAACCAGGAAAACTATATCTGCTGATCTTTATAATTATCACTTAAGAAGACAGTTTATTAGTGGAGAACTCCCTAGATTTAACTGTTAATTGACAACTTCATATTGTGGGTTTCTTAAATGTGTTCTAATTTCCAATTCTTCAAGGAAATCCAGTTCTTGTTTCTTTTTACAAATATGCAGCACTTCTAGTTTTGTGTTAGGTGTCAATGAATGATTGATGTCAAGTAGATGTTTTGCGTAGTGGGATTTATCTGGTTGTTTTAATCTGTATGCTCGTAAGTGTTCACTGTATCGGATTTCAAAATTCCTAAGGGTCTGACCCAAATAGACAGCATTACATTCTGGATATTTGAGTTTATATATACCTGACTTCTTTAATAGTGGTATTTTTGTTTTTACATTTAACAATTTTGTACTAACGTTACTTTTTGTTTTGAAAGAAATTGTTGTATTCGTTGCTGAAGATATTATCTTTGAAATATTATTAGAAATATATCCTGCATATGTGATGGTTTTATAAGTTTTTATTTCATCCGCTTGTTTAGGAAATATTAGTTGTAATGCCACGTTTTCCTCTTTTTTACTAATTAGCTTTTTTATCATATCTAATGGATAACCGGTGGATGTTGCTATTTGTCTAATTGTATTAATCTCTCTATCAAAATTACATTTGTTCATAGGAACTGAAAAAGCTCTATGTATCATTGAATTATATGCCGCTAGTCTGTGTGACATAGGGTGATTGGAATTGAATGGAATTGTCACATCCGTCTGTGTTGGTTTTCGGTAAATTGAATAATCAAGTACATTATTAACTGTTGAATTTTTAAATCAAGAAAATTGATTGAACTATTTTCTTCAATTTCTAATGTAAATTTAATTATTGGGTGTAAATTATTGATGTGGTTGAAAAATACATCTAGCTCAATCAATTTTCTTGATTTAAAAATTCAAAGAGTTAATAATGTACTTGATTATTCAATTTACCGAAAACCAACACAGACTGATGTGACAATTCCATTCAATTCCAATCACCCTATGTCACACATACTAGCGGCATATAATTCAATGATATATAAAGCTTTTTCAGTTCCTATGAACAAATGTAATTTTGATAGAGAGATTAATACAATTAGACAAATAGCAACATCCACCGGTTATCCATTAGATATGATAAAAAAGCTAATTAGTAAAAAAGAGGAAAACGTGGCATTACAACTAATATTTCCTAAACAAGCGGATGAAATAAAAACTTATAAAACCATCACATATGCAGGATATATTTCTAATAATATTTCAAAGATAATATCTTCAGCAACGAATACAACAATTTCTTTCAAAACAAAAAGTAACGTTAGTACAAAATTGTTAAATGTAAAAACAAAAATACCACTATTAAAGAAGTCAGGTATATATAAACTCAAATGTCCAGAATGTAATCCTCAGGAATTTTGAAATCCGATACAGTGAACACTTACGAGAATACAGATTAAAACAACCAGATAAATCCCACTACGCAAAACATCTACTTGATACCAATTATTCATTCACAGCTAACACAAAACTAGAAGTGCTGCATATTTGTGAAAAGAAACAAGAGCTGGATTTCTTTGAAGAATTGGAAATTGGAAGACATTCAAGAAACCCACAATATGAAGTTGTCAATGAACAGTTAAATCTAGGGAGTTCTCCACTAATAAACTGTCTTCTTAAGTGATAATTGTAAAGATCAGCAGATATAGTTTTCCTGGTTTCCTATATCATTGCACAGTTATACTGATCTTAATTGAAAAATGATATCCAGGATATCACCATAGGGCTAATAATATCTAAGCTTCAATATTTGTAATATCACATCTTCTTCTTTTTTCTATTTACATAATATATTAAGTCAATCACAAGTTAGGACACTTCTTGGTCTAGCCAAAAATAACTACTAAACATCAGGTAGGCATCAAATGAAATGTAACTTCTGTCATTCTGATGATGATATTGATTTATCGAAACAATTGTCAATTTTTTAGAATTTTCAATAACTTATTATATTGTGGAATTAACTAGAAACCGTAAGTTTCATTTAAAACACTAATTGTTTTTTTAGTTATTTTTTCGTTTTTCAGAGAGAAAAATGCAGAAAACGGGATTTTCGAAGAAATAAATCCTGTGTGTATGTCGTCCTCGTCGTTGTCGTCGGCCACTTTTTGTAACATGTTTTGTTAGCACGATACAGCCTCCAAAAAGCATACAAGGGACCAATTTTATGATTGGACATTGTTTAGGACGTCTCTCAGATGAACTCTATTGATATTCAGCTCACCAGATCCAGTACAACGGATCGTAAAAATCCAGTTATACAAAAATTTTGGTCATTTTTGGAGAAATTTAAGTTTATTAGCATGATACAGCTTTCAGAGTGTATACAAGTGACCAATTTTATGATTGGATATGATTCAGGGCGTTTCATTAATGAACGCTATTGTGCTTCAGCTCACCAGAGCCAGTACAATGGGTGCTATGGTACTTAATGTACCACATTTTTGTAATTTTTGGAAAAAGTTCGGTTTGTTAGCACGATACAGCCCCCAGAGTGAATAGAAGCGACCAATTTTATGATTGTATATTGTTCACGGCGTCTCACAAATGAACCTTATTGATTTTTAGCTCACAATAGCCAGTCCTATAAATCCAGATATACAGAATTTTTGGTAATCTTTTGAGAAATTTTGCTTTGTTAGCACAATACAGCCTTCGGAGTGTAAATAAGTGACCAATTTTATGATTGGATATTGCTCAAGGCGTCTCACTGATAAACCCTATTGATTAGCAGCTTATCAGAGCCAACGGGTCCTATACATCCAGATATACTACATTTTTGGAGAAATATCGTTTTTTTGGCAAGATACTGACTCCGAAGTGTATTAATGTTCAGGTCACAAGAGCCAGTACAATAGATCCTATAAATTCAAATTTACCACATTTTTCATCAGTTTTGAACAAATTTCGGATTATTTGCACGAGACAACGTCCGGAGTCTATAAGTGTGGAAATAGTATATTGTGCACTTTTCCCACATGTTGCACACTATACTTTTTCTAAAACTGCACAAATTTAAAGAATAGAAGTAAATAGTTTTGTAGCAAAAGTCTAGGCCTCGAGGATCCCCTGCTGAAAGCGACTAGGCATCGAGGATACACTGCTGAAAGCGGATAGGCATCGAGTATCCTCTACTGGATTGTCCATATAAATGTATGTAGTGTGGACAAAATACCGTGATGATGATGATATTTCTCACAGTATAAGCAACATATGGTTTTGAAATTAAGTAAGATATGAGAAATACGCTACTTTTCATAGCAGTTGTAGAAAAAGTTACTTTTAATCTTTAAAACCGTTTATTTTTAAATATGTTTTGTCATTATCTGTTTGTTTTTGAATGATCAATGTTCTTTGTAAATCTAAAAACTAGGTCTGTAGGTACACTAAGAAGTGTAAACTGTAAAATGGAATTACCAGGGTAATTCATATCGAGAAATTCCAGGAAATTTATTTATTGTTGAATTAGAAAATAACCAACCAATTACCAAGAAACACACAGAGAAAAAAATTCGCTAGCCATTAGCGAATATTCACTTGCAGTAGCAAAAAAAATCGATTAAAGAGGGGACAAATGACTTATTCATTTATCACAGAAAAAAACCTTATTGCTAAAATTAAACATTTACAGTTAATATAGAGATCACTTATCATAGATATATTTCAAGTAGTCTATTTTATTTACCGTAAATTATGTAGTCGCTTACAGTTATCGACCTAGATAACTTGCTACTAGCTATTTAATATAATATCGTTTATTAAATCCGACATATTGTATATCTATCCTTAGTGATTTATTTATTTATTTCTAATAACTTTATAACCTATAATAGATAAAATGTATATTTACCTTAGTAGTACAGGTTATGAGGACTAATTGAAAAGTTTATTTACAGTAATCGATTTATTTATTAACCTTAATCTTGGCATTTAGGCTTATACGGGTGTCCACTAATATTTCCCTTATTTTAACTGCCTATAAATTCTAAACGGTTCAGGAGGGAAATATGCGGTTTTCACGGAATTGTTTCATTTTAGTAGCTACAAGTTTCGTTTGAATAGATTGATTTTTTTCTATCGTTTTCGTTTACGAAACAACAGAAATGGCGAATTTTTGACAATTTTTTATTGACTTTGTTAATGGAACGACCAGTATATTTTTTGTAGTTTGAGAAGTGATCTTCACCTATATAGCGATGGAAACTTTTCAAAATCGGTTAGCAATTGACGGAAATTGTAAAAATCCGCCATTTTTGTTTTGACGTAATCGGAAGTGATGGAAAAATTCCAATCCATTCGACCAAAACTTGTACTAAAATGAAACATTTCAGTAAAAACCGCATGTTTCTATTCTGCACCATTTAGAATTTATAAGCATTTAAATTTTATTAGAGGAAAATATAAGTGGGCACCCGGTACTGAAAACTAATCCAAAGTTGAGATTTTATATACCATTTATGTCAAATGTATTTTATAAAATATAATTATAAATTAACAGATTTGGAATACAAACTTCAAATTTCATATTTTTTCCATCATTAGTTTTCCATATTTGCGAAACACTCAGAAATAAGTTCAAAAAAGCAAATTTATAAAAAACATTTATTTTGAACTTATAAAAAAATTAACATATGTATTTTTTTAAGTAATTAAAAAATATCTTTTCAAAATATACAATTTTCTCAAAGTAACCAAAAATAAATGTAAGCTAAAAATAATAAGGAACGTTTTCAGTCTAAGTACAATAATACAAATCATACAAAAAAGTTTTAAAATGATTAATTTTCTTAACCAAAAAGACGAAAATAAAAGTTAAAAATAGTATATGGAACGTTTTCAGTCTAAGTACAGTACAAATCATATAGGAACACGTAAGTTTTAAAATTATTATTTTTTTTAAATTACACAAAATAGAAAATAAAAATAATAAGAAACATTTATACAAAACAAATCCTATACAGGGTGCGGCTGATAAAACCGTCGCTTAGAGAAATCTTGAAATCCAAAAGGATTTTAAATCTGAAAATTGGTTTTAGAGATCTCTCTAATCGACGGCTGTAATTTGTAAGATATTTTAAAATTTTCATTTTTCCTATACCAAACGAAAAAGTGATTATTAATCAACCTTATATAAACATAGTAATTACACGATTTAGACGAGCAGTATCTCGGATCTGAACAGTACTACAGAATTGTAATTTTGGTGGTATAAAATAAATGCTGCAGCTTTTCTTTTGGTATTATGTTACTCAATGACAATTTTGTTTTGGCTTACGTGACATCAGATTCATATGTGATATAGGTACAAAAAGCTAATCGGTAGCATAATAACAAGAAAAGCTGCAGAATATGTTCTAATATACAGCCCCAAAATTACAATTCTGTACTACTGTTCTGTTCCGAGATATTGCTTGCCTAAATCGTCGTGGGACACCCTGTATAAAGATTTGTTTTAACTTAATCAAATCTCCCCAAATTTAATCACAAACAACCAATAAACATAAATACTGAAATACCGACATCCTCCGATCAAAATTCTACAATAGAAATGGATACTGACAATCAAAAATTAACAAAACGTACATTTATGGAAATAGAGACACCTTCTCCTCAACCAGAAGAAGAAACAAACGAAGCCAAGAAAGACCCTTTCGCTAAACCGCAACCAAAAGCAAACATAAACAAAATCAAAACAAACAACAAAGAAGATCTTCCAATCGAAGTTCTTATGGAGCCAGTAAGAAAAATTATCAACGAACAGAATCCACCTTTTATCCTCAACTTCACCCAAATATCAGATCTTTTCGTAAAGTTTACGGATCAGCCGACCCAGTAAGCATCATTCAAGACTACTCAACCGACCTCACAGCACTAATATATATGTTAACCAAAATTTATCCGCATTTTACTCACCGGATTATCAAAACGAGATGTACAAAAATTAAGAAAAAACTTTTATTACACCTGCAATTAACTTATTCAGGTACAGAACAGGAGAGCGATTGTTCACAAACGTCAAGCTATTAAAATACTTATCCATTTTTCATTCTTTCTCATCTTTTTTACAATCGAACCAAAATGGTTCCATTGATAAACTTCCAATACTACAAAAGATCAAACGAATTTAAATCTGACATAATTTGTTTGCAAGAAACCAACCTAAAACATAACAATTTCCAAACATTAAATCAATTTCAAAAAATTTATAAACATCGAGATACTGCTCAAAAAGTTAGTGGAGAAGTAGCAATCCTCACTAAAAATAATATCGACGCCGTGGAAATTCCCTTAAATTGTAATCTTGAAGCCATTGCTATTCAGATCCATGACAAACAAGACTTACATATCTGCAACCTATATCTTCCTCCAGGATCGCAAATAAACCACCAGGACTTAGTCAATTTGATACAACAAATCCCCAATCCTAGAATCATACTAGGAGATTTCAATGCTCACAACTTTCCTTTGGGGCTCCACATCTCAAAACACAAAGGGTCACCTTGTAGAACAAATATTAGACGACTTTAACCTTTCTGTTCTCAACGACGGCAGAGCCACAAGATTTAATATACAGACCGGACAATCACCATGTATTGACCTTACAAACTGCGATCCAACCCTAACACCTTCATTAACATGGGACAGGCTAGATTATACCTACAGTAGTGACCATTGCCCAATTATTATATACAACAATACAAAGAATAATACCAAACAAAGCATCCATCCTAAACGGAAACTTAAAACTGCTGACTGGCAACTCTACTCCACTGTCATTGAAGAAAAAATTAAATCTTGTACTATCCTACCTAATATAGATGAATCGTTAGAACAATTTTTAGAAACCATAAAACATGCAGCAAATATATCAATTGGAAAAACATCTTACACCAAACAACACACTCCGGTCCCATGGTGGAATAACGATTGCGAAGCAGCTCTAAGAGCCAGCAAAAAAAGCTTTTAATACATACAAACGATATAAGACTCCGGAAAACAAACTTCAATTTTTAAGCTTACGTGCAAAATCAAGGCACATGATCAAAAGTACAAAGCGCAAATCTTGGACTGAATATGTCTCATCATTAAACCTAGTTACACCAATGTCAGAGGTCTGGCAGAAGTTACGCAAAATATCTGGCATTCTTTCAAGTAATAATATAAAAAAACTCAACATGGGAGGAACTATATTGACAACTGACTCACCTATTGCAGATTCGCTTGCTGTAACGTACGAGAACCGTTCCAGCGATTGCAATTATACGAAAACTTTTTTAGTTCACAAAACACTAGAAGAACAAAACCACCTGGAAGTGACTACAGAAAATGACGATCCTATAAATGTACCGCTCTCTATGTCAGAATATGAAGACGCCTTATCCAACCTTAAAGATACTTGTCCGGGTCCTGACCAAATTCCATCTACCTTTCTAAAACATCTTTCTCTCAATGCCCACGAACATCTCCTAAATCTCTACAATGTGATCTGGTTGCAACACACCTTTCCAAAAACATGGTGAGAATCCCTAATAATACCTATTCTAAAACCTCGAAGCCAAAAATCAAATCCTCAATCATATCGACCAATTTCTCTTACTTCAGTGATTTGTAAGCTACTAGAAAAAATCGTTAACAGAAGACTATTGTGGACATTAGAGCAACATAGTTTAATAATACCTCAACAAAGTGGCTTCAGACAAGAAAGATCAACTACCGACCATATTATAGATCTGGAAAGTAACATCAATGAAGCATTTGCACAAAAACAAAAATGTTTAGCTGTCTTCTTCGATATCAACAAAGCATTCGATACTGCCTGGCATGATTACATTATCAAAAAACTTCTGAGCTGGCATATAACAAGTAACTGTCTACATTTTATCCAAAACTTTTGAAAGAACGAAATTTTAGAGTATTAGCAAACGAAACCACGTCAGATTTAAAACAAACAAAAAATGGCATTCCACAAGGATCCGTAATTAGCCCCACCCTTTTTATCATAACAATGAATGATATCATACAGGCATTAAAACCACCAATGAAAGCTCGTTTGTATGCGGATGACTTAGTTATCTATTGCAAAAGCAAGAACGTGGATAATCTAAAATCTCTTACACAAGAATTCATATCTCATCTAGAGGAATGGTCGGAAAAAACAGGCTTCATGTTTTCTACTAGCAAAACCCGCTTTATGTTATTCTCCAAAAAGAAAACAGTAAACATTCCAGATATTCATTTATATGGACAGAACATAAAAGCCGAAAAGTCACTAAACTTTTTGGGTACAACCTTTGATGAAACGCTCAATTGGAATACACACATTAATAACTTAATATATAAGTGTCAAAAGAGACTTAACCTTCTGAAAACACTATGCAATAAAAACCGGCGCGCTGATCGAGGCACTTTTCTACATTATACAGGACGTTAATTAGATCGAAATTGGATTATGCAGCAATCGTATACTCGTCAACCAACAAACGAACCCTAAAACGGTTAGATATAATACAAAATACGACTTTACGGATAATAACGGGAGCATTTCGTACATCTCCAGTTGTATGCTTATACGCTGAAGTTAATGAACCTTCCTTAGAAGATAAGCGTATGTACTTGAGCCAGACATATGCAGCTAAAACGATATACAATCCGTTCAACCCTACAAGACATAACTGCTCTCCTCAAAAACTTCCCAATACTTTCGCAATTAAACCTCATGCTCCCAAACCCTTTTATGCTAGAATAAAAATATACCTTGAAAAACTAAGCTTCTCCTTTCCCAAATGTTTCCCTCGACCGACTACATCTACTCTCCCTTGGTAAATCAAAAAACCAAAATGTATAACCAATCTTAGCTCTCTAGATAAACATTCGATTCCCAATTACAGTATTAGATCAACCTTCAAAACAATACTAGAAGATTATACAGACTTTCACCAAATCTATACCGATGCTTCGAAACCTGCAGCTGGCATTGGAGCCGCGGTGGTAACTACAAACTCAACTTATAAGTTCACATTTCCAGATACATATTCCATCTTCTCAGCCGAACTATATGCCCTATATGAATCCTTAGCATATCAATTCATCCCCAAACACTCAAAACCATCTTATTCTCACAGACTCCCTCAGCTCAATAAAATCCATACAAAAAATATTCACAAATCACCCCTTTGTTTTAAAAATTAAAGAAGAACTCATAATAGCTCAACAAAACAATAACGATATCATCTTTATGTCGATCCCATCATACATAGGAATAGATGGCAACGAGGAAGCTGATCAAAGAGCAAAAGACGCCACGACCAACGAAGATGCTCGAGTAGTGCAGTTTTCAGTGAGTGCGGATATTTAAATCTATAATTCAATCTAAAGTGAACAGTGTCTGTGAAGCTAAATGGAAAACAGCGGGAACCAAACTTAACGAGGTAAAAAAGTATATTGAACCGTGGTCAGTCCTACCAAAAAATTGTCGCGTCAAGTGCTACTAACACGGCTACGTTTAGGTCATACCCGGCTAACTCATAGTTATCTATTCGACAAAGGTCCCGAACCAAAATGTAATTATTGTGACTCAAAACTAACTATTAAGCACCTACTTGTTGAATGTCCTCAACTAACACAACAGCGACAACTGGCACAACTCTCCAACAATGGATTATCCGACGTATTAGGAACAAACTACAATTTACGTAACCTAGACATTTCTTAAATTAATAAATGTTATAAATTGTTTATAAAATACCAAATGTAAATAACTATATATATGTATACACCAAATATCGCTAATGACCCCTTGAGGTCGATGCGCTATAATAAAAAAAAATTCATCTCTTATGTGATATTGGTCTACGACAAACCTACACACTATAATAGCAGAACTCAGTATCCCCAAAAGTTAAATGTTTGGGCTGGAATATTAGGTGAACATTTTATTGGACCGTTTTTCATTGACAGCAATTTACCGGACAAAAATATTTGAGTATGCTGAAAAATCAAATTATTCCCTGTCCTTGAAACGGTATTCTTCATCGAAATAAATCTTCTTCTTCTTCTTGTTCTTTTTTTGGGCTATATCCTGTGGGATAATTTACACAGTTTTATACCTGTGTGGGGAAAAAGTCTTGCTCTTGGCACTATTTGCCTCCCTCTAGAATGGATATCTTCCTTAAACAAAAGTGCACTACTGTTGAGCATAGGTACTATGAGTTATTACACTTTTATATTACTTAGGGTGAGTATTGGGGTATTAGTAAGGTAAGACTTCACAACACAGGAAATTAACTTTTCTCGCTTGGGGGTAGCGGCCAAGCTTGGACACACCCAGAAATGCTACCTCGGATATAGGTGGAAAACCCCAGGTCTATAAAAGAGAAGATTGAGTTGAAGGGATATTTTCAACATAGTTATAAATTGGTGTATTATTGATAATCGTTCATCATTTAAATTGGCTAAAATTGTACATATATCAAATGGCGCGCTAAGTTTAGTTTTGCATTCTAATATTATGTGGTTAAGTGCCCACATTCACATAGTGGATCATCTTTAATTCCAATTCTAAACATATGGAAAGGAGTTCAACAGTGTCCTGTTCTCATTCTTATAACTGTTGTAAAATGTCTTCTGTTTTTGTATTGGTTAAACCAGGGAGATTTTGGTAATTGTTCGACAACTTTGTAATAGAACGATTTTTTATTCTGTTTTATGAGGTTCTATTCATTGTTCTATATGCTCTTCTTGATATCTGGGAAGTAGTTTTGATAATTCAGTTTTATATTTGCTGGAACTGTAAGGGAACAACCTGTTTTAGCTAGCTGATCAGCTTTATGGTTTCCTTTGATTTCAGAGTGGCCTGGGATCCATGCTAGTACAATATTAAAGCCATTAGTATTTGCTAGTATAATTCCTTGTTTAGTTAATATTGATGAATGCTTTGT
Source organism: Galeruca laticollis (assembly GCA_963921935.1). NCBI lineage: Eukaryota > Metazoa > Arthropoda > Insecta > Coleoptera > Chrysomelidae > Galeruca > Galeruca laticollis. Next base: position 89,860,246 of record OY998182.1, read on the forward strand.
TTCTTTGGAGAAAGTTGGTTTACATACTTTTTGTAGTGCAGTCTTTTAGAGTCTGAGAAGATTATGGCTTTAGTAGTGTTAGTTTTTAAGATGAATTGAAGTGCATGGTTGATAGCAGTAATTTGTCCTAACCATATTTGTGTGAATTTTGGTAGCCTAGATGAAAATGCATAGTTGAGTTCTTCACTGTAAACTCCAAACCCTGCAGTGACATTGGAATAGAGAGATCCATCTGTAAATATTCTTGTATGATCCGGAAATTTGGATATAATTTTCTGGTACTGAATTTGTGCTAGTTCATCAGTTTTATTAGATTGAAGATTTGCCATATTTAATGGAGTTAACTGAATTTCTAGGTCAAATTCATAGCAAGGCAATATTTCTTTTGTGTACTTCATATTAGTAGATGGTTGTAGCCGGCCAAGGATTTGTATTAGAGTTGGTTTTTCTTTGTTAGTCCAACATCTTGAGTTTTTGCTTATGTTATTAAGCTTCTTTAGAATATTGATTATAGGGTTATTGGATATTGCCAGGTTTTTTATTAAGTATTTGGAGCTCAGCCATTTCCTCCGATATTTGAGGGGCATTTCACCGTTTTCCGATAATAAGGCTGGGATTGGTATTGAATTCATGTTGCCTGTAACTATTCTTAATCCCTGGTTTTGAAGTTTGTCCAACGTTGTTTTATTCTTTTTTTGTGAGGGTGAAAATCTGGCTACCATAGTCCATGTGACTTAGTACTATTGCTTTGTAAAGTATTCTCAGTGTGAGGGGATCACAGCCCCACCAAGTACCGCAGAGAGCTCGCATAACGTTAAGTCCTTTACATATTTTTGTTTCTATGTATTGTATATGTGCATTCCATTTTAGGTTTTGATGAATGTACATACTTAAAATAATTATTTTGGATATGAGAATATCCACGAAATAAATGTAATTAATCGATTTGTGCTGAGATTTAAATTTTATTTTGATGTTTTATTTATTACTCAATATTATCGAGCATTATTTTCTTGATATGATACTGTTACCAAAAAATAAAGAGGAATTGGCCGAAGAACCTTCCACGAATAGTATACGATACTTTGCATCACTGTGAAAAAAGCTTTACTCATTTTCAGCACACAAAAGTCAAAAATTTGTTTTGCGAAACTATTAGGATGCACCTTAGCTTGCAATTTTATTTATAGAATTGGAACAAAAATTATATTATAGTTTATTTACGATAAAAAGACGATGACGTTGCAAAACAAAATATTGTGATGTTGCGAAGGTGTAGTTTTTTCCTTTACTTAACGAAAATTAGAAAAGTCAGTCTGATGTTAGATTGACAGTTCTTCTTTTTCATTGTTCCGTGCCTCGTAGGGCGTAATTCAAAAATATTTATTTAAAAATAAAAGACTTGTATGATAGGCTTGATTAATTTAATATAAATATTTATTCATGAAAAACTATGGATAAGATACAAGAAACAGTAAACAATCATTCTATATTCGAAATAACATTTAATTATTTTAAATAGAAGATGGTTAAATGACGAACTGTAGGTCCTAATACAATATTCTATGCTCTATAGAACCATCTTCAAGAGCACTGCAAGGGTTTACGCTAAAAGGAATCAATACAAGCTGTAATCATCTTCATGCAAATTTAAATATTGTTTTTCTATACAATATCTATTATATTTATTATAATAAAAATAGAATGGAAAAGAAAAATAGAATGAAAATGAAAAATATAGATACACAAAATAAAATTTTGTTAAAAGATTTAAAAATAAAAAATCTCCCATTTTATCAGTATTATTTATGTAGAGATAGTGTGGTCGTTGTTTTAATTTGTGTATTATAAAATAACTGTACCTAATTAAATTAATAATAGTTATTAGTGATTTTGAAAAGGTGGAAATAAAGCAAATTGGATAAAAATATATAAAAAATGAAACACAAGAATTCCACTACTCCACTACAAAATCATAACTATCTTCATCGTTACTGTTAAAATTAATAATAAGTGGAGGCGCATCCTGTCTATCAAATACTACTTCTCTATCCCACCCATCTTGTATAATGTTTTCAGTGTGCTCTACTGTCTTTGACCAAATATCAGGAGTCACTTTTTCTAAAGGCTTTTTCCATACACCTATTGCTTGTTCTGTTGAAGAACCATCAGTTCCCACATGATCTCTATAAAAAATTTTAACTATGCCCCAAATATGTTCAATTGGGTTGAACATACAGTGGTAAGGGGGAAGTCGAAGCACTTTGTGACCATATTTTTCAGATAATATGTCAGCTTCATATACTGTTGGTGGATTATTTCTACATTTTTATATTTAAACAAAATAAGTTATCTAAGTATTACCATACTATATTGAAAAATGTATATATCAACTTACCGATGTACTAAATTCAATAATTAGGTTTTGAGGAAAGTATTTTCAAAAGGAATATCATTTTGTATCAACCAGTTCTGTATATCAGCCTTTTTGGTAGCTGTTGTTGGTACTTTATTGATCACTGTACTGTGAAAACTTGTATTATCCATTACAATTGTGGCAGGTTCTTCCAAGTTCACTAAAAGCTGGTATTCAAACCAATGCAAATAATTTTCTCGGTTCATTTCACCGTGGTAATCACCATCTTGTTTTTTGGAAGAAAAAAACCAGCCCTGCTCCAGGAATAAATCCAGAAGAGGAACCAGCATGCAATACTATATACCTACAATAAGGAAATAACAAATTACTACTAGGTTTCCTAGATAGACTGCATAGCTCAAAACAACTATTAATAATTATACAGATTTAAATAAAATAGTCTGACTAATAAATATTTGAAAAGGTCTTAAAATGACAGGAATCTTAGTACATCATAAATTAATTGCTAACTTTTATTATTCAATTACCTTGGACTACCAATTTTGGTTTTTTTCACGCTTCTATGATTAGAATCTTGCCAAGAACGTCCAACAGTATCGTCTTTAAATATCCAGGTCTCATCCAAAAACACAAATTGATATAAACTTTCCCTTTTTATCTTGACATATTCAAGTAGAAAATGTACACGTTTTAATGCAATATGTGGCAACTCCATTAAACCACGACGAGGATTATATTTTTGGTATTTGAATCCAATATTTTTCACTATCTTCCAGAGTGATGTTAAACAACCATTAAAGAGTTGACGCTCCTGGAGTTTGTCTCTTGAAGTTTTCAGGGTTATGTGTTCCTCTGAAAAAATATTGTGTTAGTTAATTGTGAATAAAATAAAACAGTAAATTCAATATACTCACTGGTTCCATACATTTCGTATATAACATTTCGGAAAGCTCTTTGATCAAAGTTATCAATTTCAACAGTAGGTTTTATGCGTTTTGTCTCTATTTAGGTGGGCTTTTAGGCTGTTCACCTCTATTATGCTTGGAGGCAATACGGTTAACAGTGGTAACGCTAAGTTGTAAAGCTTCTGCAACTCACTACAATATAATTACTTCAATTTATGAAAGAATAATATATTATCAAGTTTAATTAACCTAACCTAACATTAAAAACATTTAATCATTTAAAAATGTAACAATAATATTAATAATAATGAATACTATTACTTACGTCTCTTACAGCAGTAAGCGGGAGAAGCGGGCCCCTATTTCGGCATTCTTGTTCAAAATAGCTCAACAAAGATGTTACCATCTCTTGACATTTTCTGTTCAGCTGCCTCGGCATTTTATTAACCACACACTGCAGATTTGCCTAAATAATTAGTTATGAAAATAACTGTTTTTTTAATCTTAAAGAATCAATAAATTTAAAAGCACCAAAAAAACTTGTAAATATTAGACGATGATCGAATGTCAATAAACGTCAAAACAAATTGGGGAACTTTACCAGTTGATTTGACAACGTCTTGAAGTTATGCCAACCTGTTAGCTGTAAATTGCCCTGGCTGTTGAGGATAAATTGTATTAACGGGTGGGAAAATAATATTTATTCTGAAAGGCAGGAAAGTAACTAAAAATGACATCATCGTCTTTTTATCGTGAATAAAATATACTGACATTGTATCTGTTTGTCAATAGCACTGAATACGGAACTTATTAATTTTTAAAAGAATATTTGCTTTGTAGGATGTACAGAAGGGGCGCGCAGAGCAATTAGAGCACAAAAGGAAGGAAGCAGAGAACCAACTGAAATTGAAACAAGCTGAAAATGAGCTCCTTCGTTTAGCATTCGAAACTAATGCCTGTCTCCAAGCTGAGAGTGACCGTCTTGAACATGAGGCTGTCAGACAATACAGAGACGATTTGAAAAAACAGATCGAGTACAACAATTTGTTAAGAGTAAGGGATTTTAATTACTATTACGTCTATTAGAATATAGGTTGAAATTTGTCCGTACCGCGCCATTTATGTTATATATGAAACGACGTTCTAGTGGACACTGACTGTTCTTTATAGAAGACATTAAAAAGCACATAAACCTCGGAAGTGATCGGTAGTTTGCGGAGTTGGTCGGTATATAAAATGGCGGAAAATTTGAACCTACTTGCTATTGTGTCAAACACAAAATATCTAACCTCAAATTTCAAAAACAACCTATAAAAAGGTCTCAATTCATGGATGTGTTTGTTACGAATTTTTTCATAACTGAAAAAACGTGAATGTATGTCCGAAGGAGCAGAAAATTAGTATTTGGTTAATAAACGTGTTTAAATGTTGTTAACTTAAGCTTTAAAAGTAATATATTGTTGTTGCCATTAGCTTCTAAACAAGTGTTACTTCAACTTTGTTTGACTTCATTGTTTCTGCAAGTTTATGTGCTCTTACAACAAGTCTCTCCTGGTAAACATTCGAATGCGATCTTCCCATCTTAAAAAAAGTAAATATTTGTTACAAAAAAGTGGAAATGTTGGTCAAAACGAGCAAACCTTCAAAATTCGTTGCCACATTTTTCCATCTACCAAATTTTCTAACTCTTCCAAGAGTCTGTCAATAGTTATATTCGATTTCTGCTTCAGCTGATTGGTTTTTAGTAGATTATTTAAACTTTCCAGTGCCATATTCTTATTTATACCTGCATTTATTCTGTAACAATGTGCCCACATAGCTATCCTTTCTGAAGTTTGGTAATAATATCTAAAATAATTAGAAGTCGTGATTTCAGAAATTCATTTTTAATCTTAGGTAGGTATATATCTATCGTAAAGAACAGACTAATAAATGCTGTCCTTAAAACACTATTATAATAATAACAAATTAACACACTTCTTTAGATAATTCAAAAACAGATGTTCATCAGCATGTTGCATTTTTTAAAGTAGTTGTTGGACAGGTCTGTAAACGTATAAACGTGTAAAATGCAAAATAGTTACATTGAATAATCCAGTTTTTAATAATATGCCAGCTACACAAAGTCTTCTAGGTGAGGTTCCCATTACTTTCACCCATGCATTCCAGTATTTAGAATCATCTGTCATGAAATACTCGGGCTGTAATACTACCCCAATTTTGTCTTGTAGTGCCCGCAAAAAAAATTCTTGAACAACTTCATCTAATATATTACTTTAAAAAATACCTCTGGAAAACCCATATTCTTGTCGTCGTTTATAAGCATGATATTTAAATCCAATCCCTTCTGGTTAGTGCAGTGCATTCCATCCATGCATATTATTCTATGGAAATTTTTTAATTTACTCTTCATGTTACCATTTATAAATCCTAGACAAAAATCTTCTGCATTGAATTCTGGATGACTTTCACCTAAAAGAATAAATTAATAAAAACTATTTTTGATAACATCTAAAATACACACCTTATTATCAAATTATTATTACTAGGGACCCGTGCTGCTCTGCAGCATTCTTCTTCTTACAGTGCCATATCCGTGATCGGACGTAGGCGACCTCTCACTTCTACCTGTGTTGTGCTCTCCAGTTACCACAGATAGAAGGGACCTACAGTTTACCGACGGATCCGAACGTCTATGTTGAGAGGCTGTACTAGGCAGAATACTGTCGGTGGTTTGCCATTGCCTTCCGACAGGTGGCTCTCCGAATTTTTAATTATGATGTTAACTAGGCCCGGGTTTGATCCCGGGGCCTCTCGGTTAGCAGACAGAGCACCATTCCACTAGCCTACGGAGACCACACTGCAGCATTAGGATAGACTATGTATGAGAGGGTGTAATTATTACATAAAATCATTATACCTACGACCACCCCTGTAAGTAGTCAAAAACACACAGTCGGCAATCAATGTAATACGTCTATTACGCACGGTAAAATAAAACGCACGGCTGTAAAGTAAATCGCACGGCTTCCATAGCAACCACTTACCAACTGTCAATAGACGTAGCCATTTTATTCAAAATGTATTACTTAGATATTTGACTTTGAATTTTATTCTATATATAAATGGTAGATAACATTTAATACTAAGAGTTATTTGGAATTATATGATAATTGGTTCCGTTTCATTCAATTCCGCATCTTTTAACTGTCTTAATGTATCTCATATTAGTAAACAAAGTATTATTATACACCAAGCGACTAAAGTGGCCCATTTAAACCCGCAGGTGGTGTTTGATTCCTGAGGGAAGTAATCCACATAAAAGGGATTAATGTCACTTTAGTCGAGAGGTGTATACGCTATTTTATGCAATTCCTGTAATTCTACATACATTTTTAATAAAAATAAATACTACTTAGGACGGACTTTTACAAAACTTAGCTGAGCATCGAGGATGTACGTTTTTACTTGTACTTTAAATACCTTAATAAGATTATAAACACAAGTACAAGTGGGTTGTAGGTAAAGTATAGTACGTAACTCGTGTTATAACGCATTTTACGCACTCACGAAATTACGCACTCGCCGCTACGCGGCTTCGTGCGTAACTTTTCCGTTCGTGCGTAAAATGCTTCTTACAACACACGTTACGTAATATACTATTACAGTACTTCCTTCCAGGACAATATTAGCAGTGCGTCGGCCGCAGTATTTGGAAAAAATTGAAAGTAAAGTTGATTGTGCACACATAACTTTCCTCAAACTAAACTAATTTAAGCAGTTAATAGCTCAAAAGAAAGAGATTGATCTACCTAGTGTTCTGAGAGTGAAACGATCAAGATCCATTCATTAGAAGAGGTGGTATGTGAGTTCGAATTGCTTAAGTGAATGTGTCCCATAAGAAATGTACAGGGAAGAATCGGGTTTGATTATAACTTGAGTAAGGTGGGAGTTGAGTAAATTTCAATGATTGATGACATATCTGTGTCTAAATACCTTTCAATAAAAAAAAATGGAGGAAATCGGCCGGATAGAACAGCCATACTTCAGACTTCAGTTTTCATAAATTTGTTTAATATATAAGATTATTATATAGTAGGTAATAAATACATAATTTCCAATATTTGTTGCTTGCTGCTTGAACAGAAGACAATAGTTTTTCTCATTGGAATTCCATTCTTGTACTTTTAAAGCTACAGCCATCATACTATTTTGATGTTTCTTTTTCATCACATTATGCTTTCTCGTTAAGTATGAGACATCTTTCCTATCCAACATATTTATTCTTTGAAATTTATCAGTCCTTAATTTTCTGGCATCAGAGATAATTTTGTCAACGGTTACACCACTACATAATTTCTTAACAATTACATTTTTTCAAGTTTGGACAAATGTAGGCTTCTAATCTCCTCTCCATGGCCAACATGTGTATCCCAAAATTTTAAATTGTTTCCCCTAAAATAACAGAAATATCATATTTTGTTATTTTGCAAGAGCATTATACATAATTCTTTAAATAAAACTGTTTACGTGTTTGCCAGATTTTTATATTTATGCGAGATGTGCATACGCCATACATTTTAATCGAGCCACCAGCTTTCCCATTTCGACTAGAGCATTTGCTCTCATACCCTAAATATGTGTTAAGAAATATTGTCAAATAATGAAACATTATTATTAGACTCCAAACATACGTATTGAATTACTACGATTGCAAGCATAGAATTTTTCCACATAATTATCATACTTGTTTCTTCTGCTCTTCACACCATTGTTCATAGGTTTCTTGGCTAGTAAACGTATGTGATTGCATTTTTAAAATTATGTTGTGCTTTATTTCCAAATTAGTTTCTAGTTTTTAAAAAGTTGCAAAGACCATCTCATTTCCAATGCATAATGGACAAATAATATGTAATTTCTTAGCACGGGATACCTGCTGATTGTGATCGTGTACATTTTTTATATATCTCTTCTTGGACGACAGATAGGAAAACTCCACATTGCAGACTGGATATATTTTGTTATTTAAAATTTGAGTTTCCATACTTGATATCTATTATAAAATAAATCTCAAATCGAAATTAAATGAGTTACCCAAGCGAAATTCCAAAATAAGTATAAAATATCATCAGATTACACAGCGACCAATGACAAAGGGTGTATATAATCTTTGGACAAAGGCTTGTCTGTAGTTTGTCGAAAAACCGCGGCAATAATTATATAATATGGTTATGTTGCATTTTTCTCTGCAAACTACCGATCGCTTCCGAGGTTTATGCGGTTTTTAATGTCGTCTGTTCTTTATTACAAATATGTATTTGACATATTGACAATTGATACAATTGACTTACGTTCTGTGACGAGATGCGTTCGTACATATAACATACTGCACTTATAGAGTTATCATTTGCAAAACTATTCATAATAGTATGTAAGTTGCCTAAGAAAAAGGTTATCAGTAGATAATCGAGTAGTTGCAGCGGTATTAGCGACACTTTGAAGGATAAAAATATTCGGTAATAGAAAACAATCGGTCAAAATGAATACATCTCGTCAATAAGCTATAAACAATGACTTGGCAAAGAGATGAGAGGATATGTAGTTTTTCAGCTACAACGATGCTTCCAAAATGAGGGTTATAATTCTCAAAACTGTATATTTAAACTTTTGGAACTTTCTCATTAATAAACGTATATTTACATATATTTCAATGGATTTCTATAAGGATATATAGATATCTGAGTCGTACAAATAACGTTGTTTTTAAACGTAACAAATAATAACTATAATTTCATCTCACACCTCATCCGACAAGTGATTATTCGTTTCCGTTACTTTTTGTCAGATGTTCCTTGGATTCACTAATACCTTCTTTTGACATTTCCTATTCCAACCCCATAGCAAATACGACAATAAATATTTTTATTCCGTATAATTGTGATGAAAGTATCGATCGACCATTTACAAGTAATATTTAGCAGATGTTTCTGTCAAACTGTACACTAGAATATTCATCTAGACCTTGTTCCAGAGCTTATAAATTGTTTTGTATCGCTTCTTGTAAAATTTTACTATCGGTCAATGTATTGCAATGTAAACTGTGGAGGAAATAACATTTAATCAACTAATTAATATTTTTCATTTTCATTCTAATAATATCTAAATAATTAATTTACATAACTATAACACGATTTCTAGGTATCACAAAAAATATCTATATTTTCCAGTCCATGAAATCATATGTTTTCAGGAAAGAGAACGACAAGAGTTGGATCGACAATTACAGAAAGGTAAAGAGGAAGAGGAATATTATCAAAATCTAGTTCAAGAGATCATAATACAAGAGACTGAAAGACCAGGAAATAAGCATCCATTTAGGAGAGTTCTTGAAAAATATGACTGTAGATGTCCAGTGCCTCCATTCTAGTTTTGAAATATACACATTTCATTTCTTGTATGGAATTAATCACGAAATACATATGACCGTTATTTTACTAAAAATATCCACAATTATTTCATTTACGTTTTTTTTTGTTATATGGACACAGTAAAATTTCCATGGACCACCAGGCTTCGTCTATCTGCTTATCTCTGAACTTTTCTTTTTTATTTATTGTTTCTTTTCATCTATTTATGCGATTCAGATTTCCTTATGGTACTTTATTTCTAGTTATCAGCTAATCTAAGCGACGCTAAGGCTTTTCGGATGCCTGATGATCTAAAATATTTAGAGCCTCCGGCATTTCTAGTTATACCTTAAAATTACTAAAGTTCACTTATTTTGAATCCCATATTTCGATGAAGTTAGTGTAATATATTGTTGCAGACAAAACAAGCATATAAAGAGTATAAAAATTTTGTTATATAGTATAAAATAACGATAGCTATCAATTATATTTTTATTAGCAAATTTTATCATTTTTAAGTGTATATAGAAATATCAAATATTAAGTTAATAGAATAAGAAAGAAATATATAGAAAAACCAAATAATTTATGTAAATAATTAATGCATGAACATAAGTAAATAATTCAACACCATATGTAACTTGAGACATAATTTAACAATAACTGAAGCTCAATAAAAGTAACTTGACGCAAAGCGTCATATTAGACACAATCTGTTTAATTTTAAAAGGAAACGTAAAAATGTAGAAATCTGTAATTTGGTGTAGGTAATGTCAATGAATAAAAAAGATGAAATATGAAACAGAGAAGATAATATTGAAATATTATGATCAACAATGTAATAAAAACAAAGAAAATGTTGAAAGAATTGTATACATATGCATTATGTAATCATTTATGTTGTGAAAAGTGAAATATTTAATATTTTATCTTGACCAATCAGAAGACTGCAATATTATTAAATAGATAAAAAAGCAATTGTAAAGATATTAATGAACAATTTAGTGACGATAGTTACAATAATACGTGAAAAACAATGTATTTTAATAATTATAAGTGAGAAATATATTAAACTTCAAAAAATTATAAATGACATTTGAGACGCTAACAATAGAAAAATCTAGAACAATTACGAACTTCCGGTTATCAACAAAGGGTTGATGGACAACAAGAAGACGTGGGAGAAAGAGTGTCAAAAGAGAAGCCAAGTGTGTAAGACGTTTCTATAATGAGTCAATGAACATTTTATAAAAAGTTGAAATATAGTAATTAATATGATATAATGTTAAAATCATATAGTGCACAACTAAATAAAAAGTGTAAACCAAATTCCCCAGAAGAACATAAATAATTTTTATCCTGTTATCCAAAAAGAAATTAGCATCAGGAACCAATGCAGCGTCTAAGTGCGGACATTTTGTGAAGCGTAGTTACAAACAGGTTGAAGATATATAAATAATTTTTTTGGATCCAAAAATAATAGTAATAATAAAACAGACAATTAACATAAGTAATGGCCAAATCGGTAAAATGAATTAACATAAGAAGTAAGTAATAAAAATCTCAATTAATATTTGTATATGAATATAAAACTCACCTGAGATCAAATTGTAAATATGTTGTGTTGCATGAATTTAGTTTTGTAGAAAATTTAAAACATTTTAATTAGTTCATAATATTTCACTATTATATTCACTTGTATATATAATCTATCCACTATAAAAAATATCATTATCAAATGATCACACGAAATATAAACTAATTCACTACCGTTTCATTTCTCTTGGATATAACTATTTCAAGTGAAGTTTTTAAATAAAATATATATCCTTCACGTGGGAGAAACAAAATGGTATGATTTTTTGTTAAACACAGATGTTTTGTCTCAAATATTCGAGTTGTAAATTTTATGTAAATCAGTTTCATACGTGTCGCATAGTTTTTCAAAATGAATAATATATTGTGAATATAAATTCAATATTGCATTTTTGAAATATTTTAATTTTTTCTTGAATAACTAGCTAAATTCGTTTATTAATAAATTTCATAAATATTGAAGTTGGTGTCTAACTCATTAACCCTAAACCCTACTGAGATTCAGAATTGATAGGTTGAGTAACCAGAGCAGCCGAGGTAAAAATGTAAATGAAAGAACATGATAAAGTAGTAAGGTAAGAAGGAGTTGATGATGTCATAAATAATAATTATAAAATATATCAATCTAATATATCATCAAATTCAAATCATATAAATCTATAGAAACATTTCTATTCAATTTAGCTAGCCCAACGTAGAATTAATAATAATAATATTGTCAAATCTCGTGCTGTTTATCGCCTTTGATAAACTATTCACTTGAACAATGCTGATTCGACTTACTATATCAATTGAAACTATTATTTTATTAGTTCAACGAATTTATTTTACACTTCTAGCAGTGACACATAAAAAATCAATATGACTTCTGTTGACAGACGTCAGATCCCAATGTTGCTTTTGCATTCAGCACGCTTTACACATACAAAAGGTTATCACATGCGACTGATGCAAACGAACAAAATAAAACATTATTCCCAACAGTCACTAATAATTAAAAATAACAGAAATAATAATAAGATTCCACATAGTTGCCGGCCTTGAAAGGTCATACCTTTCAAACATGATTAACTTATTACAGTTCGTTTTCAATAGGTAATACACATAGTCTGGACACTGATCGTTTTAAGTACCTTGTACCAGTTTTTACTGTTACTACCCGAATTTCTTCATCTTGTCCCGGGTGAACTTCACTGATTCTACCAATCTTCCACTGAAGTGGGGGTAGGTTATCCTCTTGTAAAAGCACCAACTGTCCAATCTTGAAAATATCAGTCGAATGCTGCCACTTGTGTCTTTGTTGCAACGTGTGTAAATAATCTCGTGGCCAGTTTACCCAAAACTGTTGAAACAGAAGCTGCATCTGTTTGTATCGTTTGGTAAGAGTGTGTTTAGCTTCATCAACTGTAGCTTCAGGTAAAGATAGCAACGAGCTACCAATCAAAAAATGCCCAGGAGTCAGAATATCAAAATCGTCTGGGTTCTCGGTGAGGGGAACGAGGGGTCGAGAATTTATTACAGCCTCCACCTGAACTAACACGGTGTACAAATCTTCGTATGTAAGTAAATTATTTTTCAATATTCTTTTCAAATGAAATTTTGTGAGTCTAACCGCCGACTCCCACAGGCCACCGACATGAGGCGATCGGGGGGAATAAATTGCCAAACAATTTTATTTTCTAAGAGAAATGTCTGAAATTTAGTGTTATTGACATGATCAAGCACATTTTTTGCACCTACAAAATTAGTAGTATTATCAGAATAAATATTACTACAGAGGCCCCGTCTGGAGACGAATCTTTTCAATGTATTTAAAAATCCGTCGGTAGTTAAATTGCTCACCAATTCGAGGTGCACCGCCTTCGACGCAAAACAAACAAGTATACATAAATATATCTTGAGTGATTTTGTATTTCTTAAGTAACTATTTTTTATGAGATACGGTCCGGTATAATCGACTCCACATGTAGCAAATGTTTTAGCAGGTCTTACTCGAGAGGGAGGTAAATCGCCCATTTTTTGATGAGTAATAGATGGAGTTGCGCGGAAACATACAATACACTTTCTTAACAAACCTCTTATTGTGCGTCGACCACTTAGTGGCCAGAATCTTTGACGGATTATAGACAGTAGTGTTTGAGGGCCCGCATGCAAATTTTTAAAATGTTCGTGACGAACGAGAATGTGTGTAAAATGATGCTTCGAGGGTATTATCATGGGATGTTTGTTTTCGTAATCTAATTCCGCATTTTTTAAGCGTCCTCCTACTCGGAAAATATCAAATTTGTCTAAAAACGGATCTAGAGATATCAATTTACTGTTTCGAGGTATTGAGTTTGACCGTCTAACTCGCTCAGCAAAAGATTACCAGTAATTCTCAACTCCTTTGACCTTTGAAGACAATTCAGTTTGAACCTACGTAGATAGGCAACTACATGAATGAGTTTGTTGAATGAGGAATATTTCGATATTATTTGATTTTGAACAGTAGTATTGGTTAATGTAACAGTAGTCGCTTTGCTTTCAGGTAAATCATTTTCGGATGGCAAGGATTTCAAAATAGGCCAGTCTTCTTCATTATGATATAGAAATTCTGGTCCATTAAACCACATAGTAAGTTGCTTCATCTCATTGGGATTAACTCCGCGGGAAACGAAATCTGCGGGATTCAAGTTGGTAGGAACATATCGCCACTGAGATGGGTCAGATAGATTCTGTATTTTGGCCACACGGTTAGCGACAAATGTTTTGAGACGGCTAGGATCTGAACGAATCCAAGCCAATGTTATGGTTGAGTCGGACCAAAAATATACCATGTGGTTACCCTTAATAGCGTCTGTTGTGGCCCGAGCTAGCTGAACAGCTAAAAGAGCACCACATAGCTCTAGACGTGGAAGAGATATGATCTTTAGCGGTGCTACACGAGATTTTGAACAAGCGATTTTGATCATGATTTGACCTAAGGAATTTATTGATCGAAAATAGACACATCCTCCATAAGCGGATTGAGACGCATCAGAGAAGACATGAATTTCGATTTGAGCTGCCTGTTTTATGAAGACATGCCTGGGAATTTCTATGTCATTAAGGGCGTTTAGTTGATTGTAGAATTGCGTCCAAGAAATTAGAAAGTTCTTGGGAATTGTATCGTCCCAACCTATTTTTAACTGCCATAGGCGTTGCATAAACAGCTTAGCCTTGGTAATTACAGGACTAATTAGTCCGAGAGGGTCGAATATTTGACTTATGATCGATAGCACTACACGTTTAGTAAATGTCACATGTTTGTTGTTATTCGTCACGTATTGTAACATGTCGTTTGAAGAATTCCATCTGGTACCCAATGTTTTGGAATTCTGATTGTCCTTTATTTCGTATTCTTTGTTCGTCTGATTACTCTTGTCTTGAAGACCGTCTAAAATTCTCTCATCGTTAGACGACCATTGTCTTAGATGGAACCCTGCTGAACTCAAGATTTCCTTGACATTTTTTATAAGCAAGGTGGCTGACTGAATATCGTTTGTGCCAGACAGCCAGTCGTCCATATAGAAATCTTGCCTAATGGATTGAGAAGCTTCTGAGAATAGCAGTATGTTATCGAGAGCTAACTGTTTAAGACATCTCGTAGCTAAGAATGATGCAGGACTAGTTCCATATGTGACCGTGTGTAGTTTGTAACAAAGTAGAGGATCAGACGGATTTGAGCGCCATACTATTTGTTGATAAATTTGATCCTTCTCATGAATTTTCACGCAGCGATACATCTTTGCAATGTCCGCAAACTATTTCATGAGTTCGGAAACGCAGAAGAATAGAGAATATTGAGTCTTGAATACACGGACCGGTTTTGAGAACGTCGTTTAATGATAGATTTGTGGTTGTTTTTGCGCTTGCGTCAAATACAACACGTAGTTTAGTTGTGGCAGAAGACTCTTTGATCACACAATGGTGTGGGAGAAAGTAATTTGAAGTTTGTTTTGATATCTCGGAGTGACAAATTTCTGACATATGTCCCATTCGTAGGTATTCTTCCATGAAGAGAGTATATTTTTTGTATAAAACGGGATTCTTAGAGAACTTGGTTTCTAGTGATAAGAACCGACGAGATGCTATTTGCATGGATTCGCCCAACTCCGTATAATTATCTTTAAAGGGTAATCGTACTACAAAACTGCCCGATTCATCGCGCTAAAACGTATTTTGAAAATGTTCCTCCACTTGCATCTCTTCGCTTGAATAAATTGCATCCTTGGAATGACATTCCTCGATAAGCCAAAACCTTTCAATTTGACTTTCGATAATTGAAGTTTTTGATAGATTGCAAAATATACTGTGTTGTGCTAAAGAAATATTACATGGACCTGCGACTATCCAACCCAATTGGGTGTTTTGCATAATCGGTTGATTGTCACCGTAACCTATTTGACCGGCTGACAATAGATTATAGAAGACACCTGCTCCTAAGAGGATGTCGATTTCATTTGATATGTTGAACTTGGGATCTGCCAATCTTATATCTGAAGGAAATTTTAAATGAGAAAAATCGAAGCTAACTTGGGGTGTATTGCCAGTGATTTGGTCAGTGATCAAGAAATTGAGACTAACCTGATAGTTTGACGTGAGAGATTTGATTTTAGCCTTTGTCAGCAGGGGAATGTCGAATGATTGTCCACTAATACCTAAGACATGTGTATTGACCTTAAATGATTTGAGATCTAGTCGTTTAAATAAATTGCTAGTTATGAAATTTGATTGAGAACCTCCATCCAACAAAGCTCTACAAACAATAGGTTTGTTCTCTTTATCGAAAATTTTAACAAGAGCCGTTGATAGGATCACGAATGTATTGTTATAACCTTGGGTACTCGTAGCGCTATTCATATTTTGTGAGCAAGAAATAATAGAAGTATTAGAATTAGATGTGCCCGAATTTTCCGTTGTTTCGTTTACAGTATACACTGTGTTTGAACGAATTGCCTGTTGGCGATCCTCAATGGAGTCAATACTCGATGAAGGAATATTTGTATTTACTTGATCATTCATCTTGAAAGTTTGTTTTCCTAAATGCAATAAGGAATTGTGCTTATTTTTACAGATACGGCACATACCTGACTTACAATCACGACTGGAATGTCCTAGTCGTAAACAGTTTGTACAAGCCTTTAGCTTCCGTATTTCTTGTATTCTTGAAGATACTGACAAATTTTGAAATGTTTCACAAAAATATATGAGATGATCACTGTCCTTGCAAAATATACAAACCTCATTAACTGCAATATTCGATTGTACTGTATTTACAACGAATTTGCGATTATTAGCCGGTAGATGCGTTTGAATGTCAGTTTAGTTACTTATTGATTCTAGAACTTGACATCTTTCCGTTAAATAGCTAATAAATGTTTCAATTTGTGGGGAAGTGATGTCTTTTGTTTTAATTTCACATTCCCGTTTAGTATTAATGTCTAATTTAGTAAGCAGCAAATGTATTAAAATCGAACTCCATGATTCCACGGGTTCGTTGAAGTTTTTAAGAGCTCGAAAGTGTTTTTGAAAGTTATCTAAAAATGACCTTAAAGACTTGAAAGAATCTTTGTTCACGTTAGGTAGCTCAAAAATTTGTTTTGTGTGATTTTTAATAATGATTTTTTTGTTTTGATAACGATCTCGAAGTAAACTCCACGCTACGGTGTAATTCGAATCGGTAATTTCCAATGACTCGATAACATTCGATGCTTCCTTTTTTAGAGAAGCCTGTAAATAATAATATTTTTGAACGTTTGACAAACCGGGATTATTGTGAATTAATGCTGTGAAAGAGTCATAAAATGTTCCCCATTCATCGTAAGAGCCGTCAAATTCCGGTAAACTCAGAGGAGGAAGTTGAACATTCAAAGTTTGGCTTGATGTCGCGGGCTGTGCACCTGAATTTATATTTTGTTGTATGTAAATTTGATTTCGACAACGATCAGCCTCATCTATAATTTGTTTTGCCTTTGAAACATTATTATAAAATTCATCTTCAAACGAGATTCTCTGTTCGCTGTAAGTATCTTCATCATAAATTTCTAATTCGTACTGTACCGAATTGAATTCGTCAAATGCGAATTCGATTTTTTGAAGTCGCGTTGTTAATTCTTGGAGTTTTGAGAAATTAATTGGGTCGTTAATGAAATTTTTAAAACGTGTTAATTGTGCCTTCAATTGTCCACGACGTGCAATCAATCTCGTGATAGCTTGCTGCTCGTCGCCGTTGTTGGACATTGTTATTTATTTTAAACTTGAATGTATAAAATATTATTGATAAAAAATATTCCTTGAATGTATAGTGAATAGAAATTTGAATCTTTCAGACTAATAGATTATTTGGAATACTAAACGTCTGTCGGTTCGTCAAAGTACGTAGATAAATTGTTTTGAGAAAGAGATTGTTAAGTTGTATTCAATAGTAAATTTATGAATTAAAAATTGAATGTGTTATTGGCGTTAGACCTTAACAATGTATTGATATGTTGGAATTCAGTTAGAAAGCTGTAATAAATTGCAAATTGGAGCAAATGAATTAAGGGATAAATTGGAATGGACTCACCGAGCTTCCACAACTTTTTTGTTCGATGTTCACTGCTACAAACGTTTGATTTTATGTATGAAAACAGATATTCGGATGCGAAGGACCAAATGTCAAATCTCGTGCTGTTTATCGCCTTTGATAAACTATTCACTTGAACAATGCTGATTCGATTTACTATATCAATTGAAACTATTATTTTATTAGTTCAACGAATTTATTTTACACTTCTAGCAGTGACACATAAAAAATCAATATGACTTCTGTTCACAGACGTCAGATCCCAATGTTGCTTTTGCATTCAGCACGCTTTACACATACAAAAGGTTATCACATGCGACTGATGCAAACGAACAAAATAAAACATTATTCCCAACAGTCACTAATAATTAAAAATAACAGAAATAATAAGATTCCACAAATATAATATAATCAATTATCATTAAATATTAATAACTAAATAAATAATACTAAACATAATTAAATTAAAATTAAAATATAAATTCAAAATATACAATATAAATAAATATATATTCACCATATAAATATTGATATTATATCACAGTGCCTTTTGGACTATTCATAAAACTCGAGGTAAGAACGTAACTTATATTAATATTTTAGTAGAAAGTACATGTGCACATATGGAGGGAAAAAGTATAATAATCTACATAAGAAGTATGGTTATATATAACTCGTCTTCTTCTTGCTATAACTAAATGGCCTTACAACATATAGTATTAAATACCACATTCCTCCACACCTATCTAACCTCTATAAATTTAAACAGTTTAATTTGCCTATGAGGCCTATCTCGAATATTAGGAGTAACATTTGTGTTAATAGAAGTTTTTAACTCGGCTGAAACAGACTCATTCATTGAATTTGGAACCCCATCCCCCTCACTTGTCTTAGATGGGTTTTCAGAACATCCCGATGGTATTATTTCGTTTGACACTTCACTACCAGAAGTGTCTGGTATTGATCGCGCACTTACACTTGGACATTTTTCAAATGGTTTTTCAAGATTTTGTGGGGAAGCTAGCACGTTACCTTCTTGTTCATAAAATTCTCCCACTTTAAGGATCTGATCCAAATGCCTCTTCCACACAAGATCTTTATTGTTTACAGGTGAACAAAAATAATATTGTGAACCAATTTTGTCAATAATAACTGCCTTAGTCCACTTAGGTTTGGTATTACGGTAATCTTTGGTATAAACTACCTCTCCTAACTCTAACTGCAAATCACGGTTGCCTTTATGAAATTTAATTTGTCTCTCCCTGGCCTTAAGGGCTTGAGAGTTTGTTAGGAAATCTAAACGAGTTTTAATTTTTCTATCAAACATTAGTTTTGACGGTGCTTGATTGGTAGTACAATGTGGTGTATTCCGGTATGAGAAAAGATACTTGCTTATTAGGGTTCTCATGTTATTATTTGAATGTTCCTCACTTAACATTTTATTTAGTGCATATTTGAAAGACTTCACCGAACTTTCGGCTGCACCGTTGGTAGACGGATGGTAAGGGGCGGTTGTAACGTGTGAAATACCATTATTTTTACAAAATGTTTTATTAAATTCTTGTGCATTGAACTGTGTATCATATCTGAGATAATAGTGTGTGGTAACCCATACCTAGCAAAACAATCTCTTAGTTTGTCTATTGTGCGACTAGAGTCAATTTTGGACATTTCATAAATTTCCCGCCACTTCGAGTAAGCGTCAGTAATAATTGAATAAGTTTTACCGTGAAATGATTACCTTATTGGAATTCAATTAAAGAATCTTTTGGAGGGTTTACTGAATTGTCCTGGCAAGCGTTGCTGGTTTTCACAAAAAAATTTATTTCAGAATCTAGCCCCGGCCACCAAAGATATTGTCTTGCTAATGACTTCATACGTACGACCCCATTATGAACACCATGTAATTCTCGTAACAATTGCTCCCGAAATTTAGGAAGTATAATAACTCTATATCCCCACATTAAAATATCATTGTCAATACTAAGTTCTAATGATCTCCGAAAAAACGGTTTCAATTCACCTAGTATATCTATTGGCCATCCATCTCTGACATATTGTAACGATGTTACTATTTTTCGCTCCCGACATCCCACTGTATATATTTTAGTTACTCAGTTTATTAGTATTATGATTAAGTTATGTTATTATTAAGTTATACACCCCTCTTTCATGACAAGCTATAAATTTATTGACTAGTAATAATTTTAAAATATGTGTATTACTTTTGATACATCCGGTATATTGAATATGTATTGCTTACCGTACCGTTCGCACAAATCAGTCCGCACCGTTCTTAAGATTGTTAATTAGGGGACCTCCTGAGTGGGGTCGAGAGAAGAATAAATAAAACCGGAAAACGGGACGGAATAGCCCTCTTTGGTCTTTGCTCTGGGCTTTGACACTTGTTTTCTGTGCTTTCCGCCATTTCCGCCGTCTCCGAAATTATAACTGATTTTCGCCAACGAGGTAAGCGAATTTAAAAATTATCTTATAAATAATTATTTCTGTGTTAAATTCATTTTGATCCTAGCGTCTTTTGTAGTTATATTAATAGATTTTATTTTGCTTGCTGCTTGTTTGCTTTGAGTGATTTTCCGTGTATTTGTGTACAATTCCGAAGTTAAAATTTGATCTGTTGGCTTCATTTAAGGGAAAGGAAATACAGTTGGGAAACTCTCAAGCCTCCTCGCTGCCACAGCAGGTAGATTCTTGGAGGATTTTTAAAGTATTTCGGGAATCCCGATTCCGGTATACAAAATTTGGGAAAAGAAATACCGTTGGGAAACTCCCAAGCCTCCTCGCTGCCATAGCAGTTAGATTATCGGTGCATTTTTAAAGTATTTCGGGAATCCCGATTCCGTTATACAAAATTTGTATTATTACACCGCCCTACAAAATTTAAAAAAAAATTTGTTGCCAAGTATTTTTGAACGAATTTAAGGTAGTTCAGGTCTGCTGAATTCAAAATAAAAGCAGTTTTTCTAAATTGACTCTAGTTTTTGAGGTAATGGAAGTAAAGGAGCTAGGCGGGTTCTAGACTATTCCTTATGTAAATTAACATGGGAAATCGCCAAGGTCCGTCGTGGTAATTTTTGACTCAATCTCGATCTGCGCATGCGTCAAGTCGGCCGTTAGCAATCTTGTTCCGCGCGGGTGGTTTAGAAGAAGCGAAGGGGTTTTTAAGGGTAGCGTCTACGGGGATTACGCAAAAAGTAAATAAGGGTGTATACAAAAACGGGGGTTATGCAAAAAGTAAATAAGTGTGAATGTTTTTACGTATATAAGGTATCTAGGGGGCGATTTAGAAGAAGCGAAGAGGGTTTTAAGGGTAGCGTCTACGGGGGAGGGGAGCGTCTACGGGGATTACGTAAATAAGGGTGTATACAAGAACGGGGGTTATGCAAAAAGTAAATAAGTGTATATGTTTTTACGTGTATATGTTTTTACGTGTATAAGGTTTGGTGGGATTGAAGTGGAATAAAAGACGAAGAAGACAAGAGGGGAGCGTCTACGGGGATTACGTAAATAAGGGTGTATACAAGAACGGGGGTTATGCAAAAAGTAAATAAGTGTGTATGTTTTTACGTGTATATGTTTTTACGTGTATAAGGTTTGGTGGGATTGAAGTGGAATAAAAGACGAAGAAGACAAGAGGTAAACATGTAAAGCCATAAGGGCACCATGCTGATGACGTCACACGTGCTCAGTCGATAATGGGGTATCAAAATAAAGAACAATTGAATAAACATTTTATTGTACAATATAAAATTGTAAAATATAATAAATCAAAATAATAACAATACTTTTTATATAAATTTTTAAGGAATAATGGCATCGACATCCATATATGCATCAATCGAATAGTGCCCCCAGGGTAAGGTTTCATCGGAACCATGAATAATAAATCGTTTGTCATCCTCCGGGCTGAGTGCTACTTTATTTTGGATAATTGAATGGACCAGATGTTTCTCGGTACGAATTAGATTTTGGGAAACTGTTTTCTGTGTGAAGGTATCAATGCATTCTTCATAATCTTCAAATGTGATTACGGTCTTCACAGCTGACGACTTTACCCCTTTAGCTTTTTTAGTTACTCCAACATTTCGAATTAGAAAGTCTATTTCTTCTTCGTCATAACCATCATCCGCAAGACGTTTTCGTTTTTCCGCTAGACCATCTTCAGAGGTTAGTAACCGCGTTGCATACAATTTAGACCGTAACCCAATATAATCGGTCATTAAGATACCATTGTTCTCATCCTTCATCATACCAAGAACCTTCTTATTAACTTGAGGAATTTCGTAAACGTTATCAAGAGGATAGTCTGAGGTGTCGAAATATTTATAACAATCAATCTTCATTACTTCATAGGGATCTTGATCTCCAATCTCATATTTAAGACTATCGGTATCAGTATACAGCACAGTACAGTTTTCACTAAAACGGTTCGCCATGTACTCATAGTGAAAATCATAGATCGTAGTTTTAGCCAGATCTAAAATTGCCATTCCTACATATATCGGTTTATTCAACCATATTTGCAGCTTCCGTAATTCGATGGCAATTAGGTTTTCACTGAAAATTGTACTATTTTTAAAGTCTGGCTTAGCTATGTACGATTCAGCACCATATCGACCACTCCAATGAGAAATTAGCTTTACATCAACGCGTTTGCGCACGTTCTCCATGGTTTTACCTGCAACAATTAGAAAAAAAGTGATTAGTATAGAAATATTTATATAAAAAACTAGCAATACTCACCAAACATTGCATTGTTCATCAGTTTGAATAGGTTCTTCTCAAACTCATTCTTCGCAGCCTTACGTAACTCGGTGTTTAAGTCAATGTAGGGCTTTAACCAAGAACTCTGCTTGAATTTCAATACTCGATGTATCTTTGTTAATACAAGCCCATTCTGTAACGCTTGCTTCAATGCTCGGTAATGTATAACGTATTTTGTTTTATTAGTTAGGGTACCCATCAACTTAGTCTCCTCATTTGATCTTGTAGCAGGCATCATGGTCTTAGGATTGAGGTGTTCGGGGCAGAAAGGTATGTCCTTATGCAAATCATGTAAATGATGAGGATACTCCAAATCAACCTCGAGCATGTACCCCTCAGAAGCATCATCAGCAATTTGTGTAACGTCTATAATAGAGTCAACCCATTCAAATCCTCCATAAGGGAGATATTGTGACATAGCCCATCCATACTAAAACATTAAAATTAATTGAAATAACCACCTAAAATGAAAAAACTAAAAACATACCTGATTATTCACATCATAGTACATTAAATATTTCGATGGATTTGAAGGATTATAAGTGGGCATATACTTATTGTTGGCTCGAGCACGACGTTTTCCGCAAACTTGACTAAGTCCACCGCGTATACCACGCTCAACAAATAAAAACATGTCTACATCAGTGAGAAGTTCCAATTCTAGTCTAGTATGTTTCAGCATAGCATCGAATGTAAATCCTGGTAATGTATAATAATGTGCAGGATCGATGTTATACGTAGCAATACAACTGGAACGAAACTGCTCAAAAACGTCAGCAAGAAGAAGGATATCGGTCTTCATATACAACTCTACATATTCACCTAAGGTTTGACATTGAAACGTATTCCAGACGCGTTGTGCTCTACTATAAAGTTTACGTGAGCAGGGTTTATCTTCGAGATTATTATAGAAAGATTCGATAGGAGGTAACCTTGTTTCTTCAAAGCGGTTGAAAGAATTGAAATAGTCATAAGGCATCACCTCTTTTTTAGTTAACATTGTGAATTCTTCATCGGAAACACCAGAAAACTGAGATCTCAAATTAGGAAATTCGGTTAAATATGAAGCGAGTTTATCGAGAGATGATGCCATGAAGCGGAAACTGTCGATAAATTTGATCCGGATTCGTGCATCGTGCATCGCTGCAGAAGGAAATAGGCAAACGAGTAAGTATCTTTTGAGTATTTACCTACAAAAATATTTATTGTTTTAGTTGTGATATATAATTTTGATAGCATACAATAAGGTTCCTTCGGGTATAAAAAGGGTACCGACTTTTCCTACACAGAGATACGCCAGGTACCACACAGTGGGAGAAGTACAAAAAACTTAGGGTGTCGGTTAGACTCGATTACAACCCGAGCAGTCACCTTTTGAGTTATGTACGAACAGTATCCTTCTGTTATGGGGCAGAGTCGCCTAAAGGCTATTGAAGCCTATGACCTCATATGTAAATTTTATAATAATTTTTTGAGATGTATTGTAGTTTAAATTGTAATTGAATTTTTGGTCGGCCATATAAGTATTTTTATTGAGGTCTCTTCGGATATAAAACGGGGGATCGACTTTTTCCGCACAGAAATACGCCAGTTACCACACTGTGGGAGAAGTACTTAACTAGGATATCTGTAAGACGTGCCTACAAAACATGCGGTTATCTATTAGTTCAAGTGCGTATAGTATTTTCTGTATGTTTTTTACACATATCAGGGAAAATTGTTGCCTAAAGGCTATTAAAGAATCTCCTTCGACCTCACATATATAAAATAGATAATAAATAATAGTATATGTTTAAATATGGGTAAATAGATAATATAGAAAAATAATAAACAATTCGTGATCGACAAATTCAGGATTTCAATTTATAAGTAATTTATTATTCTTTTAAAATTCATCGAATGGTGATTTTTTCTTGTAATCAATGGTCCTGAAGGTTGCCGGATTAGAATTTGTCGTCTAGCTAAATCGTAGTCTGCAGATACAGATCATTATCTTCTTATTTCAATCACTGTTTGTTAATTGGAATCATTACTAGAATATATCATATCCTCCTCAAGTACAAATATCATAATAGGCGGAAAGTTTTCAATTTATAAGCAATTTATTATTCTTTAAAAATTCCTCGAATGGTGACATACTTTTTCTCGTAATCAATGGTCCTGAAGGTTGCCGGAATGGAATTTGTAGTCTAGCTAAATCGTAGCCTGCAGATATAGATCATAAACTTCTTGTTTCAATCACTGTTTGTTAATTGGAATCATTACTAGAATATATCATATCTTCCTCAAATATTACGGTTAAAAAAGTGTCGGAATTGCTCAATTAGCTTAAAATGCATCATTTTTACATGCTTTCTTATGGAAAAACAGACACAAATTTCCTCAATCGCGGGTCTTTTTTAAGAAAAAATCTTACCGTTCAGTCTTCCGTCCGACTAGAAGTTTACTTGTTAGCCCTCATATCCCGGTAATGCTTCCAAACATCACCCTCCTAGATACCCCAATACAAACAACCCTCCAGTTACTTTCTGGCGAAAAGCCCACTCAATTCCCTCAAAATTCTATACACCTTTAAAAGCACATTTTCTAGATACTTTTAAACAAATCTTACTAGACACCTTTTTCACCCCTCAGTTTCTCGGTCAGCGCGCACAAAACCACCAACACACCCCCCAACCAGCCCTAAAGAGGAAACAAATCCTATAACAGGGCACCACAAGAAAAGTTCAACTTCACCCAAAAACATTCCACTCAACAGAATCTCACACGAACTTCTCTCTCTCTCTCCGGTAATGCTCATTCAATTACAGTTCTTTGTTCAAAGTGCTTACGAAAAAAATTTTCATCCTTATTATGAGTCTCTTTGTGAATCTCGTAAAACATGTTGCTACTTTGTTGGGGCTTATAACATCTAATTATAATGAACACCAAGTGACTAGAGGGCTTATGGAGTGTAGAAAAGCTATAAGAAAACTAAATAATGCGTTACGGAGTGCCAAGAATATTGGAGAAAAGCAGCATATTCTAACTAGTATAACTCAAATAAAGTCATATCGTAACCAATTTAAATATATTCAAAAACATGGTGGAGACCTATCATCTCATATGAAAACCGCAAAAGATCGTGTAAAATGGGATGATCTGGATGCAGCATTTAACGGTCGCATCAGAACTGGTAGCATCTCAAACCTGAAGCATAAGGATCCCATTGCATTTCTCAAAGATTGTAGGGCTCTCTTTAAACGACATATACATAATATATTAAAAAAGGAGGTAGCTGTTAAGGTGAATGTGGCTTTCGGAGGTGAATTTGAAATTGTTAAAGGAGATCAGATTCTTAATGAGTTCAAGTATTTTACGACAACTAATTCTCCGATATATAAGGATACAAACATTGATAATTGGTTTGATACTAAAGTCATTGCGACTATCCTTAAAGACTTGGAGGAGTTTCAAGAACGTGATAGTGGTTTGGCATTGAAGAAGGTGCTGAATTTAGGCGTTAACATCAATAAGTATACTCCTCAACTAGGATCCTCTTATATTGATTTACCTACAGAAATAAAAAAGAAGAAGGCATGTATTAACGTCAATAATGAAGATAATGGTTGTTTTGCATGGGCAGTTACGTCAGCATTGTATCCTGTTACAATCCATTCTGATAGAACATCCTCATACCCTCACTATTCGACTGTATTAAAACTAAAAGGAATTCAATTTCCAATGACTATCAAGCAGATCCCCAATTTTGAGAAGCAAAATAATATATCCGTAAATGTTTACATTCTACAAAAAGATAAAATGACCTTCATTACTCTGCCAACTTACCTTACAAGAAATAAGATGAATAAACATGTAAATTTGTTGATGGTGCAAGATAAATATGATGAAGCGCCAACGAAATATCACTTTGTTTGGATAAAGAATCTATCAAGACTTCTGTCCACTCAACTCAGTAAACATAATTGTAAGAAATACTTCTGTGATAGATGTCTACATTATTATAGATCACAGGAGACACTTAATAACCATCTTGAAGACTGTATAAAATTAAACGAAACTGCAATTAAAATGCCTGAACCAGGAAAAAACGTTCTTAAATTCAAAAACTTCAAGAATAAGGTAAAGGCACTTTTTATAGTATATGCAGATCTCGAGAGTGTTTTGAAGCAGACTGGGGATTCTAAGAAGCCACAACAGCATATCCCTGCAGCCGTTGGATATTACTTCAAGTGTTCATACGATGACGCGCTATCCTTTTACAAAAGTTATATGGGTGAAGATTGTATGCGATGGTTTGCCGATGAAATGAATCTGCTTGCTCAAGATATCAGTACGGTGTTCCTTTGTCCTTATGGAATTCACATGACTCCTAATCAAGAACGTCAGTTTCAAGCTGCTACCGAATGCCATATTTGTGAAACGCCATTTTCCTCTACAGATAAGAAAGTTCGAGATCATGATCATCTCATTCCCGAAAACAATTATAGAGGTGCAGCTCATGATGGGTGCAATATTAACTATCAGGATTCACCTACTGTTAATGTAGTGTTCCACAACTTATCTGGTTATGATGCAAATTTCATTATCGAAGACATTGCTACTCGCATGACTGGCTCTATTGATTTGCTCCCTATTACAAAGGAAAAATATATTTCTTTCACAAAACATGTTGACGATGCACGAATCCGGTTCAAATTTATCGATAGTTTCCGCTTCATGGCATCATCTCTCGATAAACTCGCTTCATATTTAACCGAATTTCCTAATTTGAGATCTCAGTTTTCTGGTGTTCCCGATGAAGAATTCACAATGTTAACTAAAAAGGGGGTGATGCCTTATGACTATTTCAATTCTTTCAACCGCTTTGAAGAAACAAGGTTACCTCCTATCGAATCTTTCTATAATAATCTCGAAGATAAACCCTGCTCACGTAAACTTTATAGTAGAGCACAACGCGTCTGGAATACGTTTCAATGTCAAACCTTAGGTGAATATGTAGAGTTGTATATGAAGACCGATATCCTTCTTCTTGCTGACGTTTTTGAGCAGTTTCGTTCCAGTTGTTCTGCTACGTATAACATCGATCCTGTACATTATTATACATCACCAGGATTTACATTCGATGCTATGCTGAAACATACTAGACAAGAATTGGAACTTCTC
Organism: Galeruca laticollis; assembly: GCA_963921935.1. Classification (NCBI taxonomy): domain Eukaryota; kingdom Metazoa; phylum Arthropoda; class Insecta; order Coleoptera; family Chrysomelidae; genus Galeruca; species Galeruca laticollis. Next base: position 89,888,068 of record OY998182.1, read on the forward strand.
ACTGATATAGACATGTTTTTATTTGTTGAGCGTGGTATACGCGGTGGACTTAGTCAAGTTTGCGTAAAACGTCGTGCTCGAGCCAACAATAAGTATATGCCCACTTATAATCCTTCAAATCCATCGAAATTTTTAATGTACTATGATATGAATAATCAGGTATGTTTTTAGTTTTTTCATTTTAGGTGGTTATTTCAATTAATTTTAATGTTTTAGTATGGATGGGCTATGTCACAATATCTCCCTTATGGAGGATTTGAATGGGTTGACTCTATTATAGACGTTACACAAATTGCTGATGATGCTTCTGAGGGGTACATGCTCGAGGTTGATTTGGAGTATCCTCATCATTTACATGATTTGCATAAGGACATACCTTTCTGCCCCGAACACCTCAATCCTAAGACCATGATGCCTGCTACAAGATCAAATGAGGAGACTAAGTTGATGGGTACCCTAACTAATAAAACAAAATACGTTATACATTACCGAGCATTGAAGCAAGCGTTACAGAATGGGCTTGTATTAACAAAAATACATCGAGTATTGAAATTCAAGCAGAGTTCTTGGTTAAAGCCCTACATTGACTTAAACACCGAGTTACGTAAGGCTGCGAAGAATGAGTTTGAGAAGAACCTATTCAAACTGATGAACAATGCAGTGTTTGGTGAGTATTGCTAGTTTTTTATATAAATATTTCTATACTAATCACTTTTTTTCTAATTGTTGCAGGTAAAACCATGGAGAACGTGCGCAAACGCGTTGATGTAAAGCTAATTTCTCATTGGAGTGGTCGATATGGTGCTGAATCGTACATAGCTAAGCCAGAATTTAAAAATAGTACAATTTTCAGTGAAAACCATTGCCATCGAATTACGGAAGCTGCAAATATGGTTGAATAAACCGATATATGTAGAAATGGCAATTTTAGATCTGGCTAAAACTACGATCTATGATTTTCACTATGAGTACATGGCGAACCGTTTTAGTGAAAACTGTACTGTGCTGTATACTGATACCGATAGTCTTATATATGAGATTGGAGATCAAGATCCCTATGAAGTAATGAAGATTGATTGTTATAAATATTTCGACACCTCAGACTATCCTCTTGATAACGTTTACGAAATTCCTCAAGTTAATAAGAAGGTTCTTGGTATGATGAAGGATGAGAACAATGGTATCATAATGACCGATTATATTAGGTTACGGTCTAAATTGTATGCAACGCGGTTACTAACCTCTGAAGATGGTCTAGCGGAAAAACGAAAACGTCTTGCGGATGATGGTTATGACGAAGAAGAAATAGACTGTCTAATTCGAAATGTTGGAGTAACTAAAAAAGCTAAAGGGGTAAAGTCGTCAGTTGTGAAGACCGTAATCACATTTGAAGATTATGAAGAATGCCTTGATACCTTCACACATAAAACAGTTTCCCAAAATCTAATTCGTGCCGAGAAACATCTGGTCCATTCAATTATCCAAAATAAAGTAGCACTCAGCCCGGAGGATGACAAACGATTTATTATTCATGGTTCCGATGAAACCTTACCCTGGGGGCACTATTCGATTGATGCATATATGGATGTCGATGCCATTATTCCTTAAAAATTTATATAAAAAGTATTGTTATTATTTTGATTTATTATATTTTACAATTTTATATTGTACAATAAAATGTTTATTCAATTGTTCTTTATTTTGATACCCCATTATCGACTGAGCACGTGTGACGTCATCAGCATGGTGCCCTTATGGCTTTACATGTTTACCTCTTGTCTTCTTCGTCCCACCAAACCTTATACACGTAAAAACATATACACTTATTTACTTTTGCATAACCCCCGTTCTTGTATACACCCTTATTTACGTAATCCCCGTAGACGATCCCCTCCCCCGTAGACGCTACCCTTAAAACCCTCTTCGCTTCTTCTAAATCGCCCCCTAGATACCTTATATACGTAAAAACATTCACACTTATTTACTTTTTGCATAACCCCCGTTCTTGTATACACCCTTATTTACTTTTTGCGTAATCCCCGTAGACGCTACCCTCCCCCGTAGACGCTACCCTTAAAAACCCCTTCGCTTCATCTAAACCACCCTCTAGATACCTTATACACGTAACAACATACACACTTATTTACTTTTTGCATAATCCCCGTTTTTGTATACACCCTTATTTACTTTTTGCGTAATCCCCGTAGACGCTACCCTTAAAAACCCCTTCGCTTCTTCTAAACCACCCGCGCGGAACAAGATTGCTAACGGCCGACTTGACGCATGCGCAGATCGAAATTGAGTCAAAAATTACCACGATGGACCTTGGCGATTTCCCATGTTAATTTACATAAGGAATGGTCTAGAACCCGCCTAGCTCCTTTACTAATGGATACACAATTTTTTAAGGAATTTAGCTATAACATATGCTTTTTATTTTTTAAGAATAATATATGAACAAGAAATTTACGCAGAAACGAGAGTTTGACCCTGTTTAGTGAGCGTACCACGTGCCGACTGCTGATCACGTGATCAGTGCGTGCACTTGTTTGTCTTGTGTCCCTTGATTTTAACTGTCAGTTTAGTGTAAGCAGTTCTTCTACTAAGACTTAGCGTCGCGGTTATTGTGCTTTTCTTACGTATTTTGTGTATTTAGTTCTTATTGCCTACCTAGTAAAGTTATTTAAATTTAATAGACGTCAAGTGGAAGGTAGGAGTACATGTGACGAATATTTGTACCTATATTTTCAACTAAAGTTACTCTTTTTTCAGAGGAATGAGTTCTTCACGCAGAAGCTGTTTGAACAGCCCTAATGTCTTCTGCTACATTTGTGACGAATATACTGTAGCGAAACAAAGAAAAAATATCACAGATTTTGTATGACAAGCTTATTTCGGCGTACAGCTTGGAGACCAAGAAAAGTCCTGGGCTCCCCATATAGTGTGCAAAACGTGTGTCGAATGTTTACGACAGTGGTCAAACGAAAAAAGAAAAAGTTTGAAATTTGGTGTGCCCATGGTGTGGAGAGAACCTAAAAACCACCATGATGATTGTTATTTTTGTTTAGTTAATGTAAACGGTTTTAACAAATACAAGAAAGGCAAATGGGATTATCCTGATTTAGAATCAGCACGAAGACCTGTGCCACATAGCGAAGAGATTCCCGTACCCGTATATACAACACTGCCAGATGTTCTGATGGTGGAAGAAGAAGAAGAAATTAAGGACCAGTACAGTAGCAGTGGAAGTGAATATGAGCAGGAAATACAATTAACACCACAGCAGTTCTCTCAAGAAGAACTGAATGACCTGATACGGGATCTCGGTCTATCAAAGCAAGCATCTGAACTTCTGGCATCCAGATTAAAAGAAAAAAACTGTCTAAAACCAGATATAAAAATAATCATTTATAGAACACGAGAGGTGAAACCTGTTCCTTACTTTAGCCAAGATGAAGATCTTATTTATTGCAACAACATTCCCGGACTTTTTCGTCAAATGGGAATACAATTTGTTCCAAGTGATTGGCGACTATTCATAGACAGTTCCAGTAGAAGCTTAAAGTGTGTTTTGCTACACAATGGCAACCGATATGCGTCAATTCCTATCCCCCACTCAACAAAACTTAAGGAAAAATATCAAAACATCAAGTTGGTATTACAGAAACTATCCTATGAAGAACATCAGTTTTCCATTTGTGTTGATCTAAAAATGGTCAACTTCTTGCTTGGGCAGCAAGGTGGGTACACAAAATACCCTTGTTTTATCTGCTTGTGGGAGAGTAGGGCGAAGCAAGATCATTGGAATATGGTTAATTGGCCAATAAGACAAAATACGGCTGTAGGAACAGCAAATGTTATAAACGAACCATTGGTTGACCGTGAAAAAATCATTCTCCCACCACTCCACATCAAGTTAGGACTAATGAAACAATTTGTTAAGGCTTTTTGAGTAAAGATGGCGAGTGCTTCAAATACATTTGTAGATCGTTTCCTAGGCTAAGTATGGAAAAGCTAAAAGCGGGTATTTTTGATGGCCCTCAAATTCGCAAACTTATTAAGGACTCTAATTTTACAAATCACATGACGACACTCGAAGCTGCTGCTTGGTGTAGCTTTGTTATGGTAGTTAAAAATTTCTTGGGTAATCACAAAGCGGACAATTACGAGGAATTAGTGCAACAGATGTTATTAAACTATAAAAACTTGGGTACTAATATGAGTATTAAAGTACACTTTCTTCACAGCCACTTGGATAAATTTCCCAACAATCTTGGCAATTTCAGTGAGGAACAAGGGAAACGGTTCCACCAGGATATAAAGGAGATGGAGGTAAGCTATCAGGGCAGATGGGATCATCATATGATGGCAGACTATTGTTGGAGTCTCCAACGTGATGTACCTGACGGTCCTAATAAAAGAAAATCCTACAAAAAGAGCTTCTTTCCTACGAATTAGATTTAATTTTTAAAATTAAATTATTTCTTTGCTGTTATACCTAATCAATAAATGAATTTTATTATTTTTTCGTTTCTCTTTTTTTGAAACCACTTTAATATTTGTTACTAAAAGTTGCTTATAAGGGCCATTGGTCTACTAAATTGATATTTTTCTCTATCTTATCATATTTTGATAATATATCTCTAAAATTAGAGCCAATTCACCTAAATGGACTTCAAATTCGTGATCAGCACCACGAAATTACCTAGAAATCGCTCAAATATTGTTGACAATAAAATTAGTGTTGATCAGTGTTATTAGTACCATAGGCCTTGGTAGCGTGACTCTAACTATTTGATAATAGGCAGCTGGAAGAAGCCTCGTCTGTGTTCGCTGCCATAGCAGGTGCATCTTTCGAGGGTTTTCCAAGACGTGAAACGAAATAATCTCGCGAGCGTTCGCTGCCATAGCAGGTTCGCCAGAGAGAGGTTTTCGGATTCTGCCAGCTAACTGTTCTTTAAGCGATTGATTTATCACCAGCGGCCGGGATAATATCCGTACAAAAACCAAGGGCAATTTATTAGTTACCGCCGTCCTATTCTAAGCCGTACACAAATACTAAGAAACACTCTCGTAAAACACCGCTTTCTCTGTGTAATTTTCACCGTACTGCTAGTAAGTTTCCACTGATTTTCACCAGCAATCGCCGAAACTATTAAAGCTTTGCACGTTAGATTTGTGATTGTAAAATATTTATTTGTGTGGTAAAGTGCTTTGGTCTGAGTAATAATCTAATTAGATATCGTAAATACTGAGGGGTTTTAATCAACATTTAGTTATTTTAAATATATAGCTCCTTGGGTCGTTTTATTTTCCTTTTCCCAAATTATTTCAAAGTCGAAATCAAGTTTATAATTTTATCAAGCACCGGTAGTTTCATTTTCAATTAGTGGTGAACAATTAAAGCCTGTTTCTCACTTCGCACGGCATAGAGGTCAAGAATAACAGACCCCTGGAATTACTTAACCTCCATCTGTTGCTACCCTGGTAACTCTTGACGCTACCATTCTCGAGAGTTCGGTGGAGTAAACCATCCCAAAAATCTGGCACCCGAGAAAATCTGGTAGATATGAAAGCCGCGGGTGCCGCAGTTACGTGCGTTATATTTTAAAGAAAGTAAGACAACTACTGGGAAACCTTCTCCAAAAGAATGGAAAGCGACTTCTATGGGTTACAAAAACAAATCTGGCGATTAATAAGAAATCAGAGAACAGAAGCAAATGAACTCATCAGAACCAGACACGTAGAAAGAGATGCCTGGGTAAAATATTTAGAGGAACTATACAAGGAAGAAGAGACCGAAACCGAGCCAAATACACCAGAGATAGTAATAAGTGATGAGACTAATATAAAAAAGGAAGATATAGAAACAGCACTCCAAAAACTAAAAAACAGAAAGAGCCCAGGTCCGTATAACATCGCCAACGAATTACTTAAATATGGAGGAGAGAAGCTAAACCAACAACTAACAACCCTAATCAAAAAGATATTTGCCCAACACAGAATACCAGATGAGTGGAGAAATAGCATTACGATTCCACTATTTAAAAAGGGAGATAAAAAATGCCCGAGAACTATAGAGGAATAAATCTACTATGCACAACGCTGAAATTAACCACAAAGATAATAACAAATAAAATAAATGAATGTATCTCACTAGGAGATGAACAACAGGGTTTTAGATCGGGAAGATCCTGCATGGACGCAATATTTGTGATAAGACAAATAACGGAAAAATCGATCGAATATAATCGACCGGCCTTCATGTGTTTCATTGACTTGCGGAAGGCCTTCGATCGAATATAATTAAAAGACATAATACACCTTCTCTATGATAGACAGATACCATACAATTAAAATAATTGAAAAAAAATATATACTCAAAAAATACGATCCAAGCAAAAATAAATGGTGACCTAACTGAACAGATACCTGCAAATAGGGGCATTAGGCAAGGGGACTCTCTCAGCCCGCTCCTATTTAACATAGTGATGGATGAAATCATAAAACAAGTACGCAAACTAAGAGGATACAAAATGAGAAATAAAGAGGTCAAAATCCTGTGCTATGCAGACGATACGGTACTGTTGGCGGAGAACGAGGACGATCTGCAAAGGCTACTGTACCAATTTAACAAAACAGCAAAAAAGTTCAATATGATAATATCAGCGGCAAAGACAAAATCAATGGTTACTTCCAAGACGCCGATCAGATGTAAACTTGTGGTGGATAACAAAATAATACACTAGGAAATGAAATTTGAATATCTGGGAATCGAAATATCTGGACACGGGGACGTGGAGACGGAAGTAAGAAACCAAGCTACAAGAGCCTCAAGAGCAGCAGCATACCTAAATGACACAATCTGGCGAAACAAATACATTCAAACTGAAGCCAAAGCCCGCATATACAAGACCGCAATCAGACCTATATTATCCTATGCAGCAGAGACCCGACCTGAGACCTCTAAAACTAAACGGATACTGGAGACTACAGAAATGAAAATAGTTCGAAGAATAGCGGGAAAAACACTAATGGATAGAGAAAGAAGTGAAAACATAAGACGAACATGCGGGATAGATAACATCAATGACTGGGTACTGGATAGAAAGATAAAATGGAATGAGCACATTGACCGCATGACGGAAGAACGAATTGTGAAAATATTAAGGGACAAATCACCAGCAGGACAAAGAAGCCTTGGAAGACCTAGGAAAAGATGGAGTGACAACCTCCCAGATGACTGAGAAGAGGCAATGATGTGAAGAAAAACGTCACAATATCGATAAACCGTAGTAAGAAGTACATTTGCACGAATTTCTTTTTTTATATCCGAAGAGCTAACAGTAATATTATCCTCAACTAAAAAATTGAAGTAATCTAATTCAGTTTCTGAATTTTCAGTTGTCCATCAGCTCCATGTTCCGAGACTTTAATACGTCTAAAAGTGTACTTGAATCCACTAAAAAATAAAGCCCACCTTTGTAGTCTCCCTGCGGCCATCTGCGGTATCCCTTTGCTTTCCCCAAACAGCGCGATAAGAGGCTTATGGTCAGAACATATAATAAAATGTTTACCCATGAGGTATTGGTAAACATTTTTTACCCCCAGTATATGGCTAACGCCTCTTTATGTATCACCGAATATTCGGTCTCATGAAATTAACTGTCTCGACCCTTACTTGGTGGAATCTGCTCATATTAGTGTTTTAAATGAAACTCAACGTTTCTAGCTAATTCCACAATATAATGAAAATCGTTGAAAATTCTAAAAAATTGACAATTGTTTCGATAAATCAATATCATCGTCAGAATGACAGAAGTTACATTTCATTTGATGCCTACCTGATGTTTAGTATTTATTTTTAGCTTCAATATTTGTAATATCACATCTTCTTCTTTTTTCTATTACCATATATTAAGTCAATCACAAGTTAGGTCACTTCTTGGTCTAGCCAAAAATAACTACTAAACATTAGGTAGGCATCAAATGAAATGTAACTTCTCTCATTCTGACGATGATATTCAGTTATCGAAACAATTGAGAATTTTTTAGAATTTTCAACAATTTTCATTATATTGTGGAATTAGCTAGAAACAGTGAGTTTCATTTAAAACACTAATTTGTTTGTTTAATACTCGAGTAGCAAAACTTATAGGTTTTTCCGTGCCATCAATGTAAACATGTGGAAGAACCGCTCCTAAACCTACCTGAGATGCGTTACAGACTAATTTTAAGGTGACTTCAGGATCAAAATATGCGAGGCTAATGTCAGAGCAAATAATCTGTTTTGATCTTAAGAAAGCTTCCTCACAATCTGAATGCCACTTAAAACTTGTTCCATCACGTAGTAACTCATATAATGGATCAATCACTGCAGATAAATTTGGAGCAAAATGACCATAATAATTTACTAATCCCGTATAGGCTCTGGCCTCTGAAATATTTGTCGGTTGTTGACACTCCATTACCGCTTTAATTTTGTCGGGATCTTTGTATAACCTGTCCTTGTTAATGATATGGCCCAAATATTCTATTTCGATTTAAAAAAACTGACATTTTTTTAGATTCAATTCAAATCCTGCTTTATAAAGCTTATCAAACACTAATTCTATATTAGTTAAACGTTCCTCCCTGTTCCCGCCAGTAACGACAATATCATCTAAAAAGTTAATTACACCCGGTGTTTCGCAATGTCTTACTTTGCATTTAGTAAGAGTGTGAAATGTGGTAAGATATATATATCTCGAAGGACCAGCCACTTTGATGTGACAAGAGTTGCTTATAGAAGTTGAATGTATGGTATTATAAATTAAATGCGTTCGCACTTTTCACTGATGTTTATTTAGGTTTTATTATAAGTGTTGTTTGTTTGCGTAACAATTAAGAATTCTTCACTAATCAATGGTTATGAGGTTTAATATTATTACATTATTTGATTCTACTGAATACTTATTGATATTTAAGTTATGTCGATCAATTTGCCGGGTGGAGAGGATTGTTAACTACCTCTTTGTACTATGAGTGGATTGTAAGTGTGGGATTGTTGGGTTGGGGCCGTATTTATGTGGCGCTCAGAGTGATTGTAAGCAGGGGAGATCACGTAGGGAATTGGCTAATGGATTGCATGATTTTAAACTTTAACCGTCATAAACGACGGTTGAGTTATGCGTAGACTAGGGTCATTTTTTGTCATGAAGAGGTTGTTTTTGTTATAGAGAAAGGAAAGTTTTTAAGATAACTTTTTTTTCTATGTGAAGATAAGGTTAAAATTGATGTTTGTGGATTTTGAAGTGTTAAATAGATATTATGAACGAATTTTAGGCAGGAGTTATGTGTGTATGTATAGAAATATGTAATAATTATTATATACAGGTGGAAGATAAATGTAATTAATGTGTGATTTACAGGAAGAATTTAAGCTTGTCTTGAATTCATACACCCGGAATACCTAACAAAACCTTTTCCATCGTTTTCTGAAATATATTACATGCCGGTTTAGTACCCTATTTGGTTTATAAATTCCTGTGTGAGTAATCCAACATAACAAGCGGGCCGAAATATCTCCATACTGAGCCTTAACAAAAATTTCATCTACTGGTGTTATGATGTTACCATCATAAGTTTTTAATCTCAGTTGTATATTTTTTATTTGCAATTTTTGAAATCACTCACATATATGGCTTCCGGTATGACAGATATTCCTGCCCCTGAGTGTAATTCCATTATTAGGGGCTTATTTTCGATTAACATATTTACCTTAACAGGTATGACGTACTGGTTTAAAGTTACAAAATACATTTCTACGAAATCTAACTCAGTTGTCATTTGAGCTGACATTATGACTATTATCTGAAAGTTCAACAAAATTAATGTCTACGCATACCTTATCTAGGTGTCCAACCAACCTTCTTGCACTTTTTACAAGCATACTTCCTGTACTTGCATGTCTTAAAATTGTGGCCACCTCTGCCACAGCTATTGTATTTTGCTCCACTCTTCCCAACTCTACCGATTGTTCACCCCGTTGTTTCTCCATCGGCTTACTAGAATGATTACCAGTCACTGGTGCTTTTTTATGTATACTAAGGGCAATGACAGCTGTTATATTTCTTGAACGCATCAAAGTAGCTTCTTTCTTGAGAGCCACATCCACAATTGTCTGAAGTGTAGCCGTATGCTCCTCTTCACACACTCACTCTAGCTGTGGGCCCCTTCTCAGACCAGACACAAACCAATCTTTTAAAATTTGATTCAAGATACTCCCAAACTTGTATTTTATCGCCTTATTTTTAAGCTTAAAGTAGAAATCCTTTACCTGTTCATTTTCAGCTTGCTTAAGGTCATAAAATTCCACTCTCTCTCTCTCCAACTACTGATACTTTTTTAGTGAACTGCTCTCTCAGTATTTTGCACAAGTCTTCGTAGGACTTATCTTTGGGAAAAACAGGATCGCAGAGCTCCTTCAAAACATCATAAAGTTCGTCCCCAATGGATGTGATTAATACTGCGACCTTCCTGTCATTTTCAATGTAGTTTGCCAAAAAATACTGATCCATCCTTTTTTGACATGTGCACCAATCAATGTGTTTTCTGTATTCGGACAGGGTCCCGATTTGACCTCTAACGATTACTTGTGTCGCCCGAAATCGCGTATAGCCTCCTAACACCTTTAATCGCCTCTATGATGTAACGATCGTTAGCTAACTCTTTACTTACTCTATGCGGACCATCATATTTATTACTAAGTTTATCACTCATATCTAGACCCGCCTTCTCTGTCGCACCACTTCGCAAAAGTACTAGTTCACCAATTTTATAGTTAGCAACCTTTCTAAATTCGCCATCGCCCTTCTACGTTTTAGTTCCACTGACGGCACATCATTGCTCGTGCCCACTGTGGATAATTTTTGTTTGTGCCCAACACCTATATTGGCTGTTTCAACTGTCTCTTCGACCACGTCTTTCTCGCCCTTATTTTCACCTGGAGTAACCTTGCACTACGCCTCAGTGCTCTCTTCACAGTTCGTCTCCGCCTCCACGCCTGGCTTCGCCTGGAATTCTGAAGTACAGAGTCGTCACCCTGTATCTCCAGATCCTAAGAATTAGAGTCGTCACCCTGTATTCCCAGGTGGGTGTCGGTTGGTAGTACCCCATCAATTTTGCCTGCATTTTCAACACCATCGCCTCCGCCCGATTCGTCTGCATTACCAACACCAGGAACATTCTCACCTCTGAGCCTCAGACTATCACCTGAAGTCTGTCGACCCTTACTGGTCTTATCACCTCGGTCGCTAGCTAGCTCGCCTTCGCCAATCGCCAAATCAGTTACTCGGCCATGACTGTGGGAAAACATCAATTGTGCAGGGGAAAACCGGGTGCTAGCATTCTTAGTATTATTAAAACCCTACACAATATCGCATAACTCTTCGTCCCACAAGGTCTCTGCGTCCGCCATCGCAGATAACGCCTCAACTATCGTTCGGTTCTGCCTTTCTACCTGACCATTTGCCCTAGGAGTAGCCACCGCATTAAGCACATGTTTTACACCATGATCGGCCAGAAACGCAGCAAACTCCTCGCTGGTAAACACTCTACCTTGGTCAGTAATTACTCGCCTGGGATAACCGAACTCACCAAACTCCTCTCGCAATCGTGCTATTGTCTCCTTTGCCTTTAAAGTCTTAATTGGCTTCGCCAATACAAATTTCGTGAAACCATCCACCATCATAAGAATGTAGGAATTGCCATTGCCACTTTTCACAAAAGGACCTAAATGATCGACATGCACCGTACCAAACCGTATAGGATGCCTTTATATAGGATGCAAATGACCTCCACCTCGCCCGTATTGCCCCTTAGCAAATCCACATCTCAAGCACGATCGGACATATTTAGACACGAAACGTCTCATCTTAGGAAACCAGTATGTCTCGCCCAACAACGACAAACACCTCTCAACTGCCGGATTCCCAATATCATCATGATGTTTCCTCAAAATATTAAACTTCGACATTGCAGGAACATACAGTCTATCACCCGCCGCTGTTCTACGATAAAGACGCCCCTTCTATATTTTATAATTCGCCACTATATCCTTATCAGCTGTCTTGTTGGACAACAACCTTACAAGCTGCTGTGCTTTGGGATCCTGCAACTGAATGGTAAGGAACCAATAATTCTCCGCCATTGTCACCACCAACACATTAGCACCCTCACCTTCTGTTGGAGGATTCCTACTCAGAGCATCGACATGTTGCATCCGATTGCCAGGCCGGTATTGTATCTCCATATCATATTTCTGTATTGCCAGCCACCACCTATCTATTCTGGGAACCAAATCTCGTTTCAACAGTGCCGCCTTAACCGCCACACAATCAGTAACCTTAAAATGCACACCAGCCAAATAAACTCGGAAACGCTTAATGGATTCCACCACTGCTAAAGTTTCTAATTCATAACTATGACACACCTGCTCTTGCGCTGTAGTCACCCTACTAAAATATTCGACAGGTCGCCAACTCCCGTCAGTTGTCTTTTGTAACAAAATGCCTGACAACCCCAGTTTTCTGGCATCTGGGTGTAGTTGGATTTCTGCTTCACTATCGTACAACGCCAAGATAGGCCTATTCACCAAGTGACCTTTTAACACCTCAAACGCATCTTGATGTTTACTTGACCAACACCAAGGAACATCCTTCTTTGTCAACTCAGTCAACGGTTCGCCAATGTTGCAAAATTATGAATAAATTTTCTAAAGTAGGATGCTAAAGCCAAGAACTGCCTTACACCATGGACAACTGTACGCTTTCCTGGACGCACACCTTCAGCATTCCCCTCTTGGACTAAATATTCTATCGTCTCCTGCATAAAAGAGCATTTTTCCAATTTTTGTTTAAAACCCGCCTGTTGTATCAAACCCAACACAGTTTCTAACACTGCTAGTCCATCAGCAGCACCTGACGAGGGAATCCAAAAATCATCAATATATGCCAACATCTCACCATATTTCAGCTTGCCTAACATCTGATTAATTATTCGCCGGAACACCGTCGGATAGTTAGATAACCCAAAAGGCACCCTAAGATATTCATAATGTCCGTCTGGTGTGATGAAGGATGTCTTATGTACTGAATCTGGATGCATAGGTACCTGATGAAAACCCTGTGCCATGTCTAACATAGTAAAAAGATTCTTATTCGCCAACTTCGCCAACTGGTCTGAAATCGAAGGAAGTGGATACCTATCCTTCACCGTGATAACATTCAACGCTGTATAATCCATACACAGTCTGACCTCGCCATATTTCTTCGGTATAAGAACAATAGGACTAGCATACGCGGACTCGCTTTCCGGATAACACCTGCCTCTGCAAGAGTCTGGATCTTGTCTCTCACCTGCTCGCGCTCTTTATACGACAATCTATATGGCCTGTAATAAATAGGTACATCTGTCGTTAAATGAATCTGCATGCTACCTAAATTGGTCTGTCCCACCTCATCATCGCCCGCTGAAAAACATGCAGAATAATGCTTTAACAATTCAAACAGTCGCCGCTTATGTTGGACTGCTACATCACCGACATTTACAAATGCCAAATCTAGTTTGTTATTATTAATAGAAAAAATTCTTACGTGACAACAGGTAGTTGCCGTCGCCTGCTGAACATCTCAGCTGGACCAGTACGCCTCTGTCCTGGAAATGAGCCACCCTTTCTTCCAACTTATCCTCTCTTCGCCCATGCTAACGACTTTAAGATGACCCTGTGGCCCACCTATTAAGCCTGAAGAGATTAACACCAGAGATCCTCTCACAGGAAACTCCTTATTCATAATATATTTCGCCCCTGATTCAGGATTCAGCATCTACCAATTCGACTCTAAGCCTACTCACCGTGTTCGGCTCGAGAATCGCGTCCTCCGCCAACACCACTCTACACCTGGGAGCATCGCCTCTGAGTGTGATTCACTAACATCGGGATTTTTGACCAACTCGGCGGCCTTGTTGTTACGGACCACCAGTATCACATTGGGCCTATTGATTGTATGCTGACCCAGTAACAACTCGATATGCCCCATATCGCAGTCCGTTACTAACGCCTCAAGAAGAAGTTCGCAGTCCGGCAAAAACACCTCAAACCGTACACGCTCCAAAGCAGGTGCAGCACCTCCACCAAAGCCACACAAAAGCACACCTTTCCCCCCCGCTTCAATAGTCAGTTCCGACCGCTCTGCTGTTTCCAGTATTAAGGTATGCTCTCACCCGTTCACCATTCACCACCACTATTACTCTAAAGCATGCATCGCTAGGCTCTATAATTAGTTTTACCTGTTGGAATCTCTCTGTGGACGAGTATGGTCGACGACCTTCGGACACCCCGCATCGGATGCACCGCACTACCCGTAGTAAGGGACAGTCTCTGCTCACATGGGTAGTCACCTGCTGACAATTGTAGCATCTACGGCTCGGAGGATTCGCCCGTTTCTCCTCCCTCACCCTCGGCACCAAAGTGAGGCGAGAAGTCACTGGAGGTTTTCCGCCTCGATACCCCTCTAACCCCGCCAGAAAAGAATTGTAAAGAACTTCGAGACTTCTAGAATTCGCAGCATAGGCATTCGCCTTCAGGTCAGCTGGCAAACCTCCAACAATACATGATACGGCATCCTCACCCTTGATTTTGACCCTATCACACAAGGCCAGTTTAGCATGATAGTAAGTCGTCATCGACTTATCTGGTTCCTTCCGCCGGCTCATCAGCTCCTTCAACACCAGGTGGAAATCACGCCTCCGGGGAAACGCAGCCCTCAGCTTCGCCTTCCACTGCTCCCATTTTAGGTTGTACTCGTCCAACCGGTGGAACCACCTCTTAACCGAGCCCTCCAACTTAGACTGTGCCAACGTGACCTTCTCATATTCGCCCCAACCGTGAATCGACCCCAAATGGGCAATCTTTTGCAGCCACCTTTCAATATTCGCCTGTGTGTCGTCCGGGTCAAAACGGTCAATCACCTCTGAGCCTAACAACAGAGCGCGTCGATTAGTCTGCAGTCCACCCACAGCACCCTCTAGCTCAACACCCCTCGAGCTAAATGGCCTAGATATATTTGAATCCGAGAACTCCCCAATCACCAGCGGTGCCTGCTGCCTGGCAATTCTCTCCATGCTTTTGGTCAACCCAACAAGGCCCTGACTAACTCATCTAAGGCAGGTACTGTCGCCCCACCAGTACCATCCACTTCTATTCTCTTCTGCACAGAGTCTCCTTCCGCCTTAACACCCCTTTGCTCAACAGGTGACCCGAGGAGATCTCCATCGGTATGCAGATCTAATTCATCAGCAGATCCCGCCATTTGCTGAAACAGAATATGTCATGAGAGAGAATTATTATCCACGTTACCCGCAACCCGAACAGTCGATGATCTAATCGCTTGGAGCTGCCCGCAACCCAATTAGCCAATCTAATCGATGGACGGTAACCGCAACCCGAACATCAAAGGTCCAATCGCATGATAACACAGCTACGCAGCTATATTTGTTCAACATCACGATCTTTTTTATAGAATCATTTAATTACAATAATTACACGTTATTAATATTTATTGAAGTTAACAATACGGTGCGGTGAAATAAGTGTTACCCCCTCCCCCCCCTATTAACTACTCTATTTTTATATCTTAAGAAAAAAGCTCAAACAGGTCAATTTTTATATTAAACGTAGTATGTTATGACATAAAAGTTTCGAACCTGACATAATCCCTCTTCATGGGGGTGTCATTTTTTTAAAATGAGAAAGTGCATTATGCGACACCTCATTTGAAACCTATTGAGTTATGCGAGATTAACGGATGAGTACGTCACTGTCGATTTGTTCTCAAACCGTAATTGCCTTTTTTCGTTACCTAGCAAATTTATTATTATCAGTTGTCACTGTCAAATAATATTGAAGTAATTTCAGTTTTGTTACTACATGAAGATAAGTTTGTTTATTGTGAATAATAAAAATGGTACAACCTCGCAATTTACAAGAAAAATGCGAAATGATTGTTATTTATAGCGAAGCTGGTCGTAATTATCATGAGGCGGTCAGAATTTTTAATGAACGCTTTCCTGACCGCCCAATAGACCGACATTATTTTAAATCTGTGGTGGATAAATTTTTTGAAATAGGTGGAGTCGAAAATAAAAAACGGTCTGGCAGAAACCCTATATCCGAAGATACGCAGGTTTCTATACTGAGTGAGTTTGTAGTAAATCCATGTACTTCAACCAGAAATGTAGCACAAACTGGTGAAGTAGATAAGAAGACAGTGTTAAAGGTACAAAGGTACAAAATACAAATGTTGCATGAACTCACAGAGGATGACCCAGATAGACGGTTGGAATATTGTGAAACTATCACAAATATTATTGCACACAATCAGGATTATCTCCGACACATTTGTTTTAGTGACGAGGCGAAATTTTTTGTAAACGGACATGTACAACGGTAAAATGTGAGGTATTGGATCTGATGAAAATCCCAGAATACTCCGAGAAGGCCACACACAATTTCCACGAAAACTAAATGTATGGGCAGGCATACTAGGGAATTACATGGTAGGCCCAATATTTATTGACGGGAATTTAAATGGTGATAATTATTTGAATATGTTAGAGACAGAGATAACCGCCGCAATAAATAACATCATCACAAACCACCCGCATGAATTTCCTCAACATGTTATATTTCAGCAAGACGGAGCTTCGCCTCATTACGCTGTCAGAGTGCGAAATTATTTAAACACAGTTTTTCCAGGAAGATGGATTGGACGACGGGGGCATATCGAGTGGCCACCTCGATCACCGGACTTAACCCCATTAGATTTTTTTCTATGGGGCTACTTAAAGTCCAAAGTGTATCAAATCCTCAAACTGCGCGAAAGAATTATTGCAGAATGTGGTAATATTAGTCCAGAGATGTTGCAAAGGGTTAGAGAGGAAACCCAAAATAGGCTGTATTATTGTCAAGAAGTAAATGGGGAACATTTTGAACACCATTTACGTTAAAAAATTATTTAGTTGCAGTTACTGTTAAGGTTTAAAATTTATTTAGTTTTCAGTACACCCTTAGTTGTTACTTGTAATTTATTATATTAAATGATTAAAATCAGTTACCAACATTTACAATTTAGGAAAAATTTATTTAAATACAAAACAATTCCAACCCTCCAATGAAAAAACCTACCGTCAAGCCAACAGAATTCATTGAATTCTTGCAAAGTAAGATTAAAACTCTCGAATAACTCAGACTCCGTTAATTTTTGAACCAAAGTGTTATACATTTTTGAAATCAGTGTTCCAATAGGTTTCAAATGAGGTGTCGCATGATGCACTTTCTCATTTAAAAAAATCGAAGGGGTGACACCCCCATGAAGAGTGATTATGTCAGGTTCGAAACTTTTAGGTCATAACATACTACGTTTAATATAAAAATTGACCTGTTTGAGCTTTTTTCTTAAGATATAAAAATAGAGAAGTTAATAGGGGGGGGGGGGGGGTAACACTCATTCCAGCGCACCGTATGAAGTCTATAATTAATCATTCTGAAAATAAAATATGTATACTGAAACTATGCGGTGTCCAATAGTGCAATTCAGCATTATGACGTAGTCGATCGTCCGATGATGGTTCGGATGAATCGTTTCATAACTCCTCCATCCCCAAAGAAAACTCAAGAGTGAAGCGAAGGTGGAACCACTTGAGTTGGGTCAATGTTGGTAGGCTTCTTTTTATGCTGAAAAACCTTTCTCATAAGGTTTCTATATTTAAATAGGACGTCTCTCGTTTAAAAACTTTTTTTGAATAAAAAAATATTTTTTTTCTCTGGTTGTGACGGGGTAAAACGCAATAAACTGCGTTTCTATTAAAATAACCTAGCGACGGTAATGTAGACACATCCTATATGCACTTGATACATTTTGCAAAACGGAGTTGATTTGGATTGTATGAACTGAGAATTCACGGTCAGTTTCGTGTACACTTTCTCTCGCCAGACACCACATTATTTCCAAATATTCAGAAAATAGGAGACTTATTTCCAATTTTTAAATATTTGTTTTGGATATGAAATATATTTTATCCCGTACGAAAACTAAAAAGGGCCACTCATTATCGAACTATCTAAGTAAATAAATATAGTTATACATATTTCTAAATCAATTTGGTGAGACCGTCTTCAATTTAGAAAGTGCATTCAAGTGAATGGTAAGTTTATATATAGTTAAATATGTTCTAATAATTCATTTCCCTCATTATCTCGCTTATCTATCTTTGGTATTGTTCTTTTTACTAATATTGGAAAGTTCCGATACGAAGTATGTTTTTTTTGTTTCTTTTTTGTGTTTTTTACTTTATAGGGCCAGAAGAAATGATTTCTTTCCACTCAAACAATTTCTATCGATCTAGTTTTATAATTAGATGTTTAAAATAATTATTTCATTATCCATTTGTTTCTTATATAACATTTGATATTTCCCTTTTAATTACAATATACCTTATCTTCATAAAAAAGCTTGAATGGAATGCTAACTAATTTATTGCAACTTTATCGTTCATATAGTGTAGGATACATTATCTGTGTTGTGAGCAATGTAGAGTGGACTGTGGGCTCTGGATTGCTGATAAATAGACTCACCAATTTTCTATATACATATATTTACAGGACCTATTTACACAAATTATTTACACAACTATTTGCACTACAAAGATGGAAATAATCCAGAGCTTTGAAAGATGCCTCTAAGGCAGAGCTTTGGATATTTTATATTTGAAGGGGATAGAACCCACTAAAATGCGAACATTTGTTCACTGCTAAAAATTAGCATCAGATCCTTGCCATTTCTGACACATCACTATAAGCTGTCATCAACTGTCAATCAGATTGACCAACATATATTTTTAAGCGACAAATTGTCAGTTTAAATTATAAAAATAATAATTAAATGTGTTGGAGGTTGTTTCCAACATGCTGGGGACTTATGGTTTCAAATGAAACCGTACAAAATGCCATCGCCAAAATTTATAAAAATAACTCATAAGACTTTTCTTTTTAAAGTTATGACCTAAAAGGTCGTACAAATATATTAAAATGTACAAAACGCAAAATAATAAAGTGATCAAAAACACTACCTTAACAATATTAAAAAATTGCTTACTTACAGCTAAAGATTTACAAACTTATTACAAAAAAAAAACTATTTCTGTATAGGTAGTACGGCTATTTTTGTAACCGATCTCAGGTAAGTGCCATCTCTTGTTTTAACCTCTAAAACTCTTACTTTGTTGTCCTTACCTGGAACAGCCTTTATTATGCGAGCAAGTTTCCATTTGAAGGAAGGAACGTTATCCTCTTTTAATAGAACCAACATTCCTTCACTCAAATTCGGTAAATCCTTGCGCCATTTCGGTCTATTCTGTAATTGCACCAAATAGTCCATGTGCCTCTTTTTCCAAAACTGCTGCTGCATTTGAACACAATGCTTCCAAAATTTTAGTCTGTTCTGGGGAACTTCACTGATGTCGAGTTCTGGAAAACTAGTTATAACTGTTCCAGTTAAAAAGTGACCTGGGGTCAATTAATCTAGATTGGAAACGTCACTGGACATAGCGCCTAAGGGTCTGGAATTTACAATTCCTTCTACTTGTACAATTACAGTATTTAGTTGTTCACAAGTGAGCTCCGTAGAGCCAACTACCCTTTTTAAGTGAATTTTTATACTTTTTACCCCGGCTTCCCATAAACCTCCAAAAACCGGTGAGTAACTAGGTATAAAATTAAATTTTATTTTTTCATTAATGCAAAAATTATCTACTTTTTTACTATCTTCGTAAAATTTCTTTATTTCATTATTGGCCCCTTTGAAAGTGGAGCCATTATCACAAAAGACATTGGAAGGCTTCCCCCTTCGGGAAATGAAACGCTTGAAACAAGCCAAAAAAGTTTCTGTTGTGAGATCAGATACAAGCTCTACATGAATTGCCTTAACAGCAAAGCATACAAATAACGCTATGTAGGACTTGGAAATTACAGATTTTCCTATTCGTGATTGTTTAGTAATAAAAGGACCGCAAAAATGTATGCCTACATTTTGAAATACTCTATAAGAGCAAACTCCATTTCCATTAATGATCCAATAATTAAGATTTAGAGAACTTAAAACTTCCCTTGAATTCGCATGTAATAACCTCAGATGCTCTTGCCTTATTATTAAGTGGGTGATATGACTATTCTTGGGAAGAATTACAGGATGTTTCTGATTGTATGGCAACTTGGAATTTTGTAGTCTCCCGCCTACTCTTAATACACCATTACAGTCTCAAAAAGGCGACAATGAGCTCAAAGCTGATTTTACTGGTAAATTTAAATTTAGGCATTTCATTTCATTGAAGAAATAATTTTGCTGTTCACAACGTATAATAATTTGTAGAGCATTGTCAAGTTCTGAAATATTTAAATTTCCAGTTAATTTATGATTCTTTGATATTTTCATAGAATTATTTTTAAATCGAATCAGATAGGTAACTACTCTTTGAAGCCGTGCAATGCAAGAAAAATCTTGAAAAAAGGTATCTAGCTGTGTATGCAGGACATTAACTGAAATTTTTTCTTCAGGGAGACGATTGGGAATTTCTATAAGGCTGTACTATGACAGAAGTTTTTATTACACAGCATGGATGGACCATGAAACCATAGATGGTTTGATTCAATTTCTTGAGAATCTAATCCTCTTGATAAGCAATCTGCAGGATTTTCTTTTGTGTTAATATATAATCCTTTGAATTTTTATGACTCGGTTAGCAACATATGGATTTAATCTTAAGGGATCTGTTGCTAGCCAGGCTAGTACAATGTTTGAATCGAAGTATAAAAAAACTTGTTCACTTTTGTTTTTAATAAGGTGAATAATTTCTCGACCAACCCTGCCAAGATTAAGGCTGCATTTAATTCTAATCTGGGTACAGTTACCCTTTTGTTATCTATAGGGACAATTCCTGATTTGGAGCATATTAAATTGGAATGAATTTTGTCCGGAAAAATTGCTCGAATATAAAGTACACAACCATATGCTATTTTAGAAGCATCACAGAAACCAACTAATTCCACTTCACTTGCATTGGTAAACATTAAATTTCGAGGAATTTTTAGAATTGGCATATTTATTAAACCACTTACGAACTGTTTCCAAGTTTTTAATAGATCATCTGGAAGTATTTCATCCCATTTAAGTTTGCAACACCACAGCTTTTGCATTGTGACCTTAGCTTCTACTAATACTGGAGCAGCGAGTCCCAAAGGATCATAAAATTTTGATATGAAACTAAGCACTTGTCTTTTTGTTATGCATTGATTTATTTCAATATTTCAATTCTGGGAGAGCTTAATTTAAAATTATTAGAATTTGTGTCATAAGCAACACCTAACGTTTTTACAGTAAAATTGTTTTTCATTATATCAACGTCATTAAAAGTTTGTTTTTCTTTAGGAATACCATTTAATATTTCTGGCACGTTTGTGCACCAATTGTGCAAGGAAAGGGAACGTAATTCTAATAAGGAAATTAATTATTTTTTGAGCTTTATCGTTTCCTCTAGAGTATCATCACCTGCCAAAACATCATCGATATAGGTGTTATTTAGCAATGCGCGAGCCGCCTTTGGAAAAATTTTTCCTTCTGTATGAGCCAGTTCCACTAGGCATCTTGTGGCTAAGAATGATGAACTTTTTAAGCCATAAGTTACGGTTTACAGCTGAATGCATTGTAGAATACCATGGGGTTCCCTCCACAAAATATTCTGAAGATGACGATGCTCAGGACAAACTAAAATCATACAATACATGTGTCTGATGTCAGCACATATAACAAATTTGTATGTTCTAAATAGTATTAATATATCAAAAAGATCACGTTGTACAACAGCACCATTATAAAGAAAGTCATTTATGAATTTTTAGACCTTATTTTCATGCTTCCATCAAAAACAACCCGGAGTTTCATGCCTTTACCTTCCTCCCGAATGACTGGATGATGAGCCATGAAATACACTGAACCGCTATTCAAGTTATAAGAATCAATATTTAGAATTTTTGCATGACCAAGCTTGATATATTCGTCAATAAATGATTTATATTGCTTGAAAAGACCTGGATTTGATTTAAGTCGCTTTCCTAAATTTTCAAACCGTTTAATGGCAACTGAGAATGAATCTCCTAAATTTAAGTTGTTTATATTATGTTTCAATGGCAAACTTACTTGAAATTTGTTATCTAACGCTTGAACAGAATTTTTATATTCATGCTCACAAGCTTCCTGTTCACTGGAATATTCATGAAAAATATTGGGAACCTTCTCAACTTCCCAAAATTGAGATATAGTTTTGTTGAGATCATGATATGTGGCATGCAATGTAATAAAATTGCAAGATTGATTTGTAGGAATGCATCCACTAACAATGTAACCAAAAAGTGTATTTTGTAAATATAGGGTGTCACATTTAATTTTTTGTGACAAGAAAATTTGAAATGTAACATTTGCACTCAATAGAAGATCAATGTTTCCCGTTTGATTAAAATTGTCATGTGACAAAGTAATACCTTTTGGAAAGTTCAATTTTGATTTGTCAAAAGTTATGTAAGGTAACTCACTGGTGATTAAATCAACAACTGCGCACTTGAATTGGTGGTGTAATCATGAGAACATGATTCTACCTTTAAATCAATATATTTTTGAACTTGAGTTATGTTTTCTGAAACACCAACAAGATTGATACAATTATTGTATGGTTTAAAATTTAATTTTTCTAGTAACTAACAACATCTGAGAGCCCGTATCAATGAGTCCTCGGGCATAAATATATTTGCCATCCCTAGCCTTGAGTTTAATTTTTACCGTTGGTAAAAGCACTATTTGATTCCGAGTTTGAACTGAGTTGAAAGTGATTACCTTGCTCTCTGCTTCAGACACCCTTTCAGCACTGTTTACCTTGTCCAAATGCAGCAATGAGTTGTGTTCTTTATGGCACATGTTACATCTGAAGCTCATCTTCCATTTGTCAGCATGGCTATTCAGGCACAATCTGCAAAATTTGTGTTTTTCTACAAATGAAATTCTTTCCCTTACAGGAACTGACCTGAACTTTCTGCAATTATGCAATTTATGGCCAAGAAACAAACAAAATGAACATTTATCTGATTTAGACCTGGTAATTAAATGAGAAAAAGATTTTTCTTCACTTATTTTCGGGCATATTATTGGTAGCTTCTAATGCTGTAGCTCTATTTTCTAAATATAATAAAAATTCATTTAAGGTTGGCAATTTAGAGTTATCTCTATCAATTTGATACGACCTGTTTGTAAACTGATCTGTCTTTTTAGACAATATGCAGGTAAGCAGCATATCCCAGCTTTCAACAGGTTGTCCCAAATTTTTTAGAGCACCTACTTGTTGTCTTATCTTGCTGACAAATTCTCTCAAAGACTGAGCTGTTCCTTTTTGCAAATTAGGAATATCTAATATTGAATATATATAAGAATTTATCAACATCGTTTCGTTGTTATACCTTTGGTTTAAAATGTTTAAAGCTTCATTATATGAAGAATTAATTAATGGTAGATTATTTACAAGAGATAGCGCTTCACCTTTTAAATAATTTCTTAAATGAAACAGCTTTTCTACCTCCATTAACTGCTGATTTTTGTCAATTACAGCAGTAAAAATTTCAATAAATGATTTAAAATTTGTTAAATTTTTACCATTAAATAATGGAATGTCAATAAGTGGCAGTTTTGTGGTAGAAATATCATTTTTCTGAATGTGCATGCTATTATGAGAAAGTTTACCTGAATCTTTGTCATGAATACTCAGCTCCTTTTTAATATTGGTTATTAAATCAATATATTTATCCTCAATATCATCTAATGTCTCACCATAGTTTTTGTCTAAACATAAAATTTCAACATGAATGTCCTTGATTTTAGTAAATGCTTCTTGCAGAAGCTCCTTGCGTGCACTTAAGCGATCGGTTTTTTGTTCACTAACAGGGTCGTCTTTATGTGCAACAAGCAATCGTTCGATTCGAGCTATTGTCTCTTCTGCCTGCAAATTTTTAACCTTGAGGCGTTCAATGTCTTTTTTTGTTCACCATGGTTAATGATAAAAAATGGAAACTAATTTATGACCTAAAAAACTAAAATCACACGTTACTGCACTATTGACTGTGGCAATCTGGAGCAGCTGATCCATGGCGTCCATGTTCTGTCCAAAATCACAGACAAGCGGCTTCCCTCATAGGTTAGGAGAACACGTTGCTGAATCCAAAACGAAATAATTGAAAATTATTAATCCGGATCGAAGGACCAAAAATAATGTAGGATACATTATCTGTGTTGTGAACAATGTAGAGTGGACTGTGTGTTCTGGATTGCTGATAAATAGACTCACCAATTTTCTATATACATATATTTACAGGACCTATTTACACAAATTATTTACACAACTATTTACACTACAAAGATGGAAATAATCCAGAGCTTTGAAAGATGCCTCTAAGGCAGAGCTTTGGATATTTTATATTTGAAGGGAATAGAACCCACTAAAATGCGAACAAATAATAAATAAATGTGTTGGAGGTTGTTTCCAACATATAGTAAAATACAGGATAATTCTAAATGTATGAGCCACGTTATTAAAATAATACTATCCTTCACTTATATTTCTGAATTACATTTTAGAAATCCTGCATTTTCCTAAATTATAATTTATTCAGTTTCTCACACAATTGTAATTTTTAGCACTTTGGGAATGGGATTAAATTATTGAATTTAATTACTGTACTAGTACGGGTTGATTTCCCAAGCAGCTGTAAACATCGGAAAAGTCATCATATTTATCGCCGTTGAAGATTTAATTTTATATTCGTTGCATTTATTTTTTTCAACTATCATTAATTTTTTTACATTTCAACTTTAACTTTTTTTAGATTTCTTTAGATTCCGGTCCTGGCACTGGGTTTTGAAACGTGATTTAATATTTGCTCCGTAATAAAGCTGAATATCAGATAAATTACGAGTCAAATAATTGTAAAAGCTATACGAAGTAATATATAAAGAGGTGAAGTGAGTGCACAATTGGAGACAGCAAAATCAAAGTAAGATTTTAGCATAATTAAGTCTAATAATAAAAATATTGAGTATAAAATATACAGTAAATAAAAAGTTTCCACTATAAAATATAAAAACTAAATACTACAAAATTCTAATTAGCTGGCAGTAAAACCGGTAATTGCTACACAGGCAGGCCAGTTAAGTAGGATTTAACAGGTTCGGATTTAAATATTTACCAGGTAAAAAGTAATATAAGATTTACATACATAAACGAAATCGGTCAGCTCTGAGTAGGCTAAGGACTGAACTAAGTAGGTTCTCGGTACACAAACTACAAAAGAGACACAGATTTCGTGGATTGTACAAAAGAAAATCAAACAAAATGCCTTTAGAGAGCGGAACAGATACTGATGAAGAATACAAAAGAAAAAGGAGGGAATTAGATGAAAGGTTTGGCAGAAGTAAAATAACTAAGAGAACACCCAAGAAAGTCGCAGAAGAAAAAGAGAGCTCGGAAGCAACCATGATAAAAATGATGCAAGAATTGATGAACAAAAACGATGAAATGATGGATGAAATAAAGCAATTAAGAAAGGAAAACAGCGAGAACAACAAACAGCTACTAGAAATAAAGCAAGAAAACCAGGAACTCAAGAACGAAATAAAAACACTAAATAACAAAGTGGAATATCTAGAAAAAATAACTAAAAAGAAAAATTTGGTCATCACTGGATTAGAATTGAATACAAAAGATGATAGGATACTAAAGACAACTATGGAAAACTTCATAACTAAAGGACTGCAAATAGATGTCAAAATAAGAAGCGCCCAAAAACTAAGTGAAAAGGTTTGCTTGATTGAAATGGAAAGTTTTGCAGATAAAATGGACATTCTAAGAAGCAAAAGTAGACTGAGAAATTCTCAGGAACATATTTATATTGAGTCGGACCTTACCAAAAAAGAATTAGAGATACAAAAAACAATTAGAAGAAAGGCCAAAGAAGAAAAAGAAAAGGGAAAAAATACAAAAGTAGGATACAAGAAATTGATAGTAAACGGAATAGTTTGGAAATGGAATGAAGATTCAGAGGAATTACAATTGATGACTAGAGAGCAGAACCAAAAAAACTAATAAACAATACACTTAAAGATAGTACACAGGTAATGACTCAAGCTGAGAACAAGGGATATGATAACGGTAAATTAAATAACAAAATACAAAGCAGAAGAATAACAAGTAACAAGCATAACAAATTAAAGGAAGATTATCATCAACAGAGTAATAATAAAAAACACGGACCTCAAAACATGGAAAAATTACAGATGGGCGTAGGTATATGGAATATAAACACATTAACAGGGAAAGAATTGGAATTAACTGAAGAAATGGAAAACAATAATATTCAAATTCTAGGACTAAGTGAAACGAAGAAAAAAGGCAAAGGATGTTCGCAACTAACAACAAAGCACACATTATATTATTCAGGAGTAAAACCAGAACAAAGGGCAAAGGAGGGTGTAGGAATAATTGTTACAGAAGAAATAAAACAAAAGGTAATACAATTTAAGGCAGTCGACTCGAGAATAATAGTTATTAGTATAAAATTAGAAGAAATAATCAATTTTATACAAATATATGGGCCAGTAGAAGGAACGGCAGAGGAAGAAATTTTAGAATTTTATATTCAATTGCAAAGAGTATTAGATGAAGTAAGGGAGGAAAACGAAAAGACAATAATAATGGGAGATTGGAATAGCAGGGTAGGAAATGATTACAATAGAGGAATGGGTTGTATGGGAAAACATGGAGAAGACATAATCAACAGAAATGGACTAAAAATGATAGATTTTTGCAGAAGGAATGATCTAATAATAGGAAATACGATGTGGGAACAACAACTAAATGATAAATATACGTTTGTGGCAGAAGGAAGAAACGCTAAAAGCCTGATAGACTACATAACATATACACAAAACCTAACAGAAGTAATGCAAAAATTGAAACAAAGAAAGAAGCAGAAATTGGATCTAACCACAGATTAGTAGTGACAACTTGTCTAGTAAAATTACTCAGGAAAGAATTTACTACAGACTACAGTAAACTAGCAACACATAAACTCAAAAATAAAGATATCGAGAAAAAATACCAAAATGAGACGAATAAAGAATTCTATAAACTAGAAAAAGAAAAAACAGACTGGACACTTGAAGAACGATGGGTCGCCTTTAAAGAAACGCTATTAACAGCAACAGAGAAGATATGTGGAAAAATTAAATATAATAAGAATATAAAAAGGACTAACTGGTGGAATAACGAAATTAAAATAGCGGTTAAAGAAAAGAAAACGGCATGGAAAAAATATATCACATCAAAATCACATGTGGACAAAGAAGAATATGACAGGAAGAAAACTATTGTAAAAAGAGCCGTCAAAAAATCAAAACGTGAGTCATGGAAGAAATTCGGAGAAGAAATAACAGATCTACATAAGATGGATAACAAGAAATTTTGGACAAGAATAAAAAGATTGAGAGGAAATAAATATAAAGATATTAGAGCAATAAAAAATCGACAAGGACAAGTACAAACGGAAATGGAAGAAGTATTGAAGACATGGAAGGAATACTATACAGAACAATTCCATACATTAACACCGGAAGAGAGTATAACAACCGCAGAAGAGGAAATTGACCAACTACAAGGAATCCATAAAGAAGAAATAGATCAAGTAATACAAAAAATCAAAATAGGCAAGGCTAACGGAGAAGATGAGATAGCGCCAGAGATGATTAAGTCATTAGGAGAAAGAGGAAAAGAATGGATATGGAATGTATGCAAAGAAGCCTGGGTACAACAAAAAATTCCAAGGGAATGGGAAAATAACTTAATAGTACCCATCTATAAAAAGGGAGAACAGACACAATGTGAGAATTACAGAGCAATATGTTTGGCCCAAACTAGCTATAAAGTATACACAAAAATAATAGAAAAAAGATTAAGAGAATATGTAGAACCAAAATTAGGAGAAGAACAGGGAGCTTTTAGACCTGAAAGACAAACAAATGACAATATCTATATACTAAGGAATATAATCGAAAGAAAAATAGAAGAGGGAGAAGAAATGTACCTTACATTTATAGATCTAAAAGCAGCCTTTGATACAGTAGATAGAAGAGAAGTATGGAGAACCCTGGAGGAAATGGAAGTACCACCCACCTTAATAAATATAATTAAAAGTGTATACGAGACAGTTAGAGCCAAGGTACAGATTGCAGGCCAAAGGTCTGTAGAATTCAAAATGTGTAAGGGAATAAAACAAGGAGACAGTTTAAGCCCACTACTGTTTATAATAATCATGGATAAGATTGTGAAACGAATCAAAGAAAAGTATGAGCAGCTGAATACTATAATTGGACACAGAAATTTAGAACCAATAAAACTGAGTAGTCTACTATATGCAGATGATGTGGTTTTAGTGGCGAATACAAAGAACAAAATGCAAAGACTAGTGAATATTTGGACTAAAGAAGTAGAGAACATGAATATGGAGGTGAACATAAATAAAACAAAAGTGATGATAATAAATGAAAAACAACCAGGTGATCAAAATAATAGGGATATTAAATGCAAAAACCAGACTCTAGAAAGAGTAACAACATTTGAATATTTAGGAAGTATAGTAACAGCAGATGGAAAAATAGATGCAGAAATAACAAACAGAGCAAATAAATCAACAAAAATATACTACTCTCTAAATAAAACAATTCTTGGACATAAAGATATAGACTTAGAAGTAAAAATGAAAATTCATAATATGATAACAGTTCCTACAATAATATACGCAAGTGAAAATTGGACTGTGCGAAAAAAGGACGAAACTAAAATAAATGCCATAGAAATGAAGCATCTAAGAAGAATTTCAGGGAAAACTAAATGGGATAGGATTAGAAATGACGTTATTAGAGAGACAACTAAGCAGGAAGCGATAATTAGTAAAATAAAAAAGAGACAACTTAGCTGGTATGGTCATATGGTAAGAATGGAACAAAATAGATTAACTAGGAAAATAATGGAGATTGGAAAGCCGATCAAAAAACAAAGGGGTAGGCCTAGAAGGAAATGGTTAGACCAAATACAAGAGATAGGGTTAGAAAGAGGAAAGACCATAGCAGAAATGAAAAATCTAGCAAGAGACAGAAAGGCATGGAAGAAATGGGTACAGGACACGGAATCCACATCCGACGCCTGAAAGGGCAAAAGGATTTAGAAAAGAAGAAGAAGAAGATTTCTTTTCATCAACTTTGATAATTGTTTGTAAAATCTATTTCAATATTGTAAATCTTTTATTTCTACTTTGATTTTTTTTATAAATTCATTTTTTATTAATTGATACTTGTCGTTTGTTAAACATATATTTTTTTTACATTTATTAAATCACATTTGTAAATTTTATAACGTACTTCATATTTATATACCTTCCAACCCTCTTCACAAGGTTTGTTGATGTGGTTGTGTATTAACTACAAACAACTACAAAGCTGATATTGTTCTAGGTGGTGCCCGCTTATTGTATCTTAATTTAACTTTTTTTTCTTTCTCTACAAATATCTCATCGCTTATCTTATCTTAATTTAACTTGATTTAATTTATTTTGTTCTTTCTACAAATTATCTCATTTCTTTATAAATAAATATGTGTCATTTATCAGAAAACAAAGTAGTATTACCCGCGATCCGGTAAGACCTACTTCTAGATCATTATTTCGCTGGCAAAAGAATTCCGCCTAAGATGCTCTATAACTGAGTAGCCGCTACAAAAAAATTAAACCGAACAACAGGTAACAAAAAGTAAGTTGGTGGTAACAAAGTCCTGATGGCGGAGGATTCGAAGAAATACACTGCATTCAGAGTCCCGAGCCGAGGGTTATTCCAATTTCGAAGAATGCCCTTCGGTCTCCATATTGCCCTTGCGACATGGCAGAGGCTAATCGAAAATGTGTTGGGCCATGACCTAGAACCGTATGTCTTCGTCTATTTGGACGATATCGTCATAGTGACTCAGACATTTGAGTAACATTTGGCCATACTTGAAGAAGTTTTCCGTCGTCTTCGAGAGGCCAACATTACGGTTAGTTCCGATAAATATCAGTTCTGCAGGGCAGAGATGAAATATCTCGGTTATGTGGTGGACAAAAATTGTCTCCATGTAGATGTTGATAAAGTTAAGGCCATGCTAGAAACTGCCTATCCCCTCTAGTATGTCTGAAGTTCATCGAGCTATATGTACAGTCTCTTGGTATCGTCGTTTTATCCCTGAATTTTCTTCTATTGTTTCTCCTATTACTGCTCTTCTTAGGAAAAATGCGTTGAATGTGATAAGTCTTTTAAACATTTTAAACAATGTTTGGTTAGAGCTCCAATTTCAAGTTGCCCAAATTATTTCCTCCCGCTTATAGTTCAAACAGACGCCTCGGGCTATCTCTCAACAGTATCCTGAAGGCAATAAAGTAATCTATTATTTAAGTCGCTCACTTACTCGCCAAGAAAGAAACTTTTCCACCACTGAACGAGAATGTCTGGCTGTACTCTTCGCCCGTATTTGGAAGGCTGTCTTTCACGGTTGTAACTGATGACTACACAGTCTGCTCTGGCTACACAATTTAAAAAATTTAACAGGTCGACTCAGTCGTTGGTCAATATACGCCTGCAACAGTTCGATTTTAAAATTGTGCACATGAAATGCAAGGATAATGTTGTTCCAGATACGTTATCCAGTGCAGTACCAATTGTTGACACTATGCAGGTAGGCAATGAAACCACAGAGGTGGTAAAATATGACCCGAGTGGTTCCTAAGAGTAAACGCCGAGAAGTTATTGCAGCTGCCCATAAACCGGCGACTGCTGGAAATCCTGGTGTCTTTAAGACATGTGCTAGAGTAGCCGAGAAATATTATTGGCCCAAGATGAGGAATAATATTGCTAGTTTTGTCAAGAGTTGCAAAGTTTGATGTGCTCATAAAATTCCTCGAACGATGCCTTGTGACAAGATTGTGTCCCATCCTGCCGCTAGTAGACCTTTCGAGCTGTTGTCAATGGATTTAATGGGTCCCCTTCCTAGATCTAAACAGGGTAACTCATATTATCTTGTAATTAATGATTTCTTGAGTAAATATTCTCTCCTCTTTCCATTAAGAACTGCGACTAGTCCTAAAGTTCGTAAAATCGTTGAAAATGAAGTATTCCTTGTGTACGGTGCTCCTCCATTTGCGATAATGGGGAACAGTTTCTGAGCAAAGAATTTGTTAAGCTTGCCAGTAAGTACCATAGTAGGATTTAGTAGTCTGAGTACTACAACCCTAGGGCTAATCGTACAGAGCGTTCTAACAGGGTGATTAAGACTAGGATATATATATATATATATATATATATATATATATATATGTGTCAGGTGTTGGGATGAACGGATTCATGAAATTGGTTGTGCTCTTCGTACCGCCAAGCTTGAAGGAACCAATCTAACTCCTTATTTTATAAACTTCGGGCGTAATATCATTATTTCAGGTCGTGATTATGACAACCAAGATCTCCTTGGTCTGAAGCATGGCACTCAATTCGGCGTCTGCAGTAGGAATGAATCGTTTAGGGACATGTATGCCGTCGTTAAAGAGCGTTTGGAAGCAGCTGCTAAAAAGAGCTGCGAGCGGTATAACCTATGCCGTAGACAGGTAGAGTACTTCCCTAATAAGGTAGTGTGGATAAGGAACTATGTCTTGTCCGATGCAGCAATTTTTTTTAATTTTTTACTAAGAAATTAGCTCCCAAATACGTTGGTCCTTTCTATATAAAAAGAAGAATATCTCCCTGAACATACGAACT
Source organism: Galeruca laticollis (assembly GCA_963921935.1). Classification (NCBI taxonomy): domain Eukaryota; kingdom Metazoa; phylum Arthropoda; class Insecta; order Coleoptera; family Chrysomelidae; genus Galeruca; species Galeruca laticollis. The sequence continues at coordinate 89,920,083 of OY998182.1, forward strand.
TAGGAATGAAGATGGTAAATCACCGGGAATCTGGAATTGTAACGACCTAAAACCTGATACATCAAGAACTGATGCAGAATAAATACTAGAGAAATTTTCGACGAAAATTTCTTTAATCAATTGTCACGTATTTTTTAAATCGACGATTTAATACATCGGTCAAAACAACGCATTTTTTATACGTTTTGTTAATTTGACATCGGATAAATTAACTCCAATGTTAAAATGTCATATACCTGGAAATGTTATTGTCACTTTGCCATCGATAAAAAAGGTGCATCCTTTTTTATCGCGATAAAAACTTCTCTTCCTCAATATCTAGTAAGCGGACGTCACTTTTACACAATGACAATGAGTCGCAATTATTGTTGTTGTTCATCCATATATTCTGTCGTTAATTTATCTTGCCAAAAAACACTCGAGCTTTTCTTTTATTAGATAAATTCCTCTTTGACTCAAAGTTTTGCCAATCACTAAATTTGCTCGAAAAACTGACATTAGATAAAATCGCTCCACCTTCGGTGTCGCGATTTTATCATGTCAGTTTTTCTCGTAAAATTAGTGATTGGCAAAACTGTTTCGTTGCAAAGAGAAATTTATCCGATAAAAAAAAGCTCTTGTGTTTTTACTGTTGATAAAATGCTAGTAGGTAGTTTGCAAGTGGGTAAACGGCATGTTGATTCTCCATGGTAACGAGAGGTCAATTCTTACAGTAACGCTCAAATAAACGTCAGACAAAAGTTTTTATTACAAAATATTGGTTTTTATTACTTTTTATATTCCTCTCTTCGACGATGAATCGCTTTGGCAATGCTATACTGAAGAAAATATAAAAGCAACGATATCGAATACGGTACCTATATAGGAATACTAATTCAATATGATTCATTAAAGTGACTTACCAAATACCATTCGAGCTTGTTTTTATCTCCGGAACAAACTTTCATTTTGACTAAACTCGAGCATTGTTGCTTATAGGCATAGATAAATACTTTTACTACGGGAAAGAATGGAATCTTCTGTACTAAGTCCGAAGCCACAAAGTTTTGTCGAGTGCTGCGCCATTTATTGGGGTGAAAGGTTACTACCCACTAACAGGGAAAAAATAAAGGAAGAGACCTGCAGGATTAGTCACAGTTTACTAGCTACTACTAGATGGCAAGCCAAGCAAATACTGAAGGTTTTTTAAATGATGCCTATATTGTTTTTTCTTAAATAAACAAATAAAAACAGTCACACAAAGTTTAAACGCTTTTTGACACAACCTGTTATTTTATTTTGGCTTAAAAGTAGGATAGGTTGTTTCAAAAAGTTGTTTAAAACTTTTATCCGTTTTTATTAACCAGGATAGTTTATTAAAAGACGAATGTCGACAAATAGTTTCAAAAATTTAATATAAAATTTTGTTTATAAAATAGTACAGGTGATTTTCTTTATTTTCTTCTCAAAGTTAAGATAAGAATAATTTATTGATAATATAGCATGTGCTAACAAATATTACACATATATATGATACATTATAATTCCAATGTTTTTCAAACACTAATTTTTTCCGATATACATTGTGTATTTTGTAGTGTATTTGTCATCCAAGGGGCGATCTTCGTGTTTTTCCTTTTACATTTTTTTGTATATGTACAGTCGTCTATATATTTTTGAAGTGTTTCAATGAAAGTATTTGTTTCATAGCTAGGATCTGGATTCAAGTATAAGAAATCCCAAGATTTTGGTCTGATTGATGTATTTTTAAGTTTTGTTTCATCTATGTATTTCACTATTCCTCGTTCCTTGGGGCATTTGGTCTTTTCCAGTACTATCTGTAGTATTGTTGAGAAATGATCTGTAATGTCGGTTTGCAATACTAGGGACAGTATTTGATTGAGTACGTTGAATTTGGATTTTAAAAATATGCGTCGAATGTCGAATTACTGAAATTTTTTCATATTATTTTCAAACGATGTTACTTGCAGGTTACTCTGAATTCATTGTGTTTTCAAGACAGTGCCAACGCTTTCCATTAAAGTGTTGATTTTTAAATTTAATTGAGATATTTCATCTATCATCAACCTTTAAATTTTAAAATAAATTTAAAATATGATTAAATATAAAAATTAATTAAAATTATTTAGTTTAGTCACCTTGATCATCAAGTGTATCTATTTGTGGTGATGATTTATCTCTTTTGTGAAGTGTTCATCTCATTCCACTGCCACAAGGTTTTGACTCTAAAAAAAATTAAAAACAGGAACATTATAAAATTAAGTATTTTTATACTAAAAGTCAAGTTTAATATGCAAACTTTAGGTTGTTATAAATTACGATTTAACTTAAGAAACAAATTACATCTAGGAACAGCAAATCTCGCCATATCATTTGATTATTTATTCTCAAGGGAAATTCCTTCAGCTTCAGACCTCATATAGTGTCGGCAATAGATTCCTCTTGAATCTCTGCTGAAGTACTACCCGATTTATAATTCCCCGACTTTTTATACAATACTGAAAAATATATTATTATTTGCACAAAACATTCTATTTAATTTCTTTAAATACTTACAATTTGTTTGTGGTGTAGGTATAAAAACAGGATAACTGTTACGATTTAATGAGGGACTCTCGTCTGAATCAGAACTTGATCCCCGTCTTTTGTAAATATCGGAAATAGACGAAAGGTCTGTAGTAATTAAAGCCTATTTGGCTTTTCTTTGTGCTACAGTAAAGTCATCTACAAGTTAAAAAATTATTTCTCTTTAAAAAATGACAAATACAATAAAACTTTCTCAGTCTCTAAAATACTGATTCATTTGTTATTGTTTTACTCCTGGCATTTTGATGTCGTTAGTAACCTTCCAAGCGAATAGACGGCGTTAAAAATGCGGTTTAGCAATGGCTACAAAACATCGCAGGGCATGCTTATAGGTAATATACGGCTCGACCAAATAACAAAAGGTAAAATCACTCCACCTTCGGTGTCGTGATTTTACCATGTTATTTGCTCTCGTCAATTACCAAGGAACAAAGCTTTCATTCAAAATGAAAGTTTATCCGGATAAACAGTTCTTCTTCAGTTCTTATGGTATTACCCCCGAAAATACACTCAAGAATGTCCCTGTATTTTACACTCTCCTTCTCTCGATTCCTAGTTCCTAAATGTTCGCGATTGTGTCGAATTTTGATATTTATAAATTATTAAAGTATATGCACTGCCTGGTAAAAGAATCTTATTTATTATAATAGTTTAAGTTATGTTTTATATCTATTTACCTTACCGTAGTAAATTTCATTTTATTTTTATTAATTTGATCTATATTTGTCATAGTAAATTGTTAAATAGTTTAATTTTCATTTTGTTGAATAAGGTCATCTTGGAATAGTACCAAGCTAGAATCACACTAGTATAGGCTTGAACATGTACTTTGTAGGGTTCCTGTAATTAGTAGCATTAGTAACAATTAGTGGATACTGTCTTAAATGAAACTAAATGTTTCTAGCTTTTGTCCATCCTCCGCAGAGTTGATTAGTTTTAGTCAAATTCAGCAAAATTCACAACAGACTTATTAGCCCTTATAACTCCTTTAAAAGATTGTACTTCAAGTTTTTAGGTATAAAAGAATTTCAATTTGCCTGAGTAGTAAATCCACATTCCGTATTTTTTTACAGAATTCCGCATTTTCATACAGAATTCCATTTTTTTACGGGGCTCCGTAAAATTTTTCCGGTTCAATTTAAGAAACGATTTTTTTTTATATTTGTTAACAGAAATGTGCGATGTTAGTCGTCAACATTGCTCAGTACCGTAGTGCAAATCGAAAAGATATAAAGACGTACGATTTTCTTGAAGTGGATAGTTTTAGAGTACAAATTAAAAATAAAAGAGGAGAATTCTAAATGGCAGACGCAAGAAAAGCTTCGCAGTAAATTAAGAATTGGAAAACCTATATTTTGAAATATATGTTCGTGTTTTCACTTTATTTTAAATATTACATTACAAGAAGTATGTTGTCACTAAGCTCCATATTTTTATCTGTAATTAACTATTTATTTAATTACAGGCGCAAATGTTTGTGTACAACAGGGTAAATTAAAGAAAACAGCATCAGCTCCAATGCTTAAACTGCCTGTTTAAAAACACTTACAACACCAAGAAAAAATATTTAAATTTACTATGATTGTCTAAAAAAAGTTCTTAATTATTTATAAATGAAAATATAACGCAAAAAAGGGTGTAAAAACACATAAAGAAACAATTTAATCAAGTGTATACAACCTTTAGAGTAATAATAAACATATAGAGAGGGCTATTCATTCATAAACACGTTTATTTTTGCGGCCAACAATTATAAACGCCTGTAGTGAAATAATGCATGAATTACAAAAAGTGGGGATGGTATTGTAGATACATGGCCTTGGTAATTTCGGCTGTTTTCCTGATAAACTTAGCACCGACGAACCATGACAATCCAAATAAATTAATTAACTTAAAAGTTTATGTTGCCACACATCAAAACGAAAGAACTAAATGCTTACTCTCTAGTCGTAATGGCGCTCCTATAAAGAAACCATGTTTGACATTATTTACTACTATACTACAGCGTGTTCGAAATGATCGTCGATCACAATCTGACTCTCTTTCTATGGTAATTGAACAAGGACAAAACTACTAAATAGATTACTATTGACACATTAAACAAGTACTGAAATTTTGAGACATGTTGCCACTTTTAGTTATAACCATAAATGTATCTAAGGATACAACAAATACTTGTTTAAAATTTATATAAGAATATTCCTTTATTAAATAAAATTCAAGTATTATTAATTAATTTTAAAAGTAGCGACATAAATTAGTAACACTTTTTTTAATTTGCATAACTTTTTAACACATTTTCAATATACTTTTAATTTCATTTTTCCTGCAACTAAAGAGACTTTGTAAATATGGCAAAGCAGTGGAAGTGTCCGCAAGTGAGCTTATGTGACTAGATGCTTGGGGTAAGAAAAAATCAAAACAAACATATCTATTTTATTTGTTAATCTGAGGTTACAACTCAACAGTTAGGTAGCACTGCAATCTTAATTACTGATTCCAATATACTTATCAAAAAAGATTGGCCACAACAAAAAACATAAAGCAAGAAACCGTGAAGTAAATTGTTGTAATAAAATAAACAAAAACACCTTAAACAAAGAGTTACGGCATCAAGCAAAAAATAGTATATATCATGTACTCTGTAATAATGATCAGAGAAGGGTTCGAGAATTCACCTCTCACTGTTGATAAAGAGCTTAACAATGTTATTGATTCAAACATTCCTATTAGTTATAATGACCTAACATTTTCACTTAAAAAATTCCCTAATACATCTCCTGTATTACACATGCCACCACTTAATATCATAACACTCTTAGTCAACATAAGCATACAAATATGTATGCCTACCTCATCAATATCAGAATGGCAAAACATCATTAGTAAAATCCCTATAACCAAGCAAAACAGAGTTACAATAAATACATTAACTGTTATCACATACTCCCTAAGTTTTTATTTTCTTGGATTAGTTTTATGAAAACTTAATGACAATAAAACAGTACATAACATGAATATATTTCTATAAAATTTGTAGAATATTAATAATTCTCAATTACCAGATAGCATTACTTATACAAATTAAATCAATCAATAACAAGAAAAACACAAAGATGAATTATTTGTATAGTTTGGAAATGAACAATTTTTACAAAATTCTTCATCACATATGGAACAAGTATTAATACAATTTAAACATAATAAATTATCACAAAAGGAGCATTTGGTTTTCAAATCTTTTAGTGTAGAGCACTGAAAGCAGCTTCCAGTAGTAGCTCTTCCATTATTTAAAGGAATGAATTGCTTAGAGGATCCTTTGAAAAGAAGTTGCAACGTTTTTTCTGAAGCAACGGAGCGAATTTCTCTTGTTTTAAATTGATTCACAACTTGTTTCTTAACGCATTGGTCAGTTTCATCAAATGGACAACTTCTTTTTGACATACTCTTTGAAAAAATTTCTCACAAAATCTCGGGATCGTTTTCTGTGATTTTTCTTTGTATAGGTAATATTTTTTTATAATTTTAAAGTATTATTTTACAATTATCCGAGGTTATGTTGGTTTATGTAAAAAAAACGATAAAACAGAACAACACTTCTTTTTTAAGAACAATCTTCGATGCATATTCGAGCTCCCCAACAACTTCATAACAGTCAGCACCATAGACCATTATTAGTTTCTCTATGCTCAGCACATCACAAAACGAAGATATGTAATTTTGACTAACGGTAATAAGTAGTTTCTAGCCCAAATCACCCAGTTTCTAGTTTCAGGGTCTTCTTTGTCCATTAACCTATATCGTTGCCGACGAAAAAATGTCCTTTCTTTGATTCAGCATGTACTTGAGATAAAAATAATTAATGAATTAGCTGTTCATTTAAAATCTAATAGTTCAAAAACACCGGTGTCAAATGTCAATTTATTTTTGTATCAAAACAAGTGGCGGTAAGAAGATGGAATATGTTATTCAAGAGTTTCATTGAAAACCACAGTAAACTGCAGTTTATGACAGGAAATTAAAGTTACAAAGGAACGTATCAAGGACAGATAAAGAACATGAGTTCTTTAGAAGAAAAAATACCTGCATTTTCGATGTGGAAAATGTTTAATGATACTGTACCTGTTATAATAAAAGCAGAATGTTGGGAAGCAAGTATAAGAAAATTAGCTTCAATTATACAGTCAAAAGAGTACTCTAATATTTTATTTATTTACAATAAAGAATGCAATATGACAAATGAACAATATCAAGAAATACAAGAAAAATATAAAGCATTTACAGCATGGCTTTTAGGACAATTTTTCTATTTATTAGGCAATGAAAAATTTCATAAAGTCCATGACATTATTATAGACATACAGCTAAGTATTCTTGACCAATTGTTCAATACCCAGTTAGATGTGTTCAAAGAATTATCCAAAGAATACAAAAAAGTATTGAAGTTGTTAGTTGACTATTATAAAAATACAAATGAAAAATTAGTATTACAAGTGTTTATTCCTCGAAATCTGGAAGAATTAAATCAAGAACTCAATTTGAACCCAGTTTTTATGGAAATTCACTGTCTTTCCAAATGTACTCTGATTTTACTAAAGTTACTAAAATTTATAGAGTACATGTTAATAAAGAATTTTACTACATGTGGATTTGATGAATATACATTTTCAATGTTAGATCATCTATTATTTCTATTATCCAATTCTAGTGAAGAATTGCAACTGGGAATTGCAAACATTTTTATTGAGTTGTCAACAACAAATACAGATTCACTCTATCACCCAGAAATAAAATCAAAATTTTTGTTGTTTTCAAGTTTGTTTGAACAGTTTGTGTACAGAGCTTATGATTCCTGCAAGATAAATAAAGACAATGTGACTAAATGTGAACAGTGCCTTTTGAAGTATTTAAATTGTAATGGAAAGAGTAGACATCTATTTACAAATATTCCCCAAATTGCTACATACCTTTTCAATATTACCTTAAAAGGTATAGAAGGATCTGCACCTTCTGAAGAATTACAGATAATTGTAGCTAAATATGTAGGTAATGAATTGAATAACAATAGCATTGATTACAGATTAGAAAGTATTGCTTTTTCAAATGTTGCCATAATATTTAGTTTTTATGGTCAAATTTACAAAGACATTGAAGCAGTTGAAGGTCCCTGTGAGAATTTAAAAGTATACTCGGAAGACATAAGTAAAGTTTGGTCTAGAATATATAAAATTATAATAAACCAACTTACAGAAATAACATGTGAAAATGACTGTAACATTTCAAGATTTATAAATTTTTTTCAAAGTCTAAGTAAAATGCTGGTTCAGATCAATTTAAATCTGCTTAAAATTAGAAATTATCCAATTTCTTTAAGTTATTTTGATGAAATGGAACTAATGGTTAACTTTATGAAAAAATATTTGAACCATGCCAGCAATTGTCAACAGGCTAACAGGACATTCGAAGGAGCTCTAGAGTTTTTTATTGCATTCATTTCAGTGACAAATTCAAAAAATGTTCACATAGTTTTCAACATTATTGGTTTCCCAATGCTTAAGACTTTTGTTTATAAAAGTGAAAATCAGTTTCCTATAAATGTTATTGCAGAAGGAGGAATAATGGGGGATGTAAAGATGATCATAAGATCTTTTTACAGATATTTGTGGACTCAAAACATTGCAAGAAATATTTCTTTAAAAGCGCTAAATAAATTATTTGTACTAATTTCAAGTAAATTAATCACTCCACAACAGAGTGACATAAAGGATATTGAAAATTTGTATATGAAGATGTGCAGCTTAGAATTTCAATCAAAAAATTTGGATAATATGCTGTTGGTAAGTACACACAAACCTTATATCAGTTTATTTTTTGTTATATACTAAATACTAATAATATATTATACAATACATTCATACATACATATTTTCAGAGGAAAAGTGCGGACAGGTCACTTTTAATTTTTGTTTTTTAATTGTTTTTAGAAAAACATTTTACCCCCACTACCTTTCCAGATGTGACATCATTGAGATTTTTTTTAAATGGAAACGGTATGTTTTTATATTAAAAATTAAAAGTCCATATTTTTCTGAGCTCAGTCATACCAAATTTGTTACATAAAACCCTTCTGCACACACAGTATACTGAGTGTAATGAAAACCAGCACTTGTATTACGTAAAACTTGATTCATTATTTATTTTACAATGAATATGATTAATCTAGTAATTTTTTATTAAAAATAAACAAAAACCTTAATTACAAGAGGTGTTTAATGTAACGAATTTGCTATGGTTGAAGTTAAAAAAATATGGGCTTTTAAAAATAAACAAAAACCTTAATTACAAGAGGTGTTTAATGTAACGAATTTGCTATGGTTGAACTTAGAAAAATATGGGCTTTTAATTTCTAATATAAAAACGTACTGTTTCCATTTAAAAATAATCTCGATTACGTCACATCTGGTAGGGTAAAGGTGGCAAAATTTTTGTTTTGTTTTGGATAGGTAATGGACCGTTTCCAAACCTTATGAACCCATTTTAGATTTTATATGTTGTCTCAAATACCTACATATGTAGTGTTTAGAAAACTTATTGTTGAAATGTTGAAACTGGCCACATTTATCTTGTTTAAGTCAAGAACAATTGATATAAAAGATAAGATTATTTGAATAGTCAAGAAGAGTTCAACCTATTGGCCAATAAGGCAATTCTCACTTGCATGCCAAGGCACACAGGGGTAGCTGCAATTGAGGGCGCTGATAAGTGTGCCAAGAAAGGAGCTATTCTCTCTCTCATGGGACCTATAGTGTACTAAAAATGATCTCCAACTGGGTGTTGAATGAACACCAAAAGTGCTGGAACAGTGTTGTGGGGCATGTTCAAGGGACCATCGAGTTCCAATGCAGTAGATGCTCTTAGATTGGGCAGAAAAAAAGTGCTAGGATTCTTGACTGGCCACTGGTTGTTTAGTGCACACCTAATGAAAGTGGGGATTGACGTAACAAACCCTCAATGCAGGATGTACGGAGATGAAGAAGGAACTGTTATGCTCTATGCAGGAGAGCCTCCTATTTAGGTACCTTTTTAGATACAAATCATGGAGGATTGCTGAACAGTGCAATCCAAGGAATCTCATTGTTCGCTAAGAACTTAGAATGGGACTCTGCTTAGCAGCTGTGTCTGGGGGTGCACAGTAAGCCTAACTTATGGCTGAGTGGCTACCATTAGGCACAAACCCTAACCCCCTCGTGATTAAAAAAAATACACACAAACATGATATCAGTTTATTTTTTGTTATATACTAAATACTACTAAATATGATATATTTAATATGTTGTCTCAAATATGTACAGTGTTTAGAAAGCTTATTGTTTCTATTAAATGTTGAACCTAGCCACATTTATCTTAATTACATTAACTGTCTCGACTCTTACTTCGTGGATTCTACTCATTTTACTGTTTTAAATGAAACTTACTGTTTCTAGATAATTCCACAATATATTGAAAAAATGTTGAAAATTCTAAGAAATTTGACAATTCTTTCGATATTAAATATCGTCAGAATGACAGAAGTTACATTTCATTTGTTGCCTACCTGATGTTTAATAATTATTTTTGGCTAGAACAAGAAGTGATTGACTTAATATATGTCAATAGAAAAAAGAAGAATATATGATATTACAAATATTAAAGCTTAGATATTATTAGCCCTATGGGGATATTCTGGATATATTTTTCCAATTAAGATCAGTATAACTGTGAATTGATATAGAAAACCAGGAAAACTAATCTGCTGATCTTTACAATTATCACTTAAGAAGACAGTTTAAAAGTGGAGAACTCTCTAAATCTATCTGTTCATTAAAGACTTCATATTGTGGGTTTCTTAAGTGTCTTCTAATTCCCAATTCTTCAAGGAAATCCAGTTCTTGTTTCTTATCACAAATATGTAGTACTTCTAGTTCTGTGTTAGGTGTCAATGAATGATTGGTGTCAAGTAGATGTTTTGCGTAGTGGGATTTATCTGGTTGTTTTAATCTGAATGCTCATAAGTATTCACTGTATCAGATTTCAAAATTTCTAAGGGTTTGACCCAAATATACAGCATAACATTATGGACATTTAAGTTTATATATATCAGACTTCTTTAATGGGGATATTTTTGTTTTTACATTTAACAATTTTGTACTCAAGTTACTTTCTGTCCAGTTCCGTTTATGCTTTCGCAGAGAACAGTTCGCTTCAAAATAAATAAATGCCAATAAAGTTAAAGTGATTATTGAAACTAGTTTTTATAGAAATAGAAAGTTATAAAAACTATATTATCAGTGAAATAGTGATAAAATAATAAAGGCATATGAGTGATAATAGCGGGGTGAGCCGCCCGATAATATCGACAAAAATGTAAAAGATCCTTCGCCTTGGAATCTCAATCCTTTAGGACTTATCATGGACATCGACGCAATCCTAAGAGATACGAATGCTCACCAACAGAATGAACAGGGAAGTATTACATCAGTTACAATACAACAATAATGTAAACATTAAACAGCAAAAAACTAGACCCTCATTAACTTATCAATCTAATGATATGGGCCCGTTCCATATCTATGTAGAAAATTAAAACGATAACTTCAAAGGCAAATTAAACTGGATTAAGGTTGGTGAAATCATTCTTCAAAACCATTTAGATATAAACAATCAGATAAAACAAATACAATCAATAGGTAAAAACAGAATCCGTATAATATTTAAAGACAGTAAAAGTGCAAATATAGTTCTAAATTCAGAATTATTAAAACAGAATAATTTAAATGCCTACATATCAAAATTTTTGAAATTTAGACTGGGAGTAATAAAACGTATAGAGGCTGACTCTGAATCATTTCTAAAAGACCGTATTATGGCATACGATTTTCACAACAAATTCGAAGTAGATTTCGTAAAACGTATAACCAAAAAAATTAAAAAAGAAAATATAATTGAGTTAGAGCCTACCACCACAATACTAGTATCATTCAGATGTCAGACTCTACCAAAATATGTGGAAAGTAATAAAGTTTTATACGAGGTAGATACATACACACAAAAAGTATTGTTATGCTATAACTGTTTCCGGTACGGGTATTTAGGACGCCAATGCAGGAATAAAAAAAGGTGTATGAAATACGGAGAAAATCATAAAACTGACGAATGTAATTTGTAAAGGAGATCATTATGTAAATGATTTCAAACAGTGTCCGGAATATACTAGACAATAACAGATTAAAAAATATATGGCTAATAGTAAATCATCTTATAACGATGCCAATAAAGCAATCACAAGGAAGACATATGCCAGTGTGGCCTCTTCCTACCACACTCATCAATCACGGCCTACAACCACCAATTCTAACCCCACATATCCAACCCATTATTAATTCTGAACCCAGCACTTATATCACCAAGAAGTACAAGTACACACTACGCCTTCACAAACAAGATACACACACAAAAAACCACATTCACCACAACCATTTACACAATTACCGAAAAAAAGGACACAAGTAACCGGACAAGATAACTCCACAATTGAAGCTCACATAGCAATAGTTTTCCCAATAACATTACCTCAAAATGTTGGAGGAGTATTAAACTCTCCTTTTTACTTGAAAAATAATAATATAAATTTAAAAATAAATGAAGAAACGAAAGCATATATGCTATAGATATTAGGTATTGTAGTAGAAATAATAAAAACATTTAATAAAAATAATGAAATAGAATTTCAAGAAGAAGACATAATAAGACTAGTTCAACAAAACATAGTAAATTTAGAACAAACATTCACAAAAACTGATGGAAATATTTAATCTCTTACAGTGGAATAGTAGATCAGCCATAGCAAATAAATGCAACTTAGAAAATCTACTACTTAAACAAAAGATTAGTATAGTCCTACAATCAGAAACATGGTTTAAACCAGGTACTTATGTTAATTTTACAGGTTATAACAATGTTAGACAAGATAGTACAATGGGAAAGGAGGAGTAGCAATCCTTCTAAAAAACAACATAAACTATACTATAACAGATTTCATTTGTACGGAAAAAATCGGTGTCACAATTGAGTTATCCAATAATACCAAATTAACTATTGTATCAATATACATTAGACCAGCAACAAAAATAACATTAAATGAATGGAATAACTTTTTTGAAAATATACCAAAACCTTATATTGTAGGTGGAGATTTCAACGCCCACCATTTAGCCTGGGGATGTATTAACACTGATAGGTACGGTAAAACACTGTTAGACAGCCTAGAGCAAAATAATTTAGTATTTTTAAACTATGGTAGCATGATGTGTATAAATAATTATAATCAAAATCATAGCGCCATCGACTTAACTAAGTATTTGCAGTACAAATATACACCATATTTTTGAATGGCTGACGTTATCAGACACACACGGATCAAACCACATACCGATTGTAGTAGAATATCAAACAAATTTAAAATCAGTATCACAAACAAATTATAAAATGTGGAACATAAAGAAAGCAAACTGGGATAGATATCTCTCAGAATGTCTTAGCAAAAACATTAACAACAATAACAATACTAATTTCATTAATAATAATTCATATGAACAAATAACACATGTTATAAACCAATCTGCAGAAGAATCTATACCTAAGTACATAAAAAATATCAAAGTAAAAGGAAAACCGTGGTGGAATGAATGAACAATGCGATCTAGTAGTTAAAGAAAGAAAAGAAGTGTTCATCAAATATAAACAAACTCCTAATTTAATAAACCTAATGAATTATAAAAAAGCTGACACAGTTTCGAAAAAAGTTATAAAAAGTGTAAAAAGAGTCAGTTGGAGATCATATTGTTCATCCCTAAACAAGAATGTAACAATGACGCAGGTATAGGAAAAAGTTAATCTGTTTAAAAACAGAGAAACAACCAACAAACAAATGATAGATGCTTCTGCAGACTGGATTTTTGATTTCTTATGTAAACTTACACCAGATTATACAAATACACCTCCTACGCAAAGTGAAGCAGAAGAATATGAAAACTGAGAGAATTAAATATAGCCCTAAGAAAAAACTATAATACATGTCCTGGTAAAGATAATATCCATTATTCAATGATATACCATTTACCAACAACAATTAAAATACAACTGGCAGAAATATTCAGCAAAATTCTCAGAGAAGAAATGCATGTACTTACATAATGGTACAATTACATTGTCGTACCAGTATTGAAAAGTGGTAAACCAGAAAACGAACCAAATTCATATAAACCAATTGCTTTAGCTTCCTGTGTTTTGAAAACGTACGAAATAATGATAAAAAACAGATTGGAACATCATCTCGAACAACGCCAACTATTACCTAAATCTCAATTTGGATTTAGAAAAGAAAATTCTACACAAGAGCTTTTATGTGAGCTGGTAGTGGATGTCTATCATGGATTTACCAGTAACAAGTTTTCCAGTATTATATTCTTAGACATAGAAGGCGCTTATGATAACGTAGACCTGGGAATCTTGACGATCAAAATGGTTAAATTAGGCCTTCCTCGCCATCTTATCATACACATTCAGAAGTTGTACAGCAACAGGAATAGTTATGTAAGAACAGATAACCAATTAGTGGGCCCAAGACAGACATCTAAAGGATTACACAGGGAGGTATTTTAAGTCGACTTTTATATATTATCTACTCATACGACTTTGAAATCGCCTTCAAAAATATGACGTTACGATATTTCAATTCGCAGACGATTACGCCATAAGAACACAATATAACAATATAGAGATTTGTCACAGACAACTCAATGAAGCAACAACAGCTGCTAAGAAGTGGTTTGAAGACAACAGAACAGCTATAAATGAAAGAAAATCGTCAATTTGTACATTTACAAGGAGAAGATATCAGAATCCCAATACAATCAGAATGGCCAACATGAATATCCAGTACAAATCAGCTGTTACGTACTTAGGAGTTATATTAGACAAAAAATTCAATTGGAAACAACAAATCTCAAATGTTATTCAAAAATGTGAAAATGCTATCAATATCGTCAAAGTGTTTAGTCACAAAAAATGGGGAGCAGATCCAAATATAAGTTTAATTTTCTATAAATCATTCATTCGATCAATCATTGATTGTGGAAGCATTTTATATGGGACCGCTGCTAAATGTCACACAGAAAAGATAGAAAAAATTAAAAATCGATGTTTAAGATTAGCAATAGGAAGTTTACAAAGCTCGCCAATAAATGTCTTGGAAGTGGAGTGTGCAGACCCACCATTACATCTCAGAAGACAAATGCTAAGTGACAGGTTAATTTTAAAAATTAATAGTAAACAAGGTCAGGGTCAAAAAAACATACATAATTTATTCATTACATGCCTAGAATCAAGATTTTGGGAAAAGAAAAGAATACCACTTATAATAGAGAATTATAACTGGATTATCGATTACAAAAATATTCTCTATGAAAGCAAAGTACAACCATGTTTTTCTGTGCCTTACAAAACATTACTAAAACCACCAACAACGTATTATACATCGTATAACAAAGAAGACGTAACAACCAAGGTTCAATTTCAAAGACAAGTAAATGAAAAATGGCACAACTTCGAGAAGATATTTACAGATGGATCAAAAAGGAATAATAAAATAGGATTTGCCTTCTATCATGAAGAAGATAAATGTTCAGAAAGATATCAGTTACCCTAGTATACCTCTATCTATACCGCAGAACTAATGGCAATAAAAAAAGCACTAGAATACTGCCATAGATATGAATCCAACTCAAAATATGGTACAGCAGTGCAATACAAAAATTGGAAAATATAACACCCAATTCCGAACTAAATCACATAATAGTAGACATCCCAAGAATATGTAACGAAATCAACAGCTTAAACAAAGAAATTCAGTTAGTTTGGATCAGAGAACACACAGGCATACCCCAAAATGAAAAAGTAGACGAACTAGCGAAAAGGGCCACAGAGGAGGGAATTAAAATTCATAATTTCAAAATCCCGACAACAGATATGTGACAATTGACAAAAACTAAACTAACAGTTGCTTGGCAAAAACATTACGAGGAATATAGGGGAGGTCAAAAGTACAAAGCGATTGAACCAATAGTAAAACATAAACCTGGGTTTCCTAAAGACACCGATCGGACTTTCATAAGAACTATTACCAGAATTAGATCAGGACATTGTTTAACACCTGAGAAAAAATTTACAATGGGCCTTTCTGAAAATAAAAGCTGTCAATGTGGAGAAACAGGTACACTACAACATTGCTTACTAGAATGCAATATTCACGAGTCGGCTATATCAAAATTTTATACAATGATTGCAAACATATTACCTTTGCCTGCTAGTTTGGATACAATATTAGCATCTGAAAAAAATGAGGTGAGAAAACTAATATATAAATTAATAGAAGAAACTAATATAAAATTGTAAACGAAGTAAAATGTTGTAAAATTTCTAACCATTCAAGTTTTTGAAAAAAAAAATAAAGGAAAAATCTGAAAAAAATATATATAAATAAAAAAGTTGAAAAAAATACTAAAAAAGAAGAAAAAAGCATAAGCACAAAAAAATACATAAAAAAAATACTTGAACATAATAAAAATATATGAGCACAAAAAAAGCATACGCATAAAAAGCATAAACAAAAAAAGGGTAAGCATAAAAAACCATAAGCATAATTAAGAAAAAATCATAAGCATAAAAAATATATATGCATAAACATAATAATAGTAATAAAAATATATGTGTATGTAAGCTTATGTATGTTTCACAAAATTTTATAATCAAATAATAAATTAGACTGGTCTTTCGGTTTACTAAAACCAGTGCCATTAACTTGACACACACACATACTTTCTGTTTTAAGAAATTGTTGTATTTGTTGCTAAAGATATTATCTTTGAAATATTATTAGAAATAGTCTGGTATATATAAACTTAAATGTCCAGAATGTGATGCTGTATATTTGGGTCAAACCCTTAGAAATATTGAAATCCGATACATTGAACACTTACGAGCATATAGATTAAAACAACCAGATAAATCCCACTACGCAAAACATGTACTTGACACCAATCATTCATTGACAGCTAACACAGAACTAGAAGTACTACATATTTGTGATAAGAAACAAGAACTGGATTTTCTTGAAGAATTGGAAATTAGAAGACACTTATGAAGTCGTCAATGAACAGATAAATTGAGGGAGTTCTCCACTTTTAAACTGTCTTCTTAAGGTATAATTGTAAAGATCAGCAGTTTTCCTGGTTTTCTATATCATTGCACAGTTATACTGATCTTAATTGGAAAAAGATATCCAGGATATCCCCAGGGGGCTAATAATATCTAAGTTTTAATATTTGTAATATCATATCTTCTTCTTTATTCTATTGACATATATTAAGTCAATCTCAAGGTAGGTCACTTCTTGATCTAGCCAAAAAGAATTATTAAACATCAGGTAGGCATCAAATGAAATGTAACTTCTGTCATTCTGACAATGATATTTAATATCGAAGCAATTGTCAAATTCATTAGAATTTTTAACATTTTTTCAATATATTGTGGAATTATCTAGAAACAGTAAGTTTCATTTAAAACACATTTATCTTGTTTTAGTCAAGGACAATTGATAAAGGTTAAGACCATTTGAATAGCCAAGAAGAGTTCAGCCTACTGGCTATAATTATCAATAAGAATAATAATTAGACCCAAAATCAAGTAAATTATTTTCTGAAATATATATAAAAGGGTCGTTTCATTAACTATGGGACAACAGTTAACTGGAGACCAAACATATATATAAATATACATATACCTATAACATAACAAAAGTATCATCTTTTTTCTTTTGATTTTTGTCAATTTTTAGGTGGTCGAAAGTACTCCTCACATTTTAACCATATTTGAAGATACTGATAGAATTATATCTCAAATTATAAATCCCGCTATGTTATCACAAATACCAAAAGTTTTGGAAAGCTCATTATGTACTTTGTATAATGTTTTATGTGCTGTAAGCTTGGACTTCTTTAAAATTGTACAATGGGATGATAATAGGAATTGCTTACAATCTACAATCTGTTGCAAAAAGTGCACCTTGCAAACAAATAGCGATTATGTGGGTGACTTGATATACCAAAAGTTTGGACCAAATGCTGTTGCCATAAAATATAACAAAATTCAGGTTGAACAGCATATGTTATCATCAAATTTAAAACATGTCCTTCATTCAATATCAGAACCATCTCTAGATTTAAAAATGGCAGCTCTCGGAACATTACCATCTTTCTCAAGTCACTTTCTACAATTTCACTCTATTCATGTAACACAAATTTGGATTAAACTTGCAGCTGATCCCAATAAAGAAGTTAGAGATAAGTTTACCCACGTTGTGGAACCAATTGTTAGACTTTGCTATGTAAGTAAATATTAAAAATATCTTATTTCTATTCTAGTTAATTGTTTGCGGCTGAAAAAAATCAAATCATCACTTCAATTCATAAAAATATTTTGGAATTACTTGCAAATGTTATTCGAATTTTCATATGTTTTTGGTTAATTCCATAAATGGGGACAACTTTGCTCAATTTCAAAATATTTAAATGAATTTACGAAAGATGTATTCCATTATAAGTGATCTATTGCATTTGGAATTTGGGATTATTTGATAACTAGCTACACATTACGTATATCTATATTATAATACTTTAACAAATATAATCATAGCAAAATGAGGAACAAACGCTTTAAAATGCATGCTGCTATGGCTAAATTGTCGGAGTTTAAAACCAAAAGTATAAGCCACTCACTTATTTTGAATAAACTATATGTTTGAATTTCTATACTTTCTTATTTGTTAACAACAGCTCCTACTTTTCCTCCCCGTCTATTTGACCCAATTAGTTATTGGAAAGCATAGAATAAGTTTTCTTAATAAGCATAGATGTAAATTGCAAAAATTAGGAGTTAAGGCTAAATAATAGCAAGGTTATTAAAATTTAATTGTTTTAGGAAAATCCAGTTCTATCCGAGGACATAAAAAGTGATATTTTAAAAGTAATATTTGCAGCAATCCTGGATTATACTGAGAGGTCACTCAAAGAATCCAATTTTGAATTACAAGGGACGTTATTATATACCATAGAGGCTCTCGGCAATGTACATTCCAACTATGTCTCGTTAGAAAGTCTCAAACTTTTGCTTCATTTCATTATGACACCAACATCCAAATATTCCATGGATGCAGTTGATAGATGTTTCAAGCTTGCAGAGAATAGTAATACTAACACAACAACTCTCTACAGTCAAAATAAAAAAGAAATTTGTGAAGTAATAACCCAATTATGTTGTTCAGTTGAATCTAATTTAGCAACATCACTAGAACAGGTAGCACATATGTTAGGATTTTATGGATCTAAAGATTTTGTTAGTCAAGAATGCAATTATTTACTTCCCTTTTTTGTTGCAAAGATAGTAAAGATGCCAGCTGTTAAGAACTTGATTCAAGAAATGGCAACAATGATGGATATTGAACTAGGAGAAATGTTATCTTCTAAATATGGGTATATATTCATACATAT
Source organism: Galeruca laticollis (assembly GCA_963921935.1). Classification (NCBI taxonomy): domain Eukaryota; kingdom Metazoa; phylum Arthropoda; class Insecta; order Coleoptera; family Chrysomelidae; genus Galeruca; species Galeruca laticollis. The sequence goes on from OY998182.1 coordinate 89,939,312, forward strand.
ATTTTTAGAACATATGCCTAACGAAGATATTAAGCAGTGTTTGACGTTTCTGGAAAGAACTACTCATTCCACTGGAGTATCTTTGAGAAAACGCAATTTCAGGGTAAGTGTGTAAATACACAATATATATATATAAGCAAAAAAGCGATAAACGCCTATGATCGTTGCTGATCAATTAAGACACAAAAGGACAAATACTATTGAGGTTAGCAGCAAAAGGAAAAGTGTACTCTTCTTAGATTTCCAAGCTTTCGTAAATAATTATTTACATCTTCAGGGAACTATAAAGAGAGATAAAAACAATTTACAAAACAGTCCGCTAGAACAGTTTCATAACTTATTCAACTAATCAAGAATGTATCCTTGATCTTAACATAAGGACAATTGCTAAACAGTTAAAATCAAAGAACAAAACAAGTCCAGATTGCATTACAAGCACTAACAGTCACATAAAATATTGTAAAATCATTAAAAGGTTGAAACATTAAAACAGCGAGAATTCACGCAAGCACATCGATCTATTTTAATTTGTATCGAAATTTGAAAACAGGTTAAGGATAAGAACAGGTTCTTCTTTCCTATGAAATAGAAAAGAAAAAATTAATTACCACTACCATAATGACATAAACTAAAAACAATCGAAATAATATATGGATTTGAATAGAATACGAGGGAGGTACAATAATTCGGTCGATGCTATGTAGAAATATTGTTAGAATTATTACCAATCTGCTTATAGGAATTTTGCTTGTCTAGAGTTAAGAGGAGAGAGTACAAATTGCTTAAATTTTGAATGCCTGTTTTTTTATTAATACGGCAATCTTCCTGAAAAATGAAGGCCAATTCCAAAAATAATCTTTTACTGTAGTTTCTTTCACGTGATAGAATCTCAATCCCTTCAAAATCTATTTCATGATCAAAGGAGGAAACATGATTATCAAGAGAACATCTTTCCGGATGTAGTCTTATATCACTTTTATGGAGAGATACACGACTAGACAGCTTTTGAGAGGTCTGCCCAATTTATGTAAGATCACAGCTATTGCAACCAAGTTTATAGGCCACATTATTACTACCTAAGGTAGGTATTTTATCTTTTTAATGAGTATAAATCGATTTCTCCAATATGGCACTCCTACAAGCAAACATAACATTTTGTAAGTATTTTGAAGAAATCCTAGTAAGTCTGGGAGTAACCTCCCTAATGTATGGCAAAGAAACTATTGAAATGGTCGGTACCCCTTCCGAAGTTGAAAGAGCATCCCGACCAGCTGCATTCGCTTCAACTACTGAATGAGTCGGGACCTGTGCCAAAACAGAAGATGTGTTGAAAATAATCTTCCTTAGTAATGGTTTGGGATACGATTTGTTGTTTTTTTCTCTCTTTGTAGTTCCCTGAAGATGTAAATAAATATTTACGAAAGCTTGGAAATCTAAGAAGAGTACACTTTTCCTTTTGCTGCTAACCTCAATAGTATTTGTCCTTTTGTATATATATGTATATGTGTATATATATATATATATATATATATATATATATATATATATATATATAATATTAAAAAGAATATATGTCCAAAGAATTGTCCTCATTTGATTAAATAGTTTTTATCAATCTTTTAATTTTCCAACAATTAGTTCCCACAGACTCAAATTTACCTTCAGAACCAAATTACATGTTTTCCAAATTAATCTGTTTTAGTATTTGTTATTTTGTCTCGTCGGGGTGATACGATTTGCCAATACCAACATATTATTAATCGGATAATGAGAAGGGTATAATTTTTCTGCTATCGTAATATCAACATAGCAGTATTCTCAATATCTGGACAAACTCTTTTGTTTGTCTACCTAACTCTATTGATTAAAAACTGCTGCATTCTTCTTCATTCCACCACAACATGATATAAATTACCTCTAGATTCTGCAATTTATGCAAACGAATTTATATTTTTCTGTGCTTTTAGATTATCTTGAATGAGCTACTTTTGAATTTCCATGAAAAAAATGATAAAGTATTACTGGCTTTACGATTACTTTCTAACGAAGATTTCGAGAACAAAGGAAAAGCAAATTCTATTCAAGAATATCTCCAGTCTCACTTTCTGGGAGTACTGTTATATTTTGATCTCAAAATGATATCTAAAAATGCACGAAAGGACAAATTCCTGCTTAGTTTGGCTGACTTATTCAAGTACGTATTTGTAATAATCATGTTTGATGGTCATTTCAAAAAGATCATTCTTTGATCAAAAAGAGGCATACAATTGGAATTCTGATTGTACATTCCATGAAAGTGAAAGGATCAAAACAAATGTTTTCAAAGTTGCAACTTTATTAAAAACGTATTGGAAAATAAACATGATTAGAAGTATATGAACAGATTGTCATTTCATATATTTGCAATTTTTCAGACATGTATATTTTAAAAGTTTTTATTGCTTCCTCCACCCTTGGGATTTCTCTGTGTAGGGACACGTTTATAGACAATCTTATTAGACATGATTGATAGTAGCAATGAAAAGGTAATTTCACAAAAAATACAGAAGTAAAATACAATAAAACATTATACAGTGAGCACGTAAAGGTTGGAACAAATTCGTTAAAAGCTTGATTTGATCATTGGGGAAAAATGCTCAGACAGGTCGGTTTTATTTTTTAGTCGCGCATTTTTTGGTGTACTCATATTTTTGATGACGTTATCACTGTTCGAGTTGTGACGTCCTTATCATTTTTTTAAATGGAAATATCCTATTTTAATGGTACCATAAAAAATAAAGCATTTTTCTGTGTACGGATGTCATATTATTTTTTATGTTACATAACTGTATGTTAGAGAAATAATAGTTATTTATATATCAAGGCAGTAAAGGTGCATTCGAGTACAGGTAATTGTAGGTGAAAGACGTGCGACACAGCAATCCGTTTAAACCAAATATCACTGGTAAATTTTACGTGAAATAAACTTAAATTAGTGTAAAACAAGAGTGCGTGCAAAGTAATAGAAAATGACTGAAAATCTTCCCCCCGGCGGCGGGGGGAACATAAATAATCTTTCGAATATCAACAGCGAACCCGATAAAAATAACAGCGAGATGGGACCACAAGTGATCGAAAATCCTAACTTAATGCCAGTTAATAACCATACTTGCAGCATAGAGGACGAACGCCGCTCTATTCAGACGGCAACAGGTGACAATCTACAAAAATCCAAAACATTCAACATCGACAAATCGTATTTATATTCAGATAACGTTTATGTTTTTATTGAAAAGTTGAATACTGATAACATAGGTCGTTTACATCCCATAGCCGTAGGGCATATTTTACACCAAAAATTAAAAATATCTAATATTAAACGAATACAAAAGGTAGGGAAAAATAGAGTACGAGTGCAATTAGAAACTTTAAAAGATGCTCATAATTTAATTAATAACAAAAAACTTAATAATGAAAATTTAAAAGCATTTATTCCAAATAATTTATTAGAGCGTAAAGGAGTAATAAAAGAAGTCGATACAATTTTTAACGAAGAGTACTTACTCAAAAATATCATTACGACGAGTACAGTCACGGAAGTTAGGAGGTTTAAAAAAAATAGACATAGACGGAGAGACTATTTATATACCAAAACAAACAATCCTAGTAACTTTCGAGGGTAATGCCTTGCCAACGCACATAAAAATAAATAGTGTAATATGTCCAGTAGAAAATTATGTACAAAAAGTAACACAATGCTACAATTGTTTAAGATATGGACACATAGCCAAACAATGTCGGTCAACAAATAGTAGGTGCTTAAATTGTGGTGAAATAAAAGAAGACGATCACACATGCAACGATCCGGAAAACACTTTCTGTATATATTGTAAGGTTAACAATCACAAATCGATTTCTAGAACATGCCCTACATTTGAACAACAAAAAAAATAAAAGAACACATGGCACAAAATAATACTACCTTTCTTGAGGCAAAAGCAAACATGGCACAAAATAATACTACCTTTCTTGAGGCAAAAGCAAACATTTGTAACTCGTATGCTAATGTCACACTATTAAATAGTTTTGAAACCTTAATCAATACTCCAGAAAATTTTCCCGCCCTTCCAAACAAAAATATGAACCACAATAAAAATAATTATAATAGCCGCAGACCTAACATTCCATTATCTCAAACAACAAATCCCAGGAATGAAACAAATAACCCTCCTACCATACACGACCCCCCAACTCCACCAACACCTCTCAGCAATACTCCTAAAAAACGAAAGGTGAATATACGCGGAGAGGAAATGCACCCTCCAATGTTTCCTAGAAACTTCGGACCAGAGCAACCGATTCAAATAGGCCAAAAAACAACGAGTATGGAAGTTGACTTATGCAGTGATAAAGATAATCAATTAGTCACTCTTTTTAATATCTTAAAGGATATATTAGATGATATAACAAGTTTTGAAGACTTGGGAAAAATTGATATAGGTTACGTAAAAAATAAACTTAGCAAATTCCGAAATGGCCAATAAAAACAATACAATAAACATTTTGCAGTGGAACTCGCGTTCCGCTGTAGCAAATAGATATAGTTTAATAAACTTCTTGAAAGAAAATAATGTAGATCTAGCAATCTTAGCAGAAACTTGGTTTAAACAGGACAAACAAATCAAATTTGAAGGGTATCACATCGTTCTGGCAGATAGAGCGGATGGCTATTGAGGAACAGCAATCCTATTTAAAAACCACATGAAAGGCGAAAAAATAAATTTAAATCTGAATGTACACGAACATACCTCAGTTTGTGCCGCTCGAATAGAAATATGTAAATCATCAAAAATCTCAATACCTTCCTTGTACTGCCCGCCAGGTATAAATATAAACAGCAACGATTGGGAAAACATATTTACTACTATAAATTCTCCCGCTATTCTTGCAGGTGATTTTAACGCCCACCATGAAGTCTGGGGATCGCTCAAAAACGACCAAAGAGGGAGACAGCTAGCTAATATTATAGACAACCAAGAACTAATACTTCTAAATGATGGATCACCGACTAGACTAACACACAACGAACACAAATCTGCAGTAGACCTAACTTTTTCTTCACCTGATATATTCAATAAAATAACCTGGAAAACGCACGCAGATACCTTAGTATCAGACCACTACCCAATCATAATGGAACTCGCTGTCAAAAATAAAACTGAAGATAAAGAATGTACCATACACACTTCCAGCAGATGGAATATAAAATATTAAATATGCAATGCTGCTACATTTACCTAAAAACGCCAAAATGTTTTTATTGGAAATATTCAACGAAATATGGTCAACCGGGAATTGCAACATACAAGATTGGAAAAAGGTGAGAAATCATTCCAATTCTAAAACCTGGAAAAGATCCCGAAGATACTGAATCTTACAGAGGAATATCGCTTCTCTGATGTGTTCTAAAGACCTTTGAGAGAATAATCAAAAATCTACTAGAGTGGTGGATAAATCAGAACCAAATATTACCCATAACCCAATATGGATTTAAAAAAGGATTCGGCACAATTGACGCGGCATCACACATTACCACCGATATACAGAACACATTCTCAGAAAATGGATACTTAATTGCAACATTCTTAGACCTTCAAAGTGCTTACGATACAGTCAACATCCCAATACTAAAAGATAAAATGAAAGAATTTAACTTCCCGGAACGAATCTGTAACCTATTATGTCAAATGCTATCAAATAGGAAAGTATATATTAGACACAATAATTCCCTAATCGGACCACGACATACCTCACTGGGACTACCTCAGGGATCAACATTATCTCCTGTATTATTTAATATATTTACCGCTTGTTTACACTCAATAACAGAGGAAACAACTATAATACAATATGGAGATGATATTGTTTTATACTCACAGGAAAAGAAATACGATCATGGATTACAGAAACTCGAGAACTCATTCATTCCTTTGATTACCACCATCCAGAACCTAGGATTTCAGATCGCGCCTCATAAGTCAAGCATCAACGTATTTTCTAGACATATTTTACAGAAACCTGAAAATATCCAATTAGGTAATGCTCTACTACCATACAAAGATGAAGTCAAATATTTAGGAATAGTACTGGATAGCAAGCTAACATGGAAACCATTCATAGAACACATACGAACAATATGCACAAAAGCAATAAACTTCCTGAAAATGATTACGAGGACGTGGTGGGGAGCTAGTATAGACATCGCACTTTTGTTCTACAGAGCGTATATCCGATCTATAATGGACTATGGAAGCATACTGTACAGATCAGCAAATAACACAAACCTAAAACAACTAGATCTTATTCAAAATAAAGCACTTTGAATTTGCATTGGAGCAATGAAGTCTACACCTGTCGAAGCTATTAGAGCGGAAGCAAATGATCCGCCACTAAAATTGAGAAGAGAATACTTGGCCGAAACAATGATTTTAAAATGCAAATTAAAACAGTTGCCACTAATCCATAAAGTATCTATTTTAAACTGCAACGATTTGACAAAAACATACTGGATAAAAAAAATTCTCCTCCACTTTGTATAGGTTTTCGTAACACGAGCAACACGACATTGATGCAACACACAAGAGATAAATACTTTGAATTATATCAAAACAAACCAAAAATTATAATACCGAAATACTTTGAAACTGCTTCTTATAATCATAATTTACTCGATAGAATTACAGATAATAACGAAAGTAACATGGCAGTATACACTGATGCATCAAAGAATGAGTTAGGTACTGGGTGTGCATTTTATATCCCCGAAGGAAAAATAGAAAAGAAGTTCAAAATAAATTCCCATAGTTCGATTTACACCGCAGAGGCATACAGAATATTGAAAGTCGTAGAATACTTAGCATCTCAAAACCAACATAAAAACATTACGTTATTTTCGGACTCACTATCCGTCCTACAGAGTATAAATAAACCAAACAATCCAAGCTCCCTTGTATCTCATCCGTATATTTACAAAATTCAAGTCATCCTAGGACAACTCACTTCAAGGAAATTCGACATACAAATGGCTTGGGTTAAAGCTCACATAGGCATAAAACAAAACGACCACGTAGATATTTTAGCAAAAGAAAGTATCGACACAGGAGAAGCATATTTTGAGAATAATTGCCTATCGGATTCCATTAACATATGCAAAAACAATTTGTATAAAAAATGGACTATACATTGGGAAAACTATTGCAATAACAAAAATTTACAGTATACTCTGTTACAAAAATACATACAAAAAAAATGCTGGTACAGGAACACTCCTTACAGCCGAAGACAGATGGTCTCCTGAATAAGAATGCGATTTGGACATGCATCTTACCCCGCTCATCTCAACAAAATCAAAGTAATAACATCTGATCTATGTGAAGAGTATAATGAAAGGGCGACTTAGACCACATCTTCTTAAAATGCAAGAAATTCGAAACTCACAACAACATGCTAATAGGAGATCTTAGAGAACTTGGGATTGAATTCCCAATCAACATACCATTTCTCTTGGGCACCAATAACAAAAAGGTCCTTGACGTAATAATCAAATTCATCAATAAGACAAATATATTTATCTAGAAAGTCCATTGTTAGATGCTGATACCTATGTTTTGTTTCCTTATGTATATATACCTTCCTATCCGTGGTCCACCTGTGTTGTTAGAATAATGCCTTGATTGACCCCTAGGCGAGAAGCGTGTGACCTTGTCTTTCCTCATAGTCGATATAACCCTTAAGCATGTACACAAACCCATACAATACTTATTGCGATTTTATCAACAGTGTTCCTGGCTGCATGGATCCACTCCTAATGCTAAAAAAGGCAGTAAAGGTGATCGTTTTTGGCCGAGTCTGCAAATCAGGTGAGGCCAAAAAAGAACCTTACGACCAAGGTGCATACAACGTTATAGGCGATATTACTGAAAAAATCACGAAAAGAATCCGATATTTTAATATGTTATGTTTTATATATTGAAAAAACGTAACAAAAAAGACAATTCTGTAAATTATTTTGTGTCCACTGTCATTTCAATAAGGTTCCTTTGGATTTCCTTGGAGAAATGTCACCAGCGACCAGTAAAGTAATTTGACATAAGGCACTATAAACAACGTCTTTTTGAAATTGACTGTCTCGACCCTTACTTCGTGGAATATGCTCATATTAGTGTTTTTAAATTAAACTCACAGTCTCTAGTTAATTCCACAATATAATAAAAGTTATTGAAAATTCTAAAAAATTGACAATTGTTTCGATAAATCAATATCATCGATGATATTGATTTATCGAAACAATTGTCAATTTTTTAGAATTTTCAATAACTTTTATTATATTGTGGAAATAACTAGAGACCGTGAGTTTCATTTAAAAACACTAACGTCTTTTTGATTGATCGTCTATAAAAGATATTTCATTCATAACACATAATGTAATTTATAAAAATGTAAACAGCACTAAATAAACGTACGTAAGTATTGAATTAAATGGTCAAATGACAAGGTGATGTTGAAACTCTTGCAAAACATTGTTAATGGTATCAGTGTTAATTAAATTAATTTCGATTCTAATTCTCTCTTTTAGTTAATTAATATTATATTAGGCCTGTTAACTTTCACTTAAGGTACTTCACAAAAAATCCAATGGGGATAGATCAGCGGATCTAGCGGGCCACTTCAAAAATTCTTGTCTGTCAATCCATCTATTGGGAAAAACATTAACAATAAGACATTCCTATTTTATTACTTTATGAAATAATTCCTTGACATGGTGGTTGTGACATAACACGATTAATATTATAATTTGCATGTGAAGAATTTTATACCTTATTTCATAATACTATTTACTAAGGTTTGACTATATCATATTCTATCTTTTTTTCTAGGTTCATGGGGCCAAAACATATAATGCCTTTAAGATTTAAAATAATTGCTATGCTGCAAACAATAAATTATAAAAATTTCCCTCTTTTGACATGTGCAATTTGGGATGCTTTTATCCGTACATGTGAAATAGAATCTCTTGGACCACACTTAGCTGTCATTTGTGTTTCTATTCTACCTTTAATTGATCATTGCACGAACGAAGTAAACAATATGTTGAATTATTTAATTATACAAAACGAAGTTCATATGAAAAATCATATACCTGATTTATTTTTTGTTAACCATAATAAAATTAACCTAGAGATAATTTTGGTTGTTAGGAAATATTTGGAGTTGTTTGAAAAAAATAACTTGAAAGAAAAGATTCAAAGATTTTTAAAATACATAACACACGAATCCACGGAAGTTCGGATACAGGGTCTCAAACAACTTAAAACTTATTTAGAACAAGACAGGGAAGCACTAGATCAAATGATCCTAGATTATAATGGCATTGATTCTACGATAGTTGAACTTATTGATGTTTTAACAATAGGATGCAGAGAGAACGATGAAACATTGAAACTGGCTTGTGGAGATCTATTTGGTGAATTGGGAGCTATTGAACCTAGTCATCTACCTAGAAGGTAAGTAGGAAAATTTAATATTCATATTTTACTATTCAGTTTATTGAAGCATTGTAATTAATACAAGAAGTTTGGTATTCAAATATATTTATACTAATAATTCATATTCATTTATTAACAGGAATGTATTATAGATATTGTAAAAAAATTATTCTTAATAGTTCGAATAACTGAATCCGAGTACAAATCCCACATTTTCAGTGATGGACTAAACTGTTTAACGTGTAAAATACTGGGTCCTAATCAGTCTGAACAAATAATACTCTAGCGTTAATTAGCAATATAGATAGGAATGTTTCTGGATCTCTTAAACAAGTAGACCACCATTCTTCCACTCATAAATTAGACACATGCTATTCCCTAACTTCTAGATTTAGTTTAAAGAAAATAGCAAATAACACTATTTTGCCCCCAACCTTTACGGCAACTGAAACCCCTAAATTAACCAAACCCAAAAAGAGTGAAACGGGTTATATAATCAGAGGTCCAAGTTCCATTTGAATTAAAATTGAAAAACAAATGGTTATTAATTTTACTGAAATATATAACTTTTTAAACAAAGCAATGCATTGTAAATATCTCGATAGTATTTGTCAAAATTATAGCCATGAGCTCCCATGTACAAAATAAAAATTTAAAAAGTAATATAAGTAGACTAATTGAAAAGTAGGAATTGGCTTCATAGTGAACAGAAAATAAATCACTCATTCTTCAATGGAACCCGAATAGGTTTTTAGTCATATTGAATGCCTCCTTAATTTTTCTGCAGGATTGAGCACAGTAAATATGTTTATTTTTGTTAGTATTTTTTATTCTAATTCAACAATTTTTTTTCATTTTCTTGTTTATATATATATTTTTTTTATTAATCATTTTTCTTCCATAATTTGTTATTTATTTTTATTTTTTAAACCTCTTTTTTTCATAATTTGTTTTTTTTTTTATTTTTTTTAATCATTTTTTCTTCTCATAATTTGTTTTTTTTTTCTTAATATTTTTTTGGATTTTTTTCTAATTTAATAATTGTTAGTAATTTCAAATACAATGTTGTGTTTGCATAATTGCTTACAAATTTTACAATTTAAGTTTGCAGTTTATTATGTGTTGGTACAGTATGCAAAGAGTGTTTCTTTCTTTCTGAAAAAATAATACAATTAAGGTCTATTGGAAGGGTTATATTGGCAGTTATCAGTTGATTATATAATTTCCTAATATTTTGGGTATGTAACGGACACTCAAGTAGGATGTGTGTCAGTGTACCTATATCCCCACAGGAACAATATGGGTTATCAATCATTTTTAGCCGATGTTTATATACAGAAGTAAGTGCATGATTTGCACGCACTCTATTTATTGTAACTATAAAATTTCTGTTCACCTCTTTGTAGAACCAACTTTAGGGATCCTATCCTGATGTTTTTTAAAGTTTAATCCAGTTGTAGATTCATTATATTATAGAGTTTTTGCCAGTTTTCTTTAATTTTCTGTTTTTGTGATTTGAATATGTCTGAGGGTGGTAATTTAAGTTGGAGTTTTTCTCCTGTTTTTGTGGCTTCCTTTGCAAATTTATCAGCTGTTTTGTTACCAGTTATACCAACATGAGCTTTTATCCATACATATATGACTATTTTGTTATTTGTGTGAATTTCGTCGTATAAGTTCAAAATGTTTGCTTCAATATGATTTAATGCTCTCTTTATGTTCATATTTTTAAATCTGTCCACTGCGCATTTACTGTCTGTAAATATTACATATCTATTTTTATCTGAATTTAATATGTATTTCATTGCTTGTAAAATTGCTGTTATTTCTGCTGTATATATAGAAGCCTCCTTTGGCAAAGTATATTTGGAATGATGTTTTTTGTTTATGTGGTAGAACACGCAGCCTGTTTGTTCATTTGCTTTTGAACCATCTGTAAATATATATTCGTAATTTGGCCAGTATTTGTTTTTGAAATTATTGAATTTGGTTTGAGTCAGGTTTGGTATTTCGTCTTGAATTTCGAAATAATATGTTGATATTTTGTGATTGTGATTTTCAGGTAGTTATGTAAAGTTAGGTAGTTTCCCGTTTGTATGTAATTTGTGTTGGTAGCTAGATATTTCCATAAGACTTTTCACTATAACTGGTTTTTTTTTTGAGTACCAGTATTTATAGGTGAGGACCTGAACTGTTAATGATTGTAACCTGTTGAGGTATAATGCTTCCTTTGCTATTATTTTAGTAATAAACATATTACTGAGTAATTGTCTTCTTAGTTTAAGAGGTGGTATTATTGCTTCCGCTTGCATAATATTTATAGGGGTGGATCTGTTATATCCTAGGCATATTCTCAAACATTTATTCTGTTGGGCTTCAATTTTGTTTAAGTGTGTTTCAGCTGCTGTCCCATATAGATGACTTCCATAGTCTATGATTGACCTTACCATTGTTTTATAAAAGAGTAATGCCGTATTTGGATCTGCAGAAAGCTCTTAATATATTCATTGAATTTTCAGTTCTTTTGATTACTTGGTGTATACAGTCTTTCCATAAAAGTTTCTTGTCTAATAGTAACCCAAGGTCTTTGATGGTATTTTTTATGGGAAAGGTGTATTTACCTAGGGTTATCAGATTTTGCGGACAACTTCTAGTTCTGGAAAAAATACATACTTCGGTCTTGATTTCTGATATAGACAGCCCAATATTATCAAGCCATTTTTGGATTGGACCAAATTCCGCGTTAATATTTTTTATACATCTTTCAACTGATTTTTCTCTGGTGTATAACACAGTATCATCGGCGTATTGTACTATTTTAGATTTTGGTGATATGATTTTTTCAATATCCATTGTATAGAGGGTGAATAGGATTGGACTGAGAATGCTGCCTTGTGGTAAACCGTCTCTGGAAATTCTCGGATCTGAAATGTGTGAATATGCGTTCTTAATGAAATGTGCCATATGAGTTGGTAATCCTATGTTGATGAGTTTTTCCTCCAGTAAATTCAATTGGACATTATCGAAAGCTGATGCTACATCGATAAATGTAGCTAAAGTGTGGTGTTTTTGTGAATAACCCAGATAAATATCGTTTACTAATATTGTTAGAGGTTCTTGGGTGGACCTACCTTTTCTAAATGCATATTGTGAGTCAGGCAAAAATTTTTCACTCTCTAACCAATGTTCGAGTCTGTTCTTAATCATTCTTTCCAAAGTTTTAAAGATGCATGATGAAAGTGATATAGGTCTATATGATTCTGAAGTATCGTCTCTTTTACCTGGTTATTTTGATGGGTAAAACGATGTAGTCTTTCCATTTTTCGGGGAAAGGTATCTTGTTTGTCCAGATAGAGTTGAACAGTTCTAGCAGAGCTTTTTTATGTTCTATCGGCATTTTATAAATCATTATATATGAAAAATTGTTCTTACCGGGGGCGGTATTTTTGGTTTGTTTAAAACTTTGTTCTAGTTCCCACATATTGAATATTGAGAGTAGAAATGTATTGTTTCGTTGTACTGTAGTTATTTGGTGTATAGATTTGTTGTCAACCCCAAGGGGAGAGATTTTGGTATGAAATTCATTTACCCAGTCCGCTTCAGGGTCTATTGGTGTTTTATTTGATTGGTTTCTATTTTTAAATCGATTTACTTTATCCCAGACTTCTTTTATTGGTGTTCCTTGATTAAGACTCTGACAATAATTTCTCCAGGTCTCCCTTTTGGTTTCTTTAAAAGTCCCTTTTGCCACTGCATCTAATCTTTTGTATTCCATCAAGTTGTTAAGATTTGGCGATCGTTTGTAGTGGGAAAATGCTTCTTTTCTTGCTAGAGCTGCTATGTTGCAAGTTTCATTCCACCATTGCTTTGAGCAGTGATTGCCTTTTTTGTTTGTTGAAAAGTGTTTTGGGATAGCGTCCTCTGCTGCTTTGTTTATATTTTCGATGACACCATCATATGTTGTTTTCGGTTCTGTCAACTGTAATACAGAAGAGTATAATTCCCAGTTTGCATCTTTGAGTCTCCATAAGTTGTGGGTTGTTGGTGAGCTTTCTGGTAGCGAATTTTTACATTCTGGTTTGACATGTATTGGAAAGTGATCTGAACCATATGGCTTTTCTAAGGTAGACCATGTAATTTGTTGAGCTAGATCTTGGGTGCTAAAGGTTAGGTCTATAACTGATTTCCTAGTGCTGACTAGCGTGAGAGATGTATCATTTAATATGATTAAATTACAGTGTTCTATGGCTTCCAGTAGTACCTTACCGTATATGTCGTCACATTCATTATTCCATGCCAAGTTATGGGCATTGAAGTCGCCCCCAATTAAAAATAGTTTTGGGATTTGGTCGAAAAATTGTATCCACTGTTGCATTGATATACGAGTTCGCGGTTTAACATATATAGAGACTATATATATTGTTTTCCCAATTTCGGGTATATCGACTGATATACATATATATTCAAAGCTAATTGCGGTATGTATTGGTATCTCTTGATACCGTATATTTGACTTCACCAAGATAGCTGCTCCACCATAGCCGTCGTTGCGGTCACAGCGGATATTGTTAAAACCAATGAACCCATAGTACTTGCCTGGGCGGTACCATGTCTCGGATAATAAGGCAACAGTGTAGTTACCCTTATCTAGTAGGTATTCTAAGTTTGTTTTATTCGAGACTGCCGAACGGCAGTTCCATTGCAAAATATTTATGTGGTTTAGATCTGAGAAAGTGACGACATATTTACATCTAGTGTTGATTTAACTAAATTTTCTAGCTCTTATTTACATTTATGTTTTTTGCTTCTAATAAAATCGTAACAATTTGTATAACTAATTGAAATATTGAATTTATTGTGCTCAAATCTGCAGATGGTGATTCCAATTGAGAATTGATATTTTTGGTATAATTTGGATTTTCTAATATTCCACCACGAGGCATTGGGTGTCTTGTGAAGGATATCATTTCTTTGTGTAATTTTAAAATTGGGTCAGGACTGTTTGGCCTTTGCCTTTTGTGAGCTCGAGGGTTGGAAAGGTTTGTGGTTGGATTTGTAGTATTAAAATTTGTTGTTGGAGCTAAATTGATGATATTGGATGGGGTTGGATCGATTGTAGGTTGTCTGGAATTCGAAGATTGGGGTCAGTGTATATTCATAGTGAATTTGTCACATTTGAGTTACTGTTTGTAACACTTGCATAAGAATTTCTACCTATCTGTTTGCTTGCATCATGGTAACCTATATTATTTGTTGACATAGACTCTTTAATTAACTTCTGTCTTTTAAATTCCGGGCACGCTTCTAAGTTACTTGTAAAATGGTCACCCGAACAATTGAAACATTTTAGTGTAAGTTCAGTATCTTTTCAATCTTTAGTGTTATGAGATTCTCTGCATTTGCCACACCTTGGCTTGCCCTTGCACTGGTTTCCTGTACGCCCGTATCTTAAGCAGTTAAAACAAAGCAGAACTTTTTGCTTATATGGTTCAACTTCCTTCAGTACCTTATTGATTGTAATATATTTCGGTAAAATTTGTGATTTAAAGTGAATGATACATGTTTTAGTTGGAACATATTGTGTATCTTGTTCATCAGTGCGTTTCCTATTTAGTCTTTTAACTTGCACTACTTCAAACTTGCAATGCAAGTCAAACATTTTTATTTTATTTTTAATATAATCTTCCGAGAATTCCGTTGAAATATCCCTGACTATGCCCTGTCTAATAACCATAAATTTAGGTATGTATATTTCCAAATTGTTTTTAATAAAAATTTGATCATTTTTCCTGGATAATTGATAGTTAGCTGATTTGTAATCTTTAAACTTAATTCTTATGTGGATGCTAGAAATTTTATCATCAATTTCCGCGAAATTAGATAATACAATGTCTCCTATTCTTAGCGTATTTAACCTATCTTTGAATACATTTGAATTGTTTTCTAAATAAACATGAAAAGGCACTAAATCATTTTGTTGATATAAATAATCTACCTTATGTTTTGCGACCTCTTTTTCAGAAGTATTGATTGAGGTAACTACTGTTTTACTTTTTTGAGTATTTGTTTCGATTATTTCAGAATGTTTATTTATGATACTTATCTGGTCTTTTTTATCGAATCCTAAAAATTCGTTTACCGGGAAGTTTGTAGTTTCTGCATTACTTAATTCCATATCAATATCTTAATTTTTATTTTCGGGGGGTCTTCCCTCGCTAGTCCCACTCATAGATTATATTTTATTTTTCACTTAATCAGAGAAATAAATTTCACAAATCACTTAATATATTTTTATTGTAAATAGTTTTTGTTTAGACTATAGAGATAACACCGATTTTGCTAATTAGCTTCTAATTACGGTACGTCCGCTCTCTAGGAAGGTCCGAAACAAACTGAACATGCAAGTTGATGCGTTGCTATTTTAGTTGAAGATAAACTCCGTGAACATCTATTATTATGTTCTTATTGGACAAAGTGCATAAGGATGGTTAATCACATAATAATTTCACTTGGAGCATATGCCGTGTTGACAAAAAGCACTTTCCAATATGGCATATGCGATTCCATATGCAAAAAAATCTTGTTGTGTATCATAGATAGATGTTAAAAAATGAGCTGCTTTAGTTCAAAACAGTATCATCTTTGTTCAAGTCTGAATTACTTTTTTGATTTTTTTATCCATTTTTTTCGAAAATTGATATAGGGGAGAGTGGTACACAATGAAACGTTTTTTTGAACATTTCGTATAACTTCCGACTTTATTATTTAAAGAATTTAATTTTTTTATTGCATAGTTATTGGATATTTAGCTATAAACAACCTTAGTTAGTTTTTTAGAAAACCATACTATTTAGGTAAAATAAATTAAAATCTACATAGATGTTTTTGTATCAATGTGTACCACTGGTGGTACAGTTTGAAACATGGGGTAGTACACAATGAAACAAAATAGTACACGTATAAAAATATTTATTATTAAAACAAAATCAGTTGTGAAAGAACGAAAACTTTTTTATTTTCAAAAAAGATTGGAAAAAAAACTAAAATAAACTAAATCAACACAAAAAAGAACAAAAACATTTTTTCTCTTTAACCTGTCGGTAAAAAAACTAAAATATTTATTTTTAATAAAAGGTAATAGCAAAATATCAGCGTACAATCATGTTGCCAAAATCAACTCCGAATTTAAAGTATGATGAAAGCCTTTTGTTCTTTATATTTATCGGATTCGGCAACAGGATAGCAAAATCTGATTTCAGCCCCATATGAATGTCCGGAACATCTGGAAAATATAATGAATTTGAAACTTTTGCGCTCTTCCTCAAATACGAAATTCTAAATTCGTTAGAGTTTAAAGCTTCCAAAATTTTAGCAACATAGTGAATATTATTTTGAAATTTGACCAAGACAAAAGAATATCTCGAAATTTCAGTAATTTCATCAACTGCTAAAAATTCTGATTGTTCCTTCTCTTCCTGCATCATATGGTATTGAAATTCAGCCAAGGTTAATTCATCATCTGAAGAATCCGCAAAATGTAAATCTACACTTTCTGTGTCCGTCTCTGAATCTTCTTCACATGTTTTGCTTTTTTTCTTTGTATCCTTTTTGTCTGCAGTTAAATTTCGTTTTACCCTTTCAACTTCTTCTGTTTTAGGAGTTTTTCTCTTTTCTATTTTGTACGAAAGTTCTGGTGTACTGGTTAAAATTACACTTTTCTTCGATTTTCGTGTTCGATTTAAGTTTTTTCGAGGAGCTGCCTTTGGAAAGCCCCGTATCTCAAATGGTGAAATAAAAGAATTTTTTGAAGTCGACGCTATTTCCAAAGTAGAGTCTTCCTTATCATCTGCACACTGTTGAGGATCGGTTGTGCTACATGAAGCATCTGCGGTATCGTTGCCGCTGCCGCCGGCATCTTGTTCATCGTTCAGATTTTCTTGGACTACAACTATTCCTTGTTGGAGGTTCTCCTTTTGGGTGCCTTCAGGTCTGTCAGTCACCGATGAAACAAGAAAGTCAGCCTCCGTAAAAATATTTTTATTGAATGGGTAGATACCCGTCGAACGGAACTCGTTTAGTATGTTTTCAGGCGTCATTGATTTTGAGTGGGCAATACCAACACATTCAGCTATTTGATATAACGTCATAGGTATGGCGGGGTGGGTGAGGAGCCACGAATCTAGTGCACTATTGTAAAAGTTCTTAAAAGAGTAAAACACTGCTTTGTCTAAAGGCTGCAACTTGTTACTCGTATGTGGCGGGAGGGTTAGGATAATGATTCCATTGTTTTTGGCCTTTTTCGCTATTTCCAGGGACATATGTGATTCGTGGTTATCATATATTAATAGGCATGGCCTTTCTTTTGTCACACCAGTATGTTTAATAAAGTGGTTTAACACCTCAACAATCAGTTCAGCGGTCATCCACCCACTTGGATTTGCTAGTCCTAATGTGCCTGGGGGCGCGCCATTTAACATATGAGGGACAAACTTCTTTCGGGGAAAAATAATTATCGGCGGTAGAAAAGTTCCGTTTGCTCTAATTATAGCACAAGTAGTGGCTAGTAATCCTCTTTTGGCACTTGTGCACTGGTTCAATTGTTTCACCCCTTTTTGTGTAACTACTTTATGTGGACGCTGCACAGTCGTAGTAGCAGTTTCATCCAAATTATAAATTTGAATTTCCTGAACAACTGTTGGGTTCTCTCTATATATTTTCTCAAGCTGTAGGAAAAATCTTTCGACATTAGGTTTTGTGAAAGAAGTAAGCCTGGATAAAGAGCAAGCTTATGGCTTTCTAATACTTAAAGACGCATTTCTTTTAATAAAAGCTCTTGGCCAATCCTTACTCGCACATTTATTCCTTCTCCAGGAATCTGGCATATTAATATTGTTTGTGAGTGCCATTTCATATGCCAGCTCTCTCACTTTTTGAGTATTTAACCCAAATGCCATTTTGCTACAGGTATTCAGATAAAGATCTTTCCTGCTTGGTGCTAAATATTGATCTAACAGCATAATTCGGCTCTATTTTAGTATTCGGGTCATTTCGTTCCTTTAGCACATAACGCCTTAATGTGACAAAATTCACATCAAACATATCTGCAGCAATGCGGTAGGAAGTACCATTTATTTTGACCTCTTGGACTGCTACGGTCATTTGATCTCCTGTAAATTTAGCTCTTATTCGCTCCTTCTTCTTCCTTACCATGGTTGCCTACAACGAAAAATTCCACGGTCAGAAAGACACGAGGTGTTACCTTGTGTACCACCACCTTATGTTTCAATGTGTACCACTACGCACTTTTTTTTTATTGGAAGTAAATCTAAGACAAGAATATTTCTGTACAAAATATTTTATAGGTTAAGAAATGCATACCCTAATTATTCATAACAAATATAAACGGACACTAAAAATGTAATTATTTTTTAGATATACTCAAGAAGATACATCATTCAGCTTTTATATAAATGAAGATGCTTTTATTGTTAACTCCCTTAATGAATTAATTAAAGCTTTTCAAACAGAGAAAAATACTCAGGTATTGTAATATTATTTTAGTTTTAATTATAATATCAATTTTGGTACCTATAATTATCTATTTTATCTCTTTCAATTTATGGAAAACAGATTTATCTCTAAAACTAAAATCTCTAAGTTAAGTCAAGTGATGTAGATCTGGAACTGTCCGTTGTAAAACTTTGTGAGAAAAGTTCATTGATACAAAGAGATTAGATGAAAATTACTTTGTAGACAAAAATTATATTGAGTGAATGAAAACGACGAATACTCAGTGTGTATTAATTTATTACTTCTAGGCTAAGCGCTTTCGGCTGTTAAGCCATTATCAAAGCCGTCGTCATTTAAAAAGTAATTGTCAAAGACATCAAGCTGATCAAAAACAATACTCAATACTCAAGATCTATCCAACCATCGTTATGATTGAGTCATTCGAATAAAAACATTAAATACCCTATTATAAGGGTGTAAAATTATATTCACAAGATGTAAATACACTCAAAATTTTGAGTGTATTTACATCTTGTGAATATAATTTTACACCCTTATAATAGGGTATTTAATGTTTTTATTCGAATGACTCAATCATAACGATGGTTGGATAGATCTTGAGTATTGAGTATTGTTTTTGATCAGCTTGATGTCTTTGACAATTACTTTTTAAATGACGACGGCTTTGATAATGGCTTAACAGCCGAAAGCGCTTAGCCTAAAAGTAATAAATTAATACACACTGAGTATTCGTCGTTTTCATTCACTCAATTTGCATATAGTGTGTACACCATATCCACAGGCATTTCTAAAAATTATATTGATAAACCAAATGTGGATTTCAGAAACAAATTCAATATTATTCAATATTACATTAAAAACTATTGGGCGTTATGTAATTTCAAATCCATAACTTTAACCAGCTTTAAAAATGTTTAATACTTACTGTGACTTTACTGTCAAAATTTCAAATAGATATCTCTGCATCTTCCAAAGATAGTTTATTGATCAGTGTGTTGGCTTGCTTTGTAAGTTTTAAGAAAAATGTATTGCTTGAAATGTTTTAACCAAAATGTTTACAATAAAATAGCAAGTTAAAACGCAACAATATTATTCTAATAACATAGGAAATAGATTCATAAAACGGAAAAGAACAACTGCACGTTTTAATTATTTCAAATATCTAAAATGCTTGCTATCATTTCAATAATGTAATTAGAGCTGGCACAAATAAAAACAAAACTTAAAACTGCTTCCTGAACTCTATCTTTTGTATCCACATGTGTGTTTGAGCATGTTTCAAAAACTTAATGTTTGATTCCTTCACCACAAGTTAATATCTAATATAACCAAGGCAACCAAGCCTTGTTACCCCCAGAAAATACTCTCTGTTAAAAACTATGTATTAATATAAGATTAGGCAGGTTTTTCCTTAATTTTATACACAACTAGAAATTTGAAATTCCTCCAACGGGGCTGTTCAAAAGATGAATTCTCTTCCTTGACTGTATGTATACTGTAAATATAATTTTATGGATATTATTGATGTTCAGTGATGAATATTAAATATACATTACATTTGTATGGTTTTTAGAGTATGGATAGATATGCATTAGCCATCCAAGAAACTTTAAAGGGCTATGAAATTTCTCCTGATCCACACAGTAACAAACATTATCTTTGGGTACAGTTTCCCGATGCTCAAAGAGAAGTTATGTTACCTCTACTGTCTTCTAGATATATGATTGCTCAACCAGTATTAGCGACTAATTTGACAACTCCTATATATGGATATACTTCGGGATGTACTTTCCAATCTTGGTTATATAAGTAAGTATTATTTCGAGATGTTTACAGTCACATTAAGTGTTGATTTTCATAATTGTTATAGGTACAGTACATTCTTGGCGTGTACCTGTAGTAAGATATGTTTAGTTTTAAAAATCCGTTTCTAGTAGATATTAGAATATTGTTAGCTATTTTCACTGCTACTGCTATATTTGTTATTTCAGACATCCAGAAAGTCATGGGACGTAAATCGTAAGCTGGTTTTGAGAAATACAGAGACTTGTCCTAAAACTAATTAATATCTCAAACTATCGATATGTCAAGCTGTCGACTTCATTTTGCATGGAGAGACATAATTGTTGAGATATTTGTTTTGAAAATTATATTTTCTCGGTTTAATTTCATTTTCCAATCAACATATGAACTTTAAATGATTAATATTTGTTATATTACATAGAATAATAGTTTATTTTTATATTGGCAACACTGACAAGAGATGTTATCTGCCAAGTGTCTTAAGCACACGAATTCATCGAATATATATAATAAAAATTTGTTTCTATTTTTGTCTCATCTGGTTTAATTCCATCACAAGTTAATTGATGACCAAACATTTTTATTTCTTTTTTACATAGATTTATCTTTTTCTTATTCAGTTTACAATTGTTTTTCTTCAATCTCTTAAATAAATTTTCCAAGTTTGTATCATGATATTTTAATGCATCATCTTGTGTTTCCGCATCCATATACATCCTATATCATCCGCCAGAATCTCAACTCCTTTTAGGTCTGATACTATCTGTCGCATTTTTATTTGAAAAATTTCAAGCGCAGAAGAGATACCAAAAGGGAGTCTTTTCCATAGGTATCTTTCAAATGGGGTCCAGAAAGTCGTTAGCTTGCTACTTTCTTATTTTATTTTTGCCTTGCCTAACTCAGGTAGTATTGCATCTATTGTAAACTGGAAATTAGGTCGTTTTATGGCTTGATTTAATGGTATAGGGTCTAATCAAATTCTAAATGATTTTTATTTTTCTACAATTAATATTTTGCTTACCCATTCAGTGTGAATTTCTTCCTTTACTATCATATCATTCTTCTCTAATTTTTCTAATTCTTCTTTTAGTTTATTTCTCAGAGTTACAGGTATCCTTCTAGCATTCTGTATAACTGGTTTAATTTCCAGTTTGGTCTCGATTGTCACTCACCTTGTATAGTTCCATAACCTTAAAAAATATCATACTTTTCCACAATCTTTTCTGCTTCGTTTACATAGGTTTGCAAGCTATCCTCACTAGTCCGAATTTTATTGCAGTATTTGATCAGCTGGAGTATTTCACAGGCTTTTGCAGAAAGTAAAGGCCCACGATTGACTTCTACCATCACAAACCGAATGTCATATAATTTATTTTTGTTTTTATACCTCGGCCAAGTCACAGGTATATTTATACCTCCAAAACTTTGTAGTTTTTTATTGCTTAATGACAGTTTAGAATTGTCTTTTCCAAATAAATTGTTTAAATTCACATATCCAATTAAACAAATGCTTGTTCCCGTATCTAGTTCGCACTGAAGATTTAGCCATTTTTCTTTGATTTTGAATTTAAGTTCAGCGGTCACATGGCCACCTTCTAAGGATTTATCAGTAGTTTTGTGGATCTTAAATAATTTATCTATTACCTCTTCTTCTGAATCACGCTACTGAAGGCACCGAAAAGACTCCAACAAATACTAATGACATTACAAAGATATGATTTGGAGTTAAAATGTGTGGTAGGAAAAGACAATATAGTTGCTGATGCAAGAGCCCCTTCGAAATATTCAAAACAGTTCGAACAAGAAAATAAAGTTTTGGGAAATCATCCATGGGATCAGATGCACACTCTTATCCTGCTATATCGCACATTAGTAAGGTCTAACCTAGACTATGGATCTATAGTATACGCATCTGCAACTAAAACATCTTTAAAATTACTAGATACTGTCCACAATAAGGGTGTTAGAATTTCTCTAGGAGCTTATCTCACCAGTCAAGTTGAAAGCTTACTATGTGAAGCTGGAGAACCACCACTTAAAATAAGAAGAGAATATCTAAGCCTATCATATGCCTCTAAAGTACTTTTTAACCCAAAAAACCCAGTCTACAGCAATATATTTTCCAATCGCTTCAGAAATACATTTATTCAAAAACCACATTTGACTCCCCCTTTCTACCAACGCATATAATCAGCAGTGAAATAGATATAAACTTCCCAAAGGTTGAGGTGCGCTCTCTTGAATATCCTCCCTGGCTACTTTTAAACCTCCAAACTGTAATTTGTCTCTAACTTCCTACAACAAACGAGGATCTTCTCATGTACTGATAAGAAAATAATTTCTACGAATATTCTCACGCTTTGAAGATTATACACACATTTACACTGATGCGACGACGGCTGCATTGGTTACTGCATACGAGACGCAATATTTTGTAGTACCGCATACGTGGAGTGTATACGCAGGAGAGCTGTATGTAGTTTTTAAGGCAACAGTTTTCTGCAAGCACTCCCATCAAAAAATAATTCTCACAATAACAAACTCGTTGAGTGGCCTTCAAAGCATAACTCAAATCTACCCAGATTCGGCGATTGTAACGAACATCAAAGAAAATATTCATTCAATGAAAAGCAATATTATCACCTTTTTGTGGGTCCCTTCACATACACAAATTAGAGGTAATGAAACAGTCGGCCAAGCAGCCAAAGAAGCTTACCTAAATAATCCCACTATAGTGAATAAACAACTGATTAGTTACAGTGACCTATAGAACAGGTTTAAAAAATCAACAAGAAATTTGTGGCAAAAATTGTGGAATAGATCCGAAGCTAAGCTGAAACAAATAAAGCCAGTTATTTCTCCGTAGAAGAACCTCCGTATTACGCGTAGACACCAAGTAATATTATCACGTCTTAGGATAGGACATACGAGATATACACATCAGTATCTGCTGTAGAAAGAAGATGCCCCAATATGTAGCGTGTGTCAAGTGCAAATACGTGAAGTAATGAGAGAAATGTGTGTAATTTGGGCACTAATCTTATAGAACTGCTTGGAGACTCCTGTAATATCGGAAACTTAATTATGTACCTTCAAAATATCAATCTCATTCACATGCTGTAAAGAATACCTATTTATTTTGTAATTATTGTACCAATTTATGCACATTTGCTAATTCTAAGTTGTTGAAGGAAATTGCATAAATATATTTTTTCTCCATTAAATAAAAAAAAATAAAAAAAGGATGCTAAAATATTTAAATTGATAGAAAAACCCGATTTAGTACAATATTTACAGGTTACTATTGAACGGTTCAAAAATATAAAAGAAAAAACCTCGAAAGATAACACACTGCAGTAAATTATTCAGTACATATTATATGGGTGGCCCAACACAATCAATCAAGTGCCAGATGATGTGAAGGTATATTACAAATTACTCATTGTTGGATGGTATAATTTATAGGAATGATAGAATATTGGTACCTTTTAATTTGAGAAAAGCCATGATGGAGAAAGTGCACATAACCAACAATGGAATAGAAGCTAGAATGAAATTGTCAAAAAATAATCTCTGCTGTCCTGGAATGACCAATGAAATTAAAAACAAAATACAAAACTGTGAAATATGTCCCAAATATATGGATAGCCAAGAGAGGCCAGAGATAATATCACATGACATTCCTTTACACCCCTTTCAGTATATATCCATGGATATTTTAGAAACTGAATATGAAGGTAAATCTAGAATGTTTCTAGTAATGGTTGATCATTATTCGGACTATTTTGAATTAGATCTTTTAAAAAATATGACCGCAGCTTCGGTTTTTAAAATATGCAAGAATAATTTTAGTCAACATGGAATACCAGCCGGAATTTGCACAGATAATGGTATCAACTGTCAAGAGTTCAAACAATTTTTCATGAATTGGGGCATTGAATTGACATTCTCATCTCCACATCATCAAAAAGGCAATGGAAAAGCAGAATCAGCTGTGAAAATTGCTAAAAGACTTGTTAAGAAGGCCAAAGAAAGTGGAGATTTATAGTACTGTTTGTTACACGGGAGAAATACACCTAATAGGACCGACACAAGTCCTGTCCAAAGATTATTTTCAAGAAATACCAGAACTGGAATACCATGTTCAATAAATAGTTTAACACCAAATATAGTCAACAATGTACCAGATACAATAGAAACAAATAAGAGGAAGGCTAAATTCTACTATGATAAGAATAGCAGACATCTACCTAAACTTAAAATTGGAGAACCAGCCATTGTTCAGATTAATCCTCAATCAACATCAAACTGAACTAACGGATATGTTTCACAAAAACTAGGCGGATTCCTCATAAACCGTCAACGTTAATGGCAACAACTATCGAAGAAGCTTAGTAAATATCAGATAGATGCCAACAAATAAAGAAACGGACGCAGAAAATCTCGAAACCAGTGAAGAAAAGAATAATATAGAGTCAAGACAAAAGGTGAAAAATGAATATTACTACCAAATAGAGGTAAAAGAAGATCAGATGAAGAATAAAAGAGAGGAGAACTACAATGAAAGTAACTCGAAACGGCTAGCGGAAACCGAGGAAGTGGAAATAGAAGAACCAGTAAAAAACAACCCTGACAAGAGAACCAAAGAAGTACAGGATAGAAGTACACCTACTAGACGATCAAAAAGAGAATCCAAAGTTCCTGCTAGATTTCAGGATTATCAGGTCTTTTCTTAAAGAAGAGAGTATGTTATATTATATAGAATAATTGTTTATTTTTATATTGGCAACACTGACAAGAGACGTCATCTGCCAAGTGCTTTAAGCACACAAATTCATCGAATATATATAATAAAAATTTGTTAACTTATATTCTAAAGAATAAAATTTATTTAGAATAAACTGTCTTATATAACAGTATTACACACTACTCTCGAAAATTAACGCACCACCTTAAGTGTAGCTATTTTTCTTCTGAACTGTTGATTGGATTTTGATGATTTTTTTTTCACATTATAGGTCTATTTCCAAGGAATTATTGTACTATTTTTTTCTGAGAAATGTCAACGTTTTACCCATATAAATGTAAAAATAAAGTTGTGTTTTTTCATCTTTTTTTGCAACACCCTGTGGAATGTATTAGAAACAAACGTTAAATCTTATTAATATTGCGAGATAGCTTCATCTTTTTTTAACATTTTCATAAAAAAATCATCTCAGTATATGTATCAACAAAGCATCAGCGTAACGTAATTTTATTGAATTGTAATATGCATAATCTTTATTGACATTTAAAACTATTAAAACCTAAGAAAACACAGTCTAAATAATCTTTAACAAATTCCCTCTCTCTCAAAAACACTTAATAGCGAGTATTTCCGTCTCTATTTCTAATTACTTCTTCGCAGCGACTAGGCATACTTAAAATGAAGCGTCATATTTGGTCTTGCTCAATTGCATCCCAAACTTCTCTCACTATAACTTCTATGTCGTCAAGAGAGACAGGTGGTGGTTGTCGGCTCCCGAGTTCACGATCAATAATATTCCACCAATTCTCTATGGGACTTAGATCGGGGCTGCAGGTTGGCCAGTTCATGATTTGTATATCAGCCTTGTCCAAATAATCACGAACCCAACGTGCAACATGTGGTCGTGTATTATCATGCATTAAAAGAAAATAATTTCCTATGGGAACTACATGGTTAGACAAAATGTCTGTAATATACCTTTCACTTGTTAAGGAACCTCTTTGTGAAGCAACAAGTTCCGTTCGCTCTGTAAGAGATATTCCTCCCCAAAACATTACAGATCCTCCATCGAATTAAGTCACAGGTCATATGTTGCACTGTGCATAGCGTCCTCTTGGTCATCAAATAACTCTTACACATCTATCTGAGCTATATAAACAAAACCTCGATTAATATGAGAACAATACGTGCTCCCAGTCATCAACATTCCAGACAAGGTGTTCTCTGGCAAATTGCAATCTACTTCTATGATTATTTAAGTTTAAAGCTAGTCCTCTGGCTGGTATCCTTACATGCAAATCTTGATCATCGAGACGCCTTCGTATAGTGTTCCTATTAATTTTAATAATATGAACATTTGCCACTTGTATTTGTAAATTTCTCAATATGACAAAACGTTCTCTTATAGCACGAAGCCTGATAAACTGATCTTGGCGTGGTGTTGTGACACTTCCTTGTCCAGGCCATCTCGTTTCTAGAAAACTTCGATCGGCTCGTGACATTGTAGTATGAGATACTCTTAACCTCAAGCCTATTTCATGATAACTTAATCCTTCATTAGCTAAAGTAATTGTATGCGCACATTCATCGCGGATTTCTTGAAATATGGTCCATGCCAACTAACTAACATATGCAAAACAACAAGATAATTTATTGAATTATAAAAAATATTGTCAGTTTTAAACTGTCTTGAATTTTTTTTATTTTTCATAGCCAACTACCTGCTTATATTCCATTAATAAGTATTACAAAACAATAAAATCACATTATGTTTTCAACTTACTTTTCTTCTATGATAATACAGATATCGAGATAACTTTTTCACGAAAATGTTGAGCAAAGATGAAGCTATCTCGCAATGTTAATAATATGTAGCGTTTGCAAAATAAGACACAACTTGATATTTCTCAGAAAACATTGGTACAGTAATTCCTTAGAAATAGACCTATAATGTCAAAAATAAATTATCGAAATTCAATCAACAGTTCAGAAGAAAATAGCTTCAAACTTATGGTACATTAAAGATGGTATGATAATTTTGGAGAGCAGTGTATATAGGTATAACATTAAATATCGAGGCTAGTTTTCTTAGCAAATAAAAAGAAGTTGGATCACATGAGAATGGTAATATTTTAAAATACGCTTGGACTAACCATAATTTTGGCTAGCATTATATTCATTATGATAAATGGGTATATCATTTATCGTTTCCTTTTGCATAATAGATGATATCATCGTAATTCAATGTATTACAGCTGGACCTGCAGTTTAATATCCTCACTGTCAGAAGAACGGAAGACACTTCTAAAAGTATATCTACCAAGTATGAAACAGGACCGA
Source organism: Galeruca laticollis (assembly GCA_963921935.1). NCBI lineage: Eukaryota > Metazoa > Arthropoda > Insecta > Coleoptera > Chrysomelidae > Galeruca > Galeruca laticollis. The sequence goes on from OY998182.1 coordinate 89,967,257, forward strand.
CGTATTCTCATGCATTTCATGCCATATATTCTTCTCCATGCACTACTAGAAGGAAACGATAGAATTGCAGAGAAATGTTTAGTAGAAATTCAAACTATTACCAGTTTTTTTACCAAAGATCAGGCAGTTTTGAATGTAAGTTTCACACTATGTCCCACAGCAAAAGAATCTGTAAACAGCAAACATAAATAAGAAACTAAAAAATACTTATTATCAATTCTGTAGCGAAAAATTAGAGAAAATTTGAATGCATTTCGATAAAAAACTTAAATACATCTTCGTTTATATCCACCCAATGTTTGATTTTTTCGTCGCAAAATTTAAATAATAATTTCGTATTTTGTAAATTATTTGGAAAATATTTGAATACTTTTTTGCCCTCCATGCATGATATTTGTATAAACTTTTAGGGGAGTTATTTAAATTTTTCAGATATTTGAGTAATATGGCAAATTGTAACTAAAATTAGGAATTTGATTTTATATCTAATCATGATGACTTCGTGCGTTATTTTATTACTCATCTTCACACTTCCCGCTAAGTATATATATATATATATATATATATATATATATATATATATATGAAATTGACTGTCTCGACCCCTTACTTCGTGGAATATGCTCATATTCGTGTTTTTAAATGAAACTCAAGGTCTCTAGTTAATTCCACTAATTAACTAGAGACCTTGAGTTTCATTTAAAAACACTAATATATATATATATATATATATATATATATATATATAAGGTATATATTTAAGGTATTTGGTCCTTATTTTCAAAATTCATTAAACTATATATCTCATAACCTTTTATTTACTTGACGTTTCGGCCGATTTTCGAGCCTTTTTCAAAAATACTACAATATAAAATCCTAGTGACAATCACAGTTCATAATAAGTCTCAAACACATAGTTAAAATTTAAATAAAATTCTACTTACAGATATTTGGAACACGAATCTTTTTACCCACATAGTAGGAACGTCACATTTTAAAATTTATCAACAACTTGACCTGAATAAAACAACTCAATTAGTTGGAGGTACACAAACAACAACTTCAAGATTGATAATTGATGTATTTTATTATCTATTATCCTTTTTGTTTTGCGATTTAATGCATTAACATGAACGGACAATGAATTAATTTGTAAAGGGTATAGAAATTATGACTACGTATAATAAAAAGTAATTCAATTGTAGGCTGTGGATTGGATTTGTACTTTTTTTTTGGTTAATTAATCAAATTGTGATAAATTTTGCTCAAATTGTTTGTGTCTATTTTGGAATTAACAGCATTTTTGTTATTTTGAATACATATCATTTCGTAAATTTCTCGTTTTTTTGTATTTTTTTCCGTTTTTAGGATTTTTGTTTCCTCATAATTAAATGTATGATTATTGTTAGTTGTGTGACTCGTTAGTGCAGTTTTATTCTTTTTATCGTACTTGTGGCTGTTAATCCTATTTTTCAAATGTTGACTTGTTTGTCCTATGTATACACTATCACAATTTCTACAGGGGATCTCATAGACTACATGACTTTTTTTGTCTTTTGGAATTTTTGATTTTAGTTGACTAAAATGTTTGTTTAGTAGATTATGTCCTTTGTAGCTTAGCTGTACCTTTTCGTGTTTAAAAACGTTGTTTATTTTCTCTGTTAATTTTGGAATATACGGTAGTATTAAAAAGTTGGAGTTTTTTTGTTTGTTTGTTGTACAGATGGAAGTCGAGTTGTAATACTTATGTATTCTTTTTTTGAAAACATTATTTACCATTTTTTCGGGATATCTGTTTATTTTCAACGCCTGTTTAGCTTTTTCAATCGCCGTATGTCTATATTCAGTATCAGAAAGAATAATTGCTCTGTCGGCCAGGCCTATAATAGCAGATTTTTTTTGGGATATGTGGTGGTGTGAATTGAAATTAAGATATCTACCTGATCAAGTAGATTTGGTATACCAAGCAGTTTTAATTTCTCCGTTTTTATTGTGTATAGTTAAGTCCAAAAAGTGTATTTGATGGTTTTGCTCTGTTTCGATAGTAAACTGTAATTTGTGGTGATAATTATTAAATTCTCGTAACACATAATCACATTTATCTTTTGGAATGGCTAGCAGGCAATCATCCACGTATCTATAGAAAAAAGGTGGTTTGAAGTTCAGTCTATTTATTACCGTTGTTTCTAGTTCCTCCATGACCAACTGTGCAATTACAGTTGAAAGAGAAATTCCCATTGCGCAACCTTCGATTTGTTTGTAAAACGTATCTTTGTATAAAAAATAAGTTGAATTTATTACTAATTTGACAGAGTCTAAAAATTCATCAAGAGGAATATCCGTGTAGTTTTTAATTAGGTCCCATTGTTTTTCAATTACATTTTGAACTAAATCTAAAGTAATGTTTGTATACATGGATACCACATCCAAAGACACAATAATGTGATCTGTGGGTATTGATATATTTTTGAATTGCCAAACGTCTTTAATGTAATATTCGTTTTTATATGCTACATTATTTAATATGTTTTTCAAAAAAGCTGATAATTTTTCGAATGGCGATTGAATACAAGATACTATTGGGCGTAACGGAATGTTGGGTTTATGGAGCTTTGGTAATCCGTATATCCTAGGTGGAATTGAATTTTGTATCTTCAAGTCTTTAGCTATTTTTGGTGATATGTATAAATTATTTTCCCATTTTTTAATTAATTCGTTATTTTTCTTTTGTAATATATTTGTAGCATCATTTTTCATTTCTTTGTATGTATTATTATCCAATAATAATTCTTTCATTTTGTTCTCATAATCAGTTTCATGCATAATAACCGTTTTGTTTGTTTTATCTGGTTTTAGAATTTTGAGCTCTGGATGTTTTTTTAAAAATATTTTAGTGCGTTTCAATTTACGTGATAATATTTTACTTTGAGGACTATATTTGGTAGAATTAAAATTGTTTAATTATGAGAACAAAATGAAAGAATTATTATTGGATAATAATACATACAAAGAAATGAAAAATGATGCTACAAATATATTACAAAAGAAAAATAACGAATTAATTAAAAAATGGGAAAATAATTTATACATATCACCAAAAATAGCTAAAGACTTGAAGATACAAAATTCAATTCCACCTAGGATATACGGATTACCAAAGCTCCATAAACCCAACATTCCGTTACGCCCAATAGTATCTTGTATTCAATCGCCATTCGAAAAATTATCAGCTTTTTTGAAAAACATATTAAATAATGTAGCATATAAAAACGAATATTACATTAAAGACGTTTGGCAATTCAAAAATAAAATTAAAAATATATCAATACCCACAGATCACATTATTGTGTCTTTGGATGTGGTATCCATGTATACAAACATTACTTTAGATTTAGTTCAAAATGTAATTGAAAAACAATGGGACCTAATTAAAAACTACACGGATATTCCTCTTGATGAATTTTTAGACTCTGTCAAATTAGTAATAAATTCAACTTATTTTTTATACAAAGATACGTTTTACAAACAAATCGAAGGTTGCGCAATGGGAATTTCTCTTTCAACTGTAATTGCACAGTTGGTCATGGAGGAACTAGAAACAACGGTAATAAATAGACTGAACTTCAAACCACCTTTTTTCTATAGATACGTGGATGATTGCCTGCTAGCCATTCCAAAAGATAAATGTGATTATGTGTTACGAGAATTTAATAATTATCACCACAAATTACAGTTTACTATCGAAACAGAGCAAAACCATCAAATAAACTTTTTGGACTTAACTATACACAATAAAAACGGAGAAATTAAAACTGCTTGGTATACCAAATCTACTTGGTCAGGTAGATATCTTAATTTTAATTCACACCACCACATATCCCAAAAAAAATCTGCTATTATAGGCCTGGCCGACAGAGCAATTATTCTTTCTGATACTGAATATAGACATACGGCGATTGAAAAAGCTTAACAGGCGTTGAAAATAAACAGCTATCCCGAAAAAATGGTAAATAATGTTTTCAAAAAAAGAATACATAAGTATTACAACTCGACTTCCATCTGTACAACAAACAAACAAAAAAACTCCAACTTTTTAATACTACCGTATATTCCAAAATTAACAGAGAAAATAAACAACGTTTTTAAACACGAAAAGGTACAGCTAAGCTACAAAGGACATAATCTACTAAACAAACATTTTAGTCAACTAAAATCAAAAATTCCAAAAGACAAAAAAAGTCATGTAGTCTATGAGATCCCCTGTAGAAATTGTGATAGTGTATACATAGGACAAACAAGTCAACATTTGAAAAATAGGATTAACAGCCACAAGTACGATAAAAAGAATAAAACTGCACTAACGAGTCACACAACTAACAATAATCATACATTTAATTATGAGGAAACAAAAATCCTAAAAACGGAAAAAAATACAAAAAAACGAGAAATTTACGAAATGATATGTATTCAAAATAACAAAAATGCTGTTAATTCCAAAATAGACACAAACAATTTGAGCAAAATCTATCACAATTTGATTAATTAACCAAAAAAAAAGTACAAATCCAATCCACAGCCTACAATTGAATTACTTTTTATTATACGTAGTCATAATTTCTATACCCTTTACAAATTAATTCATTGTCCTTTCATGTTAATGCATTAAATCGCAAAACAAAAAGCAAAATAGATAATAAAATACATCAATTATCAATCTTGAAGTTGTTGTTTGTGTACCTCCAACTAATTGAGTTGTTTTATTCAGGTCAAGTTGTTGATAAATTTTAAAATGTGACGTTCCCACTATGTGGGTAAAAAGATTCTTGTTCCAAATATCTGTAAGTAGAATTTTATTTAAATTTTAACTATGTGTTTGAGACTTATTATGAACTGTGATTGTCACTAGGATTTTATATTGTAGTATTTTTGAAAAAGGCTCGAAAATCGGCCGAAACGTCAAGTAAATAAAAGGTTATGAGATATATAGTTTAATGAATTTTGAAAATAAGGACCGAATCCCAAGAAATCGCTAAATGGATATATATATATATATATATATATATATATATATATATATATATATTATATATTCTTTATAATATTAGCCCCACTTTCGGTTGACAATTATAATATATCTAATGTGTTTTACTAATTTTATTATGATTTATATATGAATATGAATGAATTTTATTTGTTGCTGTCGTCACAATTTGTGATAGTAACTACACTAATGTGAAAACACCTTTACCGCTAAATATAACCTATTAAATTTTATGACAGCAGTGGTCAAATTAATATGCCCGGCTCTATAAATATTAAATGTTATATTATGAAAGATAAATCAATACACAATCAATTAACTCACTCTTAACTCAGGGAGGGATCAAAGATTTCAAATAAGAATTCAAATTTTATAAATTTCCAAATTACGTATTGCACTATTCAAAATGTAAAGTAACTGTTTGTCCAATATACTATAAGACAATTAAATTCTTATGACATATATGAAATTTACTGTCAGGAAATTAACCAAATGTCACTAATTATACTAAATTTTCTCTAGCATAAAAAAATTATCAAATATAATGAGAATGAATATAAAAAAGGAACCAAAGAGATTTAGAATTCAAATTTATATAATCTATTATCAGATAACAATTACAAAATTAAAACTTTTCATAAAATATAAACGCATAAACCAAACATAGAACTTTCTATCAAACCTTAATATTAAACAACCTATAATTAGAAATTTCCTATCTAAATAATTTAACCAAAAGTTCAAAATGTCTACTTTTAGAGTTGATATATGTCAATGTAAAATGCGCAAATTTCGTTGTAAATTGTCTGTTCCAAAATAGTATTCACTTGACGTAGAATTTTATATAAGTAACGTTACTATAATTTCAATGTAAGTATTTAATCGTTAGATGCATCTATTTTCGAAATATTTTTACTAAAGGCCTATTAATTCTCGAGAAATAATATAGATAATATGGACTGGACTCACCAACTAGGTTCTGGTAGACTCGTTCGTATTCTAAAATACTTTTTAGAATTTCAGGAACAACTTTTCTAAATCAATAATTTAGAATCCGGAAAAACCACTCGCATTTTAACGCTGTAATTATTTGCGAATAATACACGCACTGGCTTTACAAAAGGCTAAATATGTTGAACTGATAATAATCATACAAATTACTCTGATATACTGAATTGAATTTGAGACAACTCTTATTCGATATTGTCTCGAGAGAATCTAAAAATCAACTCAATTTTAAATAAATTTGAGACAACTCTTATTTGATGTTGTCTCTCGGGAATATCAAAATCAACTAACTAAACTGTTTCAATAAATAATTCTCCTCTCCTTTGGTTACCAAATTCTTTTTTTTTTAAATACAAATTTACGTTTTCATATACAAAGAGAGATTTTCATTGTTTTAGTATAAATGCCATTTTGCTAACAGAGACATCTGTATTCTTGTTTTCAAATCGTTTTTAAATTCTATCTATCATTAAGTTCATTCTGCATTAATGTCATAAGAAATTGAAATGTCAAATTTTATTGGTATATTGAACCTTTCAAATTATTGATAATACAGTGTGTATCACTAGTATTACAACCAAATAAGCACATTTTCTTTATTTCAATGTTTTCTTTAGAATTTAGATAGAGGATATGTATTAATATATATTGTTATATTTATACCTTTATCTTTATAATTGCCCCGCGTTGGGTGACAATTTGTTATATATCGATTATTTATTTTTAATGAATATATGAATATAACACTATTGAAATTCTTATTTGTTCTACGTTGTGCAATCTGTGATTGTAGCGTCACTATGCACACACACCCTTAGCAGTGTATGCAATATATTTCAATTTGACAGTAGTTGTCAAACAATGCCCGGCTATGATAAATATTATTTTTGTATTTCGAAAGATGAATTTATTCACAATGAACTTCAATCATTCTATATCTCAGGGTGGGATCAAAATTGTTATTAAAATAATGAATCAAATTTTATAATTTTAAAAGTATTCTCCAAATTAAATATAACCTCTATTATTCAGATTATTGACACAAGAAACTCAAGTGACTGTTTGATATTATAAAAGACCCTTTAATTATCTTATGACATTTACGACTTTTCTGTCACCGATAATTAACCAAATGTCATTGATTAGATCGAAAATTTTATTGAATGCGAAATGTTTAATTCTATGAAAATACGTGCTAAATGAATACCACAGTGAGTGTGAATCAAAAAATTTTATATTATACTACCAAATAACAAATTTTCCAAAGTTAGTATTCCCCAATAACATCGTTAAAGAACAAAATCGTATTTTCTATAAACCTTAAAATTAAAACAACCTATGTACTAGAAAAAACCTAATTAAATCCTTTTAACAAGAGTTCAAATTGTCGAATTTACACTTGACGTGTATAAAAGTCAAATATCACGATTTCCGATCAAAATTGTCTATTTCATAAAATTCGTCGCTTGATGTAAATTTTCATATGTAATTTTAATTTCGTTTGAATTCAAAAATATCTTATAGATGCATCTATTTAAATTTATTCAAAAGGCCTGTTATTCTCGAGAAATAATTAAAAACTGGAGCGGACTCATCAATACTATGGGACAGGAAAATACTCGTACAATTCTAAATGAATTTAGAATTCTGGAAACTTTCTAAATATAATTTAGAAATCTGGAACCACTTAAACTGAATACGATACAATTTTTCTTCAAATTTTGCACGCACTGATTTTATAATGGATGGCTTTATGATTTGATTATACTATATGATTATTTCTATTAAATTCACAAAATTTGAGACAACTCTTAAATACGATGTTGTCTCGTGGGGGTTTCAAATTCAACTAACTAAACTTTCTCCAAATAAATAAATCTCTTCTCCTGTGGTTACGAAAAGTTATTTTTTTAAAAAAATACTAAATTATGTTTGCCAATAACAAAGAGAGATTTTAAATTATTTTATTACAATTGTAAGTCTGCTAGCAGAGAGTTAATTTATCTTACTATGATATTAAGATCTATTTTATTAAAGGTTATTACGACTGAAATTTAAATTTTTGAGTTTTGTTTTTCGAAATCTAAAAGGTACACATAGATTACGCTAAGGTTATTTAAGTCTGTTTTTTTATGTATACATTCATCTTCCTGGGCAGTACATGTTGTTTCCAAAAACAGACGCTTTTTATAATTTCCTTCTGTGGTCAAGACTGGCAGATTGATAATTGATAGAATCGCTCTTCAATATCTCCTATATTAACAGATTATGTAATGGATTACATTTTAGATTTTGTTATATCTGTTTTATTCAAAAGTATGTGGATGATATAATTTTATCTCTTTCATGTGATGAGGTTACCAATATACTATTTTACTTCAGTAGATTTGATCCTCATATACAATGTACTATAGAAAAATGTTTTTGGAAACAACATTTATTGCCCAGGATGATAAATGTGTAGGTAAAACAGACTTAAATAACCTTGGCGTAATTTATGCGTACCTTTTATATTTTCAAAAACAAAACTCAAAAATTTAAATTTCAGTCGTAGTAACCTTTAATCAAATACATGGATAAATTAACGAGAGATGAAATTTATAGTAGCTTAACGTTATTTAATGTCGTTATATATCGTTTTTTGGAGATTTTATTTGGAAGATGTATACAATAATCTGTTACAAATTTTACAATTCTACTACTGTTCTCAATTAATCTTGTAAGTAATTTATACATAATATTTTTAGCTTTATAACTTTATATTCCGACCATAATTTATTCAATTTTAGTTCCTTGATAATGAAAATACAATATTCGAAAGCTTGGACTATATATTTCATTTCCATATACCCACAAAAAATGACTACCAACTATCTACAATAATAACTACACAACCAAACATGATAACAGATCTGCCTACCTGTCAGAATATAGTTCACTAACAGTGAAATATAATATTGGTACGCAAGTGGGTACCACAATAAAATGGAAGCACAATATTGATACTGAGAAAAAGAATACAATAAAGGCTGTTGTAGCATTTAAATGACAGGACAAAAAATGTGAAAAATAGGATACAATAGTGCATGCCCTTATTTTCTATTCTATGTTAGGAAAGTGTCTTTTGCACACATAAGTAATTAATTATACGACAAGTTGTAAATGGTAACACTTGGAAAATTTAAAATTGATCTATTTAAAATGTTCAAGCTTTATATATTTTTAGGTGCGTCCCGACATAAATACTGAAACTCCAACCATTACTCCAGAAAAAAATAAACAGATACAATGTACCAAAGTTGTATTTTTACTGTTGGATTTTTTGGATCGCTGGGTTAGAGAATGGCAGTGGCAAAAAGGAATGCAAGGTTCAACTGAAAAGCACTTCAAGATTATAACGGTATTTTACGTTATTGATAAATGTTTACTTTGATATGCTGCCACCTACGCGAGTGTTTGGCCATCCTTTTCTTTTCCTATGTTATGAAAACTTTTGCGCATATAAGAAATTATTATTTGATAAAGTGTTGTAAATACGATTGGTATTATACCTAAGAAGTCATCAACATTTCAGTAGCACATTATTTAAAGTTCATATTAATTACATGCTTATTCGCAACAGAACACGGTATGCAAATTTATTCTTGAGCTTAATTAATATCCATTCTTCAACATTATTATAGTTTATATATAATATTGTTTAAATTTTTTAGAGTTTCCTAAATGAGTTATGTAAATTACAACTTGCCAAATGCAATTATCAATCTGGTGAATATCCAAGAGCCCTAATGTACTTAGAAGATTATATCACGGATGCTAAAGGAGAACTTCACAATAATTTATCCTTTTTTGCGGAGGTATGTATTTTTTACACACATATTAAAGTTACAGGCTTCCTAGTAAGGTTGGAGAAAAATTACTCAAAATAAAAAGGAAGTATCATCCTGGTATTTTCTAAGAAAATAGGTTGCAAATATTTTCCAATGAAATTTTTTTCTGTTTGCAAGTTTGTACATTGTAATTTTAGCGGGGTTGAAAATTGTGGAATTTACAGAATCGATTCAACTCACAAGAGTGCAGTGGATGGCTCCTGTGCCTGGATGGAGGTCCTATACATTCTTTAAAGGCTTAGCAAAGAAACACAATACACCAAAGCAATCTTAACAGTTTTGAAATTGGGAATGAATTGTCCAAAACGTTCGTGTTTTGTGAAGAAATTGATCAGTTTGGTTACTAGAAAGCTTGGGGGGGGGGGGGGTAAAGCACAGGGAAACAGTCAGTGTAAGGTTTAATTTAAGTCAAACTCTTTTTTACTATGCCAATATTTTGAAATTGTTCAATTTCTTCATCAAGGCTACAAAAAATTGGTACAATTTAGTGCATATGAAGGGTTCATAGAGAAAGATTAGCTAGACTTATAGAATAGTTTCCATAGGTATTCTATATTTTCAAATTAAATTCTAAGTATTAACTACCTCACGATTGTGAAATAAAAGGGAAGACTATGATAAAAACTGTATGGTAAACTTCCTTTCCATTTAAAAAATCGGTAGCAAATATACCAATAAAACCAAAAAAACTTTACTTAATTAGCTTTCATATCTGTCGTTTAATTATTACTAATAGTCAATTATTTGTAGATATATGCACAATTAGAAGAACCCGATGGAGTTGATGGTGTTATGGCGTTACAACCAAATGAACCATCCTTAGAACAAAGAATTTTAGCTTTAGAGGTAGCTGGAAAACTTGCTGACGCTACTAACTGTTATGAACGCATGCCGCAACCATTACAACTTCAGCACATACAGGTTAAGTTAGTTTCCAGAGTTTATTCTTATTTTAAATCTCTTCAATAATTGGGTCCTAGAGAAACTGAAATGAAATATCACCAAATCGTATTAGCTTCATATACCAAGTATACGTTGTCAAAAAACAACAAATCTGTAGTTGTTTTCAACAGTCGCAAGTTTTTTCAAAATATGTTTCAATTAGGCATTGAATCAACGAAATTTTATATCATCACACCTCATTTCTGTATTTCTGAATGGCACAAGATGTTTACAACTTAGTGCTTACACAGTGCTTTTATTTTCATAATAGTGGTATAGGTAAACTCATATTAGTAGTTATTCTCCATCCTTGCAAATCCAATTTCACTCCTTATACTTGTTACTGTAATAAAAATTATTTACTTCTAATAAGATTTCAAGTAATAAAATAATGTTATCTTTCTCTATTTCATAGCGAAAGAGGTATAGATGTCTATTATTTTTCAGTTTCTAGTTTTGGTTATAGAATGATACCATAAACGTTTGTCCTTGTCCACTTCTAAATCATGCATTTATTAAGCTAAATATTTAGTATTCTGATCTACGCTTATTTATACTGAAAGTGGATGATATTAGACTTATAAACACGAGTCGACAAAGTCGACGAAACATCGAAGTCGACTTCCTTGCTAACATCGCTATAAAGTGAAAGAGTTTGTTCAGTAGAAAACTATAGAGTATATACTCATAGATTTCTCTCCGGGATCTTCTCCCCCAATTACGGATACCCCGTATCTTACAGAGTACAGCCGTCATTTACGTGAAAAAATACATTAATTAAATTCGCAAAAGCCCGAAATATTTACTACTGAAGGCTTAAATAGTGATAAAAACATAAGTGTTAAAACTAGACAAAAATACCCGCTAAAAGTGAAAATGCCCCCCAAAAAAGAAAATAAATAAAGGTATCTTCAAATCAAAATCAATTACTAAACACAAAAAACAGTCAGACACACTAACTACCACTTCAAAAAAAGTGAACGGAAAGTTCCATTAAAATCAAATTCACTAAACGTGTCCCAGCACCTAAGTCTGCAAATAAGTCTGTTTTTCTAAAATGTAAAATGTGTACTATGAAAAAAACACGCCGCGAAACCAGTTTCCGATGCAAGGGATGTGTTGGAAAACCACCTTTGTGCCCTTCCTGTTGAGGGGTGGCATAACAAATACATGTAACACTTTTGGTAGAATGCAGTTGTAATAATAAGAGTTTTTTTATTATGATTAGGAGCGCTTTTGTTTTTGAATATATTTCTTTCTTTACATTTTTTATTTGTTTTTATTTACAACGCCGTTCAACGTCATGCGAAAAAAACACATTATAATTTTTTTCACATCAAATAAATAACACCTAAAGCAATATCGAATCTATTCCCACAATAAAACGGTCGTGTTACATGAAGTGGAATTTCTATATGAGAACTGTCACTGAACGTGTTAATATATAAATCTATGGGAAAAAATTACGCGCACTCCATTTTCTCCAACAAAATTAATAATCCCAATTTACAAAATAAGTTGAATCAAAAACTTTTTTGCTGAAAGGCCTTACGTTGTATGAAGCAGTCGCCCAGATTTTGTTTGTTTAGATCAGTGGTCGCCAACCTCTCAATGTGTTGAGCTACTTTGTTAATTTTGGAATAAACAGCGAGCTACCCACACGGAAGCCACGTAACGCAACGTAAATGAAATAATCCCCAGTTAATTTATCATTATATGTATTTATTTTACTATGTTACTGGTAATACATAATACATAGGTACTAATAATAAACTAATAACAAAGTAACTAATATTACTAGTACATACTTGTTCATAGCTACATTCCTACCTACCAAACGAAGGTGTTTGAAAAATAAACACAAACTTTTATCCAACCACAACGGCATGTCACGTAAGATTTAAAAATAGTTAATAACAACAAAGAAGTAACGCACTATCATGAACATAAACATTGAAAAATAAAAAAGCACGTTCAATGAGAAGGCTGAAACTCAGACTCATCGATAATTTTTTTAATGTTTGCAGTATAATTTGATACAGCCATTCGAATACAATTACTTATTCAAATGTTCATCTGTGAGTCGATTGCGATATTTGTTCTTAATAAACTTCATATTGGAAAAAGAAGATTCACACAAATAGGTTGAACTGAATAATGATTTCACTTTCAAGGCAACACGGCATAGAACTGAATATTTGTATTTACTTACAACAGGCCAGATACATTTGGTACTTGAGATTAACGATTGTAAGGCTAAATAATTTTGAAACTCAATTACTTCCATTTCTGTTGCAGCAATGTCTTCGCCAAAGTTCTGCATAACACAAGTTGCAAACTGTTGGATATCAATTTCCATAAAGGGTGAAACAACAAACTGCGCTACTAAAGCCATATCGTTGAAATCCTTAAAACGATTTTTGTTATTCTTCAGGGTAGAAACTATTTCTACATGATATTTGCTGTCATAGGGTTCTAATGGATTTTGAGATATTTTTTCTGAAAGAATAGGAAAATGCTTGGCATCGCTGTTAATTAGGTTTTGTTCCCAAAACTCCAGCTTTTTGATAAATGCTTTTATATCAGAAATCATTTTCGCTAGTTCTTTGTCTCTCCCCTACAGCTGCAAATTAAGTTCGTTTAATTTCTCTGTAATATCCACGAGAAAACCAGATTGAGTTTTCTAGTTCCGGAGTCGGTTCATCGCGTTGTTTGAAAAATTGAACTATGCCAGATAGGACATCATTAAAACGTTTCAGCACCCGTCCTCTACTTAACCATCGGACTTCAGAGTGAAGGAGTAGGTCCCCGTATTGACAGTCAACTTCATCGGCCAAGGTTTTGAATAATCTTCTTTGAAACGCTTGAGCTCTAATCTTGTTCACAATTTTTAACACCAGTTTCATAACGTTGTTTAGTTTCAGGAAATTTCCACATAATGCTTGCTGATGGATAGTGCAGAGGTAACAGAGTAATTGCGGAAAAGTTTCATCTTTACGACATAACGCTACCAGACCCTTATCACAACCCACCATAGCTGGAGCGCCATCGGTTGTCAAGCCTACCATTTTCGATATTGGAATTTTCTCGGAAGAAATTATATTTTTTTAATGAGAAAACAACTCCTGTCCTGTCCTTTCAGTAGAATAAACTTCAAAAGATCTTCTTTAATCGTAAAATCACTAAAAACCATCCTGACGAACACGGCCATCTGGGCAGTGTCAACGACATCTGTTGATTCATCCAGTTGAAGTGAAAAATAAACACAGTTATCTAAGTCAGTTCTTAACTGTAAAAAAATATCATTGCTCATTACTTCTACACGTCTCATCACTGTATTAGCAGAAAGTTGCATAGATTTTATAGCTGAAACTATCTCGTCTTTATTTCTATAGTTGGCAAATAACGAATCAGCAGCTTCTAAAAACGCCTATTCTATCATTTCCCCGTCTTCATAAGGTTTCTTTTTTTGTGCAATTATCTGGGACACACATTATGATGCTTCAGTTGCAGCCTTATTTTTGTCGACTTCTTAAAACGATTGATTGTTCAATTAACTGCTTTTTTAACTGTTTCAGTTTCTCCTTTCTGGCGGCAGAATGTAGTAGGAATGATTATTCAAAATTAGAATGTACAGTTTTATGATGTCTCTCAATATTTCCTTTTTTAGCAACGGAGACCGAAGTATTACATAACAAACACACATTTTTATCTTTAATTTCTGTAAAAAAGTATTGTTCTTCCCATTCCGAATGAAAGTGGTATGTCTTTATCTTCTTACAACCGCTTGCCATAATATTATTTTTTGTTGTTCTCTACTAACCCAACCGCTGGACGCTGGTTACGCGTTCAGTTTTAAACTAAGCGCAATGTCGCCGCGCCGTGCGTATTTATCCTGTTCAAAGCAATCCTGATCGTTCTCGAACACTAACGCGCTGGTCCGGCTGGCCGGTTCTAGTCGATTCTAACTTGATGGCGTCAGCGGCAGATTGCTCACCGCAACGTTGCCGCTGTTTATGTTATAATATTATGACAATTAGATTTTTTAGTGAAATTTTCGGAAGCTTCTCTGATTTTTGCATTTTGTATTTTTTAAATTAAAATCGTTGTAAGAGCTACCAGAATTGCCTCCGCGAGCTACCGGTAGCTCGCGATCGACAGGTTGGCGACCACTGGTTTAGATATTAAGGATATAAAATAAATATAATCATTATACCAGAAAAAAATTTAAACTCAAAGTCGGGATCTTTGATAATGTTTATCATTTTATTCCCACAAATATAATTGTGTACTATAACTACTAGGAGTAGATTGACAAAAATGGTAATCTTACGTCGTAGTCTTTGACGATCTTCTTCCTTCTCTATATACTGTGTAGAAGATATCAGAAGTTTGATTAATTGATATGTTAGAAGTATAAGGCATTGTCATGAAAGATTCACACATTTAACGGTTCGTGAACAATAAACACTACATGCATTTTTTTGTCTGTTTTTAGGGTTTAACACAGTGTTACTTAGGACTAGATAATGTAAACACTGCATTGAATTTTGTAAAGGGGGCTTTAAATAGTCAACATGAATTTGATAATATGTTATTGGAAATGCAGTCTGAGCCATTATGGAGATTGGGCCAATATGATGAATTGAATACTCTGATAAAAGATCCCAAATTATCAAAAAATAAAAGTTGGGGGATACAGGTGGGAAAGGCTTTGTTGCATATGAAAAATGGTATGTACTTACAAAAATTGTCCAAAATAAATAGTTTTTATAAAATATCATTATTTGATACCACCTATTTTCTTCCATATTTTGAGAAGTTGCAACATCTTATCTAAAATTGAATTTTTTTTAGCATATTTTCTTCGATTTAGATGGTTCCTGAAATTAAGTCATATCTTTCTGAACCAATTTTCTTAATGCTATTTTCTATTTATACACTGAAATATTAATAATAGATTATTTCAATCCCCTTTGTAGTAGTATTTTATCACTTGTTTCTGTTATGTTTCCAGTTTTTTCTGTGAATTTGAAAATGTCTATTATCATAATAGACATGGTTCTTATAATTTCCTCTTATTTTCAATAATAGTTTCAACAGTTTTTTATCGTTGAAGGTCTGCGAATTATTTACAGATCAACTTTTTTATCGAATTTTCCTCCTTTTTATTTTGATTGTTCTTTAGCTGGTTTATGCTTGTTTAATAAAACTTTGTCGCTTCTGCTGTTGTACTCATAATCATTTAATTTTGTGTTTGCTTAGGCGAACGAAATAATTTTAAAGCAACGATAGATGGATTGATGTTACAACAAGTCTTTTCGTTCGGCGCTACAAGCTTAGAAGAGGGAGCATACAAAAGTGGTTATGGCTGTGTTTCAAAACTGCATGCTCTGAATGAACTCCAACAAGTGGAAAATATTATTTCAGATTTACTAGTTAGTCCTAATAATAGAGAGTATGCAGAAAATATTATGAAAAAACTTTCAAATGAATGGTCACTCCGTATAAAAGTGAGTAAAATGACCTTTTTTTACTTTGTTACTTTATAACATCGGTATTTATGTTGAAGAATACATGATGTAGAATCAAATCTTAGATTTACTCAAATTTAAATAATTCTCTTTTCAAGAATTGTTATTTGTCTTAGGTTGTCCAAGAATCCGTGGGAATTATAGAACCTATCTTATGTTTGAGGCGAGTTTCTTTAAATTTGGCTAAAAATATTGCCGAGGAAAAAGTTCAAACTGCCATACCGTACTTAAATTCGTTAATTGGTGAAAGTTGGCTTCTAAGCGCAAAAACAGCAAGATCAGCGGGTGTAAGTTGGCATTTCTGAACGTCCTTGTTTATTTTTTCTTCACCTTTCTGATTTGTTAGATGCATCAGCAGGCTTATACATACTCCATAAAAGCTGAAGAATACGCACCTCCCACGTTATTTTTGGATAAAGCAAAACTTCATTGGCTAAGAGAAGAGCATGACCAAGCACTCCATTGCTTAAGAAGAGGTGTTGAAGTCATAATGCCGGAAGGCAATTCACCTGATATGCTTACAATCGAGCAAAGGTATGTATCTCAAATTTGGAATATCATATGTTTATATTTGCTAATAATTCCAGTGAGAACTTCTGAGTAGTACAGACATATTTGTTTAGGCGCCTCAGGTGTTTAATCATTTGAGATTTGTAGTTTTAGTTTATATAATTGAGGTCGTATTTTGTTTGTGGGATTTGTATCACACGACTGTAAGTACTTTATTTTCAACTTATTTTGAACAGTTTTGTGGGCTGATCGTTAGCGCTACTGCAAAGATGTCCGAGACTCCAAGGATTAACAATGGCAAGGATTCTCCTGAAATAAATTCTAATATTCACGTTGTTGATGTATTTATGGATACAGAAAAAATTGACACCGAAGTTTAAAGTAATAAGACAAATCCAATGGGTTTTTTGCTTCCCAAAATAACCAAAATAATTACAAAAACTTTACTAGTAATAAAATAATTATAATTAATACCGATAACCGATTTAGGCCAGTTGATGTGGGTTCTTACAAAGTGTTCATTGAGCATATAGAATTGAATACTGGTAGATTACACCCGATGAAACTGAGAGAAAAGTTATTGATTCTTTCAAATCTAGAGAAGAAACGCATCGTAGAAATCACAACAGCCAGGCGTAATCGCATAAAAATAGAATTCAATTCGGGAAAAGGTGCTAATAAACTAATCAAACATTCGGTTTTTAAATATAATAATTGAGACACAATTGGGCTGCTGAATGAACCCCATTCTGCAATAACACTAAAAATTCATATTGCAAAATGAATTCTCTAATCTCATCCAATCCATTTTCCGGGCGAAGTAATCCTTTCAGAAAAATATACATCATGTTTTTTAGAAGCCTTACTGGTCCTGCTACAATCCTGCTCATCCAATCCGTTTTCCGGGCGAAGTAATCCTTTCAGAAAAATATACATCATGTTTTTTAGAAGCCTTACTGGTCCTGCTACCATATCTCCTTAAAGTGATACTGACCTATGCGATTTTAACGGAAGCATTGATGATATTAACCACTGGTTCTTTAGGGGTCACCATAATATAATAACCACTAACTATCTTGGTATTCTACCTCTCAAGAGAATTCCAATGCCACAATATTATATTTCATCTGTGCTCTACAAGTCTTTCAGCTCTAACTGCCTTGAAACCTACTAGATGAAAAATATACCACAGGCTACAAATTTTGAATGTGAGATTCATGTGAATAAGAAAAACGAGAAAATAAGGATTATTGTTGATGTTCCTATTGTTTCTCCTGTGCATATACCTCTTAACCGTCACTTATTTCTTCTCTTCTTGCAAAAAATTACTAAGATCACTTGCTTTCATTGAGGATCTTTTCTTTTGTGCATGTTGAATAAATGTCCTTGGTGTGTAATCTTCTATCACTTGAAATGTTACGAATTTAATAAGTAAGATAATAGAAACAACTTCTCTCAGTATATAACAAAAAAATCCCAATGGCACGAGACCAATTGGACAGGCTTAGTAACATTTTTGCATCAAATCAAAAACAAAAAACTACAAATTTTTTTTGGTAAATTTGTGAATTCTCTTAAATAAATGTTTTCGTGTACATTTTAGAAAACAGTGTTGAGTATAAACGTTGAAGAACGTTTTAAGGTCTATAAAAAATCCCAATGGCACAGGACCAATTGGACAGGCTTATCTCAGTAATATGTTTGCATAAAACCCAAAATAAAAAATTGGATACAAAAGTGATAGAATGTTTTGAGATGTACAAAAAACCAAAGTAAAATTTTGGCATCAGATCAAAGACAAAAAAATTCTGTTAAATTTGTGAATTTTCTTAAATAAATGTTTTAATGTACGATTTAGAGAAAAATGTTAAATACAAAAGTTGTAGAACGTGTTAAGGTCTATGAAAAAGTTCAGTAACTTTTTTGCTTTAAATGAAAAACAATGGAAATACGATTTTTTTTCAACTTTGACAGGCCGCCATTTTGTTTTTACAGGGCCGATTTGACTCATTAACGAACTCGTCCAAGATTTTGGCCTAACCGATTTTTGTAGCGAGTTTGGTTTCGATTCGTCGAAAAATACGCCCTCTATCGTGCTTACAAATTCCGTTATAACACACACACACACATAATATTATTTCAGTTGTCTTGAGAAAGACACGAACTGTTTCGAAAGCTTGACTTTAATACAATAGTCCACACAATCTGCGCATAGTTTGATTACTGGCCCCTGGCTGCATCCCCAATATTTAGGAGTTTTTATATATACATATATTTATAACCTTGGATACCTTTGGCATAAGGGAACACCAAAACAAAAAACTGCGTCATGCTACTCTCTACAATAGCCCTATTTCATTCTGAAATCATCCTAAAAATTGGCACATCTTTGATTTAAATCAAACTGATTCGAAACCAATATGATATTACGAAATCGCACACTGGTGTAGTCCCTGAATCCGACTCTGCCTAAGCTATGTATGAAAGTTTAAATTTTGGCGAATGCGCAGGGATTTCTTCGAGTTGTTTTCCATTATTTTTTGTGACTAGACTTAACTAGAGACTTCCAGGAAGGTCGATTTATTTTGGGAGCCGCAATCGAGAAGTTTCCAGAATAAAAGGCACTTAATATATAAGAGAGACTACTTACCAACGGAGTTTAATTTATAATTTGTTCTCGGGAGATAAACAGTCAACAAGTACATTGTAAAGTATTTATATAAATTAAGTCTAAGTAAATAAACAGTAGTGAAGAGTTTATATAAATTACGTTAAGTGAATATACTATGTAGTTAATATAAATAAAATTCAAGAATTACGGTATTCAACGAAGAATGGTCACCCACCAGGATCAGAGAAGATCAAGAGGATGATCCTCACCTAAAGAAGATTCGACAATGTAAGGAAGAAAATCGGCGACCTACCTGGCAAGAAGTTTCAAGATTTTCACCGACACTCAAGGCATATTGGGCTCAGTGGGACTCCCTTATCCTGGAAGAAGGGCTGTTGAAGAGTCCTTGAAAACGATGATGGTTCCGAGATGAGAAGGCAGATAGTTATCCCAAGAACGAGAGTAGCAAAGGTACTGAGAAAGTTACACGACAGTCCATCGGGAGGTCATCTGGGAGTGAAGAAAATCCTTCATCGAGCCCTTGAATGGTTTTATTTGATGAACAGCTCCGACGATGTGAAGGACTGGCGTGTAAGAAATCTACGACTTGTGCTACGAGTAATGGACCACTTCGCAAGAGAAACGCACCCATGAAACAATATAATGTTGGAAGCCCTTTGGAAAGGATTACTTTAGACATCGCTGGACAATTTCCGACGACAGAAAATGGTGGTAAATACATCCTGGTTGTAATGGATTATTTCATAAAGTGGGTGGAAATTGACGCGACTCCGAATTAAGAGGCCACACCTGTCGCGGATGTATTGGCGAAAGAATTAGCCGATATGGAGTGCCCTTGGAACTCCACAGCAATTCTGGAAGAAATTTCGAGAGCCAGGTATTCCAGGAAATTTGTGACAAGCTGGGAATGAAGAAGACCAGGACAACAGCGTTGCATCCACAATCAGATGGAATGGTAGAAAGACTGAATAGGACCATTGGAAAATATCGGTGCAAAGTCGTTTCCATCCACCAGAGAGATTGGGAACAGTATATTTCCCTATTTGCGTTCACCGGTGAAACACCTGCGAAAATCCTGTATGGACTCGAAATGAGGTTTCTTGTAACCTGGAGTTTGGCTGTCGGCCTGGCGAAGATCTAGCTGGAGAAGATTCCGTGATCCAATTGAGAAGAAGGATGGACGATGTGCACGAATTGGTTCGAACGAATCTTCAAGTTGCCAGTGACAGAATGAAAAAACGGTATGATACGCATGCCACAGAAGGCGGTTTCAAAGAAGGGGAAAAAGTATGGTTACACAACTCGACAAGGACAAAAGGGTTTTCTCCAAAATTACAGAAATCATGAGAAGGTTCATATACTTAATCAAGAAGACGATCAACGACATCATCTATCATATAAGCAAGATCGCCAATGGAAAACCGAGAGCAGTCCACCAAAACCGACTAGCGCCATTCGAGACCATGACAAAGAGTCTGACCCAGCCTTCGAAGAATTTATCTGTGCATACGGAGGTACCGGAAAAGCTAGATACGGAGTCACTACAGAACAAAGACAAGATTGGTTGACGCTCCCGGAAGAGTATTCACCAGCACATAACATATCCGCCAGTAACAAATACGCACGAGGGTTGGCAACCGTCTTTCAAAAGAAATTTGGACAATTAGAAAAAATTGAAGATCAGATGCCAGCCCCTGGCAAGACACTGAGACTCAAACACAAACACTATTAACTAAAAACGAATTTCCAAATCGATCCACGTACCGGGATATATGGGAAGGGCTACGAAGCCTTCGAGATCATGTGCTGGAATCCCACGTGGAAATAAACCGAAATTTCTCTAAAAATGAAGTATATCTGGATATATAGGACCCGCTGTACCCGCTCTAGTCAGCTGAAAATTAATAGGGTATATCTGTGATACACCTTGAACAATATCTAATCATAAAATTGGTCACTTGTATACACTCTGGAGGCTGTATCGTGCTAACAAACTGAAAATTCTCCAAAAATTACAAAAATTTGGTACTTCAAGTACCGTAGTACCCGTTGTACTGGCTTTAGTTAGCTGAATATCAATAAGGTCCATCTTTGAGACCCTCTGAATAATATGCAATCATAAAATTGGTCACTTCTATATACTCTGGAGGCTGTATCGTACTAACAAACTGAAATTTCTGACAAAAATAACGTACTATAGCACCTGTTGTACTGGCTCTGGTGAGCTAGAAATCAATAGGGTACATCTGCGAAATGTCCTGAATATTATTCAGTCATAAAATTGGTGACTTGTTGAACTCCGGTGGCTGTTTCGTGCTAACAAACTGAAATTTCTACAAAAATGACAAAAAGATCGTACTTAAAGTACTATAGCACCTGTTGTGCAGGCTCTGGTGAGCTGAAAATCAATAGGGTTTATCTGTGAGATGTCCTGAATAATATTCAATCATAACATTGATGACTTGTTGCACTCCGGAGGCTGTATCGTGCTAACAAACTGAAATTTCTCAAACAATGACAAAAATGTCGTACTTCAAGTACCATAGCACCCGTTGTACTGGCTCTGGTGAGCAAAAAATCAATAGGGTTCATCTGTGACATGTCCTTAACAATATTCAATCATAAAATTGGTGACTTGTTGCACTACGGAGGCTGTATCGTGCTAACAAGACATGTAACGAAAAGTGGCCGACGACGACATACACACAGGATTTTTTTTCTAAAAACCGTTTTTTCGTGTTGTTGATGGAAAACGTAAAAATAACTTTTTTTGGGATAAACCAATACTTTTCTCGCATATTAAATAGGTTGGGCGGAAAAGTAAAACTAGCAATGCCCAGGATAGAGAGCAACCAGTTGGATTGGCGAGTCATCAGGAACTTGATAGAGGTGATCTTCCGAGATACCGGTGTCCACATATTAATTTGCAGCTATACCCCACGTTATCAGTACCCGTTGAAGACGGTGCCCTGTTATTTCTATACGACCGGAAAGTGCAGACATGGGTCCAGTTGCCGATTTAAACATCCTGTCCCGGCTACACAGAAGTTCCGGGAGGAACTTCCTCTTAAGGTGGGGGTAATGTTACGAAATCGCACACTGGTGTATTCCCTGAATCCGACTCTGTCTAAGCTATGTATGAAAGTTAAAATGTTGGCGAATGCGCAGGGATTTCTTCGAACTTTTTACCATTATTCTTTGTGACTAGTCTTAACTAGAGACTTCCAGGAAGGTCGATTGTTTTTGGGATCTGCAATCGAGACGTTTCCAGAATAAAAGGCACTTAATGTATAAGAGCGACTACCTACCAACGGATTTTAGTTTATAATTTGATCTCGTGAGATAAACTGTGAACAAGTAAGTTGTAAAGTATTTATATAAATTAAGTCTATAAGTAAACTACAAGTAAATAAACAGTAGTGAAGTGTTTACATACATTAGTGTAGGTGAATATACTGTGTAGTTAATATAAATTAGTGAATAAATAAATTAAGTGAGTAGACATACAGTGTGTATAAATTTATTCCACCCGTCGTAATAAAAGCTTTTAAATAAATAAGAAAAATATAATAATTTAGTGCAGATTTTTGTTACTTTACTATTTTGGGTATTTTGCTGAAGCTGGTGTCCCTTAATCATGTTCTTTTCCTATTCAGGAAATTGTGTGCTGAAGCTAAACTTCTAATGGCAACATACAATGAAGAATTATCTAACGTAGATATTGATGTTAATCGGCAGATCTTCAAAGAATCCGTAGACATGTTTAAAGAATGGGAGAAAAGTCTGGTGAGTAATTATTTCACAGAGCTGAAATGTCTTCCAATACATTTTTTTCTGTTAATTTCCGCTAATAAATACTAAACAAGGTTAATAAAGTCTCTGGTTATTGTATTTTAGATCAAATACATTGATACGATAAACAGTTGAAATATTTTGTTAATGCTCAAGCGTGATAATAATACTCTTTGTTTTTTTGTATACTCATGCGGAATAGTAAATTCTGTATGATAAACACATTCTGCTTTGTTGTGAAGATCAGTAGTGAATGAGTTCGTGCTTACTTCTTTTTCGCCGCATATCATTATTTGTACCACTTCCATGTAAATGTGTACTTCTGCAGTAACCTAGACGAGCCATACTTTATCAATAAGCATGCATTTCTCAGGCATCATCATAATTACCAGATTCAAACCTTTTCTCTTCACTTTTCTCTGTTATTTTACAAGCAAAGTAAATGTACATTTTTTGATTAAGTGTCACTTTTAAAACTATTGCAAAAAAAAATAATTTTCTTACAATCAAATTTGAAAGGTATGTATCCCGATTTTTTAAACTAGTAAAAAATTTTAGGTTTGCTTAGCTCACTTTTTAGATAAACTTTTTCAAAGCTATAGTAACACTGAGCAAGATTCTAGAGGAAGCGATTTGCAATTGCAAATGATTAATTATTTTGGTAAATCTTTACAATATGGTACACACTACATTTACCAATCGATGCCCCGTATGCTATCTATATGGTTTGACTATGGTACTAGATTATTAGAAGTTAGTCAAAATTCAGTGAAAGAAGAAAGAAAACTGATTCTGTTGCGCATGACCAAGTTAATTGATTGTTTTTTAGAAAGACTACCGTCTTATGTATTTTTAACAGCATTTTCGCAACTAGTATCAAGGATATGTCATCCACAAAAAGAAGTAAGTAAATTTTTTATACCCTTTCAAATTCAAGTCAAAACTATTTGCAAACATTCTAATTATACTTATGGATACGTAACTAATGTACTAGTATAGTTTAGAATCAAAAACTTCAATCTCAAAATTGACTTTTTTCACTGAAATACACATTGGTACTGAGGCAATTAAGGTCAGCTCTTATCTACATTCTGCTGATACCATCCAATCAAGTAAATGAAACATGACCAGCAGTTTTAGTTAGTCCCAGGCCAGAATATTTTTGAAAACTGCAAACCTAAAGTTTCATAACAAAATCTCCAATAGGTGATGTTTAACGAGTTATTTGCCATTTATTATCTGAATGATTTTGTAAAGATAGGAAAAACTACATTGGTCTCATTAAAGTATAATGACTAAATACAAGAAAGAAAAGTTTGATAAATATTACAACACATCTGATGCATTAAAGACAATAGTCAAATGGATGCACAAAAGCTAGTTATCATTTCGAAATTTATTCTTGTTACTATGTAACATTTTACGTTACTGATGACCATGAATTAAACAGATATCCAACTCAACTATCCATGTACACATCAAGGCGCGTTCTTAACAACCAGCAAAATATTATAAAAGAGTTTATGTTTCTCAACGTCCTTAAGCATAATATAAGATTTTCTCCCGCCTTTGAATAATTGATCTAATATAGTACCTCTGATTTGGTGTCAAATTCACTGGAAGAGTATTATAATATAGTAGGAATCATCTGAGAATTACAATAAGACTGATTGGACAGTAAAGACAGCATACACAAGATCAGAAGACTGCATATAGACAGACGTTTGGAAACGCAACAATTGTCTGGCAGGGTTATTGCAGCTATTTTTTTAGATCTGCTTGTTATAATTCATAATAGCTCTCTGAAACATGAGAAGACAGTACATCGCATAATTTTGATGAATTATTGTATTGCTTCAATGTTGGAAGCGAGAATAAATATTTAACCATAGGTGTTGTACTGACTAATAAAGTTTCCTCCTTCATCCCCCTTTTCACCAGACTAATAATATTAATCAGCCGAATATCTCATTTAATGCATATTATTTTTACTGAATATTTTTTTATTTGATTTTTAGGTGTACATAATGTTGAAATCAATAATAATTAAACTAGTTCAGCAGTATCCCCAACAAAGTTTATGGATGGTTATATCTGTTATCAAATCCAGTTATTCTGTAAGATCTAAAAGATGTGCAGAAATCCTCTGTGATCCTAGATTGAAAACCACAAGTTTGACAAGGCTAGTTCGAGATTTTACGAGTTTAGCAGAAAAATTGATTGAATTGTGCAATAAGGAAATACCAGCTGATGCTAGTACTGCCAGTGTCAACTCTTTACTTAGAACGTTACCAAGGTAAGTTTTGGTATTATTCAGATGAAACAAAAATCGAAATGAAGTTATTAGCTTAAAATGTTATAAATTTATGAGAGTTTTAGTCCTTCAAACGATTTTTTGCCCCATTTTGTGTCAGCTTTCGTAGTTTTTTGTGCTGATTCCCATACATCCTTTATCCTTCGCCATCTCTGCACTTTTCGTTTCTGTCATCCAGTCATAGTGCCATTCTTAGTACATGTTGTAAATTTTCTTTAAAACCTCACTCTAATAATGTATATGTAATTTTCATAAACCTCAATTGTAAAATACACAGTTGGGAAGCCTTTGTATATTCTTCAGTCTGAAAGTATCAAAATTACTTCATTGTTACTTGTTTAACGTCTACTTGATAGTATGTGTCACTAATTATAGAGTTTCTTTCCAAAATCTGGTATGTACAAATTATTACACAAAAATATATTTACCATTATTCAACCAAATACAAAGCAATTATGTAAACACAATATTGTTTATGTATTTATTAATAATTATAAAAAAATATATATAAACAAGAAATTGAAAAGATTTTTGAACTAGAATTTAAAATTACTAACAACATTTAACATGTTTACTGCGCTCAATCCTGCAGAAAACTAACAAAAACAAAGAAAACTTTAATAAAACACTTGATGACGTAAGCTAATAGCCAAAGTCATTAACCTATTTAAAAAAAACAAATATTAATATATGTTTACAATTAGGAAAGTTTTTTTTATACAGTTATCACGTAAAAATTGAAACAAATTCGTTAAAAGATTGATTTGTCCATTGGGGAAAAAACAAACACGTCGATTTTATTTTTCAGTTTCGCATATTTTGGTATATTTTTGATGACGTCATCACTGTTCGAGCTATGACGTCATTGCCCTTTTTTTTAAAGTGAAAATACGCTAGTTTGTTAGTACCATCAAAAAGAACGCATTTTTCTGTATACACTTGTCATATATTTATTTCTTACATAACCGTATATTAGAAAAATAAAAGATATTTCATTCATTCATTCATTCACTCAATAAACGTAAGTATTAAATCAAATGCTCAAATAGGAAACTATTTGCCTCTTGTCAATATGAAACTCTTGGAAAATATTATTAATGGTATCAGCGTTACTTTTATTAATTTCGATCCTAATGCTCTCTTTTAGTTCATCATTATTATTAGGTCTGTTAACGTAAACTTTTTAGTTAATGTATCTCCAAAAAATGTCTAATGTGGATAGATCTGGAGATCTAGCTGGCCACTCTAAAGATCCTCGTCTGCCAATTCACCTATGCTACCAGACTATGGTACCATAAGATGGAGCGCCACCGCATTACGCACGATATGTATGTGAATACCTAAATAATATTTTTCCCAATAGATGGATTGGCAGACGAGGATTTTTTGAGTGGCCAGCTAAATCCCCTGCTCTATCCCTATTAGATTTTTTGTGGGGTTACCATAAGCGAAAAGTTAACAGACCTAATAAAATTGATGAACTAAAGAGATAATTAGGATCGAAATTAATTTGATTAACACTGATACCCGTAATAATATTATGCAAGAGTTTCAACGTCATCTTGCATATTGTCAAGGGGCAAATGGGTTGCCATTTGAGCAATTAATTTAATACTTACGTACGTTTATTTAGTCATTTTTACACTTTTATAAATTACATTATTATGAATGAATAATCTTTTATTTCTCTAACATGTGGTTATGTAACAAAAAAAATATGACAACCGTACACAGAAAAATGAGTTCTTTTGGATAGTACTACCAAAATAGTGTATTCCCATTTAAAAAAAATTATAATGGCGTCATAACTCGAACAGTGATGACGTCATCAAAAATATGAGTACAAAAATAAAATCGACGCATCTGAGCTTTTTTCTATATCCTATAAACTATTGTGTTGGCTTAGGAACTAGTTGATAGTTCTTTTTCTGTCCGGATGTTGTTTCCCCATTGGGTATACCTCGCACACCTCATTTGTTTATTGGCCATTTTGTCTTCAGTCTTCTAGGGATGATTTCCTGTACAAGTGATTGGAGGAGAGAGTCTGGGAAGTTTTGACTGGGCTCTCTGTATGATGATATACCATAGGTTCATATGGGCACAATAATAGCTTTTTATAGTAAGGCCCATCTCTGCTTTCGTTTTGTTGATTATATGTTCCCTCCAAATTAATTTACTATCTTTAGTGAATCCCTAAGTACTTGCAACTTGTTGATCTAGGAACTTCGATATTGTTGATATAAACTGGTGGGGCACAGTTATTTTTTAAGGTAAAGGTAATATGTTGGGATTGAGGCGTATTTATTTTAATCTTCCATTGTTGAAGCCAGCTTTCGAGTTGAAGAGCTTGTAGGTATGAGCTTGCTGTTACAGGGTCTTCATGGATAGATATAAGAGCTGTATCATCTGCGAATGTTCCTACTATTGTAGTCAGAGTTTTTTGGATTCCAGATTTAATGAGTTGTAGTTCAGAAGTTTCTCCGTTTACTCTAGTTCTGAAATGTCTATCTGTTAAGCAGGATTTTATTAGTGCATAGTACGGTGCAGGAAGGCATTGTTTGATTTTATATATCAGTCCATCGTGCCAGACCTTGTCGATGGCCTGGCTCACATCTAGGAAAACTGCTGAATAATCTTTTTTGTATCTGCGGCTTTGTTTATGGCGTATACCAAGCGATGGCATTGCTGGATAGTTGAATGCTCCGGACGGTATCCAAACTGGTGCTCTGGGATTATATGAAGTTAATTTTTTGTGCGGTGTGTTACTATCGGGAGACATGACAAAACCGCTAACATCGCAAATTATATGGCATATAACAACAAAAGATGGTAAATAATAAAACCTGGCTTTAATTTTGCCCAAAATCGATGTTTTTTTCTGAATCGTTCTAGAAACTTCAATATTAGCCATATATATGTTATTATTGGTAGATAATGCAGAAATTTACATATATAATGCTGGATTAGGTTGAATCAATCTAGATGTCGGTTATTGTTCCTAGTTTTCGGTAAAGAGTACTAAATATCAGGAGAAATGACAAAATCGCTAAACATAACAAGTTATATGGCATATAACGACAGAAGTTGGTAGATAATAAAGGCTGTCCTTAGTTTTGCCCAAAATCGATGCTTATTTCTGAATCGTTCTGGAAACGTCGATACTGGCCATACATCTGTTATTATTGGTAGATATCGCGGAAATATACATATATAATGCTAGATTAGGTTGAATCTATCTAGATGTCGAATATTGTTCCCAGTTCTCTGTAAACAGTGTTAATTTCGGGGGAAATGACAAATTCGCTAAATATAACAAGTCATATGGCATATAACGACAAAAGATGGTAGATAATAAATGCTGGCCTTTAGTTTGGCCCAAAATCTATGCTTTTTTCTGAATCGTTGTAGAAACTTCAGTATTGGCTATATATCTGTTATCATTGGTAGATATCGCGGAAATAAACATATATAATGCTAGATTAGGTTGAATCTATCTAGAAGTCGATTATTGTCCCCAGTTCTCAGTAAAGAGTGCTAAAAATCAGGAGAAATGATAAAATTGCTTAACATTGCAAGTTATATTGCATACAACGACAAAAAATGGTAGATAATAAAAGCTGGCCTTGGTTTCGCCCAAAATCGATGCTTTTTTCCGAATCGTTCTAAAATCTTCAATATTGTCCATATATATGTTATTATTGGTAGATATCGAGGAAATCTACATATTAATGCTGGATTCGGATGAAACTATCTAGATGTCGGTTATTGTTCCCAGTTCTCGGTAAAGAGTGCTAAATATCAGGAGAAATGACAAAATCGCTGAACATAGTTAGTTATATGGCACATAACGACAAAAGATGGTAGATAATAAAAGCTGGCTTTAGTTTTGCCTGAAATCGATGTTTTTTTCTGAATCGTTCTAGCCATATATATGTTATTGTTACACCTGTTCTATGAATATCAGAATGACAGCTTGGACTGAAAATAAGAACAGGGCTGAATAGGCGGAGTAGTCACAGTCACCTGTCAAGGTGACAGTATAGAATTTTCAAGATTTTGATTGTGTTCCATATAGACGTATTTGATGTGTTGATAAGTTGAATTGTTAAAAAGTAGTATTGTATTTTGCCAATTATTGAATAAAGTTGTGAAAGTTATAACAGTGGTGATAGCAGTAAAAGTAATTTATGATCAATACTAGAAGTACAAATAACGACACCGATATAGAAGCTAATAGTGGAGCACCAGCATGGTTTCTTCAGATGATGGAGCAGGAAAAATAAGAATGAAAACAAGAAAATGAGGAAGAAAAATGGAAAAGAAAGCAAGAAATGGAGGAAGAGGAAAACCGTAGAAAACAAGAAAAGGAAAAAGAGGAACACAGGAGGAACGTAGAGAAGGAGAAAATGAAGCAAATATTAGAGGTACTGTCCAATTTTAGTTCTACCTTTAAAAGTAAAATACCGGCCTTAGATAACAAAATAGATACAATGGAAGAAGGCCTAAAAACAGACCTAAAAACAGTTAAGGAAGATTTGGCAAAGTAGAAAAAGATTTAAAAACAGTAGAGAAATATTTAAAAACGACATAGAAGGATTTATAAACAGTCCAGCTTGACATAAGACAATAATTAGATGCATTAGTAAAGAAAATAGAAGCTAATCCCAATGATAGCAGTTTCATTAGTGATAGTGCCAGAACTGAAGTAGTAAATTTGAGATACAACCAGGTTATCAAGCCAACTACATATGATGGCCAATCATCTTGGGAGACATATCGACGCCAATTTGAAGCAGCAGCTAGTGCCTATGGGT
Source organism: Galeruca laticollis (assembly GCA_963921935.1). Taxonomy (NCBI): domain Eukaryota; kingdom Metazoa; phylum Arthropoda; class Insecta; order Coleoptera; family Chrysomelidae; genus Galeruca; species Galeruca laticollis. The sequence continues at coordinate 89,997,734 of OY998182.1, forward strand.
GGAATGATCAAGAGAAAGCCACCTCCTTTATGATTGTTCTTCGTGGACAAGCTGCATGCATTCTGCAATTATCACCCCAAGGCAATCCTAGCTATGACGTCATTATCCAAGCTTTGGAGAACAGGTATGGACAGCAACATTTAAAACAAGTTTTCCGAAGTCAATTTAAGATTCGCATGCAAAAATTAGACGGGAGCCTCGAAGAATATGGAAGTGACATAGAAAGTATATTGAGTTTAGCCTATCCACAGGTACCTAAAGAATGTTTAGAACAATTTGGCGTTCAAGTATTTATTGATGGCTTAAGAGATACGGAAATGCAACAAGCCCTTCGAGTACGCCACCATCTGACACTACAAGAATTCGAAGCTGCTAAAACCATTTCCAAAACCAGACGTCGAAAATTACGAGCAATACACTTCGAGTTATGGCTAGAATCGAAAACCTACTGAAAGACACGCTACAAAGTCGTACACCAATTCAAGAATCCCGGAAATATTTCAACTGCGGAAGAATTGGATATCTGCAGAGAACATGTAGAGTTTCATCAAGATCTCGAAGCCAAGTTAGGAACTCTGATAACTAGACAACATCAAGACAATGTACATCCTCGCAGAACCCAGTTAGAAACAGAGCTCAAAGCCCCATGATTCGCACATATTCTTTGTTTAAAAATGGCCGAAATTTAACTGTTAGGGGATAACTAGAAAATCACGATTGCAAATTTATTGTCGACACTGGGGCAACTAGATCATTTGTACGCCCAGATATGTTGTCACAGAAATACGCAAGAACACCTAAAGGCCTTGTGCTGGAAACCGCAACTGGTCATACTACTCCGATTTTGGGATAAGTAACAGCATCCATTCGAATTCGAAACGCGGCCATAGTTCACTCATTTTTGGTAGCAAACATTAGGGATGAATGTGTTTTGGGTTTAGACATTATGCAAGACAAATTTGTAATAGATTTGAAAAACAGAATTTTATCCATCGACAACGAAGAAGTAATCCTCAGTGGTGAAAATGATCAATTGCACAAAATGCAAGTTATAGTTGATGAAGATATAAGAATTCCGGCAAATTCAGAAAGCATTGTCATGGTTCATCTTAAATAAAAATCTAAAGATCTGACTATTGGGTTTATTGAACCACGTGAACTGACAGAAGATGAAGTAATGGTAGCCAAATGTCTGGTAAAAATAGAACAGCAAATTCCCATTCGCGTTGCCAATACATCTAGGAGACCAGTTGAACTAAAGCAAAATCACAAGTTGAGATATTGTGAACCAGTGAAGAGCATAGTGAATTTACTAGATAATCCCAAACCCGAAAAAGAGCCACAAAATAAAGTCGACGACCAACTTATAGAGACACTCATCAAAGACTTTGACAAACTAACACCCGAAGAAGCGAGCAAGGAAAAGAAATTTGTCTTGAATCACATTAGCCTTTTCGAAACCGGAAAATCTACAGGGTGAACCAACTTGGTCCACCATAGAATTAATACAAGAGATGCACCACCGATACGTCAAAACCCAAGAAGACTTCCATTTGCTAAACAAAAAGATGTAGCGAATATGATACAAGACATGTTGGATAAGAACATTATTGAAGATTCATCTGCACTGTGGTGTTCTCCAGTTGCTTTAGTAACTAAGAAAGATGTAAGTACAAGATTCTGCGTTGACTATCGCAAATTAAATCAAGTTACTGTAAAAGATATCCACCCCCTGCCACATATAGATGATTCACTGGGCACCCTATCCGGCTCTCAGTGGTTTACCACATTAAACTTAAAGAGCGGATACTGGCAAGTTGAAGTTCATCCCGATGATAGAAATAAAACAGCTTTCTATGCTGGAAATGACCTATCGATTACAAGCACTTCTATTTGGTCTATGTAATGCTCCAACCACTTTTGAAAGACTTATGGAAATGGTGTTAAAAGGACTGACGTGGAAAACCTGTCTGTGTTATTTAGATGAATAATTATGATGGGAAAAACATTCGACGAACATCTAAACAATCTAGAACAAGTTTTTAGCCGACTGAAAAATGCAAACTTAAAATTGAATTCCAAGATATGCTCCTTATTCCAACGTGAAGTTTTATATTTGGGTCACGTTGTGTCAGCAGAGGGAATAAAAACTGATCCGGCAATAATTTCAGCGATTCAAGATTTGATAAAACTAAGAGATAAACATGAGGTTCGTCAATTTTTGGGTTTTTGTACATATTACCGGAAATTTGTTCAAAATTTTGGAAAGATGGCCAAACCTTTACCCAGACTTACTGAGAACAACACATCATTCTATTGGGATCCAGAATGCCAAAATACCTTTACTGAATTGAAAAAGAGGTTGTCCACTGCACCTGTTTTAACGTACCCTAATGTAGAAGGTCAATTTATTCTCGACTGCGATGCTTCACAACATGGCATAGGAGCTATCCTTTCACAGCAACAAGATGGCGAAGGAAAAGTAATTGCTTATTTCAGTAAAACCCTGGGAAGGGCGGAGAAAAATTACTGCGTTACAAGAAATAAACAAAGATAGAATTGCTGTATACAACAACAATAAGAAGCGACTCGGACGAAAACATGTGGTCAGTAGAAAACCTAAGGAAATTTCAAAAGAAAGATGAAGACGTAAAATTTGTCCAGACCTGGCTACAAAATGTAGTTAGACCCGATTGGCAAGAAGTGTTCAAGTATGGTTCAACGATCAAAAGATACTGAGCTAAATGGGATTTCCTTACTCTTCGCGATGGTGTACTCCATCGGACGTGGGAGAGCTCTGACGGTTTATCTACGATCCACCAACTTTTCTTGTCTAAATCACTTGTTCGTAAAGTGATGAAAGAACTTCATAGCAGTCGTTCAGGAGGACATTACGGAGTTGGGTAAACCTTAGCCAGAGTTCGTGAACTATTTTACTGGGTCAACTGTCGCCAAGACGTTACATAATGGTGTAAGAAATGTAAGAAAATCTATGCAGCGGAAAGAAAGGACCAAAAACAAGAAATCGTGGAAAAATGGCTCAATATCTGTCCGGTGAACCATTTCAGAGAGTAGGTGTAGACATACTCGGGCCACTACCAAAAACAGAAAAAGGTAACAAGTACTTAATGGTTGGTATGGAGTACTTTTCAAAGTGGCCAGAAGTTGTACCAATTCCTAATCAAGAGGCTGCAACCGTCTCTGAAGCATTTATGAATAACGTCACGACACGGAGTACCATTGGAAGTACATTCCGATCAAGGAAGAAATTTTGAATCAGAATTGTGGACAGAATTAATGAAAATCCTCGAGATTAAGAAAACTCGAACTACACCAATGCATCCACAGTCTGATGGTTTAGTGGAACGTCATAACAGGACAATTTGCCAATATCTATCCTTATTTGTCTCCCAAAACCAGCAAGATTGGGATGAACTGATTCCATTGTTCCTCTTATCTTATCGGAGTGCACAGCATGAATCCACTGGCTATACATCTTCAATGTTGGTCACTGGTCGAGAAATGAAGCTTCCTAGCGATATTCTCTTTGGAAAACCTCCTCCTTCGTCCCGAGAAAAAGACCAGGAAAACCTCCTCCTTCGTCCCGAGAAAAAGACCAAAGCCTGCCTCAATATGTTGAAGTCCTTCAACAAAAGTTAGAGAACATTCACGAGTTTGCAAGGACGCGACTGAAACTAACCAGCGAAAAGATGACCATTCAGGTTATCAAAAAATCTGGACCTAAACTAAATTACTACCCACTATTCCTGCCCACACATTAACACAAAATCGATGTTGATTCTTTGCTTGAATTGTACCGTGAGGATTTTCATCTGCCCATAAATGTAAATGTAAACAGTACTTTTCCAACAAATGTATTATCAACTCGTTTATCTAGAAACCAACGAGCGTAAGCCAGTCTTGCTGGATAATCATCTACTTCCATGGCATGCACTTTGTGGATGTGAAAGGGATAAAGAAGCGGCTCCTGGAGAATCCCATGAATAGTTGTCGTTGGTATAAGAAATTGTAGTGACATTTTGTGTACGCTAGTTGTGGGATCAGCATCAAATCTGGTGTTCGTATAGTTCGTTGTTGACCTTCGCCACCTTTTTTTGGTAGGACACTTCCTAAAATAGCATTTTATAATAAATAATGGAAACTAGTTTAGTGTTTTTAAATGAAACTCAAAGTCTCTAGTTAATTCCACAATATAATACAAGTTATTGAAAATTCTAGTTTACTTAATTTATGTAGACAAACCTGTTTCCCGTAAGCTGCGATCAACCCTAACAAAAGTTCTAAAGTCGGGTATAATTCTGCCCGGAAAGCGTTCAGTATACAACCTTCTGGCTTCTGACGAGTTACCAGAAGCCAAACCATACATCAAATGCATGTCGGCATATTCACTAAAGGTAAATTCTACCATATTGAAACTTTAAATATGATGTGATAATTATTGATGGCAGGTTTTGAAAAGATTGACAGCAAACTGACATTAACAAATTAAATAGCTTGCAATTTTTAATTGAATATCACGTAGTAGCTTATTTGACAGTAGCCTACTAGATGAAAAATAATTATTAATCTCTTTCAAGTTTTTCCTCATGCCAGTAATATGATCTTAAATATTATGTAGTACAAATGTTTATTTATTTATTCATTAGTTCTCCAAGAAATGTTTGATTGTGTTTTAATACCTCATGTAAGTATTTTCAATAAATAATTTCAATTTATGATAATTATCTTCAGAATGTCTCTTTATGGCGAACGGTTTCATTGGCATGTACAACGATCTAAAAATCTACATATCTCCAAAACCATAAATTTTATCGGATTAAACAAAGACAAAAATGTCGAACTTCAAGTACCATAGCACCCGTTGTAATGGCTCTGGTGAGCTGAAAATCAATATTGTGACATGTCCTTAAGAGGAGCCTCACGTTTTAGGAACCTGAAAACAGTTGTCACCCGTGACTTGCAACAAAATTTAGGTCATTTTGTAAACAACAAATCTAAAGAACGCAGTGATATTTATTAAGTGTTGAAATTTTAACACAATATAATTTGGACCATTGTCTTGGGGATCACGTATTTTGGTTAAGTTTTATTGTTATAAAAAAGATATAACCCATTAAGTGATGGTGTGAATTTGACACTTTCGACAATTTGTGGTCACCAATTTGGACGCCAAAACATGATCCCCAAAAGGAAGCCCAGAGAATTCTATTCTGAAAATATGAAATCTCAAATCATTGTATTTTACTGCAAGAAAAGTATTGGTTTACCCACAAAAAAGTTGACATTTTTACGTTTTTCATCAAGAACAACACGAAAAAATGGTTTTTAGAAAAAAATCCAGTGTGTATGTCGTCGTCGTTGTCGTCGGCCACTTTCCATTACATATCTTGTTAGCACGATACATCCTCCGGAGTGCAACAAGTCACCAATTTTATGATTGGATATTATTCAGGACATCTCACAGATGAACCCTATTCAGCTCACCACAGCCAGTACAACAGGTGCTATAGTACTTTAAGTACGACATTTTTGTCATTTTTGGAGAAATTTCAGTTTGTTATCAAGATACAACCTCCAGCGTGTATACAAGTGACCCATTTCATGATTGAATATTGTTCACGGAGTCTTATAGATGAACCTTATTGATTTTTAGCTCACCAGAGCTAGTACAACGGGTGCTATGGTACCTGAAGAGCCACATTTTTTGTCCTTTTTGGAGAAATTTCGGGTTAGTATGATACAGCCTCCGGAGTGTATACTAGTGGCCAATTTTATAATTGGATATTTTTCAAGGTGTCTCACAGATGTATTGAATTTCATCTGACTATAGCGAGTCCTATAAATCCAGATATACTGCAACTTTGGTTACTTTTGGAGAAATTTCGGTTTGTTAACACGATACATCCCCCGAAGTGTATACAAGTGACAATTTTATGAATATTATTCAAAGCATCTCTCAGATGCGGAAAAGTTAGTTTTAATTTTTAATACCGTTTATTTGAGCTTTGTTGCACGCAAATTTTGCAAGCGAACAACTTTTTACTTTAGTTCAACCGTTCCACCGTCTTGATGGATGGCGCTGTATAGAACTTCAATGACAGATGACGACGATCAAATCATAGACAAATAATATTATTACTTTCTCTATGGGTCAAATGTTGTTGTCATATTTTTTGTGTCCATAAAAATATCCCAAATTCATAATTTAGTGTGTATTGTATTTGTAAGTGATTATTATTAAATTTGTAGCCAAGACTGCTTATAAGTGAGACGTGAGGAGGAGTCTATTGGGGCACTGAGTGAGGACTGCGTTGCATTTACTATAAGACATAATCTTTGCGATAAGAGAAATGATTGGTTTATTCGATCATTGCGTGTTATCGTTTATTGCTGGGTTCCGCACTTCAGCTGTTTTTAAGTTATTGTAGGATTAGGTTATTTAGAGATACGTCTGTACGTTATGTAGTCACTGCCACTAATGTAAAGTTGGCAATGGCAGCTGTCATGGGCAGTGACAGTTTAGCGATGTTCTCGAACCTTGGCTCACGTGTATGTACTCAATAAAGAACAATATAAAATCAAGTGTTAATGTTTAATTAATAAATCCTAAAGTAAAGAAACAAACATTAACATAACATGGCGCAGTCAGAATAGTTAGACAAAGAAAGTTAAAACCAGCGGTGTAAAATTTTTGCAATATAAAGAAAAATGGGAGACAGCCGAGGAGTAGCACCCATGCAAATGGCGGGAAACTTAGCAGAAAATTGGAAGCTATGGAGGTACCGTTTTGAAAACTATTTAGTTGCAAGTGAAATTAATAAAAAAGATGAGGCCATTCAGTGCGCACAAGTTCTTCATTTCATTGGGGAAGAAGGCTTCAAAATTTATACTACATTTCAGTTTACTGACGCTGAAAAAGATAAACTTAATACTTTACTCGATAAGTTTGAAGCACATTTTTTGCCTAGAGAAAATTTAACCTACGAACGATACAAATTTTTCTCATTTAAGCAAACTCAGGGACAATCTCTAGACCAGTTTATAACCGAAGCAAAGAAAATGGCAATGAAATGTAAACTAGGAACTTTGCAAGAAGATCTTACAAAAACAGTTATTATTTGTGGGGTCAAGAATTCATCAATTAGAGAAAAATTATTACAAGAAGAAGATTCCACTAGTTTGGAAAAGATTATTGAAAAATGTGCAATTCTGGAAATGTCCAAAGAAAGAAGTGAAGCAATGAATGAGATACATCATGAGGCGGCAGTGGATTATGTTCAGAAGGAGAAATTCAATGGAAAAATCAATTGTGGAAAGAAAAATGTAAATCCAGAAAGTAAGAAATTTATTAATAATTGTACGAGGTGTGGTTTAAATCATCCAGTAAATAAATGTCCTGCTCACGGTAAGATGTGCAATTTTTGTAAATTTCAAAATCATTTTGAAAGTAAGTGCTACAAGAAAAAGAATAAAAGAAGAGTGAATGAGATAGTAGAAGTAGAAGAAGTAATTAATGAAAATGCTGAAAATTCTTTGTTTATAGGCTCTATAGACAGTGTAAATACAAATGACAATGTGAATGAATGGGTAACTACACTAGAAATAAATAATAAAATAATTAAATTAAAAATTGACACAGGTGCAATGGCTAATATATTGTCATTTGATCTCTTCAAAAGTCTAGGATTATCTCCTAAAATTATTAAGAAATCTGATTACAAATTAAAATCATATACTGGTGATGAATTAAAAGTTTGCGGAAAATGTAATTTAAGTTGTTTTAAAAATAATAATGCATATGATTTTGGATTTTTTATTGTAAATAGTAATACTTCTGCAATTCTAGGGTTGATTGCTTCTCAAAAGTTAAATTTAATTAAAAGAATTGAATCAGTTTACACACAAAATGAGTACACAGAAGTAATAAATAAATATCAAGATGTATTTTCTGGCATAGGTTGTATTAGTCAAAAATGTAGCATTAGTCTAGAAGCAAATGCAAAACCTGTCGTGAATCCAATAAGAAGGGTAGCCTTTCCTTTGTTGGAACCCCTAAAGCAAAGTCTAGAGGAGCTAAAAAGGGAGAAAATCATTGAAAAGGTTGAGGGTCCGTCTGACTGGGTGAATGCTCTTGTATTAGTACGTAAACCAAATGGTAAATTAAGAATATGTCTGGATCCTAAGGATCTAAATAATGTAATTAAAAGAGAATATTGTAGAATTCCTACATTTGAAGAAGTGTCCAGTAAATTACCTGGAGCAACTATTTTTAGTACTTTAGATGCTACAAGTGGTTTCTATCAGATCCCATTAGATGACGAGAGTTCAAAGCTCTGTACATTTGGAACCCCATATGGTAGGTACAAATTCTTACGATTGCCTTACGGTATAAAGTGTGCTCCTGAAATTTTTCAAGAACGCTTTAAAAGTATTTTTGATAAAATTGAAGGTTCTGATATTTATATAGATGATTTAATCATCTGGGGTAGAAATAAACAAGAACATGATCTGAGATTAAAAAAAGTTTTGGATACTGCTAGGAAAAATAATGTTAAATTCAATTTAAACAAATGCAAGTTTGGACAAAAAGAAATTAAGTACATGGGTCATTTAATAAATAATAAAGGTATTAGTCCAGACAATTCTAAAATTAAAGCAATTTCAGAAATGCCATGTCCTAAAAATAAACAGGACATACAAAGACTTTTAGGTATGCTTACTTATGTGAGTAGGTTTATAAAAAACTTTTCAGCTAAAACTGAGCCCCTTAGAAGTTTATTAAAAAAGGAAAATGAATTCATTTGGGATGAGGACAAAGAAAAAGCTTTTGTAGATTTAAAAGAAACTCTCACAACAAATCCGGTTTTACAATTTTTTGATATAAATAAACAGTCAGTTATTTCAGTAGACTCCTCAAAATCAGGAGTAGGAGCTTGTCTTCTGCAGAATAATCTTCCATGTGCGTATGCCTCAAAGGCATTAACAGACACTCAGACGAGGTACGCACAAATCGAAAAAGAGTTGTATGCTGTTTGTTTTGGATTAACTAAATTTTATCAGTATATTTTTGTTCGTAGGGTAATTGTTGAAACAGATCATCAACCACTTATTTCCATTTTCAAAAAGCCGTTGAATAAATGTCCTGCAAGGTTGCAGAGAATGTTGTTACAACTTCAAAAATTTGATTTTGAGTTGCGCTATAAGCCCGGAAAAGACTTGCTTTTAGCAGATGCTTTGTCTCGTGCATATCTTGTAGAGAAGGAAGTGGATTTGTTGGATGATGACATTGAGGGTCATGTATGTATGGTTAAATTAGAATTGAATGCGACACCTGAAATAATAAATGAATTTGTGATTGAAACGAATAAAGACACAGTTTTGAATGATCTTAAAGAACTAATTAAAAACGGTTGGCCTAATTCAAATAATAAAGTTAAAAATCAAGTTAAAATATTTTGTCCTTATAAATCAGAATTAACTGTCATTGATGGATTAATTTTTAGAAACAATTGTCTGGTAGTTCCAAAGTCACTTCAAAAAGAAATGTTAGATCATATTCATTATAGTCATTTAGGGGTAAACAAATGCATAAAATTGGCACAAGATTCTTTATTCTGGCCTGGTATGGTTGATCAAATAAGACAGAAAATTTCAAATTGTCACCAGTGCCTTACTTATGCCAATTCTCAGAATAAGGAACCTTTAAAGCCACATGAGATACCAGCTTTACCATGGAATAAAATAGGCTGCGATATTTTCGAAATAAAAGGAAAAAAATACCTTTTATTGACTATTTTTCAAAATATGTAGAAGTAGCAGAATTATTGAATAATCCAACAAGCCATATGGTCATAACAAATCTTAAGTCAATTTTTGCTAGGCATGGGATTCCAGTAACCTTGGTAAGTGATGGCGGCCCACAATTTACATCACAAGAATTCAAAACTTTTAGCAGACAATGGGAATTTAAGCATATAGTTTCGTCTCCAACCTATGCTCAGTCTAACGGCATGGCAGAGAGACATATACAAACTATAAAAAAAATGTTTAAGAAAATATTTAATGAAAAGAAAGATTTATATATGGCTCTTTTACATTATCGTACTACACCCATTTTTGAAAACATATCACCATCTGAAATTTTGATGTCGAGAAAATTAAGAACAAATTTAATAATTACAAAAAATCAGTCAAAACCTAGAATTGCAAAAGAATATAATAAAACAATTATTAAGGAAAAACAAGAACTGCAACAAAAATATTATAAAAATGCAACTAAAAACTTACCTGAATTGTACACAAATCAGTCAGTTTATGTTCAAACAAAACCAAATGGTAATTGGTTTCTTGGTAAAGTTCTTAGTAAACTAAGAGATAGAACATATAGATTGCAAATGAATAATGGTTCTATGCTAATAAGAAATCGGAAATTCATTAAACCGGTAGGAAATAAACATTTTCTAAATAATTCAGAAAACCATTATTCATCAGCAAAGGAGGAAAATCATAATGAAATTAAGTATTTTATAGAATTAAAGGATGATGATAATATTAGTAATGATAAGGAAAGTGTGAGAGAAGAGAGAGTGGTTGTAAATTTTGAAAATAGACTTGAAAATGAACAATGTGAAACTACCGAAGATGATAATCATATTGTAGAAAGTGTTAATGATGGAGATTCGGAATCGAACAGTGATGCAAGTAGTGTTTATGAAGAAAGCATTACTATAGTTGTAGATGAAAATAAAATGAGGGACAGTTCAGAAAGTGATTCGGATTTGGAGGCTAAATTTATTAAAAAAACTTGTATCACATCATCAGGTCGAATTTCGCGACCTCCTCCAAAACTGAATCAGTTTTGATTATCTTACTTAAGAAAGGGGGATGTAGGATTAGGTTATTTAGAGGTACGTCTGTACGTTATGTAGTCACTGCCACTAATGTAAAGTTGGCAATGGCAGCTGTCATGGGCAGTGACAGTTTAGCGATGTTCTCGAACCTTGGCTCACGTGTATGTACTCAATAAAGAACAATATAAAATCAAGTGTTAATGTTTAATTAATAAATCCTAAAGTAAAGAAACAAACATTAACATAACAGTTATAGAAGAAAATAAATATTTTGTCAAGCCCCAAACTCCATTACAAACCTTAAAAAGATATGTTTAAGTTGACTATCATTACGTTTCCTTTATTAAAATTATACGGAAAACGATTTCAAAAGTAATTATAAACAATGTTTTAAGTTTCTCCCTACATAACAATATTTGTAACAGCGAAGTTTGGCAATCAATAAGGAGAGGCGCACTTTGCACGTCAATAAACAGTTCGCTGTTGGATTTTATAAGATATGAGGATGGTTATCTACTTTTTAGCTTGCCATAGCCTATGACCCATAGGCAATAGTAGTTGAATATTTATGAATGAAGTAGGTAACATTACATTTTAAAAATCTTTGAACCATAAATGTTTTGAAACTTTGTCTAGTTAATAGTCGAAATTACCTTGCAAATTATTTGATTATATAAGCATTTAAAAAAATCAAAGAAAATAAGAACCCAAATTATTATTAAAATATGACTTAGTAATATTGTTAGTTGTTGATATTGATATTAAAAAATTGTAAAACAAAGGACGACTGAAAAATTAATTTTGTCTACCTACTATAAAAATGGTAATAGCGCTTCTAAATAGAATAGGACCCGTTATACTCGCTATCGTGAGGTGAAAATCAATAGGGTTCAACTGTGAGACACTTTGAAAAATATCCAATTATAAAATTGGGCACTTGTGTACACTCCGGTAGCTGTATCGTGCTAACAGCCCGGAATTTCTCCAAAAAATGTTGGACTTCAGGTACCATAGCACCCGTTGTACTAGCTCTAGTAAACTGAAAATCGATAAGGTTCATCTATAAAAAGTTCTGAATAATATCCAATCATGAAATTGGTCATTTGTATACACTCCGGAGGCTGTATCGTGCTAACAAACTATTTTTTTGTACAATGAAGGAGAAATGTTTCAGTTCCAATCTCCACAACACACATGATCAATCTTTGCAAACAAGGTAGAAGCAAACTTGTACATGTTGATTGTATGTTTGCTTTTATACTGTATATATCGATCTCCCCACTATATATACATTATTATTTGTCATTACAGATCTTTCGCTTTACATATTTTATTAGTTGTTATAATTGCTTTGCAAGTTTTTTTAAATTGAAATTCCTCACTGCACCTTACTTTCCTCTTTCTATTAAATGTAAAGCATTGTATTACAAGTAAATATTTCTTTGTATAATAAAGAAATTTGGAAACGTTTTGTTTATATTATTTGTTTTTAGATAAATTTGAATATATTTACACATGTAGTTGAAAAAACAGCCTACATGTCAAATTAAATTTGAAAGCAACCAACGGAAACTCTGTAACTGATTAGATTGAGGCAAAGTTGTGACACGACGTTATGTGTTTTCGGACTAAATGGCCTATTTTCAATCATGTAAATTTGCAACTTTTCTTTTAATTTTCTTAGCATAAAACAAACAAAAATTTATAATTATGAAAACATTTTATTATGTTATTATAAATGGTACAAATTTTGAAAGGTAGAATGTTTTTAAAGTATATATATATTTTTCTTCAATTCTTGATTTCTAGCAATTCCCACAATTCTGTCACTTTTGGTATCCATATTATTAAATAGCATATGTCCTTTTATGCAATATATAATGCACCTTGTATCAGGTGATAATAGTTATATTTTTCAATAATCACTAGTATAATTTCATCAAATGTAATTATTATGTAATTCTTGTCTTTTGAGAACGGCTTAATTTTTCTTCATTCAGATACTTCACTTCAATTAAGCATTTTTCGTTATCAAACCCATATTATCATTAAAACAGGGTTTCAAGAGAATGTTGAAAGATTTTTCTATGATACTAGAACAAACAATCAGTATTATTTATCTCATATTTTCACATTAATCGAATAATCCAGTAAACATAACCTCAAACATAGCTATTAAAATTAAAAAATACGGATTGCAGGATAATTTACATTATCATAACTATAATGTTTGATATCGGGTAGCTACGATTACTTACTTTTCAACAATTTATTCCTTTCAAAAACACATGAAACGCTTAAATAATCAAAAATCTACACTCAAATGGAAATACTGATGTCAGCAAGTTTTGTTTGGATCACAGCTGTGCTGTGGTTTGGATGCAACCTAAAAACAGAGATAAGGTTTCTGTGCTCACAAAAAGTTGAAATATTTGAAACCAAAACATCCGAACAGCTGATCCAGAGATGCGTTTCTTTGAACCGTCAAGAGTGGATAGACAGAGAGAGAAAATATGTTGAATAAGTAAAAGCTGATTCAGTACTACAATCGACATCTACCGTAAATATTTTGAACCAAATAATTACTAGATAAGTAACTAGTATTGTGTAGGTTTTTAGGTTTATATACCTGTGAGGATGCCCCTCTTAACAATATTCAATAATAAAATTGGTGACTTGTTGGACTCCGGAGGCCGTATCGTGCTAACAAGACATGTAACGAAAAGTGGCCGACGACATACGCACAGGATTTTTTTTGTAAAAACCGTTTTTTCGTGTTGTTCTTGATGAAAAACGTAAAAATAACTACAACATTTTTTCAAAATTCCAACTTTTTTTGGGGTAAACCAATACTTTTCTCACATATTAGATAGGTTGGGCGGAAAAGTAATATATACGAGCGTGCAACCTTGAATCTTCTTATCTTTTGCTATGTGTGAAGTTTCCAGGCATGCAACTCCTCCATCCTCAAAACTGAGACATAATGGAGTTATTTTTTTATTCAAAACTTCTCCCTTCTAACGGTATTTTTTCTATCTTGCTTTTTTCTTTTTTTCGTTTTTTTCATACCTTCGTATTAAGTAGAATGTTGTCACGCAACGAAGGATAATTATTACTGTTAAAAATGTTCCAATTATTTCCATTTCTTTAATTGGCCGTCAAAATCAATTGTCGTCAAATTTGGAGAATAGTACATCTGAGATTCGAAAAATGTTGAATCCAATTTGTTTAGGATAATTGATTTGCCGTTTAAACGCATTATATGAAAATGTCCCGTCTCCTATTTGAAGTACATACTTTGCATGAATTAATGATTGATTTGTGATTTACTTCTAAATGTTAATCTGAAGTACATTTGGATAATAATTTCATTGTAGAATTTGAAATAATTAGTATTTCGTTGTTAGTTATTTGCTTCACAATAGATTCTTGAAGGTTCGCATCAGTGGCGTAGCAGTACTTTGGTAAGTAGTTCCAAGGTACAATAGACCTTTTAATAGTTGAAAAACTTTTGTGGGCGTGCCCCAACTTCCGCCATGTTTTTCGGGCACTTTACAAATAAATAAGCAGTACATACCACGTTTTAAATGTATTTTGCTGGAAAAACTATAATTATAATCACGTATCTGCTGTAAGTAATGAAATTTTAATGAGCTTACATTTATAACTAAATATTAAATAAGTATGTTATTTGAAATAAAAAATGTTATCGGTAAAAAAAGGTGCAAAAAATATTGTTGTTATGGAGTATGCCATAGTGATACACAAAATAAATCCTATTTGGAGAATTTATATTATGTAAATTCTTAGTTTCCCAAAGCCGTGTTTGGAATATCGTCAAAAACGTGTTAAAACAACAATAAAAAACATCTAAAAACGTGTGCCAAATGTGATTTGTGGGTTAAACGATAATGTAGACGAAATGATGGCCGATTTCAAGGGACTAAGAATGTTAATAAAGACACATACATTTGTTCACTTCATTTTAAAGGAGGAATGGGCTTAGCAGCACAGTATCCAGACCCTATTGTGTAATAAACAAATCTTGTAATAAGGTAATTAAAATACATTTATTTATTAACGTAACAGGTAATACTTTAACCTCAAGTAATACATTTGCTTTCAGATAACAATCACAAGGATCTCACTGGATCAAAAATATGATATATGATGGAAGCTCATTGTCACTAATAACTTTTGTTTGAATTAATTGATATAAAAATTTAGGTTTACTTGACAATAAAATTTTTTCCTAACTTCTCAACTAATTCTGCTTTATTTCCTCTTTGACACTTCAATCATCGTCGTAATTGAACACAATTATGGGCTTCTACCGTAGGATGTAATAATTATCTACCATCAATCAATTTTTCATTCAATTTTACTGGTATCAAAGGTGAAAATGTTTGTTGCCCGGCCATAATTATAAAGTGCCCGAAACTTTCATATTGCCGCCTTATAAATATGGTGGACGCGCGTGCGCCGAGCAAACTATTAAAAGTTCTAATGTCTCTTGATTTAATCTTGTCGGCAATAATATTTGTCTTCCAGTATTAGACATTTTTTTTATTAGACTTACTTCTGTAGCTTTGGCCAAGTGTGGTTGTAAAGAGATGAAAATTGTGCCTATAAGTCCTTGGCTGGAAACACCTCCTCAGGAAGAGGTATTCGGTCTCAGTTAAAGCGTTCCTATAGCTAATACTAGAATGGGGTGAACAAGTAATATTAAATTGGACGCCACTAGCTTTTTAACGGAACGAAATCTACAAAGCAAAAAAAAATTGTGGAAACCTGGAAACACATTTTTTTTCGTTTTGATTTAAATGAATATCATTACTGATCCATTGTACCGTACTCTTAAGCAACTGCAATCTTCTTCCGATTTCTAATAAACTAGTTCTAGTAAGCTCTTCATTCAAGCAATCTAAATTACATTTGTGTGAAAAGCATTGTATCAGAGCAATTTGTTAATTCTACTCTGTTTCCACCCTGTATACACTCGAGATGTTGCTAATTCAATTCTATATATTTTAAATTATCAAATTAACTAAAGTAGGGCAGAGAATCCACTTAAGGCCACTTTAAGAACTTTTTCATATAGTTTATCTTGATAAAATTGTTCGACCAAAAACGAATCGTTTCGATCATTCGCATCGAAACTTTGAAGTATATTGTTTCCAACGACGAAGTGCTCATTTGATTAAGATCTTTAAAAAAGTTTTGAATTTTAATATCTCGATTTACAAAATTCCCCACTTATGGCCATCGGCCCCCACTCTTTTTCATGCACCTTCCCCACTTTTGGCCACCAATAAGTTGAAGAGAAAAAGTTTATATAAATGGATTTATTTGAAATAAAAATAAAACACTTTGTATCTCAAAAAGTTCATTTGGAATGTGAACCACTCACAATATTTTCTCGAAAATATTCACCATTCCAGAAAAAAAACCGTTTTCATCTTCTTCCATCTTTTTCTATGATGGGGTCTGGAAGTGTTCCTAAATAACACTTTCAATTATAGTGGAAATGTCATTGTAAAAGCTGTATTCTTTATATTAATACATCTGAAGCTTTGTATTATATATTTTTCATGTGACATACATTGTATTATTTCTGCAACATACATGTATGTTGTAGCATTTCTTTTTCCTAGCATCTCAAACTTGAGTAGAACAAATGTTCCAATCTACAAATCATCTGCTTTTAACATTTCGATTTCTTCTGGAGAATCTGTGAGTTCACCATCATCTCCAATACTGCCACTTTCTTCCTACTTTTTTTCGATTTCTTCCGAAGACGAGCTAGACTCTGAAATTTGTTTTTCAAATTTTTCGTTATGCCCGTTCCCTTCTGCTTCTCAGCCTTTTCCCGTTCCTTTTTCGGTTTATTATTATTTATTTTTATCTGGGTTTTTCTGTTCATTCTCCTTTTTCTTCCTCTCATTTTCTTCATGTTATTGAACCCATTTATCGGATGTTATGACTTTAGAAATATATTATTTTTTCCTTTTTTTCATCGAGTCAATGCCTTTGTATTTTAGGATGGGGAACGACATCATGAAATATTGAGGGTCATATTGATTTCGGAGTTTCCGTTTCACTCGGTCCAAATTTTTGGATTGGAAAGTATTCACTACAGTACTATTGTCATCATTGAGTGAAGTGTCAAAGGAAGACAGCTAGAAGTACTAGGTAATACATCACTCATAACACTCTCGTCTGGGGTAGATAAATATGTGAGTTTTGGTTCAGGTACACAATTCTCATTGTTTTCAGATTGAGTTGGAGTACATAATCCTGATAAATTATTCGTCACATCATTTGGATCAGGTTCTTCCTCGTGTAACTCTTTGGGCTGTGAATTTTCATCATTTTTGACAATTCTAACCACACATTGTACAAATAAGCCGCTTTAATTTTTCCTTCCCATTCGTGGTTTCTTTTATTGGTTCGTTTGTATTCTTCTAACATAATTGGATTAATTTTTGTTTCCAGATACTTCAAATGGTCAAGGACCGCTGAATCAATCACTCGTTTTTGATACTCGTCGCATTTCTTCAAAATGATTTTGGAATAATCAATATTCTCCGATGAAAAGGTGTACAGACCTATGACTTCTAACGCCAAAATGATAGTTGATAACATTTTTGGGTCTTGCATTAATTGGAATAAAACATTTGGTATGGATGACTTAACTTAGTAATATCTTGACCATTATTTTCGAACAAAATTCTTCCACTTCGTTTCTAGTGGACCAAACACAGCAACGTCCAGCGGTTGTAAAATATGAGTTGCATTTGGAACTAGTGCTACTAAAACTATTTGATTTTCTCAACAATATCTACTCAGATGGAGAGTCAGATGTGACCATCTTAAAGGACTATGACTGGCAACTGAATCTTAAATATCTTGATGAAAGGTACGAAGACGTTAGAAAAATACTCAAAAATCTATTCGGCGGTCATCCATCCCTTCTCACTCTTCCCAAGACCCCATCCTTCAGGAGTTGATTTTGCAACAGCAGAGGGAATCATGTCATATTTAAAAAAATTTAAGGGTGGAGCAAAAGTTCCTATTGCATTCACTGCAAATGGCGTAGTTACATTTTCTTTATCTGATGAACTTCGTTCATCGTAGATATATTTTCCTTTAGGACCAATTACTAGGCCACTCATGGAGCTAAGCAGAATCAAGTTTCATCCATATTGAAAATTCTTTGTGGTTCTTTTAGTACACTTACTGCGTCACTTTCGCTCAAAATCCAATAAATTTGATCAAACCATTTACGAATCTTGTCCTCAGTTACTGCACCTCTACCACCATTATTGTACTCGGGTTTTTTTTGAAAAAGTTTTTTATGGTGACGCATTAAACTATAGTACCGCTTTTTCCCAGGACAGTCGTTAACAAATAGGGTTTGAATATTTGCCTCTTGCACGAATTTTTTTCTGAACACAAAAGTCCAACTTTATCAATTGGGAAACTCATCTTTGCACAGGTCAATATCGACTCCACTAATTGTTCTTTAGTTTCGTTACCTAAATCCACAATGTCTGGATTTCGCAGGTATTATTCCATCAGATACGACATTCAAAGAGCTCAACTTTAGCCGGTGAAAACTGAAACTTAACATTCTAAATTTCGTCATTCTCCTCACATGGTCTGCTTTTGGCATATTAAGCTGAAAGAAAATCAAACATTGAGAAAACAAATGAAAAATCAGTATTTATATCGAAAAATAGAGAATGGCCAAAAGTACTTTTTACCTTATCTACTTATGGCCATCCTCATGGCCGTAAGTGAAAAATCGCAAGTTTGTAGTTGCCACTAATAGCCACCTCCATTAAACACTCTAATAGCATTTACTGACAGGAAACGTGAAAAATATTAATCTAAAACTATATATTTCCCTTATTTGTCAACTAATATTGAGTTCAAAATTTTTTCATTACTTATTTCAACTGGATGATTTAGGAGTACTTTCCTTAACAAATGCGCTAAGAAATCTTAACATGTGCAACGCACAATCATTTCAATGGATATTACGAGACTAATGCGTAAGTTCAGTGAATTTTTCATGTGGTCCCCACTTGTTGACAGAGTGATCTTCTGGCAAAGTTGGTTCCATTGGTAGTCGTTGATAATGCTTAGTATTCCACCAATGAGAGCAAAGTGACCGTAAGTGGGGTAGTGGCCATAAGTGGTGCCTTTGCCCTATCAGAATTATTGTTCGCTGATAAGTTCAAGTTACTAAGTGTCTTCTATAAAATGCCTAATTCATTCATAAACCGTAAGCATGATTAGAATCAAAATGTTCGTTCAGTAATATTATTTTTTGTAATAAAAATAAAATGAACTTTTCAAAAAAAACTTTAAAATACGTTCGACAAACAATCTCTCCTATACTCTAGAAAAATGGTGAGGACAGACAAAAGAAACTTGGCACTTACAGTTAGTCTGAAACACTAGGGCTTCTCATCGACTTCTTGCAGCTCCTTTGATACCGCTGAAGGGGTAGGTCCTTCTGGATTCGCACTTCGATGTCGAAACACCAAACTATGGATACACGATGCGAAAAAGTCTTTCCACAACCCGCATGAATCCAACTGAGTGCGCCAATTATAGATTTTCTTTCGAAGTTCTGTTTTTAAAAAAATTATTACACAAAACTATATGTATTATTTAACAAAAATACAAATTTGGAAAGCTGAACAAAAGTGAAAGTAATTACATTGGAAAACTGTTATATTATAATGTAACTGCTGTCGCGCAATCCTAAATCTTCTTATCTTTCGCCATGTGCGAAATTTCTAGTTATGTAAGTTACTAATTGAGTAGTTTACTTATTGCTGTCACTGTCACGAAAAACGGGTTGGGGAGTGAATAGTTAATAACGTTTGAATAAGTAATTGCTAGATTACATATATGATTAAGTATGAATAAATAATTATGTTGGAAAACTGTTAAATTATAACTGCTGATCGCGCAATCCTGAATCTTCTTATACTTCGCCATGTGCGAAGTTTCTAGATATGTAACTCACTAAATGAGCAGTTTGCTTTTTGCTGTTACTGTCACGAAAAACAGGTTGGGGAGTGAGTAGTTAATAACTTTTGAATAGGTAATTGCTAGATTACGTATATGATTAGGTATGAATAAAAATGTTCTACAAAATATGTCAGCAATGATGGCAGACCGAAATTTGTATATGAACAAATATTGAAATATTTTTATTTGTAGGTGTTCAGGTCATCAAAAATTAATGAAATTGATTTATTATGGATATTCCAATTGATTTATTTGAACCTTTTTAAAGACGAAATGTGAATTGTTTTGATTGATTTGTTTTGAGATCCGTTAATGGAATTCATTCCTGCATGTTTTTCTTTGAACAGTGATGTAATAAAGAGTGAGCAGTACAGTATTTATGAAAATTGTACTATTTTTTGTTATTTAGGACACATAAAAAGCTATACATATCATGTCCACCATAATGTTCGCTACATATGGGAAACATTTTTAGTAGTAGTATATAGGAAAATTTAATATATGCAATCGATCCTGCATGGTCGATAACCTACAAATCACAAATCACCTACTCTATAGATAGTTCACGACAATGCTTTCTTGAAATGACAAAAACTAGCGCCACCTATAGAACTGAAACACAATTAAGTAGTGGGTAAATTGTTCCTTAAGTCGCTACTAGGGAAAGAAGAATGGGCGCTAAATTTAAATTGCGATTACCTTTACTTTTGGTTTGAAGATCCTTGTTTATTGTAAATAAATGACAGGTTTACTAAAAAGTCTACTATATTGTGCACACTCAATTGTTTGCCAATCATTAACGTCGCTAATATCTTGTAAATTCTAATGTAATTGCCAAACAATTTATAATTGTAGATAAATATATTAGACTTTTTAAAAAATCAAGTCATTTACTGAGCAATATTTAAAGAAATTAACAGTTTTTTGGCAATTGACTGATACAGAAGGACCAAAATAAGAAACATGTTATTAAAACATTTATTGAAAAAAGTATATTCACAAAATAGGGACAATGTACAAAGTACATGTAGATACAACAAAATATTTTCAACAGTAAAATTATGAAAGTTTAGCTACTATTGTTACTGCAACAAGCTACAATTGCATTAAAATAAATCAGAGACATATCATGAAACAAGAATATTGTAAACTGTAGATATGAAACATAAAATAAATTTATGATTGTGTAGCCATGGTATAAAGTTTATAATATAAACTTACTGTTTTTTGTTTTAATTATATAATTGAAATACATCTCACTGCAAGGAAATAACAAAGACTCAGGAGTGTGTGTATTTTCAAGTGACATAACTGCAGCTTAAAAAAATAATTTACCAGTGATATATAATATAGGTCTGAAATTTTTTCAAGAAATCACATGTTTATTAATATTTGTTCACTACATTTTTCTCTTACCAGGTAAAAATAAGGATGGTCTAGCAGTTGAATACAATCTATTGGACCAAGCTGTATTGTACTTCACTTCAAAATGTTTATGGCATATTCTCTTTGCTTGATATACAGCTAAAGGCTCCATTGTCTTCAATTCATCACAGTTTATTGCATTGCCTTGAATCTTTGGGAGTCTTTATTTGGATTTGGAAATATATGTCTAATATTAGATGTTGGTGTGCAATTAGGCACACAGCATTTCATATAACGTGGCATCATAAAACCTGACACACACTATTATTTAAAAATTGAAATTTATTACTCAAACTGATTTTATATCATTTGAAAACGAAAACTGATAAAATAGGAAAAATAAAACTATAAATCGTTATAACACAAATCACCTCGATTTGTGGTTATAAATCAAAATTATTGACACTTGGCAGTGGTGAGTAGATAAAACAGGAAATTTTACAATACTACTAAAATTCAATGGTGCTTCCATCTGCTTGTCTGAAACACATACTAATAAAATAGCTTGACCTTGATCCATCTGCGTGAAACATCTATAGAGTAGGTGATTTGTGCTACAAATATATTTTGACATCAGTCACGTGGCCACTGTCATGGCGGCAAATTCGAAAAATTTGATGAGTAAATGCGAAAAGTAGGCTTAGATGGCAAAATATCGAAAAAAGTTATTTGGAAAAAGTGATCAGAATGATATTTTAGGGCGGCGTATGAAATTTGGAACCAAAAAAAAAAACAAAAAATGAAAAAATTCGTATTTTTCGCCTTGGCCCTCTTCTGAAATTATATTGCACCGATTTAATTGTTGAAGTAATTAGGGTAACGTAGTGTTTAATGTGTAAGGCTAATAGTATATTACGTAACGAGTGTTGTAAGAAGCATTTTACGCACGAACGGAAAAGTTACGTGGGTGCGTAAAATGCGTTACAACACGTGTTACGTACTATACTTTACCTACGACCTACTTTTATTGATAATCTTATTAGGGGATTTAAAGTACAAATAAAAACGTACATCCTCGATGCCCAGCCAAGTTTCGTAAAAGTCCATTCTAAGTAGTATTTATTTTTATCAAAAATGTATGTAGAATTACCGGAATTGCAAAAAAAACCGTATACACATCTCAACTATAGTGACATTAATCCCTTAGGTGGATTACTTCTCTCAGAAATGAAACACCACCCGCGGCATTAAAAGGGTCACTTTAATAGCTTGGTGTATAATATACTATTGTTTACTAATATGACAGCTAAAAGATGCGGATTGAATGAAACGGAACCAATTATCATATAATTACAAATAACTCTTAGTATTAAATGCAATCTCATATCTAATAAACGTTATCTACCATTCACATATAGAATAAAATTCAACGTCTAATATCGAAATAATGAATTTTTAATAAAATGGCTACGTCTATTGACAGTTGCTAAGTGGTTGCTAGGGAAGCCGTGCGATTCACTTTACAGCCGTGCGTTTTGTTTTACCGTGCGTAATAGACGTCTTACATTGATTGCCAACTGTGTGTTTGACTACTTACAGGGGTGGTCGTAGGTAAAACAATTTAGGTAATTCCTAGAGAATAAAATGAAAATATTCGTTGAGCGCATGAAACTTCCCTGTAGCAATGCCTTGTATCTTGTCAGTTTGTGCGGTTTCAAATAATTTAATTGTCATATTACAAATGAAAAGAGCCGTTATTGATTTTTTATGTAATATTCCATCAACGTTTTAAAGCGTTGTCTACTTACATTAATAATTATTATTAAATTATTATTATTTAATAAGCGCAATGATTCTTTTTAAAACCAATGCGCTAATATAAATACAAGATAATTTACTATCTTAAAAATATCTGCATGCATTTCATAGGGATTCCTAGTTCCGTACATTTCACCATCCTAGAGCCCATTTTTCCCTGACAATTTTGCCACAATATAAAATTTTAAATTAACTAAGCGGGCTTTGAAATCATAAATGAATACTCGTGTAACATCATTGTGACATTTGATCCGTAATTTTCCGTTCCCGTTAAGTTTACTTACTCATATTTCTATTTACACATTCTTCAAAGATATTTTTACTGAAAATGCCTTCTATACTGCCACGTGAAGAAAAGATAGTCTTCGTTCTACTTTGCGGAGAAAATTATATATGTTCAAGAGAAGCTGCAAATATTTTTAACCAAAGACATCCTGGCAAAAACGTCCGTTTTACAATTGTAGCAAGATTGTTAAAGAAGTTTAAGGAAACTGTTTCAGTTGAAAATAAACTCAAAGTGCCTCATGAAAAAAGTTTGGAATTGCTTTTGACCGTTGCAGAAAATCCTCAAGTGTCCATAGCGCAAGTTTATCAAAATACTTATATTTCTTCAACTTCAATTGGCCGTATTTTGAAAAACAATAAGTTTCACCCGTACAAGCCTAAATTTATACAAGTTCTGAAGGATAGAGATTATGGCTCCCGGTTTGATTTTTGCGCTTGGTATCAAGGAATGATAGAGGATAATTCAAATTTCACAAAAATTGTTTTATTCTCTGACGAACCTACTTTCTCATCAAATGTAACAGTAAGATCACAAAACTATCGTTGGTGGGCAGACACAAACCCCCAATTTTTTATAGCAAATAATGACCAATACAGATTCAAGGTTAATGTATGGTGCGGAATTTGGAATTGTCAAATTATTGGCTCATTTTTCTTTAGAGAAGACCTTAATGCCATACGTTATTCAACTTTGTTGGATAACGAATTAACCCAATTTTTGGATGGCATCCCACTGGCAAAGCGAGCCAATTTTTATTTTCAACTAGACGGTGCATCAACTCGAGAAGTAAGCGGATGGTTAGATAACAAATTTGGTGATCATTGGATAGGTCGCTATTCAGTAAATCATTGGCCCGCTAGGTCCACGGACCTAAGCCCTCTGGACTTTTTCTTATAGGGCTAATTAAAAAACAAGGATAATCTAGAAAGACCCTTCAGAGACGTCGCACATTTAGAACAATTCATAAGGTATTCCGTATATGCTATTAACTAAGGTACGCACCGAAATTTTCAAAGGGAAATGAATTTCAGGACGTTGAAATGTATGGAACGAGATGGGGACATGAAGAATTTTGAGTTTGTGTTTTTAAATAGTAAGTTATTTATTAGTATAGTTAGTAGGTCATCTGTTAAAAATTGTTTCAAAAAATAGTAATAAGTTGGTCAAATAATTCAATTTATTATTATTAGTAGTTAATGAGTTTTAATAATTTAAAGAAATATTTATTCACAATATCAAAAAGGGTTCTTTCCAATTGTGGTATCAGTAGTAAATTATTTTAAACTTCACAAATTGACAACATACAGGGTATTGCTACAGCAAAGTTACAAATGCTGAACTAATATTTCTATTTAATTCTCTAGGAATGATTTCAATCATTAATTTCAAATAGTTTTACGTTTATACATTACATATCGTGTCTCTTGAAGTCTTTCAACAATAAAATTGGGGCAATATCATTTCAGAAGACGGAAAAATACGAAATTTATTTTTTGTCGTTTTTGCTTCAAATTTCGTAATTACTCCTAAAATATCATCATAATCAATTATTCCAAATAATGTTTTTGATATTTTGACATCTAACCCCACTTTTCGCATTTTCACATCGAATTTTTCTAATTTGCGGCGATGGCAGTGTTCACATGACTGATGTCAAAATGTTATTTTAGGTTATCGACCATGCAGGATCGATCACATACACTAAATTTTCCTATATACTATAACTAAAAAATTTCCCATGTGTAGCGAACATTATGGTGGACACTGTATAATACATATCACATATTATCTGTAAAATGAGCATTTCAGGCTTCAATTATTTTTATCCTCATTTCACTATTGATTAGTGATAATTTGGCAATATCACTCTGAAATATACATTATTTAATTATTACTTTGACCACTGTATCTTTAAGAAAAATATAATTACGTTTCAGGTTGCTGGGGAAAGATGATTTTAGTGAAATAATGATTCCAACGTTTAAATTAAGAAAACTTATTATACCAAATCCAGATTTTAGTAATGCTCAACATAACCCTTTTCCAAATGCGTATGTGTATATTATAGGCATTGAAGATGAAATCAGTGTGTTGCAAAGTTTGCAAAAACCTCGAAAGATTTCTTTAAAAGGATCAGACGGAAAAAGGTGAGAAATATTTAGTACTTTATTTCACTTTCGAAGAGATTTCAGAATTAATTCTCATATTTATGGTTCTAAAATAAGCGTAAGGCAAAATGTATTAGTATCAGAATATGTTTATGAATGTAAATATAAACAGTATATTTGACGATTTTTATACACTTTCAGGTGTTCTTAAACAATTGTAGGTTGGGTGAGTGTTACTAACAATAACAATGAAAAACAAATTCTGTTTTTTTTGTAAGAAAAAAAAACCTGGCTATATACCGCCACGAATCTTGAGTTACATTTGATACACAAAATCATTGATGTCTTGCAATTACAAGGAGAAATGCGTAACCTGTGGACTACGGTTTCAACCTTTAGGTCTCGTCAGCTATCACTGCTATTTGGTTCTTACAAGTATAAAAGTGCCAACCAGTCATTAACCACGCCATCTCTACTTCAAATTGCGCACGCTTATGTATTTTGCCATATTGCAGTAAAATGATCATTATAAATTTCGAGGTGTTTTGAAACAATTGTAGATAGGCAAATATTGGATTTTTGAAAATATTATCAAAGAAACTCCGATCGGAGTATAACCAACAAAGTAGTGGTTTTTGTCTTCAAAAAACGACATTCCTCTGTGCTGACGAGTCCCAAAGGCCGAAACCACGATCCACAATTGATTAATTTCTCTTTGTAAATGCGACCTTCAGAGATGGTGTGTACAGACGATAAAGCCGAACAGTAATATTCAACTATCTGCTGTATATCAATTACCAACGCTTCTAATAGCTTCCTGCCCCAAAAAGGGGGTAATGAAAATTTAGAATGAATAAAGTATACTAGGTGATGGTACCATCTAGTTTGCTAGTTACACCAGTGACTACTTTAGCCATGTCTATATTCCTTACATATTAATTAGTTTTTGCATCCAAACCCCATATTTGATGGTGAAAAGTTCAACTAAAAATTACTGTGAATTACAATAAAAAATTTATTCGTCTTTTTTTTGGAATTCCAAATAATTTTTATATCAATTTATATTAATTCATATTTAATTATGTAATTTGTAGCTTTTTGTCTCAAACAAATGATTGTAACTAAATATTAAGATAAACTGTTATAAGAGCCAAGGATAAGTTATTCAAAAAGACGGCAAAAGATTATACTCAGTTTGGTACGTGTTCTTTCTTTCTCCAAAAGATACCGGACGTCACTATGACACCCACGGCTTCAATAGCTACTAGATTTCCTCGGGCGCCAGATTTTTGTGATGGTTTACTCCACCGAACTCTCGAAAATGCAGCGTCAAGAGTTACCAGGGTAGCAACAGATGGAGGTGAAGTAATTCCAGAGGTCTGTTCTAGACCTCTACGCAGTGCGTAGTGGCAAACACGCTTTAATTGTTTACCACTATCGGAAAATAAAACTACACAAATTACAAATTTTATTCCGACTTCGAAACAATTTAGAAATGAGAAATAAAACGAACCAAGGAGCTAGGTTTAAACTAACTTAACGCTGATTAAAATCCAATGGTATCTACAATATCTAATTAAGTTATTACTCAAACCAAAGCACTATACCAAGCATTACATATTTTACATTCGCAAAAGCTAACGTGCAAAGCTCTACTAGTTTATCCGGATGCAGATGAAAATTAATGAAACTTAACTAGCAGTAAGATGAAAATTACACAGAGAAATCGTTATTAAGACACTAGCTGTGTTTTACGGGAGCTTTTCTTAGTATTTGTGCACAGGTTAAAATCAGACAACGGTAACTAATAAACTACCTCGGTTACCGATACTATACTTAATGAATACTCGAGAAAACGGAATTTGTATCAATCAGCCTGGTAACCTCCCGAATTTTGTACCTGCTATAGCAGCGTACATGTACGAGACTATTCCAGGTTATCACGGTTGTCGTACCCTAATTTTTATATTGATGTACCCACTGCCGTTGGCGCTAAATCAACCACTTAAATAACAGTTAGCCGACAGAATCCGAAAATCTCTCCCTTGTGATCCTGCTATGGCAGCGAACACATGTGAAATTATTTCGTTTCACGCCTTGGAAAACCCTCGAAGTGTGCACCTGCTATGGCAGCGTACACATACGAGACTACTCCAAGTTGCCTTTGATGAAATATCCTAGCTTTATATTCACAATACCAAGGCCTATGGTACTAGATTAAACGTCCCGAAATACTTTGAGAATCCCTCAAGAATCTACCTGCTATACCAGCGATAATGCTTCAAAATTTCCCAAATATATTTCTTCGGTCGAGTTTCTTTCAGTTAAACGGCTGCAGACGGGTTTTCACGAAATATTTTGAGAATTTCTCAAAAATCTACCTGCTATGGCAGCGACGATACTTGAACATTTCCCAAATATATTTCTTTTCCATTTTTATTTATACCTGACTCGGGGTTCCAAAACGTTTTGAGAATCTCTCAAGAATCTACCTGCTATTGCAGCGACGATGCTTGAAAATTTCCCAAATATATTTCTTATCCCTTTTTATCTATGCCTGACTCGGGGTTCCCGAAATATTTTGAGAATCTCTCTGCTACGGGCTACCCAAAATACATAAAAACACTTTAAGCTTAAGACCAATCATTTATCAATTGAATCACCCACAGCAGGAATTGCACAATTTGTGACTGACACCTCAACAAATGCATATTGTAAAGACAATGAGTATTATATTCAGGATTGTTTCTGTTTCGCTGAATTTATACAAAATAAGCAACTACCTCCACTCTTTAGTAATATTCCAATTTCTTTAGTTAAACAAAGTATAAAAAGGCACTGGCCAAATATAAGTAGACATTGTAAACTATCTTATAACAGTTTTATTGAATTCGTTGATCTTATTGAAAAGGGTACCTTTTTTGCGTATAACGACAAATTGTATAAACAAATCGTTGGTACACCAATGGGAAGCTCTGTCTCACCAATATATGCACAATATGTGATGGATGACTTGCTTGATAGTGGTATTCCAAAATTACCATTTGAAATTACTTTTTAAAAAAATATGTTGATGATTTAATTTGTACAGTTCCAAGTAATGGTATAGACACGATTCTACAAGTTTTTAATAGCCATAATACTAACATACAATTTACAATTGAAACAGAAACCAATAATAGTGTGCCTTTTCTAGTTAGCTTATTGATACGTAATCCAAAAAATAGTTATATTGGATTGGTATAGAAGACCCACAAATTCAGGACGATACTTGAATTACAACTCTTACCATTCCGAAAAAATAAAAATAAATCTAGTTTTAGCCATGAAAAATAGAATAGCACGAATTTGTCATCCCACCCTCTTAAACAAAAACTTAAAAAATTCTTTTCGATATTTTCATTAATAATAGTTATCCTAGAACCCTATTAAAAAATTGATTTTTAATACAACTATTGATACAAACCTCAATCATACACATATAAGGAACGAAAATGTACCCTTACATAATAATGAAACAATAAATACTAAATATGGGTCATTACCTTTTGTTAAAAACCTTTCAGACAAGAAATTTTTAAAAATGAAAACATCAAAATTGCTAACAGGAATATTTTAAAGGTAGGAAAAGTTTTTTCTAAAGTTAAACAGAACGATAAAAAGGAAATGAAAACCAACGTAATTTATAACATTCCCTGTATACATCGTAACTTAACTTACACTAGCCAGACCTCACATACCTTAAAGCAACGTATAACTCAACATCAAAGTGATTGCAATCTAAACAAAAAAATTTGTGCACTAGCAGAGCATGTTTTAGAGACTAAACATACCATGAACTATAAAGAAACTAAAATCTTGAATATAGAATCTAATAAAATTAAACGAGAATTTATCGAAATAGTAAACATAAAATTAAATCAACCATCAATGAATAAGAGATCAGATATTAACAATGTTAGTGCAATATATACTCAACTTATTTACCTACAAAATAAACCAACAACCTCTAGCAATGACACGGGTTCTCCACCTATAACATCAGATGATGAATATTAAATACAATGCATGATGTTTTAGACTGAGAACCTCTTTTCTAATGGTCTGACTCACAGTCTCCAACATATGTTTCCAGATATTTAACTGTAATATATAGTAACTAATAAATGCTAATAACTAAAGTTTTTATAACTCTTAAAATGTAACAACAAAAATTCGTGAGAGACTGATGTCACATAGTTAGAGGAGTTAATTGCAAGTCATAAACCAATGCCTTACAAAGAAGCAAAGAAATATTTCAATAGTTAGCCCCTGCTTCTTTTTTAAAGAAATTTAACTTGTCATTGCACAAGGTTTTTTGGTAATTTTCAGTTTGAAATAAAATTAAATAAATTTCAAATCATAAAATCAAAGTTTACGTTACATATATGTGTTAGTGTTAATTAGGGTATTCAACCTTGAACCTTAATATTGACAGTTGTCACTAATATACAAATAATAAAATGCAATTTCACGCAAGATCAAACAGTGTAAGTTAGGGTATTTAACCTTTAACCTTAACGTTGTCACTGTTATTTAAAAATCAAAAAAGTCAAAAAACTATGACTGATTAATTATTTTGAATTTTTATTCTTTCTTACGACAGACCACGTTCTCAGCATTTGATATTAATGTTTGGTAATTATATAAAACTTAAATCCAAATAATGTTATCAACTTTGAAATCCTTCAGGAAATTACTCACTTTACTAGTAAATTTTATTTATTTATAACTAAAACCTTGTTTAAAAGTTTAACAAAATTGTAATTTTAGCCTTGAAAAAGATAAAAATAAATTATCGAAAGCTTGGTACCGTGAAAATAGTCTTCTTAACCACTCATACACTTTGGCTGTACCCCATAAAATTTGCAAGTTGGTTTTTCAACTAGTCAGCTGTGACTTTATACAGTTCAGTATACTGAATCCAAGTTACAGGGAAAGAGATGTCATCGGTGTAAACATCTTCATCTTCTATAGCAAACACCATCATGTAATATATATATATATATATATATATATATATATATATATATATATATATTGAGATGATATATTCAATAAGAAATAAAATATTAAGACCATAGATGTTAAAGATTAAAATATCATAAGATAAAACAAACAAAATAATAAATATGACAACCAATTCAGTTTCTTAAAACATTCAGTCAATAAAAAAATATAAGAATTTCAAGTAGTAGGTCAAAATTTCATATCAAATATGATATAAATTCAATTTGATTAGCATTATATAAAGGTATAATGTCTAGTAGCAATATTTCTTAGAAATAATAAGTTTGTTTTAAGCTCAAAATTATAAGTTATTAAATAGATCATGAATTTAAGAAAATGGAAGTTGGATAATAAAATTTTTCAAATTCATCAAACCTACAGGACTCATAAGTCATGTCGATAGATTTGTCTAGAAATTAGATAATTAACTTAATAATTAAGAAAGATCTAAATTGTTATTTAAGAACGTCAATTGAAAATGTTTCAGATAAAGATATTTAATTTAACAAAACCCTATGCAATTTGAAACGTGACATCTAAATATTTTCATAAAATAGTTTTAGTCTGAAAGAAAAATTTAAACAAAAATTTGATAAGATTACTCAATTTAAATTTGGAAGCAATAGAAAATATTATATATGGAAAAGAATTATAAAACCTATATTATAGCGTATGTAGAATAAACAAGTATGTAAAAATTCCTATTGATTACTTAATACAAAATAAATAATCATTTGTCAATAATTTTCTCTAAACTTTATCAATCATAAATACTTATCAAGATATCAAATTAAATTTCAATATAGTAATAATTAAAGATAAATAAATAAGCTAGATCCAAATATCATTTTTAAATTATCAACAAAATAATTTACGTTATAAGTAACATAAGACAGAATCTTGAAAGAAACCAAGCATAACTAATTAATTTAACGGAAGCGAGACATTAGACACTAAAAAGATTCATTTGTTAGCGACATAAATTTAAGCAAGTCGATAATTTGTATGCTAGGTCGATAAAAAAGGGAGTTAAACATGTAAAAGAAATACCAACAGATTATTACGATGATTATTGACAAATGAGATTGGAATTTTATAAAAAAAGGAAATCTATTGAAATATTATATTTAAATATGCGGTGAATGAAAACCGAAAAGATATAGATTGTATACATATGTTTTTGAATATATCTATTGTAAAATTATAATGTATCGAAATTAGCGCTGACCAATCAGACAATAGAATGAATAGAACTTTCTAGAATGTGAAAACTTCCGGTGGTCAACAAAGGGTTGAAGAAGAAGGAGGATGGTGGTTAGAAGAGAAGCCGAGGTGATTAGATGTTTTCTTGAATCAGTTAATGAATTTTATGAAAAGTAGTGAAATATCATCGTAACATATCTATTTTAAACAATCATTTGTGCACAATTTAAATCAAAGTGTTAATCATATTCCTAGAATATGAATAGTTATATCCAGTTTCCAGTAAAATAGTTTAGCATCAGGAGGAAGAAATTGCAGTATCAAGATAGTGCGGACATTTTGTGAAACGAAAGTACAAACAGGTTGGTGATTTTAAATTTATTTTGATAAAAATAATATACAGTACTGAATTAAAAGAATGATCATTCCAAACTTAATAAAAAATTTTCTTAAAAGGCCAAAATTAAATAAGAACTTGAACGTAATATTAAGAATAATGAAATATGTGTAATACCATATAAATTGTTAAAAGATTATATAACTTACCTGATATTTGATTAACAGATGTAGATGTATGTAATAGTTTAAGGAATTTATAGTTTCATAATTCACAAAAGTTATCATTCACACACTTATATTTTACCAGTAACAAATTTCACTTACTAAATATTTTAACAATTTAAACCGATACACCACGAGAAACGTTTTAAAACGAACTGTTTTGAATGCTTAAATATAATTCTTTTCCACATAAATTTTGCGTTATGATACAAAAAAAAGGTTTTTTGTAACATGCAGGTGTTTCTCTGAAAGTTTTTGAGAAACGATTTTAAAATTATGCAAATGATTTCATTGGCGTCACATCTATATATTTGTAAACTTAGAATATGAATTTATATAAATGGTATTAGTTAAAATTTTGTTTAATTTCCAAGACATCTAATTCCGTTTTTGAGACTAATCCCCTGAGAAAGGTTTAGGTTTCATGCATATTAGAAGAAAGGATTAGGAAAATTAAGGTAAGAAAGATTTCATTGAGCAAAACATTTAGATAAAAGAAAATTTCGAAATTTAATAATAAAATGAACTGAATTGGCATCATAACATTTAAGTGATACTATTTGATCAAGGTTTTGATAACTAATTAAATTTAATTGATTGTATCTTATATTGAAAGTTATTCTTAGAATTAAAATTAATCAACAATAATATCAATTAGAAACAAATATAACACAACAAATATATAAATAAAATTGAAGTAAACATATTAAACGGCGCCCAACATGGTAAATATTATAAATAAAATAAATTAACATTATAATTGACACCCAAACGTGGGACAAATATTATTAGGAGATAAATAAACATATATTAATCGGCACCCAAAATGTGGGGCTATTAAATATCCAATTTATAATATTATTATAAATTAATATATATATATATATATATATATATATATATATATATATATATATATACATATAAGTAACCAATGAAAAGATGAAAGAATAACGCGTGGAATATAAAACAAAAACAGAATTAGCGGGCATATCACGCAAAAGAGGTTACAGAGAATGAGTGGTAACCGTAGACATGCATGTTTCTGGCTCATTAGCCTTCATCGGTACGGCATAACCAAGAAAAGGTGTATAACTTGGGAGCAAGGATGTTAATTGAAACATGAGAAAACACAAACAATGGATTTCAACAAGATAACCAAACGCACATTTGTGCCTTCAAATGGAAGATCCCGAGTTTTCAGGACAACAACCAACAGAGACACGGAGGCGTCTATAGCTCTCCTGTCTGAACCTTCCGACCCTGTCTATTTCCAGTACTGTAATTATGCAACAAGTTATCTATGAACCTGATTATTTTGATGGTAGAATTTTTTTGGACTGCATAAGTTCAACTTCTATGTAATATAAGCCTTCTGTCAGCGCTGGTCACAGTGAAGTGTGAAATCTGTGGTAAATTTTTTAAGAAGCGAGGCCTAAAACACATCAAACCAAGACGCATGGTGGACAAAATTTAAGTTCAATTACAATAGAAAGTTTTGGAAATAAGGATATAAAAGATACGAATTTTCATATAAAGCTGGCAACATTGAAGAGCCAAAGATCAGTAATCAGAAGAGTCCCAAAAGCTTCAAGGGCTCTTTGTACCTCAACGCTATCTAATCTGATTGAAGAATGCGTAAGACAAAATTCTATTACTACTTGGGAAAATCTATTGCTTTTTCCATATAATGTTTTAAATCTTTCTTCTAAAAATTCTGATAAAAAAGTATCTCTCTCCACTATAATCAAGAATAATTTAAAAACTTTTGAAAATATAGATCATCATTTAAATCTATCAAAAAATAGTAAAATTAAAGTTTCTGACGGCGACTTTGATGACAGTTTTGCTGATGTCAGTGCAGCCACTTTAACAGATTTAAAATCGAAACATCCTGTAGAGAAACTTAATAGTATGTTCCCTACTCTGAGTTCGGAACCTACTCCTTTTCTTATAACAGAAGAATTTGTGGGTAGCGCAATAAACTCTTTTAAAACAAGTTCTGCTGGTGGTTTAGACTCTTTAAGACCTTCACATTTACAATATTTAATAAGTTACAGTGCTGGCCCTTCAGGAAAAAATCTCTTATCATCTTTGTGTAAATTATGTAATCATCCAGACGTTAATAATCAAGTTTTTCTGAAAATTGATTTTAAAAATGCTTTCAATGCAATTCATCGCGATCATTTATTAAAACTTGTAGCAGATATTCTACCTGAAATTTTTCCTTTCATCAATCAATGTTATCGGTTCCCTTCATATCTTTTATTTGGCGAAAACATCATTTATTTGGAAAGAGGCGTCCAACAAGGGGACCCTTTGGCACCTCTCCTTTTTTGCATATCGATACACAAACTTATAAGCAACATTGATACAGAATTCAATGCTTGGTACCTTGATGATGGTTCTTCAGGTGGTAATACTAATTCCATGTTCAAGTCTCTTGTCTATATTATAAACAATTCCAAGGATATTGGTCTTGAACTCAATTTCAGCAAATGCGAGTTATTTTTCTTAGAATCACCAAATAATCTAACCATTGATAAATTTAATTCTGTAGCACCAGGCATAACGATTACCAACAGACAAAATTTATTTCTATTAGGTGCTCCTTTATTTAACGAATCCTTTCTATCAGCTTTCAATGAAAAACTAACCTTTTTCAAAAAACTGTCATCTCGTTTATCCTGGTTACCGACACATATTGCTTATTAATTTCTCAAGAATTGCATATTAATTCCAAAATTAACATATATCTTAAGATGTAGTCCGACCTGGTTACATAATGATATCTTAATCAATTTTGACAATACCATTCGTCATTCATTAGAGTCATTAATTAACATTAAATTAGAGGACCTTTCTTGGAAACAAGCTTCACTACCTGTTTCATATGGTGGTTTAGGAATTCGCTCAATCGTTTCAGTAGCTCTTCCTTCTTTTTTGTCATCATTAAATAGTTCAAAAAATTTCATTAATTACATTCTGCCTATATTTTTCCACACACAAGACCCTTTATTATTGGAGGCCGACAATATTTGGTCATTAAAGTCTAACAAAGTTGTACCCAATGAATATAAATCATTTCAAAAATCCTGGGATATTCCTTTATTGAACATTGAAAAAGAAAATCTGCTTCAGAAAGCTATCAATTTACCAGACAAGGCTCGTTTGAATGCAGCATTTTCAAAGGAATCAGGAGCATGGTTGAACGCTATACCATCGGACCCATTAGGCACGCTTTTAGATGACGAAAGTTTCCGTATTTCTATTGGTCTCCGTTTAGGTTGTCAAATTTGTCTAAAACATCGCTGTCGTTGCGGAGCTGATGTTGATGAATATGGTAGACACGGTCTAAGCTGCAAATTAAGTGCCGGCCGTTTTTCACGTCATTCTGCAGTAAATGACCTAATCTTACGAGGCCTGTCATCTGCAAAGATTCCCTGTTGGTTGGAACCGTTAGGTACTTGCCGCGACGACGGTAAACGTCCATATGGTATGACCCTCAATCCATTTCAAAGCGGCAGACCAGTTATATGGAATTTCACTTGCACTGACACTTGGGCTCCGTCCACATCTACTTCCGCAGGGGCTGCAGCTTTACAAGGCGAAACTTTTAAAATCAATAAATACAAAAATTTGGAGCATTTACATTTTTATTCCTGTAGCAATTGATACCCCTGGTGTTTTTGGTCATGAAGCTTTAAAATTCATTAAAGAAATCGGTAAAAAAATATCAGTAGAAACCAATTATTCAAGAGCAACTTTGTTCTTTATACAACAAATAAGTATTGCAATTCAAAGAGGAAACGCTTCATCTTTTCTCGGTACGTTTCCCCGTTCTAAGCCTCTAGAAGAACTTTTTATGAAACCTAATCATAAGAAACCTAATTCTTCTACCACTTTCAAACTTTCTCACATTACAGACCCTAAAACATGTGACCTTTCCTTTTTCCGAAATTCTTATTTAACATCTTCATTCTCTTCTTGTGTGCCTTCTGATAATACATGCGTTGACAATTTAATAAATTATGCCTCCAACAAGCTTTTGGGCCTCAGTGTACTAAAAAGTGTAGATAACCACCAGCCAGATTATGTTCCGTTCATAGGAATGCCGAAGAAGATGACTATGCTAGAGAATGATGCGATTCCTATACGCAATAAATTACCTTTGACCAAAACAAAATATAAAACTGATTTACCCCAAATAGAATTGGAGACATCAAATAAAAAGGTAAACGACCAAATGGAAGTTATTTATACTAACAGTGTGGCATACTCTAACAATACTAATATAGACAATTTGTATGATGAAGATGATAACTGAAATCACACATCAGTAGTCGATTTGAATAAAAAATTTAATGACAAACTCTCCATAACAGTAAAAAATGGTACTAACCTCGCCAATAAAACAACTGTGGTTAGATCCAAAATAGCTGATGTGACCAATAGAGTGAAACCAATAAGGACAAAATCTATATCAACCAGAGTTAAAAAATCTAGTAATAATTTTTCGGTGACCAAAAAAAATGTCATTGCCTCCAACAAGTGTCAAAATAACCGCGATGTTTTGCAGTCAAATTCAAAATTGGAAGAGAATGAAGACGTAGAAAAAATAATGGTTCAGAAGTCGATAGGGTCGTAGTAACTGAGGAAACAATAAACATCAATTCCCTTTCTAAAAATAGTCCCAGTGTTAACAACTTCTCTTCAAACATTTCATTTTCAATTAAATATTATCAGAAAGGGAATGATACTCAACAAGAACAAAAGGACACGTCTAAAAATGATGAAGATAACAAGGAATATATTAACAAAGTGAACCAGACCAATGATCTATCGACATCATCCAAACTTTCCAAATCCGTAACATCTACATCCAATTCAGTAGCAAACAACGTCAATTCAAATTCCTTATCACACCGATCAAGTGAGAAAGACAATAATAGAATCCGAGATTATTCGTACAATGATAGTAGTTGCGAAAGAGCTCTTAACAATATCTCCACAATCAGATCCATAAAAGGTATTCCCCAAGAATCTTTGGGTCTCAAAGGCCTCAAAAATATTGGTAACACATGTTTCATGAATAATATTATCCAATGCCTATCAAACAAAAAGTGGCTATTAGAATATCTAAAGAAATACGCATACATAAGAGATATTAACATAAGCATATCTAGCATGAAAGGAACACTAATTAAAGCATTTGCTGAAGTTATTCAAGAGCTTTGGTCTGAAGACGGTTCAGACAGAGTGGTTAATACAGTATCATTGAAAAGTCAGATTCAGCGATTTACTTCAAGGTTCATGGGATACACTCAACATGATGCACAGGAGTTTCTTCGTTACCTACTAGCAGGACTTCACGAAGATGTCAACAAGGTATATGAAAAACCAAAGCCCATATTAACAGAAATTGATGACCAGTTTAGTGATATCGAGAAAGCATCAAAATTTTGGTTAAGATATGGGAGAATGGACAACTCCAAGATTGTGGATAACTTTGTCGGTCAATTAAAATCAACAATCAAGTGCACACACTGTGGAACGTATTGGAAAATCAAGTACTAGAAAAATATATGAAGTAGTTTAATAGAGTAATGTATCCATTCTCTAGTCCCATATTTTTAGCTGAACAAAACGCTACAAATTCAAAAATAAGGGGACTGCACAAGTTACTGGACAAGAGAAAGGTTAGTCCCTCAGCATTAGATACCGAGTACATAGCGACGATAGAAGTGTGGGATGAAAATACACTAGAAAGATGAACAAATGAAAAATTTCTTAATTGCTTTTATTGAACTTGCGTGGTGAGGAAATTAAGGAGCGTCATGCTTGAATCATTATTTTCAAAAGGAAACTGGAAATTATGATACTTCTACTGGTAAAATACAATGTAATTCTATTTTTACCAAAATCACACAGAGGAGCAAAACCACATGCTAATAATAAATGGCTTGGACGCAACTATAATGAAGTAAGTCATTGTTCAGTGAGACTTCTAGATAAACTAATGATAAAAAGAAGCAAAAACATCAATATTAAAACACAGGTTATTTTTGACGGTAAATCTTAACTGGAGAAACCAAAAAAACCCTTGGCTATGCCAATTGGAGTGCATGGAATTAGTAAATGACCAAAAAGTCTGCAGAATTGTCAAATTTAAATATGATAAACAAAACATTTTCAAATTATTCTGACCGGGCCACTGTCGTTTCACAATTGGCAAGTGCAGGTGTATTGGAACAAGAACTTTTTAAAATAACAGGTATTTCCATCATTTCCAGCACAGAAAATAACAGTTAAAAATAGTATATAATTGTAATTCTCATTATACCAAATTGTAATTAATAAATTGTTGATATTTACTCAATTTACTCAA
Source organism: Galeruca laticollis (assembly GCA_963921935.1). NCBI lineage: Eukaryota > Metazoa > Arthropoda > Insecta > Coleoptera > Chrysomelidae > Galeruca > Galeruca laticollis. The sequence goes on from OY998182.1 coordinate 90,036,431, forward strand.
AAAATAATCTCTTATTTAGAAATAAATAATCCTCCTGCTTCTGCTGACACTCTGTAATTATGCAACAAGTTATCTATGAACCTGATTATTTTGAAATACTTATAGTATTACCACTCAATATAATTAGCTCACTTAGAGAATATGTTTTTTATTTTCCACGTAACTGCAATGTTACAATTACAATACAGCCATGTACATTCTTATTAATATACATTTTATCTCTAAAAATTACAATCATTTTGCAAATAATAATAACATTAATTCATATTAGGCTATTGTTGGTTCTAAAAAAAGTACAATGTTAGTAAATGTCAATAAAATAGTCAACTACTAAATTATAAATTCAAATGAAAAGGATAATTAATTTCATACATATTATACATACTAAATTTCAATAATTGAAACTCGAAATTCATTCATTTTAACAAAGAGTTGTTAAGTTATTTCTTCACTATATTGTCTTTTTCATCACCACCTTTCGGTAATTCTACTTCACTATCTGTTAGAGATAATGCGTTTGTACTAGTAATATCATCCTTGCTACCTCCCAAAGTCTTGTGATATAAATTTGGATATTTTTCCATACAGTTCTGCATTGTTCTGAAAAGAGTATAGCATTCCTTGCTCTGTTCTTCTCCATCAGCACTGTGAAAACAAGTGAAAGCGTTCCTAAATTCGACGCCGCAAGGGCCAGTTGCCAATCCTCCTAAACAAGGGCAATTCCAATTTATATCACCATTTTCTAAAACCAAACCAGGTTGAGGTTGTATTTCGGGAAGTTTGACTTTGCTTGGTATTTCATGATCTTCTTTCGTAGCGAAAATTACAATATCTTTCTTGTTGGGCCCTAATTTTTGACAATACGACATTGTTTCCGTCTCCTTATTGTTAATAAAGTAAATAATAATTAATTTTCACTGATTAAATTATAAAATTTATTCAAATGTTAAAGAGTAACCTAACCTTATTCTTCTTCTTCTCACTTGATTGTGTAAAATAGAACTATTTGTCTGTTACATAGTTGTTAGCTAGCCATTTTAAAAAAATGTGAATGTTATCTTGCCGAGTTTTTAACCACTGTCTTTATATATTTTTTTATTGATGTCTCATATTACCTATTTAAAACACGCCTCAGCGTGTTTAAATCGAACTTTCAAGAACTATTTGTCTGTTACATAGTTGTTAGCTAGCCATTTTAAAAAAATGTGAATGTTATCTTGCCGAGTTTTGAACCACTGTCTTTATATATTTTTTATTTCGTTTCATTCATAGATTTAAGGTACAATTTCACGTGACGCTGAAAGCTCAGATTTTGACGCTAAAATCGGTGGTCACATGACTAAATGTGCAGCTTGGCGTCGTTTTAAGAAGTTCGTTTTAAACCAACTTTCAGCCTAGATTTTCAGCATGAACCAGTGTTGCCAGGTGAAAAATATTTATATCCTCAACGATCTTGCTGAAACCGTGTGGTTTAAAAATCCCTAACATATTAAATTAAATGTAACAAAATTTGTACAAATAAACTTTTTATTATAAAATGCATAAAATTAAATTACAATTTTTTTAATGCACTTCAAAATAAAAACAGTCTATGTCTCATTACAAATAAACAGAATATCACTTGGTGATAAGTATGTAAATTTACTAGGTTTTCACTTTCCACCAAGAACATTAGTTACAATCTAGTAAATTTGCTTACTTTTCGCAATTTCATTGTTAGGAAATGTACAAAATTGACTACCTAAATTTAATTATAAATTAAAATGCCATTAGTTGTACATATGTTATAAAGCCCGAATCAGGCTAGATATTAGAAGATTGAGATTGCGCATTCAAGATTGTAATTTGACAAATCATTACAAGAAATATTTGTACTGAATTGGTCAAATTACAATCTCCAATTCGAAATCTAAATAATCATAACAGCGCATGCGCAAGCGTTCCGATTTATCTCCTTTTTTTAAAATCCCGAATAATTTCGTCACTACGTTAAAAAATCCTCAATTTGAGGAAAAATCGCCACCTTTGGCAACACTGGTTTGAACTTTGTTATTCCATAGACAAATCGAATAAGTATTGTTTATTAATGTGTTAACAAAGAGTATACAAATATTGAGTAAAATGAATGAAGAATTGGATACTATAATTTATATTTAATCCTTTCACCTGTGCTCCTAAATAATGTATGTACCGATTATACCATTCAGTATATTTCTGATGATATTCGGCAACATATTTTCCAAATGATCGTTATTTGACATTTTCCACTTGTTTATTAATATAATTAACAGGATACTTTTTCATTTACGTAGCTCGTACTCAATTAAATTTAGATTGTATATGTATTTCATATAGCTGGACCTTAGAGCAATAATAAACATAGAGAGGGCTATTCATTCATAAACACGTTTATTTTTGCGGCCAACAATTCTAAACGCCAGTAGTGAAATAATGAATTAATTACAAAAAGTAGGAATGGTATTGTAACTACATGGCCTTGGTAATTTTGGCTGTTTTTCTGACAAACGTGGCACCGACGAACCATGATAATCCAAAAACATTTAATTAATTAACTTAAAAGTTTATTTTCACACTTTAAAGTCTTGAAAAACTCATCAAAACGAAAGAACTAAATGTTTACTCTCTAGTCGTAATGGCGCTCGTGTAAACAAACCACGTTTGACAATAGTGCTATTCAAGGCGACAATCGATTACAATCATTTCGTGTCATTTAAAAAACAACATGTTCAACAATACATTTTTGATATCAATCGATCACTCTGATTATAATCGGTCTAAAATTATGATTCTATTGAAAACAATCGTAAATCGGAAGCATGCGATTGGTCGAAAAATTTAAATAAACTACCGTTTGTCTATTTGTTATGTGATGTGAGTGATATTTTGCAATTGTATATTACATTTTTAGTTATCAGAACAGCTTTTATAAAATTAAACGTGATTAAACTAAATGAACTTGTGAAACGTCTGAAATACACGTGAAATGAACTAAAATAATGATGAGGTTATGTCACTAAAAATAACAGTTTTTTTTGGTCATTCAACAAACATCAATTCGTTTTCGATTTGGATTATAAACTAAATCGGAATCAAGATCGAAGTGTTGAATAGCACTATTATTTACTACAATACTACGGCGTATTTAAAATGATCGTCGATCACACTCTGACGATATTTGCATCTCTCTTTATATGGTAATTTAACAAGGACAAAACTACTAAATAGATTACTATTGACACATTAACATGTACTGAAATTTTGAGCAATGTTGCCACTTTTAGTTGTAACCATAAAGGTTACAATAAATACTTGTTTAAAATTTAAATAAGAATATGCCTTTATTAAATAAAATTCAAGTATTATTAAGCAGCGACTCAAATGCAGAAATTAGTATGACTTTTTTTTCTTTGCATAACTTTTTAACAAATTTTCAATTAAATTTCTAATTTCTTTTTCCCCGCAACTAAAGAGAATTTGTAAATATGACAAAGCAGTGGAAGGGTCCCGCAAGTGAGCTTAGAATGTGACTCAATGTTTGGGGCAGGAAAAAGTCAAAACAAGCATATCTATTTTATTTGTTAATCTGAGAGCTGGACAAACTACTGGATTATAACTGCTAACTACTTAATCAAAAAAGTATTAGCAATGAGTAGTTAAATACTATTTTTGGCAACTTTCTGTAATAGAAAATATTTGAGTATAATTACTGTGACTGTTAGAACAAAAGTAATTAAAATATTTTTAAACGAAAAGTAGTTAACTACTGCCCAACTCTGTAAATACAAGGTGCCAAGTAATTACAAGGGTGCTAAACAGCACATGACTGTACCGGGTGGGCAAATAAGCGAGGTAAGCGGCTGTATCTCAGAAACTAATGAATGTAGAGAGTTACGGTAAAAAAATTTATGGGTATAGTAAGCAAGGGAAAATGCTGGAAATTATTTTCAAGTTTCCAAGTTTCCGCCAGTGGGCGTTTCCACCATCTTGAATTAAATAAAATTACGTTTCTCGCGATTTTCCCCAATGAGTGTAACAAAAAAGTATTTGCGTTTTAATGTTAACTTAAAGTCGAACGTTTTTTGTGAAACAGATTTTTCTCTACCTTTCGAAATAAAGTGGTGGAGAGTATTTGAATGTTGTTTTAAATAAATGCCTGTAACTTCGAAACGGATTGATGGATTTGGATAAGTTTGGTAACATTGAAAAGAGCATTTCTTGTCCTTTTAGGTTTCTCGTAATCATGGCAGTTGCGACCTACACGGCCACCGATAGAGGGCGTTATTCGATATTATAACCAAAATATTAGATTTTCTCAAAAAATTTAAATACGATATGACTTTTTTAGAATAGAAAATAGACAACTGATCAACCAATAAGCCTGTGCAAACTGCATGTTAATATCTTTTCCTAACTCATATTATTAAAAAAAATACTAAACCAGGAAAATTCATATATCCCCATTTAAAATGCATCGGTTGCTTTCGATAAGAAGGCAAGTAGTAGGCCATGGACATAAAAGACAAACTACTCTCTAAAATATTCACAAGAAATGTCAGTTTATTTACTACTGTGATTTTAATTCACACGTTTTCGTATTTATGTCTATCAAATTTTATGTAAGCCTTCTATTGCGACGCGTTTGACGTTTACAACGACGAAAACTTCCAGTATCGCGTAATCGCTATAACAAGCGCGGAAACATTCTTCTTCCGTAATGACGGCGATCGGGATACCGTGCCGCGTATTGTCTTGCAGCTATAGCTGCATTTTGAAAACACTCGAAATAAATTGCAATCATGTCAACGGCTTCACTACTTGTGAAAGACATTTTGATTAAAAAGTACTCAAATTATACGCAATCAACAATATTGGGCGGCGTGTGATAAAAGTTTGACGTTACTTGGCAATATTGTTGTTATGCGATTGTTGTGTCCATGGTCTACTTCTTGCCTTCTTATCGAAAGCAACCGATGCATTTTTAAATGGGGATATATGAATTTTCCTGGTTTAGTATTTTTGTTAATAATTTGAGTTAGGAAAAGATATTAAGATGCGGTTTGCGCAGGCTTATTGGTTGATCATTTGTCTATTTTCTAGTCTAAAAAAAGTCGAATCATCGCATTCAAATTTTTTGAGAAAATCCAATATTTTGGTTATAATATCGAATAACGCCCTCTATCGGCGGTCGTGTAGGTCACAACTATCATGATTGCGAGAAACCTAAAAGCCCAATAAATGCTCTTTTCAATGATACCAAATTTATCCAAAACCATTAAGCCGTTTCCAAGTTACAGGCATTTATTTAAAACAACATTCAAATACCCCCCACCACTTTATTTCGAAAGGTAGAGAAAAATGGTTTCTACAAAAAATGTTCGACATCAAGTTAACATTAAAACGCAAATACTTTTTTGTTACATTCATTGGTGAAAATCGCGAGAAACGCAACTTTATGTAATTCAAGATGGTGGAAACGCCCACTGGCGGCCATCTTGGAAACTTGAAAATAATTTCCAGCATTTTCGCTTGCCCACTTTACCTATAAAATTGTTCACCATAACTCTCTGCGATCATTAGTTTCTGAGATACAGCCGGTTTCCTCGCATATTTGCCCACCTTGCACAAAATTTAAAATAATATATCTAACATTTAATTTCCACTTAAAACATGTTTATTCTTTACTAGAATGTCTATATCACAAGCTTAAACATAGTATATTGCATATTTGTATATTTCTACATTTAAATGTATTCAGTTTTCTTATGAAACCATCGCATAAGGCAGTTTAAGTTACTCTGCAATTCCTGGCAGTCTATGCTTGTTAAAATGTTTTTAAACACCTTATAGTTCATCGGCGAATAATAGTGATAGTTAAAATAATATCAGGAAATAACGCACATTTATTGGATATTTTGGTTACCGCTAAAATACTTAGGCTAATGGCTCAACAAAAGTTAATACTGACTTTCCCATAAATTGCCATACCATGGGCTATATATGAAAATCGTTTCTTAAGGGGTAAACTCAAAAATTAAGTGGAGAAAATGGTGTTTTTGCTAATTGTAAAGCATTCATTTTGACTTTGTAAATGCCTTTAATTAAATGTATTGGAATAAGCTTTGGCATTCAATAAAATTATCAATTTTTACTACTTACTAATGAAAAAATTTAAAAAACAAGAATGTTAATTTTACATATATACAATTGTGAACATTTACATATTTATTAATTTATTTCTTAAAAAAATCTACCTACGTTTGAAAAACGAAAGGACTTCATGCCGATGAATGGTTTTTTCGCTTCGCACCACATGTGGTGAAAGTGGCAAGACTCAATACCTTCCATCCCATAGCTGGCAGAGGAAATACCTTCCAAGTGTGGTGAAGATGGACATGGCTCAAAATATTTACTGGTGGAGGGAATAGCTATAAAATAATAAAACCGAGGGTATTATTTTTTCAAAGGGTACATTTTAAAATGTCCAAAATTATAGCATGCTATATTGAATACAATAAAACTTACCGTCAATTTTTGTTAATGTCCTCTCCTATGTTCTGGTGCGCATTTTAATTTTTCCAACTGGAGAATAACCTGTATGGCTGGGAGGCATATCTATAAAATATGTATGTTATTAAACTTTTTTTTCAACTGCAGATAATAAATACCTTCAATTCTTTTAGAGCTCGTCTCCTGTATTGGCTTCTCTACTTTGACGGGAAATAAAAAATTGTCATTTATATCCCCCTTCATTGAATAATCTAAAATATATACAGAAAAGCCTGTGGATATGGTGTACACACTATATGCAAATTGAGTGAATGAAAACGACGAATACTCAGTGTGTATTAATTTATTACTTTTAGGCTAAGCGCTTTCGGCTGTTAAGCCATTATCAAAGCCGTCGTCATTTAAAAAGTAATTGTCAAAGACATCAAGCCGATCAAATACAAGAATCAATACTCAAGATCTATCCAACCATCGTTATGATTGAGTCATTCTAATAAAAACTTTAAATACCCTATTATAAGGGTGTAAAATTATATTCATAAGATGTAAATACACTCAAAATTAAAAGTACTTTTAATTTTGAGTGTATTTACATCTTATGAATATAATTTTACACCCTTATAATAGGGTATTTAAAGTTTTTATTAGAATGACTCAATCATAACGATGGTTGGATAGATCTTGAGTATTGATTCTTGTATTTGATCGGCTTGATGTCTTTGACAATTACTTTTTAAATGACGACGGCTTTGATAATGGCTTAACAGCCGAAAGCGCTTAGCCTAAAAGTAATAAATTAATACACACTGAGTATTCGTCGTTTTCATTCACTCAATAAAATATATACATATTTAATAACTTTTAATAAATTTATATAAAAAAATTACTCATCATCCAAAAACAGTGACGCAAACTTTCTTAATAACATCCCTTCGTCTTTTTCAAATTTAGTGAAACACTGTTTTTGAAAATGAAGGGGACATAATCTCCATTGTTTCCTCATCGTCAAATTGGATGATTTATTCCCACTGCCTTCCAGTCATATTAATTTTATATCTTCCTGGGTTGGAAGAACAAAACTATATAAAGAAATAGTTACGTTAGTAATACAACAATTTTTACTTTAGCTAATGTAAAACAACCATGATCTCTAAAGTTGTCGATTAAATCAGTAAAAATTCTGTATTTTTATATAAATAAAGAAAATGGTTGTTAATTAAGTAATAAAGAAGGCTCTAATTTTTTTAAATAAAACTTACCGAGTACACCACCTTCACAATACACTTTAACATTGTTTTTTTCTATGAATAACAATATAATAATAACAAAACAACAGCAAATAAATATTAAACTATAGCAATTAAAAAACACACCAAAATACCGAAACCAAATAATAACCTCAACACACTTGAACTAAGAAACGATCACAACAGGATAAACGAAAACGATTGGACGAGCAATATGATATCGCACATACGCAGTTATAAAAATCAAAAATTGATTACTAACGACGTTACAGTTTTCGTTAATTCTTTGAAATCTACCGATTTTAGTTACTCGACAAAATCTTTTGATGGCACGGTCTGCAGTGTTCCTAGCCAAGTGAATAGAATAGAAGTGGATATAAATAAAATAGTGTTCTAATCTATAAAATCAGCGACACTCTGCTATAATAGTAGGACATTGATGAGATGTCGTTTGTTAACAAATATCAAAAGTGGGTTGATCAGTGTCAACAAATTTCTATCAGAGCACGGATTCAGAAAATTCGGCGAAAAAAAGTATTAACAGCTATCGTAGTAAACGAAATTTTGTTTCGCAAAAAGATGAAGGAATGTATTCATAAACGTTTTTGAGTTCACCCATTGTATAACATACGAATGGAATGTTGCTTTTTTGAAGCAGTTTTTCCTACACTCTTCTCGCACGCAAATAAATTAAAATTATTTGCGGATGTCACCGAGTCAAGTCGAAGAGCAGCTATTTTTAGTTGGACCTCTCATAACAAAACAGAACGCAGTGAGGGATCCCATTTCTGCTGCTGCACAACTTTTAATAATTCTAGGGTAAGATTGTAGATTCATCTTGCTTTACCATATTTATTACAGACATTAAACTAAATACAATTTTTCAACAGATATTTAGCTAAAGGTGACTGTTTCACATCCATATTGTACCAGTATGTGGTAGAGGAAACGACAACAGCGAACATAATTGCAGAAACGTGCAGATCACTTTGAAGTTGTCTCAAAAAGGAAGTTAAATTTCAAAAGTTTGCTCATCTCCTGATAATATTATGTATAATTATATATATAAATTTTCTATTTTTTGTCATTTTAAATTATTTTGGAATATTATTATTATTAAACCATGCACTCCCCATGGACAAGCTTTGTAATTATGGGAACACATTTGGAGTGTTAAATTCTTAATATTGTATGAATACTCCATGTATATTGTATTGTCTGAATACATTATTATATTGAGTTGTCTGGAATTGTACTATAAAAATAAACTTTTGTATTTTTTATTTATATGGTTAATTTATTTCTCTATGTAAAAACCAGATCCCAAGAAGTCCACAAACTTAAACGAACCCAATAGATTCTAGAAAACTCCATATATTCAATATCACACGTGCACAAACTCACACACATTTAAGGAAAGAAAATTGAAACATAATAATTGATTAAAATATATTTATTTTAAACTAGGATACACAGCGATTTTTTTCATTTCAGTATAAAAATGTTTCATTTATTGATTTAACAATCTTATATTGTGAAACTAGTCAACATAAATAGTTTCTTTTTAGTTCTTTCAATTATCCCAATCTTTAAAAAATTGTACTTTTTTTCTTAATAATAAAGGAACATGAATTTATATAAATAAACGAAACAAGTACTCAATTATATCTTATTATCTTTTATCACAATAAAACATTAAATATCTGTCATCTAAAAACTGTTTGCAAACAAAAGTGTGGTTAAAAAGTTACATCATTTTAATCTCGACAAAACTACAATGAAGACACAAAATAATAGGTATAAACGTATATTTTACTAATAAATTAAATCTTTTAAAATACCTTATCGTTTTAAACGCATATTTCCATACTTTACCAATTAATAATCTTTTAAAATATTTACCTCGCCTGAATTCATTGTTTACACCAATCAAACATAGAACAAAGAAGTTGCATGTCGCTCACTTTCCAGCGACAAAGCTCAACATTTTCAGCTTTATCGCTACTTTTTTAGGCCGCGGGAAATTTAAAATATAGTCACGTAACCAGATTTATCACTGGAAACGAGCGACTGCAAGAGGTTACACCTTAAGTTTCATTTATTTAATTAATATTTATATAAATATAGATATTTTTTATTTAATTTTGAACAATCTGATGAAATTATTAAAAGTAGCAGCACTCATAACAAAATCATTTTTCTTGTAGATATATTTTCATGTTAAAACCAAAAGACGACCTAAGAAAAGATTTTCGTCTTATGGAATTCAATGATATAGTAAACCATTTATTAGCTAGAGAAGGTGAAGCGAGACAAAGGCGACTAAATATTAGATTATATTCTGTAGCACCGCTTAATGAAGAATGTGGATTAATAGAATGGGTTCACAATCTTGTCGGATTGAGACCAGTTTTATTGTCTCTGTATAAACAAAAAGGTTTGTGTTTAATGTCAAAATTAATTTAAATACACTGATACAGGGCCGGATTTAGGTCTGTGGAGGCCTCTGGGCAGAATTCGTTTGAGGGCCCTACTTTCTACCATTAAAAAAAAAACGAAAAATTGCACTTCACGTTTATAAACACATAATATGCATGTAAAAATATCTAATACAAAATAAATAACAATTATTTGCTCGAACATATAGTAAAATAGGTAAAAGAAGATTAGTAAGTTTATTTATTAAGTTTAATAAAATTGTGTGATTAAAGTCCTGGCACTTTTCTAAATATTCTTATTGAAAATTTATTGATTATGTCGGACGTATCTAGTTGTTTTACGACATCGTGTTCAATGCTCACTATAGAGAGATGATTCAAACGCTCTTGACCCATCATAGACCGAAGTCCATTTCTAATTAACTGGAGTTTTGATAATTATTTCTCCCCAGTGTAGTTAGTTAGCATCAGAACTACGAAGTGTCAACTCAAAATTTGGAAACGCGTCATCCACTTTCTTTTCTTTTAGCAGAAGGTACATTTTAAGTTCTTTACTTAAATTTGATAAGCCGATATCCACCTAAAAAAATCAAAAAATTGTACTAACTCGACACCTAGGTTCTCATCAAAATCATTGTTATACATTCAAACAAGTTTTAGTGAGTGAGCTTCAGTTTCATTGGTAGTTAAATTTTCCAAATGATGGAGAAATCCAAAATCAGCTTCATATGTGGAAAGTTTCTGACTTAAAGAGGTAGTGAATTGATTCATCATGGGAATAAAATTTTGAGTTCTAAATTCCTCTGATTGTGTAATTTCAGCCGCTGGAGTCTTTCTATAATCCAGTGGAGTAAGCCGAACATTTCGTTGTCGCATCCTATGCGTTGAATAATATTTGTTTCAGCTTACCTTCTCACCCTGCGTCTCATACATTTCGAAGTTGTCACTTGTTGACTTGATAAATTCTTCGAGCTATGCAAGTGCTTCCACTCCTGAAGTAATGTCAATATTTGGACTTGAACAATATGACTTTTGCTGTTTGTTTTCTCTAAAATTTCATTCCAAAATATTGCAAGTATTCCTGTTTCCAGTAAACACATTTGGTTATACAAACCATTTGCATCGCTATGGGTTTTATATAGTAAGTCGCCATCTTCTGAAATTATGGACAATGTTTCTTTAATGCGGATTGTAACCCTTGACTAGTGCTTTACAAGCATCACTTCTAGATGACCATCGAGTAGTATTTACTCTTTTAGGAACTATAATATTTTTCCCACAGTCAGCGTCGCCGCCGTTTAGAGAAGTAGATTTTAAACATTCTGTTAAGATGCTGCATCTATATGTAAAGGAAGTAAAAAACACAAAATATTCCTGTATGCAATCAAAAAATGCTATCGCAGCAGAACAACACTCGGCGGCAGCTTTTGCAACTATATTTATGTTATGTTCTTATAATGCGCGGATTATTCTTGTATGTGTGGGGCCCCGGCAGCCTGCCCCCCCCCCCCTTAATCAGGCCCTGCACTGATATATTCTCCATATGGCTAGCCATATTCTTTAAGTTCTGGGAACCTGTAACGTTTACAGTCGAATAAGACTTGTTATAAAAATCTAAATTACAGGTTATGTAATGAAGGCAAAAGAATTAAGAGACGCGTGTTGTAATATTAGAGATTCCCTTGAAAAGAAGAGGGATGTCTTTTTGAAAAAGTTAATACCAAGACATCCGCCAATACTGGGTGAATGGTTTAGAAAAACGTTTCCTGATGCACAAGTAAGTACTTTTAGATAAGATTTGGATTGTTTAAATGCATTGAATTAAGTTTCTCCAGGTTGTGAAAACAAAAAAGTCTTTCTGAACCCTAAATAAACAATAATTATTATAATAGTATGAGCATTTCCAAGAGGTCCAAAGTCATTTCTTTTCATGTAATCTACCCACCCTAGTTATTCATAAAATATCTAAATTTCCAATGCTCATCTAACTATTATATATTTCGCCAATTATATTATCCTGTGATCATCTAGTGTGATATCACGTTGTATTTGGTGAAATAAAACATTTATGCCTATTTAATCCATCTAACCACTAAATGAGATTGTTTTATATAAAGGAGCTGCAAACTTAGGCGATAGAAATAATTATTTACAGTAGAGGCAGTTCTAAAGTGGAATAACAAACACCGTCCATACAAACTTCACAGGACAGTTCAGTTGTTACTTGCACACATACTTTAATTTCATTGGCTCTTCACCTATCCAAAATCTATTGTATGTATTTGTGATTGCAGTTATTAGCAGAGCTAATAGGGGATTCCAACCAGAACTTCAGTCAATCTGGTATTTTCTTATAATAATAATTATAATATCAACAGCATTCCGTGGCATGATGCACACCCCACTCTTCTCAATTTTCCCAGTTTCCTTAGTTTACTTTTGTTTTATTTGGCTATTAAAGCACTATTGCTCAGTGGCACAAAATATATTTTTATAATTCGCGTATAAACGAGACTTCATTATAACATTGTTTACAGTGTCACAATGAAGTCTCTTCGAGGACTTTTTTAGTGTCTTGTAGTTGGTTATTGTATGTAATATATTTTTTTTTGGCATTAATACAGTTCAATGTCACTAACTATGTTAGTATATTTTTACCAATATAAATGTTTTGTTATTGAAGTATGTGTTCTTAATGAAAGGTTTGTAATCCAATGATTTTAAAATATGTTATAATGATGTGAACGTATTTTTGAGTTTGCTGTTTAATGAAAATTCGCTGACTACACTTTGGGTTTGATAAAGGTCTAAATTTAAGACTGAAACGTCACCATTGTTCGACAGAATTTTAGTAAAATGACATTTTAATCATTCAATAATGTTTTAATTGACTGAAATTCAAGAAAGTTTAATATAAAAAAATATACGTTTAGTCAAAGAACCTTAAAAAACTAGTAATATATATATATATATATATATATATATATATATATATATATATATAAACTTCAAAGAGTGGTCTTTGTTAAAAAACCCTCAAACTCGTGGGGATAGCAGCCAAAAAAACTTTACAGGTTAGAGATAAAGTGAATCAATTAGTACATTACCTTTCGAAGAGCATTGTCTTCATTTTTAAAGTCTATAATAAACCAGAAAGAAAAAACCGGTTAATTTAATAAAGAAAATAATTTTTGAAATCATTACGACTTACTTGTAGTGTTGATTTAAAATTAAACTCACATTTCACAAATTGCAGGAAAACCTTCATCCACTAAAGACAAAAATGTTGACTAAATCTAATTTCTCTCCTACATATAGTAATGAGAGCCAAGATTTTTTTCCTGTTTTTTAAAACCAAAAGACGTACAACAAGAAACGAACTGATTTTGTTGAGTATCTATTTCAACATGAAATCGACTGCTGTCGAAAGGTAGAGTTACGGGGGGCAATTGAAAGGTTGAAGTAAAAACATTTAATAAAAATCTAAATTTCTCAGCAATACTGTTATGTTTTTGTGGTTGCTTTGGTGAAAAATTCAAAGAAAAAACAACAATAGATCAATGTCCACACCTACGATCACGACAAGATTGAAAAATTACACTTTTAAATTTAACCATACTATTGTCTGACAGCTGCCACCTGTCTTTTGCAAAATGTAAAAAATTGGGATGACGAAATAAGTCAACAGTCAGTGAATACTCAAACCTCTCACATTCGGTATTCCCAAACTGTCAACCCATTCCAGCATTACTATTATTAGATAAAAAAGCCAAACAAAACCCACCCGCAAATACTAACGATCTCCACTTTCGTCTGATGTTAATTTCCATGAAAATCAATATTAATAATTTAAAATTCTCATAACAATAATAATGTCAGTTAGGAAAAGTGATGTAAGATCTGTAACTTCTAACACATGGAAAGGACCTAACCTCTCACGTTAAGGCCCGACTGTTTGGAAATCATTTGCGTTCGCAACTGAGCTGTGATAGCCATAATGTATAAAAAAAATTGTTTTTAAATGAAATATTAAATAATGTTTGTATTGTCAACACTCGACTGACCTGTCACCTCAGCCAACCATTAACTCAAAACACTAATTTGGAATCAATCATCTCGCTACCGGAGTGGACATTATTAAAGTGCAACAAATATGTATAAATCTTACTAAGTGACTCAATGTCAGACCTTCTATTCATTGGTTCCTCAATGTTATTAATATGATACATTTCTAAAAACTTTCTTTTGTTATAGTTTCTTTCTACATCTTTAAAAAAGAATCTTTACCTTGGGTTGGTTTTTTCCAGACAGGAGGGCTTTATGCGCCTCCGTGTTGATATTGGTTGTTGTTCCAAAATCGGAATCTTCCAATTGATGGCACAAATGTGCGTTTGGTTGTCCTGTTATTTTCCGTTCTTTGTGTTCTTCCATGTTTCATTCAACATCGTTGCTCCCAAGTTTCACATCCATACTTGGTTATACCGTACTGATGAAGGCTAATGAGCTAGAAACATGCATGTTTACGGTTACCACTCCTCTTCAGTAACCTCTTTATTTTTGCGTGCTTTCCCATGATAACACTTGTTGTTTGCTCTTTGTTTTTGTTAAATCACGCATGATCCATTTTTGATCTTGTTTCTTTACCTTGGGTTGGTTTTTTCCAGACAGGAGGGCTTTATGCGCCTCCGTGTTGATATTGGTTGTTGTTCTAAAATCGGAATCTTCCAATTGATGGCACAAATGTGCGTTTGGTTGTCCTGTTATTTTCCGTTCTTTGTGTTCTTCCATGTTTCATTCAACATCGTTGCTCCCAAGTTTCACATCCATACTTGGTTATACCGTACTGATGAATGCTAATGAGCTAGAAACATGCATGTTCACGGTTACCACTCCTCTTCAGTAACCTCTTTATTTTTGCGTGCTTTCCCATGATAACACTTGTTGTTTGCTCTTTGTTTTTGTTAAATTCACGCATGATCCATTTTTGATCTTATATATATATATATATATATATATATATATATATATATATATATATATATATATTAATACAGATCCTCTATTTGAAATTCAAAAGTAGAACATAAGGAAATTCTTTTATATTTGGCTGCCATACTTTTGATACACACTGTGTTATATGTAAATTCACTAATTTTGAAAGATTCAGTAGAAATATCAAATTTGACATTACAGATTTTGATGACATTTATGTAGAATATATCTAATGATAGATAGAACAAATTATGATTTGGAGAAAATATTTGAAATTTTAAAATATAGAGGTCTCTGCTAGCAACATTACAAGTGTAATAAAAGAATTCAAATCTCACTTGGTTATTGAAAATGATAGATTAGTAATTTTTTTAAAAACAAGAAATTTCGATAACCAACGGAAAGGAGATTTATTTATTTTGCAAAAGTTTAGTCAGTTGTCTTTGAATCCCCGAAGAGGCAACATCATAATTAGAGTTGTCTCAATTTTGTGGTAGATATTAGAAGTTGTATATCTATACAACCAGATTCAAAAGCCATTTCATTATAAATCCAGTGCGTGCATAATTCGAATAAGAATTGCATCGTGTGTAGTGAATGTGGTACGAGATTTCTAAATAAAATTTAGAAGGTATCCTGAGTTCTAAGGTCATTTAGAATTGTACGAGTTGTCCAGTCATTAGTTGGTGAGTCCGATCCAATTTTTTTTACAATAATTTCTCGAGAAATAATAAGGCCTATTTTAAATAAAATTTGACACAGATGCACCTATTAGATTTTTGATTGCAAACAAAATTAATAAGTCATATAAGGAAATTCACATAAGAGAAGAAAATTTTTGAATTAGACAAATTTGAGTGAAGCTTGTTTTTGACATTTATCGACATCAAGATTTAAAACAACGATTGGAACTTTTATTAAACGTTTTTCATTAGATTAATTTATAGCATATAGGTTGTAGTAATTCTAAGTTTCGTAGAAATTACGACTGTTGTTTCGTTTGTAATAATTTTGGGGAATATTAATTTGTTAATTTGTATCTGGTAGTATAATAGAGAAGTTTGCATTCCTACTCAATATAGTTTTTTTATAACATAGTTTCAGAAAATTAATCATTTTTCATTAAATAAAACTGTCGATCAAATCAGTGACAGTTGATTATTTTCAGTGACAGAAATATTGGAAACGTCATCAGATATTTGAAGTGCCTTTTATAATGTTAAACATACAGTTACTATAGGTTCTGAACAATAGTGAAACAGATAATTTGGAGATACGTAAAAATTTAAACAAATTTTGAATAATTAATTTTTTAACAGTTTGATCCCACCCTGAGAGAAGAGTAATAGGTCGATTGTACATATAAATTTATTTTTTGAAATACTAAATTAATATTTATTAGAGCCGGGCATATTTTTGACAACTACTGTCAAAGTTGAAATTTCTTACATAAATTTTTAAGTTGCATGTAGCAGAATTGTCGCTGCGACAATATACAATAACGTGAGGTGAATTGAAATTTATCTTTACAGGAAGGTTTACATTAAAATTAAACAATTAAAATTCATCACAGAATATTAAATATATTATAATTTTGGCTCCCAACGCGGGGCAATTATAAATTAATTATATATATATATATATATATATATATATATATATATATATATATATATATATTATATATATGTGTGTGTGTATATAATAATATTATAATTATTATAGTAATAATTAGAATTCTTATTGGGTTCGCCAAATTACATATATTTTTTTTATAATGTTTCCTTTTATTTAGTATGCTATTTATAAACATGTAGTTTATTTAATTCTTATGTTTTCTTACCTCGGCTGCTCTTATTCGTTTACGACTCTTAAAATCAGTAGGGTTCTGGGCATATTATTATAATAAAATCAACCTTACTTATTAATGTCATATATTTATGTGACTGATAAAAAAATTTTTGAAAAACTTTTAAAAACATAAAAAAAATGATTCATATATAAACTATTTGTTACGTCTTATTACACAGTTACACTGATGAAACTACTTATTAATAAAATAAATGATTAACCTTTTGTTCTACCAATTCTTACGTTATACATAAATAATGAGTTATTTTATATATATCTAAATTTCCACTTTGAATATGACTTTCTTTATATTACAAAAAAAATTATACCTTTCTTTTTAAAACGACTTTTTCTGGCTCATTTGCATAACTTGGTCGAAATCTTGTGAGCGTTGAAATTCTTAGAAATTTACAAGCACCTGCATTTCTAAATTTGCTTCTACTTTAAACAAAAATACCTTTTAAAATGTTTCTTTCTAACTAGGAGGATTATGAAATGATTTTAAATGCTAATTTTTAGTTTTATTCGGGACGTGAAATTGGAAACACATTTGATATTTTTATCGACTTAAAATTTACGTTTTAAATATTATTTTACCGTATGGTAATAATTGTGTATTGATATAAACTGGAATTAGTTGTGGTCTGTTACTAGTGGAAATTTTTATATATATTTTTGGTGAAGTTCGACATGAAAGAAATTATACATTTATCTACACTTCACAATGGTAAGTTTTAATATTACTTTTCTCTGGTATATTATATTCATGTAAAGATAAAGAACTTTACTACCAGGTATATGAGCTCTTAAATTTTCTTATATCATTCGAAATTATTATTTTAAAATTATTATTCATACGTTCTTATTTGAAAGTTATTATTTATTTGGTACCAAATATATTTAATTAACACACAACCGACCTTTTGTTCCTTTTTCTTGAAATGATGCCACACCGGGAGACGCTTCCAATAGATTTTCCCGCCTTCGATGGATGAATATTTTGCTCGTAATTATCTGGGTGATAATTGTTTCCTCTGCTATTCGTAGTCTCACAAAACTTTGTTACACTTGATTTATTTATAACTGATTAAATTTATATGGATTTATATACCTTTGCCTTGATTAATTATAAAATTTGTTACATTGAAAAAAATTGGATAACTTTATATTCGTGTTACTTCTATGATCACTGACGCTCAACTCCCAATTTCCCGCATTTTACATCGAACAAAACCCTTTTTATGGTTTGTCACCGGAAGTGGATTTTGTTCTCGAAAGTTCGATTGAAAAATTCACCTGTCACTTTGTTTATTCTTGTTTTTTATTGTTTTCTAACTTAAACTTATTGCAAACTATTGTTTTTTATTCATAATACACTTATTGTCATTGACTTATTCACTCACACCTTATTATTATTGTCTTTTCCGATATTACTGTTTATTTGCGATGTTTTGATTGGTCAATGCAATTTCATTAATTTTACGTTTTCTACAACCTACATATTTACCTATTATACATGTATACAATTTATTTCTCATTTTGTTTGATGTTATTACATCTAAACACATAAACTATGTCGGTAATCATTTATTTCATTATTGTATTTTATATTCAAAATTATTTATGTTGGTATAATTTGTCTCAACTGTTTCGTTAGGTATAAATTTGACCTTGCCTATATTACAGATTCCTACTTATTATAATATTTCCTATATCTACTTTTATGATTAATTATTAACTAAATATCTTATTCTATATATTTTATTACTTCTAAATGTCTTTTTATTGTTTAATCATTATAGTTTTTGTTGATTTTGTTAGGAGATTCTATTTATTTTTAAAATATAAACAGATGCTCTGGGTGTCTAAGATTCCATGCAGCGTTATATTATTTCTTGATCTGCGTTTACTTGTGAGGTTCTGTCTAAGGTTGTTTTTATTAAGTTGAAGAATTAATTTTACAACTGTTTTTCTGATAGTTGTTTATGATTTCTTTTTATATTTATTTACTTTCTTTTTGATTATACCCATTGATCGTACTTGGTTATATTGTTATACAAGGTATTTTATTATTTTGATAC
The DNA here is from genome assembly GCA_963921935.1 of Galeruca laticollis. Classification (NCBI taxonomy): domain Eukaryota; kingdom Metazoa; phylum Arthropoda; class Insecta; order Coleoptera; family Chrysomelidae; genus Galeruca; species Galeruca laticollis. The sequence continues at coordinate 90,055,568 of OY998182.1, forward strand.
ATTATCTTTAAAAAATTATTTTTATTGACAAATTTTAATTTTATATCCTTTATCAGGATTCTATATAGGTTATGTATAATTACAAAAACAAAAATAATCAGGAGTTTATGTATAATAACTATAAAACAGGACTCAAATTAAAATAGAATCAATTACATATAGGTTAATTAATAATATAGGTTGTGAAATTTGTAAAAATAAACATTTCTCATATTAGCTAAATAACATGAATATAAGAAAATTGACTATTGTAGGAGGAAAAGAGGACTTAATAATTAAAATTCCTTAATACAATAGAAATCTAAATGAATCAGTGCTATTACCCTCCAGGACAATAAATTTATGTTTTTCAAAATAGTAACTAAAAGACTGGATAATAACAATTTTAGTGATAAAAAAAAACAAATAAGTGAGCTATGGACTAGGGAAGCCGAAAGACTTGTTGATTTTGAAAACAAAAGAGGGTTGATTTATGATGGTGATAGAGGATGCGTCGTTAAAAGATTGCTCTCTGTATAAAATTGTTTAAATGTTAAAATTCTAAAAAAAAGTTAAATCAAACTAATCATAGGAGTATTCAATCCTGTGTAAGGAGTGAATAGTGCAGTAGGAGCGTGTCTCTTATGAGATATCTGCAAGATTTGGAGATGCGAGTGCAGCCGGCAGTGATAGCAAAGAAAAGGTCTGTGTATTTTGCTTAAACTTATTTGGAATTCCAATTAACATTTTCAAAGTGTACACTCAAATCTTTAGTTGAACATTCGAATCACATAACGCATAAAAAGGCCAAAAATAATAAAATATGATGCATCATAAATTTATCTATAGAGAATTATATCTTTAATATCTATCAAATTAATGTACTCACCCTTTGTAAATGTATCTATTTGAAATATCACGTATATCATGTATGTTATATTAAATCTTATATCTTCCTTCCAGCTATTGCATGTATAACTTTAAACTATCACTTTCTTGACCTTTAAACACACACATATATAGTTTATAAATTATCACTTATATGTAATTGATTATAGAAACTTGATAATTTTAACAAAATCTTTTATCACAAGCACGCTAGCGTCGTGTTAACTGTGAAACGTTATTTATGGAAGGGAAACCTCCTTCTTTCATGTATATTGTAGTAGCGCATGCGTTTGGAGATTTAGCGCCGACGCAGTAGTGGGAACATTTTGTTATAGAGAATACATGTATGATATAGGGTGGCACAATTCCATAAGAATAAATGTATAAACCAAATTAATAGTTTCAAAATTATTTTATTATGTTCCAATCAGGTTAAAAATTTTCAAATTATTTTATTAAACTGCTTTACAGTTATGTGTTGATTTTTCTTTATTCTCACATCCATGATTAAATTCTCAATATCTTTGTTGTCGTATTTCAATCGTTTTATTTAACAGATATTGTTTCTTTCAGAGGTTGTAAGTTAAAGGTAAGATTAAGAATATATTTCCTCAATCTTTGATTATTATAGCCAGAACTCAAAGGGAGGATTCTCATGCTTCCGACTAATTAAATAAACATTATAAATAAATAATTGATTAAAAAATCTGAGCTAGTCAATCAAGGGAACAATTATAAAATGGCGCCCATAAATAATTAAAATTATATCCAAAACTAAAATTATAAAAAAATTTTAAATTAATAATATATATATATGTATATATATATATATATATATATATATATATATATATACTAGTATATATACAATCTATCTGTCCCCTAAGTTGGAATCATATGGAAAACTGTTTTATTATTTATTTTAGGAAAAAAGTTATTGCTCACAAAAAGTTTTACTCAAGAGTAAAGTACCTTCAAATGTGACAATATCGCAAAATGTTTCTAAAAGAAGTTGATCAGAATTAAAACTACGTTTAAATGGACAAGAACATCTATTTAAATTAAAACTTTAGATTCCTTTATTTTTCACTAATATTTCTATTTTGAATGAACATTTATCTCTTGTGATTACGAAACACAGTATAACCTTTTAGGTTTTCGATGTTTTCTAATAATTTTGCAATTAAAACGCGTAATAAGTGCATATTCATTTATTTTGCAAATAATAAAATACATTCAAATACTAAATTATAAAACTAACACCATATTAATATTAGAAACAAACAAATTTATTTTTCACTCATACTAATGCTTCGACATATCCACCCACTCGTCCAATACACTTAATCGTTCTATTGGAAAATTCACGTCATACATTCCTTATCATTTGTAGAGAAATCTCTTGACATGAGTCTAAAATTATCCTCTCCAAGTGATCAATATCTTGAAACGGCGCTTTCTGGTAAACGTGAATAACTTTTCTATGAAACAAATATAGATATTTCCTAACATTTATTGTTCTGTGGCATGCGGCACCGTCTTGTTGGTACCAAATACATTGACGTTCTATTAAGAGTAGTTCATCCATGAATTCATTGATATAAGTTTGTAAAAACTGTAAATAACGTTCGACATTCATAGATTCGCAAAAAAGGTCCTATTAATTTGTTATTATAAATGCCACGCCACACGTTCGTCTTAAACCAATATTGGTCATGAGACTTTAATACAAAATTGGGATTTTTCTCAGACCACCAGCGACAATTTGCGATAAGACAGTTCCATTTGACGAAAATGTCGCATTATCGTAAAACATTATATGCCTCGTAAAAAAAGGGTCCTCCTCTAACTCTTCTTGGATGAGAGAGCAAAAATCAAGGCGCCTATCATAATCCCTTTCTTTTAATGTGTGTACGATTTTAGATTTGTATTTATTTAGTTTTAAAATTCTTGCCACCGTATTTTACTTGCATTTTGTTCTAACAACGACTTTCTTTTGCTCAATGACAATTTTGGATTTGCTACAACAGACAGCATTACATCAAACTGTGTATTCTCATCAGCAACCAGTTTTTGACGTTTCCCATTAAAATTATTTTTAATACTTCCAGTTCTTCTAAATGTATTTACTATTTTCGTTATAGTTGATTGGGGTATATTTTTATTAGAATGCCTATTATTGAAAATATTTGCTGCTTCTCTATGCGTATTATAGTAATCTCCCACAATCAAAACAATTTTTATTTTCTCTTCATCAGTTAATAACGCTACCATTTTTATGTGTCTTATAAATTCTAACGCGGTTTGAAATTTACTGTCAACATTTCCTTCTATCAACAAATTATTTGTTTGTCAGTGCATCATAGATTACATGTAACTACAGTTAAATTTGCATTATTGTAGACATACGTTTTAAAGATAATTTTATTGATGTAAATGAATGTAATTCCAGATTTAAACGTAGTTTTAGTTCTGATCAACTTTTTTTAGTAACATTTTTCGATATTGTCAAATTTAAAGGTACTCATATTTTCTGACAAACCTTGTATACGACTAAAAATTTTGATATTTGATGACTATATTTTAGGTTTTAGATAATGTAGAACTTTTTATGAAGAATAACTTTTTTTTCTAAAATTAATAATAAAAAAGTTTTACATATGATTCCAACTTAAGGGGATAAATTGTATATATTTTATTAAGTTTTTTGAGGTTCTTTGACAAAATGTATATTTTTAACAAGATTTTCTTGGGTTTTAATCGATTAAAACATTATCAAAATGGTTAGAATGACATTTTAATAGACTTTAGTAAGCAATGGTGACGTGGTCTTAAATTTAGACCTTTTTCAAACCAAAACAAATTAGTGTCTTAAATGAAACTTACTGTTTCTAGCTAATTCCACAATATATTGTGGAATTAGCTAGAAACAGTAAGTTTCATTTAAAACACTAATATGAGTAGATTCCACGAAGTAAGGGTCGATACAGTTAATTTTATTAAAACAAATTAGATTGTGAATAGTAAAAAAACAATTGAATTACAACAAACTTACCTCAAAGTGTATACACTCAGGAAAAATCTATTTTTTCTCTCTACTGATTTATTTATATATTTTGAACACTTTATCGAAAAGGGGGGCGCCACAAGATGCGCTAAAGTTTGAGGTTAAATCTTAAATTTAGACCTTTTTCCAACTAAAACAAATTAGATTGTGAATAGTAAAAAAACAATTGCATTACAACAAACTTACCTCAAAGTGTATATAAATTATAATTTTTTCTCTACCGATTGATTTATATAGTTTGAACATTTTATCGAAAAAGAGGGCGCTAAAGACGCGCTAAATTTTTTTTCGACCACTGGCACTATATACCGAATGCGCATATGGCTATAAACCTAATCTCGAACTTCCACGTTCAATTTCAGTTCACTGCTGAGGGGCTCATTCGGGGGGCCCTAAAAATATTTCAAACTCATGACGCCTATAGGCTCTCCAAATCTGGAAGATCCCCCGAAAATCACAATTCCAGCATCAATATTTAGAGAATGCTGAACCCCCCCAAATAGGGGGAGGAGGTTGCCCCAATACATCTTCGTAAATGGTTTGACCTGACAAGTTGCCCCATCATACTTACAGCCCGAATTTCCCAACATTTTTTTTGCATTTACTTCTGATGTATGTGATTCTATGTACGTGTAGAGTTATTCTCTTTAAAACGTATTTGGCAGTTTATCGCTATCGTTTATAGTAAAAAAAGCCCCAAGTACCAAAGTCTGTTTTTGACCTTTCTAGACCCCCCAAAAAAGGCGGAACGGAAAGTTTTGTTATATGTTTTTGAAGAGGGTTTGATGTGATCTCTTACGCTGGCATATTCGTTTCTGGAGATTCGAACAAACATTTGCAAAAATACTTTTTAATTTTTCCCTGTATAATTCTTCAAACCAAAAAATCGGTTTATTGGCCCTATGTACCAGTCGGAATTTTTTCTATCAGAAACATTTTTTATTTTTGAGCTAGCTCGAATAATAAAAAAGTGAATCTCAGTTGCGCCCTGTATCTTTTGAGGGGGACAAGGGGGCGATATTTTTTTTGATGGCGTTGGGACATAGGGAAATCTTTGGAATATTAGAATTCGATATCTCAATCCGTCTCTGAGATAGCTATAGTGGTGGCGAGGGGGGTGGAGGTGGAAGATTCGTTTATTTGAATGTATATTGAACATTTAACACAAATAATACGTTTTACATGATTATAACACAACTTTAATAGTAATTTATGCAACAAGTGCATAAAGTGGTACTTTTTTTCACGAATGGAAACAGGCGAGTGCGGCAATTCTATGAGTGAAAAAAAGACACTTTATGCACATGTTGCATACATTATTTTTTCTACAGCCCTATACAAAAAAATAAAATTCAAATAGAAATTTGGCATATTTTAATTAAGCTCCTTCGGTAAATTACAATTATACGTATTCCAAGTTTCATGAAAGTCCATCCTCGATTTCCAGCCAAGATTCATTGTGTTATCTTATGGAAAGCGTGAAATAAAGTTAACGTTATGGCACTTTTTTTAACGCTTTTTTACTTTTTTTCACTCTAACCATAAACAACCACTTTAAGCGCTGCAAACCGATGAAATACAAGGTACTTTAAAGATAGGGTTTAGAAAAAATATTTTTGTTACCGTTTATTTCATTAAGAAAACACATTTTAAAACACATTGATGAAATGTACTAGGTATATATACAGGGTGATTCATAATGAATTGTAAACAGAGCAATGACATCAAAATATGACGATTGGCCAAATATGACCTTTGTAAAATGTTGATACTTAACTATCTACAGGGTGGTAAAGTTGGAATATTGTATTAATGATTTTGAAATATTTCAGTAGTCGCTTCACTGATATTGATGAAATTTTGGTAATTGGGTTTTTTCGAGGTGGCAAATGTCACCACGGTTATTTACGACCTACTCCACAAGGGGTCGCTTCATACTACAACGGAGTTCACTCTTATGACTAAAAGAAACATATGGCGACATGCTAAATTTGTGCAGACAACATTTATAAATAAACAGGTATACTTGTTTCAACTTAATAAATTCAACTGTTTTCGAGAAAATAATAAAATATTGTTTTAGAGCACATTTCATCATTAAGGTAATAAATTGGACATTAGCAACAGTTGAATCGTTGCAAAAAAATGTGTGTGTATTATTTTTCTCATTTATTGACAACTTTGAAACGAAATAAATTACTCGATACAGGTTCAGTAACGAGGATGAAACAACAAAGAAATTATACGGCAATAATAATCGGCGTAAATCTACAAACTAATTTTTCAGCATATTACGATGACAATATACGTATTACTTTCAAATTTATGCTGGAACGCAACCAGAGGCTCCATTTCGTATGTCAAATAGTCCAGGTGACGTCGTAAAACGTCTTGTAGAATTTCTTAGGGGCACATATCGCAACATAACTATGGACAATTGGTTTTCTAGTTTTTAGCTGGCAATTGATCTGAAGTATGATCTAAAACTCACTATGTTGGGAACTCTAAGACAAAATAAGAGATAAATACCAATCGAACTAGTAAATGTAGCAAATAGACCAGAAAAAAGTTGTCAATTTGCATTTCACAAGGACTGCACTTTAGTATTCTACATTCCTAAAAAGAAAAAGAACGTTTTACTTTTGTCCACAACCCACGCAGACGACAAAATTGACCCAGAAACAGAAAAACCAATAATGATAATATATTACAATAATACCAAATATGTGGAGTTGATGTCGTAGATCAGATGTGTGCTAGTTATAGCGTTACAAGAAACAGCAGGAGATGGCCGCTTACTGTTTTTTTTTAACATGTTGAATATATGTGGTATAAATGCACTAATACTGTATCAGATAAACAATGGTGATATTCCAATTGCACGTCGTGAATTTTTACGCACACTCGCACAAGATTTACTCAAACCAGAAGTAAATAGAAGATATTGTCTGCAGTCAATTCCCAGACAGCTCAAGCAAAAGTGCAGTCTTATTCTTGGCACTGAAGAACCATCAACTTCGGCTGTCCATGCCGATGAACCACAGCAGAAAAAAACAAAAAGTTTAAATGAGCGATGCTATTTATGTCCACGGAAAAATGATAAGCATACTAGAAACTTCTGTTCTGTGTGTAACGAGTGGATATGTCAAGAGCACCAAAAAATATTACCGCTAAGTTGCGTAAATTGTGCTGAAGAGGACTGATTTTTATTGTTCCTAAAATTCAAATTTTTTTTCTCTTAGATCCTATTCTATCTTCATTTTTGTGTTTACTAAGTTTTCATTATATAGTTATGAGTATATTATTATAATTTCATTACTTTGTCTAACAAAATAATACTATGTTCCTTTAAATTTTATAGTGATACAAGTGTATCCCATGCGACCGTTTACGTAAGAAAACGCCGCGCGAGTACTACAGGGTTAAATGTTGTTGTGCCTGCTTATACAAAAATCTAGGAGGCTTATGTCACTTAATTGTATTATAATTGTCATAATTAAATACATACTGTCAATCTAACCCTAAGTGCCGTGAACTACGCGAAACTCAACTCGAATAAAAAATCTCAAGGAAAATAATTTCGTATAATCGTTGAATTTTGAACTACTTTTTTATTTATCTTCATGCCCCGTCTCAACAATTTTAAAAACAATGAAATGCGAGATATGATTTGCGTTTACGCACAAGAAAATTTTTGTACATCCCAATAGGCCCCAACCAAACCATCAAACTTTTGAAAATATTTGTGACCGGTTAGGAGAAACTGGATAGTTACGTCCTAAGAGGAGCACGGGGCGTTCAAAAATAATTACCGCGGATCAAGAGGATGAAAGTTTAATTCAAGTTGCTGGAAATCCTGGAATTAGTACACGGAGATTGACAGCAGCTACAGGAATAAGTCAATCTTCCACATCCAGAATACTCAAGGAGAAAAATTGAGACCGTTTCATTTTACCCCGGTGTAGAACCTATTTGACAGAGATCTTCCCGCACGAAGAGAATTTTTAGTTCTTCTTAATGAACTTTTGAATTCAAAATTTACTTAATTAATATTTTAAGGCCTGATGTTTTTCGTTGAAATATTGCATTATAATTTGGAACAGACTCACCAATAGTCTGGATTAGGGAACTGCAATTTGGAAAAATTCTAAATATAATTCAGAATTCAGATCTTTCACTTTCCGAATTACGAATAATTTTTTCAAAAACACGCACAGAATTTATAACGGTTGGGTACCGAATAACAATTTATACTAATTATAACACTATTTAAAATACTATATACAACTTTTCGAATATTTGGAGGACTCTTTTAATTTTAGATGTTCTTCGTTCGGAGTATCCAATCAGACTATTTTCTCAATCAACAAAAACATTATATTTTAGTTACACCTTTCTGCTTTTAAAAAAAACTAAACTTGTTTTCTGACCTGTATTGTTTACCTTCCAAAATTTCTATATAAAATGAGAGTTGTTTTTCTTTTATTATTAATAAGTATCTACAGTGACATCTGCTCTTAATTTATATTATGACATGACTTGTCTATTATCTATTATACTCTGCGTTAAATATAATCTGAAACTAAATCACTCCAAATTTGACACATACCTACTGGGTAAATCAAACATTTTGAATATCAAAAGTTTTGAATCTCATATATAAATAAATGATTTTTTTTTAAATTCTAAAATAAAGAACTATAATAATATATTAACTTCGTTATTGTGGAAATGATCCCAAAAATTTATTAACAAAACTAGTAGGGATCGACATGTTCCTTACGTGGAAAATATGCCGATATCTACAGGGTGGCTCATAGCTTAGTGACGAAGCAAACGTGCGGTTTTTTTAAATGTGTCACCCTGTATATTTCCTCACATTTATATTTCTCCTATAACCCTTGTTCTTACAATAAGCAGTTTTACCCAATTATATAGGGTATTTAAAAAGATATGATCGACATCACTTTGTAAAATAAAAATATTACTTGAAATCCTGGTTTATTTTAAAACATTTTTTAATTTTACTGTTTTTTTTCTAGAATCAAAATATTCTGTGAAAAAAATACAATATCCTGCGTGATCCCATATTTTAATTTAATTTTTTTCACAGTATATAGGAAAAAAAATTTAAGATCAAAAAAGGTTTTAAAATTAACGGGGATTTTAAGTAATATTTTTATTTTACAAAATTAAATCTCGTGAAAAAAATTGATATTAAATAAAGTAAGGAATGCGAATAGCACCCCTTTACAATGTAACAAGAATGTTGAAAAAATACTGGTGGTTAGTCCTTTGCGAGTGCATGGAAATTACAAAATGTGAAATTCCTATCCTTACTTGAATTCGAGAATAAAATTAAAACTTACTATACTCACCACCTTTTAGGGGTGATATCTCGGAAGAGGGTGGGCATATACATACATAAGATGAAGTAAAACTCGAAATAATTCCATAAACATAACATTTAGGCATAGGGAATGCTTAGTAAAAGTAAAAGTAACTTGTAAGTACGTTTTGAAGATTATATAAAATACAGAGCATTTCATTTAAAATAACCGAAAAAATCTCGGGCGTGAATTTTGGTACACCGTGTATACAAAATAAAATTTATCAATAATGATAAGTTGCTACCAAACTAGATTACTTCGAAATTATTTTGATATTAAGAAATTAATAATATGGGGTGATGATTTTGTTAAGGTGTTTACATAAAAGTCGCCACATAAAGATATGGTGTGACCTCATGAAACACCCTCTGTATATTACAAAATAATTTTAAATATAATCAAATCTTTGTACTTGTTTATAACTACTACCTTTTACATTTTAAAAGTAAGGAACTAGGATTGTTTAAAGGATCTTCCGAATTTTTCATTATAAATCGTTGTATTGAATTTTGTCTATTATTGTCAAATTTCTTATCCTATGCCTTATTCCATTTCATTATACAGTATGAAGACGTCAACTAATAATAGGTCAACCAAACATGAATTAGTGGATAGTAAATTCTAACTTTGACAACACGTGTTCTAGAACGCAAAATATAAAGATACTTTTTATTTTAGCTGAAAACTTAGTTTCCTAGATAAGATAACAAAAATTAAATGCAACTTCAATTCATGTTTACAACATCTTTTATTCCGGAATAAATTTACAACCGAATTTTAATGTGGGAATATAGAGTATTTGTGAGTGTTTAGTCAAGTATACCTATTACACCTAGACTTTAGTGCCACTGATTCGTATCTTTCCCAAAATTTTGGTGTTCCGCTGACCTCCAGATACTATAGGGGTTATGACGATCTTATATATTGGACACCATTAGACATGGCGAATGAGAATCAAATTTTTTGACATACCTTTTACTACCAGTTATAATGATTTATATTTCAATATACAGATAGTTTAATCCTATCAAATTATTACCAATCTATATGATAATCTAATGAACTGTTTATTAATAACTATATTATTTTTAGAGTTGGTTAACAGCACGTACAGCATATGTTAGAACAACAGCAGTTATGTCAATGGCTGGATACATGTTGGGATTAGGAGATCGACATGGTGAAAATATTCAGTTAGATTCTACATGTGGTGATGTTGTACATGTAGATTTTAATTGTTTGTTCAATAAAGGTTTGTTATTACCAAAAAAATTAAATTTTAAACATCAACTGACAAGTATAGCGTGTATAATACTTTCACTATTTATTAAAAACCGCCACGAATACGTGAATTGTATCTTTTTAATTCAATTAGAGCAGTTTAATTAGAATTGAGGCTAACGTTCGTCTTACCGTCCCCTCTAGACCAAAATCGTATATATATTTCGACTCAACTTTTCATTTTGAGATCATTGGCATGACCTTCGACGATCGCTGAGGTCAAATAAAAAACTTGCTTGAAAACGCTTTTAACGATAAATTGCGTATGTGTCGTTGATTAACATTGTCAGCGCATGCGCCGACACATCTATTAGTGCAGGCGCACTAAGTTTATATAGCGACGAAATCCTTTCGTCGTCGAAATCGTATAAATTGCGTTGCAACAGTAGTATTTCCTCAGTAGTAGTACGGTGACCGACGCGCTCGAGGTAAGAGGTGAAAATTTCAAAGCTCCGAGTGAATCGTTACGTGAGTGTACGGTAGTGTTTCGAGTATTCGAACAAGTGGGAAAGTGATCCGACGGAAAGTGCATAAACATTGTTTTTAACGTGGAATACACGATAAAAACAGACAAATGTGTTGTCCACATAATGTTTTTACAAAGTGTAGGAAAAAAGCGAGGAAAAAAGTGCCATTGAGCCGGAAATCTCCAAAAAACCCTAGGGAGGAAACCCCGACGGACGGGGGGACCTCTCAGGAGAGAAAACGGAGGTAAATTAAAGAAGTCCAAGATACGGAAAATTAAGAAAACGAAGAGCTGCGAAAACAGATAGAAAATTTAACTATACAACTAAAAGAACAGACAGAGAAGGCTGAACAAAATCAGCAGGAACTGCTACTAGCAATATAAAACTCCAGAAGATGAAGCCGTAGTCCTAGAAGAGAGACAAGAAAAAACAGAAGAAACAACCCAATGGCGTGAGCTGGACACGAGTACAGATGACTACACGGCCGATATCACAAACGACCCAAGACTACAAAGAAAAGGAAGACGCGCAAAAAAACCGAGCTAGAGGACTAGCTCGAGAAGAAAAAGGAAAAGCCACAAATAAAGAAGTGGGAAAAAGAACAAACGAAGAAATGGAAACGGAAAACACCGAGACACACGCGAAAAAACCATGGAGGAAATCCAAACAATCAAACAACAAACTCAGAGAGAAGCGGAAAAACACCAAAAAGGCCAACCCCAATAATATTGAAGTCCCCACTAATATGGAACGCAATCCGGAGAAATCTGGCATAATGGAAAATCGAAGCCCATTGCAAGCTAGGAACATACACGGCCAAACTTTCTACTCCAACAGTAGAAAACTTCAATAAAATGAAATCACTATTAGGAGAATATAAAGAAATTGAGTTGTATACCTACTCACATTCTGAAGAAAAAGAGCGAAAACTGGTAATCGAAGGATTAGCAGTAAACACTCCAGTGGAGGAGATTGAAGCAGACCTAAAAAAAGAAGGCCTAAGACCAAAAAAAGTGTGGGAACTCCAAAGTAGAGTTGTTAAAAAGAACGACGGGACTAGGAAATTACTACCTATCTTCTAGGTAGTAATTGAACCTACGGAAGAAAAGACGTATACAAATTTGAGATACCTATGCCATACTAAAGAAAGCGTAGTGGAACAGAAAAAACATAACGGACCTGTACAATGATACAGGTGCCAATGTTTTCACCACGGGCAAAGCCAATCAGAGAGGCCCAAATGCCAAAATTGTGAAGGAGATCACCCGGCCAACTACAGGGGGTGTCCCAAAAATCCGAAGAAGGCGGAGAAAAATCCAGTCCTAAAACCAAGTGCGGTAGCATCAGGAAGAAGCTACGCACAAGCAGCGAGGAAAGCACCCGAAGTGGTAAAAAAGGCACCCATCAAAGTGCCGTCCCAATGAGTATGTTGCAAACCATGCACACACTCATAACCAAATTAATTACACAGCGAAATAATTAATGGCTGACAAACTTCCCTATCAACTAAAAATAGGAGCGTGGAACACAGGAGGACTGAGAACAAATCAAAATACCATTGGAGTAATCTCGAAGGAAAAAGATTTCGATATCTTCGCGCTCCAAGAAACAAAATTACCGGGTAATCACCACAGATTCACCTGACCAGGTTACAACATTTATAGAAACGATACAAACGGGCACTCCGGCGGCACAGCGATCTTATCGAAAAAAGAGCTATGCCAATACCAAATCAACACACAGGACGATTTACAAACTATGGAAGCGACGATAGTAGTAATCAAAACTATAAAAGGAGATATTAGAATAATATCCGCATACGTAAGACCTGAAACCACTATACACGAGGAAGACGTGTTAGCGGTACTCCCATATGGAAAAGGGATAATAATAGGAGACCTAAATGCCAAGTCCCCTGCGTGGACAGCACTAGAAGAAACAGGCAAGGAAGAAACTTGGAGAAAATAATAGAAACATATCCGTCATACCAAGTGATAGGACCACAAAGACCGACGCACTACCCACCACAACGAGGACAACCCGACGTCTTAGATATCGCTGTGTTGAAAGACATGCGGTACCGACAGACATCCAAAGGAAGCGACGCATATGAGCCAATCGTCCTCACGGTAGGCGAAGAATCAGGACCATCAGAAAGTATGAAGAAGAAAACGATTTGGAGAAAATTCAGAAGAATCGCAGTACAAGTCATAGGACCGATAGCGGAAATCTACAATTTCTACAACACCGTTTATTTTAGCTCCATAAAAGGTTATTAGTTTTTAACTAAAAATAGTCAGGCAATTTAAAACAAAATTTAAAGAAGAATTTGCACCAGTGGCGTAAAAAATAGGGTGATAAAAGTGACAACAAACCCTGGCAGCGCGCCACTGGTTAAATGTTTCCAAAGTTTGTTTATGTCAAAATATTACTTTATTAAGGAGCATATTGGTCACCAAATTTCAAAAAAAATTTAAAGGCGTTCTTGATTTGTGGCAAATTTATCATTTTGATTTAAAATTTTGAACACCCTGTATCTCAGCAACTAGGCCCCGTTAGTGTTCCTATTTCTATATCAAAATGAATCGTGTGTGGTAGAGCGTTGTCGGTCGAATATAGAAACACCATATATATATATATATATATATATATATATATATATATATATATATATATATATATATCGCGTAATGTGTAAACAACAACAACAAAGAGATTCTTGGGTAATTCAATATGAAGTCGTATGAAATAAAATGAATTAAAATTTCATAAAATACGAGGTGTGTCTATAGGAAAAATAAACCCGCCTCTAGAGGACTTGATTTATTAGAATTTTTGAAGATTTCCAAAGGATTTCCTTGAATAAGGGGATTTATGGTGTACACATTTCATCCAGGTGTTTATCCCTCGTTTTTTCCAATATTCTGTATACCCTTTTATAAGGGCGCGTAAGTTTAAATATTTTTATTTTTCAGTTTTTGTAGTTTTAACGATTTTTTTTCTTCCAAATGTTGAGGTTACGTGAAAATATTTCAACCAAAAGTGTGTGTTTTTCAATTATCCACAACTTTCTCATTTGACATTTTTCGAAAAAACAAGTATTTAAGCCGCAGAAACAGGTAGTGGCGTCCGACGCGCATATATACTTTTCTACAGTATATTTGCCAAAGTTTTTTTTTGATTTAATTGGTAAGAGTCTTAATATTCAGGAAATTTTCTTCTCTTTAAAGTGTTGTCGAAATAATTTTGTATTTTTATTAAAAAACTATCGATCCTATATTTTCTTGGTGGACTTGTAAATGAACACATTCCGAAATGAGAAATTTTCTATATACGAATGGTATCTGTTCCTATTTAAGATTCCCTGTGGATTTATTATAAAGATGCGTAAAGTTTTTAAAGTCATTTAATTCCATGTTATGAACTGTTAGAGTTGTTGAACAACTACGTATAAATTGTTGCCAATCCCAAGGGGTTTGGATAGTCATATTATTGGCTTTCTTTCGCTTTCTCTCAATCAGAGCATGTATTGTGTCTGCCTCCATGTGTGTATGTCCTTTAAGTAAGAATTTTTGGTTGATTATTTTAATTTGCGGCCATTTATGTAGTATCCAGAAGAAACAAGTTATCAACATAATATTCTTATTCTGGCCGTAACAATTATCTGACCATAATGTTATTTCTTCAACATCAGAATTGGAAATAACCATTTCTGCCCATTTGAGAAGGGCCGATGCTATCTCTTCACCACCACGTCCAGCTTTTGATTCGTCCCATATCATGCAATGGGCTGTTCCGTCTGAAGCGTTATGAATTGTGAAATCAAATGTCCATAATTTTCGTTTGTAGAAGCTCAGTCCATATGTCAGCATAGGTGTAGGCAAGCATTTTTGAAGATCTGCAGTCAACATTTTGTCTTATATTGCTTTTGGCTATATCTTTATCAACACCCTTTAAATTATATCTCTGGTCCGCATCAACCAAGTGCGCATCATACTCTTTCTGTAGTTTGTCTTTGTCAGTTGGATTTAAAAGGGGATCTTTCAATTGGTTGCAATAGCTATCACAAATGTCACAGGTATCATTTTGTACTGGCTTAAAATTCAATTTAAATTGGGTATTAAAAATTTCTGAATATAGCCACTTTTTCGCAATTTCAGATGTTGATATGTTTGTTTCTGCACAGTGCCTTAAATAAAGTTGATACATTTTTTCAATATTTAGTTCGGGAGACAAAAATTTTCTTTCAGATTGTTCCCGACAATAGTGGCTTTCATATGCAGGAAAAGAAGATATGTGCTGTGTAACATTATGTATAGTAACTTCGGATGTTTTATTAACAGGAATTTTCCGTCCCCTTTGGTCTTCTTCAATTATTCCTCCAGGTTGCCGTTTTTTTAAAGCTGTAATAACAACGGAATTTGAAATTGCCAGTGTATTTGAAAATATTATTTTACATACTTTGATGGTTATATTGTTGACAGTAAATTTATACATTAGTGTATTTTGTTTGGGTTTTGAAACATTTCGTCGCATTGTTGCGGTGGGTTTACTTTCCACACAAGATAAAATAAATTGACGCTTGACATTATAATCAGCCTTAGAGCGCCAATAATTATTAAAAATATCGAGTCTATTACTATCTGTTAACTTTTCAAAACATCATTCTACAAGAGCATGGAGGCTTCATTTCTCTTGCAGGAACGGTCTTTCCGTTTTTAGATATATATGTTTCTCCAGCTGCATAACACAATTTCCGCTTATTACATTTCCACTCATTGACATGTACTACTCTCTTCCCCGTTGCTTAAGTTCAGTCTTCCTTTTAACTTTTCTTTTTTGAATAGTGTTTTCCACATGTTCCTCTTCAATTGACATATTGGTGCTTCCTATATTTTCTTTGTCAATATTATTTTTTTCTGGAAAACTAACTGCTTCTTCACAATCTAATGTGTCAACTTGAATTCTCTTTTTCCTGTTCAAGTCTACACTTAAGTCTGAACACGAATCGGATATATCATCCATACTATTAGGATCGTATGTTTGATCAACAACCGAATCGTCTGAATCACTGCTAAAGGAATAACGTCGAGACTGGCCACTACATGATGATACTAGTACTGGCTCATTTACTATAACACCTGTAAGAGTAACTAAATTTTAAAACAGATTAAACACTTTTTTATAAAAGTTACCTGTATGTCCTTGGTTGTTATCCAATTGAGAATTCGGTGTATTCCCTGATTGGTTACCTATCGACACATCGTCATCTGCAAACGAAAAATAATATTTACAAAATGTTCCTTCTATCTCACACAAAATGTAAGAACTGGCAACATAGCAGAACATCTACACAATAGACTGCTGTATTTTACGCGTAAAATTAACTTATTTCGTCCGTTCATGACTAAATCAGTCTGAAAGCTATAAAATACTATAATTTGGTACACTGAGTATTACAAATTTACACAATTTTGTATCATGCAATTTATGACATAACCCTAGATTTTAATAACCACAAATTTAAGTACTTACCGCAGTTTCTTTGGTTTGTTATATTAGACAAAGCCATCTGTATTAATATTTTCCCTCTGGAATTCATCTGGAAGCAACACTATTGTACACTAAGAGTTAATAAACAATAACGAAGTATAAACAATTATAATATCACGCAAATAACTCCTATTGTTCTAGACTAAATTTCCATAGTTGCCAAACTAAACTGACCACTACTTGTTGTGTTCTAACACATTATATTTCCAGAGGGATACTACACTATATCCAGTTAGTGTAAAGAAAATATGCTGCCGTAAAGAGTGAAATGACACCAAGTATTTTTGGTGGTATATACCTTTATAGCATTAATTAAATAGTGCAATACACCATTCACAATTCTCATTTATTAGGGGGTATGACATAGTGGATTATACCATTCAAAAAACATTGAAGATTTTTATAACACTATGTCAAAATCTCAATACCACACTATAATGACATAGTGTAGTTTACCTCCGATACACAGATATATCATACAGTTGTCCATCCATTTTTAGTCATATTCATCATGCGTGGATATACAGATTACGTATTACTTTTCCGCCCAACCTTTCAATATGCGAGAAAAGTATTGGTTTATCCCAAAAAAAGTTGGAATTTTGAAATTTTTTTTTGAGTTATTTTTACGTTTTCCATCAACAACAACACGAAAAAACGGTTTTTAGAAAAAAAATCCTGTGTGTATGTCGTCGTCGTCGTCGTTGTCGTCGGCCACTTTTCCTTACAATTCTTGTTAGCACGATACAGCCTCCGGAGTGCAATAAGTCAGCAATTTTATGATTGAATATTGTTAAGGAGATGTCACAGATGAACCCTATTGATTTTCAGTTCACCAGAGCCAGTACAACGGGTGCTATGGTACTTGAAGTACGACATTTTGTCATTTTTTGCGAAACTTCAGTTGGTTAGCACGATACAGCCTCCGGAGTTCAACAAGTCACCAATTTTATGATTGAATATTGTTAAGGACATCTCACTGATGAACCCTATTGATTTTCAGCTCACCAGAGCCAATACAACAGGTGCTACAGTACTTTAAGTATGATATTTTTGTCATTTTTGGAGAAGTTTCAGTTTGTTAGCACGATACTGCCTCCGGAGTATATACAAGTGATCAGTTTTATGATTGAATATTATTCAGAGCGTTTCAAAGATGAACACTATTGATATTCAGCTCACTAAAGCCAATACAACGGGTGCTATGGTACTTGAAGTACCAGATTTTTGTCATTTTTGGAGAATTTTCAGTTTCTTAGCACAATACAGCCTCCAGAGAGTATACGATTGATCAATTTTATGATTGAATATTGTTCAAAGTGTCTCACAGATGTACCCTATTGATTTTCAGTTGACTGGAGCGAGTACAGCGGGTCCTATAAATCCAGATATACTAAATTTATGGTTATTTTTGGAGAAATTTCGGTTTGTTAGCACAATACATCCCCCGAAGTGTATACAAGTAACAATTTTATGATAGAATATTATTCAGGGTCACAGATGCGGAAAAGTTAGTTTTAATCTTTAAAACCGTTTATTTTTTCTCTCTGGTAATATCTGTACCAAATTGTTAACATCATGTATGAATAATATTGAAACCAGTAAAATCTATTTTACCTCTTATATTACAGGAGAAAAATTTGACTGGCCTGAACGTGTACCTTTCAGACTGACACACAACATGGTGGCTGCCATGGGTCCATTAGGAGTTGACGGAATTTTTAGGAAATCGTGTGCTTGTACTTTAAGAGTGCTTAGAGATAATTCTAATACCTTAATGTCAATTGTAGCTCCTTTTGTTTACGATCCGTTAGTATCTTGGCCAAGACATTCTACTTTACCTAACATTCATAATTCTGAGAGAACAAATGAAGAGGTAATTACTTCATCATTCACTTTATTTATCTTTTCTATAATTGAAATATGTTTTAGGCTGTGGATCATATAAAGAATATAGAATTGAGACTGAAAGGATCTGTTAAAACTAGAAATAGGACAGTGACAATGCCTCTATCTGTAGAAGGGCAAACAAATTACTTAATAAAAGAAGCAGTTAGTATTGACAATCTTTGTCAGATGTATTTAGGGTGGGGAGCATATTTGTAATTAATTTTAAGTTTATGTATTGTATATTGAATGCAATAAATGTATGTACTCAAGTTTGTTTTTAATAGCTAGTATAAGTGTGTAAAATAATCAATTCGAATAATTGAATAGATAGGGCTTTTACTTGATGAAGATCCATACTGAACGATGAAATAAAACAATATAATTTATTTAAATCTTCATTTATTTGAACAAATGTACAATTTAAACTGGTTGACGCGTTTCACTAACACAGTAGCTTTCTCAAAACGAATGAAGGTTAATATGAAAATGTTTTAATATATACAGTGTATAAATACAGAATTCTGTATTTATGCAGTAGCTTTCTTAAAACGAATGAAGGTATAATATAAAAATGTTTTTATATACAGTGCATAAATACAGCATTCTGTTATATTTTACTGTTATATTTAAATTATACTTTTATTTACTTTCACTAACTATTTATATTTTCGCTTCTCAGTCGGGGTCGCAAGCAAAATATCTCTCATCTACAGTTGGGATCAGATTGGGTAGGTTTTATTTTTGTACGCTTTCTTTGACAAGATTTATATTTGATAATGAACGAATATTTCCTTTATTCAATTATGTTATTTAATAATAAATTTTCGAAATGACACCAGAATAATAAAATATAATGCTCTGTGAAAATTGATAAAATTTGGTTGCACTGGCAACAAAGCAAAAATAGAAATATCTCAGTTCTATCTATACCTACTAACAGACAACTAACTACTTGCAATGTAAAACTGGGTAAATTATCCCTTAGGATATATCCCAAAAAAGGATCAAGAACAAGAAGAACTACTTGCAATTGGGTTATTATAGATATTGTTAATGATTTATGAAAAATTTTGCGTACGATTACTACTGGATATTTCTCTTTGATATGAAAAATGACGTCACCTTCATAAGGTAAATAGAATTAATATTATTTGTACAACCTACAATACTACTTATCTAACACTTTTTTTGTCTGATTAACGCGAACTCGAAGTTCTCCTTGGATTTGAATTTTCAAGAAATCTAATCTACTACACTACTATCCGACACATGCTTCTCAGATAACCAGGAATTGAATTTAATAGAGAAATTAAATAATTAAATACTGCAACTTTCAGTTGACCAACTCCAAATTGGGTAAGTACTTTATAGATTCTTATATTTTTATTCACTTACCAGCTTACGAAAACTTCCATTTCGTATCGACTCGCTGTTTCAAATGAATTTCACTTATTTTCTTTTCTTTTTCAGACTAAATTCTCAGAAATTATCGGCAACAAATTTCTTCTGTCGTTTTTCTGTCGACCATCACCTCTCCAAAAAAAACTGAACTTAACAACCCCTTGGTTACCATTCTCCAATCATGATAATTGTTCAAATTTCAATTATTAATTCACTGCATTTTATTGGATATAATGTTTTTACGAAAACTTTTACAATATTAAAATTTCTATTTACATTTATGTACAAAATCTTTATTTTGCAAGAACAAAGCATTACATTTTATTATATACTCAATTTATTGGTTTTTAAATAATTTTCGACAATACAGTCAACGGTTCAATTCAAGCTCCTATTGTCAAATAAATCATTTTATTGAAAACCACAGTAATATATATATTATTATAGAGTGAAACACCCTGTATATCACACAATAAAGAATTAAGATTGTGCATTGTAATCTAGAAGAATTTTTTTTTTAAGTCAAACATTTTTTTAACATTTGAATGGAGACAATCTGTACGATCCACTATTCGATAGAGAAGGCATACAGAAAGGACAGATTGTATAATGTAGGGATAATTGCGAATAGGTGTGATAAACAATTTATGTGAAATAAATTAACCAAACTTTTATTAAAAAGATCAAGTATCAGAATTTGTTCATGATAAGAAACTAATAATGCTTTATTCTGTAAAGTCAAGCTAATCTCATAATATTTGTTGATTAAAACATTAAAGTAAGTTAGTGTAGCTGTTTAGACATAACAGAGCAGAAAAGTATATAATAATGTGAATTTCAGAGAACATGACTCATAAAAAAAAAAGAATTTTCATTTTGCATACATATTTAAAGGTAACAGCTGTCATCTATTAAAACATTGAGAATATTCATTTGACATACATACTTAGAGGTTAGGAAATGTCATTTTAACAATACTAGGAAATATTATTGAATGAAAATAATATAGGAAGTCTAAGCAATTAAAAACCTTAGAATACAATATCCTGATATAATGGATGAACATTTCACTGGTTGAAATGAAGAATTTGAGTGATAAAATAAATAGTCAAATTTGATTGGTAAATAAACATTTAAAAAGGATCATATCGGCGACAATTATGTTGCTAACGAAAAAAAATCGGAATGTGAAAAGTTTGTTGATTATGGGGTCTATTCACTAAGAAGTCTCTTTTTGGGAAGAAAAATTTGTAAGCAGAAAAACTCTTTGGTAAAGAAAATCATTTTAAAATTATTTGGAAGATAAAAATTTGACTATAGAATTCTAGAACAAATACATTATACTTACAAGATATACATCAGTGTAAGTAGTTAAGTTTATATTAATAATTAAAAAAGGAATTGTCGAATGTTGTACAGTACTAACCATGATTTTTATTTTATAATATGGTGTCTTGTATCTTGTGGAAGTAAAATAGCCACAATAGCTTTTGGAAAACACTGAATAATGGAATTTATATAAACTGCTTGGACTTTAAACGAAATACAGCATCGATTCCTGTTCTGGTAGAGACGGAATGCCAGCATGGAGTTTTTCCAGGAGGAGAATCTGAAACAAATAAAAGAAACGGATCATTGAGGTGAACAAACAAAACAGTGAAGTGAATAAGGTAGTAAAAGTTAATTTATTAATATATTAAAAAGTCAAGCGTACTTACCAATTTATGCAAAGAACTAAAATTTTGTGACGCATAGACGTTTTTAGGATTGTATTTAGCCATTTTCTAAAAATCATATGTTTATGAAGTTGTATAATTGTATTTCACTCTTATAATAATATCTCACCAGAGTGCGTGTATGTTGTATGAAAGAGTCATCCTTTTAGATAGTTGAATTTTTTCAAGAACACTTGTAAAAGTGTAATGTATTTATTTTCATTAAATTAAATATTGTTTTTCCTTTGAAGAACGTTTTAAACTATTTTTGAGTTGTTCAGTTATTCATTTCATCTGGTGACTTGCGCACCATCTACTTACCATAGGCAGAAGCTCTGAATGACATCTATTGAATTATGCAGATTTGTTTTAAGCAGGACAGGACCGTATTTAGTTTGGAATCATTGAACAAGTAACATATTCTGATTAACAAATTTATTTTTGAAATATAAAGCATTTATTACCTTTGGCGCTAATATATATAAAATTCTAAAATCATTTTATCCTAAATACTTGAACTCTACCCTGAGATGAGAAGTTTTCATGTTAGTAATATAAACTGTTTATCATATATATAAAATCATCAATATACCGGGCAAACAGTGAACTTGGAGTAAATTTAAACTAAAATAAAATAAGTATAACTTTCTTATTACACCATAGCCAATTCATATTAATATGTCGGCCCAACGTAGGGCAAATTAAATTCCCATAAAATAAACTATATTAATATATATATATATATATATATATATATATATATATATATATATATATATATAAGTGAAACATAGTTACGAGGAAAATTAAACTAATAATATCACTTGAATGATAACAATTTCTAATGAATACTCAATGAAAATAATTCATAACGACATGCTATCTAAATGTACATAGTTTGGACATGTCTAGAAATAAGCTAAACTAAACACTGCATACATTTTAAAATGATTTATAAGACATCTATAAATTTAGAGAAAAATAAAACATTAAGTATAAATCTCAATAATTATATTTCAAAGAATAAAAACAATTATGAGTAAATTTCATCAATTATATTCTAATTGGTATTTATAAAAAACCCTGTATAAAGAACAACATGAATTCTGAAACAAAATTCAATAATTGTATCTTTATTACGTATTGTTACTTTCGAATAAACCCTGTATATAGTATAAACTTTTCGATCAGATTACATCATAACGTCAAACGAAAATATTTAATGCGGAAACTGACGTTCTTTGATGGTTCGGATAGTGTAATTAGGAGTGATCATAGTGCGGTCTTGAAACGTAAATAAACACAGTTAAAATATCTAAGAGAACGCAAGAATGGATATTTTGATTTGGAAAAAACAATTATTTTCACCTAACAACGAGAAACAATAAAATAAAATCAAAAACAAGTGAACGTTGTTGATTTTAAGCTTGGGGAGAAGCATCGCGAGTTTAAAAGACGAGAGTCGTATAAAATTTCTTTCTCCAAAATTATGATAAAAAAGTAAAAATAACTGTAACAAACTTAATAATAAGTTAACTAAAGTATTAGACAACGTATACAAATAAAAATAACAATAATAACCCGTCTTTAAAACAAATAAGTGAATAAAACGTTAGTGTTATCTACTAGAAATTGGTAAGATTAAAACAATTTACCTTATTCAAACAATTTTGATGATCGTCGATTCATATTACTACTAATTGTGGTACAATATTGGAAAATAATCCACAATTTATTATTTTTCAATCCTGAGTTCCAACTTTGTTCCATCGTAACCACGAACAATCCTTATATTATCTCCAGAGCTGAGAAGAAACCAACGATGAACTTTCTAATTTCTTGTGTATATAAATTTTTCCTATGAAAACAATAATAGAAGTAATTTCTCGAATGTTAGGTTAGGGATTTCTTATTGCTATTAATGCTTATATATTAACTACATTCAAAGGTTCAATCTCCACTGACTTTACGGACATAATACACTAATAAATTAAACACTTAACTACTCACCAGATTCATATTCTTTAATAACAATAACATTCTCGACACATCACGCTTTTGTCCCCATGTAGGATTAAATAAAGCGCGAAAGAAGATATGAAGTGCACAAAAGAAGATATTAAAAGTACAAAAGAAGAAATAAAAAATTCAAAGGATGAAATAAAAAGTACAAAGGATGGAATAAAAAGTACAAAGGATTAAATAAAAGGTACAAAGGATGAGATAAAAGAAGAAATCAATAGAAGATTGGACAAACAGGAAGAAACATTCGCAGAACTTTTAGTGGAAATGAGAAAACAATTTGAAGAACATAGGAAAGAACAAGAAGAGAAAATGAACAAACTACATGGAAACCTAATACAAGAAGGCATAATTATAAAAGAGGAGATAGAAGACATGGGAAATAAATTACGGGAAGCAGGAAAGGAACAAATAGGAAGAGTGGAAAGGAACATGATGAAAACCAATGCAAGAATAGACGACGTGGAACAAGGTATCCAATTAAACTTATCGATAGCGGAGGAAATGAACTTCAAAACACAAAAGGAACTAATATGGGAAATGGATAAGAAATTAAAACAAATTAAAGAACATAGGAACACACAGGATTTTACAATATTAGAAAGGGAAATAAAAGAAGATTTCAAGAAAAAGATGATTGAATTGGAAAAAGAAATTGAAAATATGAAAAATAAAACAAAATAATAATATTCAAGGGGTAAATTATATTTACAATCATGGGGAGAGTAACTTGAAATTTGATGGGGACACACGAAAAATGCATCCCAGAATTTTCTTGAGATGTCTAAAAAATAAACTAAGAGATATCAGTGAAATAGAAGACTTGAAGGAGACAATAAGGTCTCATTTACACAACAATCGAGCATTGCTCTGGTTCACATGCAATGATGTGAATATTAATAGTTATAAAGATTTTGAGATTACTTTCTTAAAACAATACTGGGGGGAAACAGAGCAAGGCTATGTTAGGGAAAAATTATATTTTGGCAAATTTGATATGAAAAGAAACAGTAACATGAGTATCTATGCTTTATCTATATTTTCCCAAGCACAGTACTTAGAACCGGTGATTTCGGAACAAGAAATAATAATATTCTTGTCTCGACACTTTAATGATAACATCACACAATGTATTGCTATACAAAATATAACTAATTTCCAATTCTTATTGGATTACTTAAACCGAGTACAGAGAACGGTTAATAATAGTGGTAGACGTGACAATAACGAGAACCACAGAAACAATAACGACAGACGAGATAATTACAACAGAAACACTGACAGTTACAGACAAAGACCATACCATGGAACAACAATAACCATTACAATAATAGTAACAATAACAACAACAACAATAGACGGTATGACAGAGACAATGAAAGGACTAACAATAACAGATATACAAATTATCCAGAAAGAAGATAACAAGCAAACAATAATTGTCACAGAAGAGAAAGAAGAAACTCTGACGGAGACATACGAAGAACAAACAACATAAGACGAGACACAAGAACCAACAGAACGAACAGTTTAGAGAGAAACACAACTAGTAGAAATGAAATTTTTAATCAGACACATACAAATAATAACAATTACAGTAACGATAATGTTGTGGTTCCCGTGTCAACTTCTGGTGCGGAACAAAATTTTTTCCACTAGAGGGTGAATATGGTAGGTTAAGTTGGTGCAGCTATGTTCACCCACGCGAATTTCTTAAGGTACAGGACCAGCTAGAACAAAATAACGCAACATTAATTTATATATATGGAACGATAGAAGGCATAAGTATAAAAATATTAATCGATACCGGGTCAGAAATATCTTTAATTAATCTGTATCTCTGTATCTGTAAAGGTTGGAAGGGTGGGTAGACCCCACAGCACTTAGGCCACAATTGGCCAATTGTGCATCCTTCTGAGGTTTAAAACTTCATTCTAGCTCGTCATCCAGCCTACTTCTCTGAAGTAGGCGATAACGTCGCCTGAATTAAGTTCCCTCATATTGGCGTGTGTTAGCCTGTGCTCGCCGAATACATGAAACCTAAGATGAGAGAGTGGCTGACATTCACAAATAATGTGCTCGACAGTCTCATCTTCTTGCTCACATCCTCTACAAAGTGGGGTGTCAGAGAGACCCAGTTTGTGGAGGTGTTTTCGTAGGTGGCAGTGACCAGTCAGAATACCTGTGGCTGTTCGTAGGTTCCGCCTATTCATAGTCACGTATTTTTTGGCTACTTTGCTGTCCGGATATCGTAGCAGTTCCTTGGCAAGCCTGCAGCCTTCTGCGTCGTCCCATCTACCCTTAAACTTATGAAACCAATGAAAGTGCCAGGTCCGAAAAGTTTTTGGGAGGCTGCCTTCCTGGCTAGCGAGTCTGCAATACGGTTTCCTTTCGATTTCTCATGGCCCTTAATCCAGCCTAAAGTGACCGTGTTGTTGTTACAGGCTTCGATTAAGGCCATGTGGCATTCTAGTACTAGGCCTGATGTAATACGTGGTCTGTTCAGGGCTAGTAGTGTTTGTCTACTGTCCGTAAGGATGTATATGTTATTACCTGTGGCTTTCCTTTTGGTAATCTCTTTTGCAGCGATGCAGATAGCAGTGAGCTCTGTTTGAGCAACACTTGCATTGCAGCCCATTGCCCATTTTATGTTTAGATTCAGGGGTCTGGAGAAAATTCCACATCCCCACATTAGATTTAGACCCATCTGTGAAGATGCGGATCTCGTCTTCTTCCGTTGGGTCTTGTTCGTTGTTTTTAAAGATTACCTTGTAGGGCCTGTGGAAGGCATATCGCGGTGGAATCGAGTCCGTATTGACCTGCAGCAGTGGGACCTCCCTGAGGGCCTCATGCCACAAGTTACGTCTCAGTTTACCGGATCCTACATCAGGTTGTATACCGGTAGAGCGTAGACGTGTCATGGTCATCAAAACAACCTCCTTGATGTATATGTCAAGGGGAGTGAGACCGAGGATTGCCTCCATAGCTCTTGTTGGTGTGGTTCTCATGCCTCCTGTAGTGTTGAGGCATGCTGTTCTTTGGATTTGATCCAGTTTACGGACGACTGTCAGCTGGTTTGCTTTAGCTCCCCAGGCAATCGCGCCGTACGTTAGCATAGGTCTGATGATGGCAGTGTAGATCTAGGCAGCAACTCTAGGTGACATTCCCCAGGTGCGGCCGATGGTTCTACGACACAGCTCATAACAAATATATGCTTTTTTAACTCTGTTTTCTAAGTGAGAGTTCCACGTTAACTTACTGTCAAAGGTGACCCCTAAATATTTCACTTCTGAAGAGAAATTAAGTTTGGTATCTATGAGCTTTGGGGCTTGACGTTTTGCAAGCTTCCATTTTTTCGTGAAAAGAACCATCTCCGTCTTTTTTGGATTTATTGACAGCGAATGGTCCCTGCACCATTGTTCTATGATATTGAGGGCCTCTTGCATTAAAGAGCAGAGTGTCTCCTCGAATCTTCCTGTTAGCAGTATCACTAGGTCATCTGCGTATGCTATTGTGTAGAAGTTGCTTTCGTTGAGGTGGCTGACCAAGGAGTCTAAGACCATGTTCCACAGTAGTGGCGAGAGCACCCCTCCCTGTGGACAACCTTTTACAACCAAGCCTCTGATGGTTACATCATCCACACTGATTTTTATCGCTCTTTTTGAGAGCATGTTATATATCCAGCCATTTATGGTTTGGGGGATATTTTTGTTGGAAAGTGCATTTGTTATTTTAGGAAAAGTGGTACTATCAAATGCTCCTTCTATGTCTATGAATACACCCAGGGTGGACTCCTTATTTTCCAACGATCTCTCGATGCGGCCCGCTACGAGATGAAGAGCCGAATCGGTGGATTTCCCTGGAGTGTATGTTTGTTGATTTGGATGCAGTGGATTTCGTGTTATCACCACATCTCTTATGTATCGTTCGCACAGCCTCTCCAAAGTCTTCAATGAAAACGATGTGAGGCTAATGGGTCGATATGCTTTTGGGATGGAATCGTCCATTCTATCTGTTTTTGGTATGAACACGACTTTGACTTCTCTCCAACCTTTTGGAATATACCTCAGTGCCAGTGAGGATCTGAGGATTCCTACCAGGTGCGGCATTAGGTCATCCAGGCCCCACTGAAGTAGGGCTGGATAAATGCCGTCTGTTCCCGGGGATTTAAAGGGGGAGAAGCCTGAGACGGCCCACCTCAGTTTGTCCGAGTCGACGATCTGACGTGATATACGCCAGTCGTCGTCCGTCGGGTGATGATTCTCGTCATCTCCCTTTAATTAATAATAAACTTGTAAATAAATTAACGACATCGAAAGAAAATTCCATCAAGGTACCGAAAATAAGTTTAATCGGAATAAATCAGAAGAAACTAACTTTTTTAAGTACTACAATAACCGTAGCATTAAAATTCAAGGAATGTGAGATTATAGTACAACTGTTTGTGGTGGAAGATATTGAATGCAAACTATTATTAGGATCGGATATTTTATATGAAAATAAGACAATTATTAATTATGAAAGGAAGTACATAATTTTTAATAAAGAAAGAATTGATTTTAATTATGAAGAGAAAAGTGATGATTCGAGGAAGAATGAAGAATTAGTAGAAGAAGAAAATAAATATATTAATTTTAATAAGAAAATTGAAGATGATATGGAGGAGAGATATAATTATAGGCAGGAATGAAAAATGAGTGGAGATATGATGTTGGATGGCAATGGAGAAATAAATTTAAATAATAATGATATGCCGGAATGGAATTTGGATATAGATGGGAAAATGGAATGGAAAAATGAAGTAGTGGAAATATTGAGAGGTCATAGAAGTTTAATTAATGAAGAATCTCGAATTGCAAGGAATTATGTACACAAAATTGAGATGAAGAATGATCAGCAATTCCAACAGAGAAGTTATCCGATACCCTACAAACATCAAGAAGATGTAAGGAAAACAATAAATAAATTATTAGAAGATAGAATAATAGAACACAGTACCACCTCGTATATCAATCCAGTTGTAATAGTAAAGAAGAAGGACGGAGATATAAGAATATTCCTTGATGCGAGAAATTTAAATAAATGTACGATGCCCGAGTATGAATCACCTTTGACTATCGAATCGATACTAGGAAAGATTAGTAAGATTAAAGTTTTTTCTAAGCTAGATTTAAAGCACAGTTTCTGGCTGATACCACTACATCCGGAGAGCAGAAAGTATGTAAGCTTCAAGATCAATGGGGAAGTATACCAGTTTCGAGTAACACCATTCGGTATACAAAGCGCTACATCAGCACTATTAAAAGCATTAAATAAAATTTTAAACAAATACGATCAATTCACTATACACTATGTGGAGGATATACTCATTTTCTCAAACAGTATAGAAGAACATCTTAGAATAATTTTAAGAGAACTTGACGAAAATGGTTTAAAACTCAACATACAAAAATGTCAATTTTTGAAGAGAGAAGTGATATATTTGGGTTATAAGATTACGGAAATGGGAATCGAGATGGATCCAGAGAGAGTAAAGACCATTAGGGAATACAGAAGACCGAAAAACTTGAAAACTCTTCGAGGCTTCCTTGGCATGTTAAACTATTTTAAAAGGATACTGGGAAATTTGACCGACTTGGAATTACCTTAGATGGAGCTGTTGAGAAAAGGAGTGAAATGGAATTGGACCAGTAAACAGGAAGATGCCTTCAATGAAATTAAGGATCAGTTCATCAAAAATATCAAGTTATATCATCAGAACTATGAGAAAACTTTCATTTTAAAGACGGATGCATCTAAAAACAGACTAGCTGGAGTTTTAATGCAAGAATATGATAACATGTATGTACCCATATCATTTGTTTCGAGAATCACGAAAAGAGCAGAAAAAAATTATGGAGTAAGTGAATTAGAACTTTGCTAGTATCATATTCTGTGTGAACAAACTCATATACTTCTTACTGGGGGGAAAATTTATAATTGAAACTGATAATCAGGCTTTAGTAACAATACTGACCAACAAAATGAACAATGCCATAATCCATCGATGGGCATTACTCCTACAGGAATATGATTTTGCAATAAAACATATCCCAGGTATACAGAACGTAGTACCAGACTCGATCAGTAGGATGGATGGAGAGAAAAGAATAGATACAAAAGAAGGTAGACTGGGAATTAACATTATGAAACGTGATAGTGGTATATTCTCATTAGAACAAATAAAGCAGGAACAACGATCATTAGATGAGAGGAATAAACGGAAATGTTTTGAAAAGGAAGGAGTATTATATAAATTGGTAAATGACAAGGAGTTATACGTAATTTTAGAAAATTTGACTAAATTAATTGTACCGAGAATACATTTAGATTTTAATCACTTAGGAATTAGGAGAACTCATATTATGATATTTCGGGAGAATTACATATCAAAAACGATATCACTATAATAAAAGATGTTATTAAACAGTGTGAACTATGCCAACTGTCTAAAGAGAAGAA
Organism: Galeruca laticollis; assembly: GCA_963921935.1. Classification (NCBI taxonomy): domain Eukaryota; kingdom Metazoa; phylum Arthropoda; class Insecta; order Coleoptera; family Chrysomelidae; genus Galeruca; species Galeruca laticollis. Next base: position 90,085,722 of record OY998182.1, read on the forward strand.
CATACACTATGAAAATGTACCGAAATCCATCATAGCAGAAAATCCATTAGACATAATAGCAATAGATTTCATATCAAACCTTATACCGAGTTATAATGGTAACAAACATATTTTATTAATCGTAGATATTTTTTCCAAATTTATTAGCACATATCCATGTGATAAAACAAATAAAAATACCATTAAAGAATCGCTAGGAAACTATTTCGAGAAGTATGGAAAACCAAGGAAATGCATCATGGATAATGCAACATACTTTAAAAATAAATAAGTTGTAAAATGGTTAAAAGATTTGGGAATCAAACTGTAGGATTAGGTTATTTAGAGGTACGTCTGTACGTTATGTAGTCACTGCCACTAATGTAAAGTTGGCAATGGCAGCTGTCATGGGCAGTGACAGTCAAGCGATGTTCTCGAACCTTGGCTCACGTGTATGTACTCAATAAAGAACAATATAAAATCAAGTGTTAATGTTTAATTAATAAATCATAAAGTAACGAAACAAACATTAACATAACATGGCGCAGTCAGAATAGTTAGACACAAAAAGTTAAAACCAGCGGTGTAAAATTTTTGCAATATAAAGAAAAATGGGAGACAGCCGAGGAGTAGCACCCATGCAAATGGCGGGAAACTTAGCAGAAAATTGGAAGCTATGGAGGTACCGTTTTGAAAACTATTTAGTTGCGAGTGAAATTAATAAAAAAGATGAGGCCATTCAGTGTGCACAAGTTCTTCATTTCATTGGGGAAGAAGGCTTCAAAATTTATACTACATTTCAGTTTACTGACGCTGAAAAAGATAAACTTAATACTTTACTCGATAAGTTTGAAGCACATTTTTTGCCTAGAGAAAATTTAACCTACGAACGATACAAATTTTTCTCATTTAAGCAAACTCAGGGACAATCTCTAGACCAGTTTATAACCGAAGCAAAGAAAATGGCAATGAAATGTAAACTAGGAACTTTGCAAGAAGATCTTACAAAAACAGTTATTATTTGTGGGGTCAAGAATTCATCAATTAGAGAAAAATTATTACAAGAAGAAGATTCCACTAGTTTGGAAAAGATTATTGAAAAATGTGCAATTCTGGAAATGTCCAAAGAAAGAAGTGAAGCAATGAATGAGATACATCATGAGGCGGCAGTGGATTATGTTCAGAAGGAGAAATTCAATGGAAAAATCAATCGTGGAAAGAAAAATGTAAATCCAGAAAGTAAGAAATTTATTAATAATTGTACGAGGTGTGGTTTAAATCATCCAGTAAATAAATGTCCTGCTCATGGTAAGATGTGCAATTTTTGTAAATTTCAAAATCATTTTGAAAGTAAGTGCTACAAGAAAAAGAATAAAAGAAGAGTGAATGAGATAGTAGAAGTAGAAGAAGTAATTAATGAAAATGCTGAAAATTCTTTGTTTATAGGCTCTATAGACAGTGTAAATACAAATGACAATGTGAATGAATGGGTAACTGCACTAGAAATAAATAATAAAACAATTAAATTAAAAATTGACACAGGTGCAATGGCTAATATATTGTCATTTGATCTCTTCAAAAGTCTAGGATTATCTCCTAAAATTATAAAGAAATCTGATTACAAATTAAAATCACATACTGGTGATGAATTAAAAGTTTGCGGAAAATGTAATTTAAGTTGTTTTAAAAATAATAATGCATATGATTTGGAATTTTTTATTGTAAATAGTAATACTTCTGCAATTCTAGGGTTGATTGCTTCTCAAAAGTTAAATTTAATTAAAAGAATTGAATCAGTTTACACACAAAATGAGTACACAGAAGTAATAAATAAATATCAAGATGTATTTTCTGGCATAGGTTGTATTAGTCAAAAATGTAGCATTAGTCTAGAAGCAAATGCAAAACCTGTCGTTAATCCAATAAGAAGGGTAGCCTTTCCTTTGTTGGAACCCCTAAAGCAAAGTCTAGAGGAGCTAAAAAGGGAGAAAATCATTGAAAAGGTTGAGGGTCCGTCTGACTGGGTGAATGCTCTTGTATTAGTACGTAAACCAAATGGTAAATTAAGAATATGTCTGGATCCTAAGGATCTAAATAATGTAATTAAAAGAGAATATTGTAGGATTCCTACATTTGAAGAAGTGTCCAGTAAATTAGCTGGAGCAACTATTTTTAGTACTTTAGATGCTACAAGTGGTTTCTATCAGATCCCATTAGATGACGAGAGTTCAAAGCTCTGTACATTTGGAACCCCATATGGTAGGTACAAATTCTTACGATTACCTTACGGTATAAAGTGTGCTCCTGAAATTTTTCAAGAACGCTTTAGAAGTATTTTTGATAAAATTGAAGGTTCTGATATTTATATAGATGATTTAATCATCTGGGGTAGAAATAAACAAGAACATGATCTGAGATTAGAAAAAGTTTTGGATACTGCTAGGAAAAATAATGTTAAATTCAATTTAAACAAATGCAAGTTTGGACAAAAAGAAATTAAGTACATGGGTCATATAATAAATAATAAAGGTATTAGTCCAGACAATTCTAAAATTAAAGCAATTTCAGAAATGCCATGTCCTAAAAATAAACAGGACATACAAAGACTTTTAGGTATGCTTACTTATGTGAGTAGGTTTATAAAAAACTTTTCAGATAAAACTGAGCCCCTTAGAAGTTTATTAAAAAAGGAAAATGAATTCATTTGGGATGAGGACAAAGAAAAAGCTTTTGTAGATTTAAAAGAAACTCTCACAACAAATCCGGTTTTACAATTTTTTGATATAAATAAACAGTCAGTTATTTCAGTAGACTCCTCAAAATCAGGAGTAGGAGCTTGTCTTCTGCAGAATAATCTTCCATGTGCGTATGCCTCAAAGGCATTAACAGACACTCAGACGAGGTACGCACAAATCGAAAAAGAGTTGTATGCTGTTTGTTTTGGATTAACTAAATTTTATCAGTATATTTTTGGTCGTAGGGTAATTGTTGAAACAGATCATCAACCACTTATTTCCATTTCAAAAAGCCGTTGAATAAATGTCCTGCAAGGTTGCAGAGAATGTTGTTACAACTTCAAAAATTTGATTTTGAGTTGCGCTATAAGCCCGGAAAAGACTTGCTTTTAGCAGATGCTTTGTCTCGTGCATATCTTGTAGAGAAGGAAGTGGATTTGTTGGATGATGACATTGAGGGTCATGTATGTATGGTTAAATTAGAATTGAATGCGACACCTGAAAAAATAAATGAATTTGTGATTGAAACGAATAAAGACACAGTTTTGAATGATCTTAAAGAACTCATTAAAAACGGTTGGCCTAATTCAAATAAAAAAGTTAAAAATCAAGTTAAAATATTTTGTCCTTATAAATCAGAATTAACTGTCATTGATGGATTAATTTTTAGAAACAATTGTCTGGTAGTTCCAAAGTCACTTCAAAAAGAAATGTTAGATCGTATTCATTATAGTCATTTAGGGGCAAACAAATGCATAAAATTGGCACAAGATTCTTTATTCTGGCCTGGTATGGTTGATCAAATAAGACAGAAAATTTCAAATTGTCACCAGTGCCTTACTTATGCCAATTCTCAGAATAAGGAACCTTTAAAGCCACATGAGATACCAGCTTTACCATGGAATAAAATAGGCTGCGATATTTTTGAAATAAAAGGGAAAAAATACCTTTTAGTCATTGACTTTTTTTCAAAATATGTAGAAGTAGCAGAATTATTGAATAATCCAACAAGCCATATGGTCATAACAAATCTTAAGTCAATTTTTGCTAGGCATGGGATTCCAGTAACCTTGTAAGTGATGGCGGCCCACAATTTACATCACAAGAATTCAAAACTTTTAGCAGACAATGGGAATTTAAGCATATAGTTTCGTCTCCAACCTATGCTCAGTCTAACGGCATGGCAGAGAGACATATACAAACTATAAAAAAAATGTTTAAGAAAATATTTAATGAAAAGAAAGATTTATATATGGCTCTTTTACATTATCGTACTACACCCATTTTTGAAAACATATCACCATCTGAAATTTTGATGTCGAGAAAATTAAGAACAAATTTAATAATTACAAAAAATCAGTCAAAACCTAGAATTGCAAAAGAATATAATAAAACAATTATTAAGGAAAAACAAGAACTGCAACAAAAATATTATAATAAAAATGCAACTAAAAACTTACCTGAATTGTACACAAATCAGTCAGTTTATGTTCAAACAAAACCAAATGGTAATTGGTTTCTTGGTAAAGTTGTTAGTAAACTAAGAGATAGAACATATAGATTGCAAATGAATAATGGTTCTATGCTAATAAGAAATCGGAAATTCATTAAACCGGTAGGAAATAAACATTTTCTAAATAATTCAGAAAACCATTATTCATCAGCAAAGGAGGAAAATCATAATGAAATTAAGTATTTTATAGAATTAAAGGATGATGATAATATTAGTAATGATAAGGAAAGTGTGAGAGAAGAGAGAGTGGTTGTAAATTTTGAAAATAGACTTGAAAATGAACAATGTGAAACTACCGAAGATGATAATCATAATGAAGAAAGTGTTAATGATGGAGATTCGGAATCGAACAGTGATGCAAGTAGTGTTTATGAAGAAAGCATTACTATAGTTGTAGATGAAAATAAAATGAAGGACAGTTCAGAAAGTGATTCGGATTTGGAGGCTAAATTTATTAAAAAAACTTGTATCACATCATCAGGTCGAATTTCGCGACCTCCTCCAAAACTGAATCAGTTTTGATTATCTTACTTAAGAAAGGGGGATGTAGGATTAGGTTATTTAGAGGTACGTCTGTACGTTATGTAGTCACTGCCACTAATGTAAAGTTGGCAATGGCAGCTGTCATGGGCAGTGACAGTCAAGCGATGTTCTCGAACCTTGGCTCACGTGTATGTACTCAATAAAGAACAATATAAAATCAAGTGTTAATGTTTAATTAATAAATCCTAAAGTAACGAAACAAACATTAACATAACAAAACAAGTTATCACAAGTATCAGACATCAAAGTAGTAATCCTGCAGAACGAGGAATCAAAGAAGTGATCAAGCATCTGAGGATACTTACACACTACGAAAACCGTATGTGGGAAGAACGTTAAAGGAGACTACAGATTTTATCAACAACATACCAAATATCGTCACGGAGATAGCACCCATCACATTGTTCACAGGAGCAGAACCAGATAGGCCATGGTCAAGTGAAATTGGTTACATTAAACTGATTGAGATAGCCAGAGAAAGACAAGCAAAACAAGCTGACAAATATATTAGAAAGAAACTAGCTAAACTTAGAAATAAGAAAATATTTAAAAAAGGTGATTTGGTAGTGATAAAAGCATTAAGAGTACCTAACCATAAGAAAGGAATTTGTTCTAAACTACAATTACCTTATGAAGGTCCTTACTTGGTAGAAAAGAGGCATGGAATAAATAGTTATAAGCTGATACATCCTGACACTCATCGAGAACGTGGAATTTTTCATATAAACCAGCTGCATCAATTTAATACCAACCAGTCTTAACTAAAATAAGAAATAATAGGATTAGAAATTTAATTTAATGAATTAAGAATAAATCAATTTGACACTAAAAAAATTTCTTTACTAAAATAAGATAGAATAAACTTAGGAATTAATTTGATAAATGATAAATATGATTATAAAGTTATAAGAAGAAAAATCACGGTAAATCTCTTTAAAATATTCTTGTCAACTTTAGGGAATGTTAAAGTGAAACATAGTTACGAGGAAAATTAAACTAATATTATCACTTGAATGATAATAATTTCTAATGAATATTCAATAAAAATAATTCATAACGACATGCTATCTAAATGTACATAGTTTGGACATGTCTAGAAATAAGCTAAACTAAACACTGCATACATTTTAAATTGATTTATAAGACATCTATTAATTTAGAGAACAATAAAACATTAAGTAGAAATCTCAATAATTATATTTCAAAGAATAAAAACTTCATCAATTTCATCAATTATATTCTAATCGGTATTTATAAAAAACCCTGTATAAAGAACAACATGAATTCTGAAACAAAATTCAATAATTGTATCTTTATTACTTATTGTTACTTTCGAATAAACCCTGTATATAGTATACACTTTTCGATCAGATTACATCATAACGTCAAACGAAAATATTTAATGCGGAAATTGACGTTCTTTGATGGTTCGGATAGTGTAATTAGGAGTGATCATAGTGCGGTCTTGAAACGTACATAAATACAGTTAAAATATCTAAGAGAACGCAAGAATGGATATTTTGATTTGGGAAAAACAATTATTTTTAACAACGAGAAAAAATAAAACAAAATCAAAAACAAGTGAACGCTGTTGATTTTAGGCTTGGGGAGAAGCATCGCGAGTTTAAAAGACGAGAGTCGTATAAAATTTCTTTCTCCAAAATTATGATAAAAAAGTAAAAATAACTGTAACAAACTTAATAATAAGTTAACTAAAGTATTAGACAACGTATACAAATAAAAATAACAATAATAACCCGTCTTTAAAACAAATGAGTGAATAAAACGTTAGTGTTATCTACTAGAAATTGGTAAGATTAAAACAATTTACCTTATTCAAACAATTTTGATGATCGTCGATTCATATTACTACTAATTGTGGTACAATATTGGAAAATAATCCACAATTTATTATTTTTCAATCCTGAGTTCCAACTTTGTTCCATCGTAACCACGAACAATCCTTATATTATCTCCAGAGCTGAGAAGAAACCAACGATGAACTTTCTAATTTCTTGTGTATATAAATTTTTCCTATAAAAACAATATTTGAGATGGTGATGGAGGATGCGTCGATAAAAGATTGCTCTCTGTACAAAATTGTTTAAAAAGTATTTAAAAGTTTGAATTATATAAAAAATTTAAATCAAACTAATCACAAGAGTATCCAATCCTGTGTAAGGATTAAATAGTGCAGTAGGAGCATATCTCTTATGAGATATCTGCAAGATTTGAAGATGCGAGTGCAGCCGGCAGTGATAGCAAAAATAAGGTCTGTGTATTTTGCTTAAACTTATTTGGAATTCCAATTAACATTTTTAAAGTGTACACTCAAATCTTTAGTAGAACGTTCGAATTATATAACGCATCAAAAGGCCAAAAGCAATAAAATATGATGCATCATATATTTATCTATAGAGAATTATATCTTTAATATCTATAAAATTATTATACTCACCTTTTGTAAATTTATCTACTTGAAATATCACGTGCATCATGAATGTTAAATTAAATCTAATATCTTCCTTCCAGCTATTGCATGTATAACTTTAATCTATCACTTTCTTGACCTTTAAACACACGCACATATATAGTTTATAAATTATCACTTATATGTAATTGATTATAGAAACTTGATAATTTTAACAAATTTTTTCATCACAAGCACGCTAACGTCGTGTTGACTATAAAACGTTATTTATGGAAGGAAAACCTCCTTCTTTCATGTATATTGTAGCAGCGCATGCGTTTGGAGATTTAGCGCCGACGCAGTAGTGGGAACATTTTGTTATAAAGAATACATGTATGATATAGGGTGGCACAATTCCATAAGAATAAATGTTCAAAGCAAATTAATAGTTTCAAAAATATTTTATTATGTTCCAATCAGGTTAAAAATTCTCAAATTATTTTATTAAACAGCTTTACATTAATGTGTTGATTTTTTTTATTCTCACATCCATGATTAAATTATCAATATCATTGTTGTCGTATTTCAATCGTTTTATTTAACAGATATTGTTTCTTTCAGAGGTTGTAAGTTAATGGTAAGATTATGAATATATTTCCTCAATCTTTGATTATTATATCCAGAACTCAAAGGGAGGATTCTCATGCTTCCGACTAATTAAATAAACGTTATAAATAAATAATTAAAAAAAATTGAGCTAGTCAGTCAAGGGAATAATTATAAATTGGCGCCCATAAATAAACTTAACAAAAAGATAAATTATAAATTATTCATTATAATTAAATCATAGTAATATATATATATATATATATATATATATATATATATATATATATATATATATCTTTTAACTATCATTTCTGCATCCTTTCAAAACTCATACATTTTAGCGTCCACGAGAAAGAAGCCAAATAGAGAACTGGAAGTACGAATATATTGTTGCTCACTTCACCCCGATCCCGGCAATGGTCTCAATTTTCAATTATCTTATAACCATATACGTTATTTTTACATTTTACTATCATTTTTACGACCTTTTAAATGTGAGCTAATGTTGCGTCCCTTGTATAGTTTACTTTCAAACTGCTGTTAATTTTTCTATCAATGTGACGTCCTGCAGTGTTGCCATATTTACTGCATAACTGACAAAGACAGAATAACGGTGAACCTTGTCGAAAAAGTGAGATGTAGATAACATCACACTTTCTACAGATAATGATTCTTTTTTGAATACCTACTTTTACTGCGGAATAATTCTAAAATGCTTTTAGATACTTTTTAAGTTACGTTCTCAGGTATCTCGTTCCAAAAAGTTCTATTACTTCATTAATATATTTAAGCTTTATTCACTGGCTATTTTATTATGTTATGCATTTTTTTTATTTTACTTTTTATTCACTTAAAAAGTTAGCTATTACAAAAAATTTCACTTGAAAACGCGAAGTGTGTATAAAGGTATGATATTATGTTCTTTTCAGGAAATGGTGTAGCTTTCAAATCGCTCATGAAAACAGTGCTTTTATTAAGCGTTACTCGTAGCATAATGTCGTATCTAATGATAATTTTTTCTGAGGTATCTTTTTCTTTATGGGGAGGAGTTTATAATAGTAAATAAATCCCATCTTCAACGTCGATTTATTAGTTATTAAACCTCTTCTTGGTTGTGCTGAAAAACCTTACAAGGAAGATGCAGAACGTGTATATAAAAGTCGAATACGATATGTGTAACGGTTTCGTCGAAATCATTCTGCCGGAAGAACAAGATCATTTACGAAGTATATCTAATTAGATTTTTCGTAGGCTGATTATTAAGGGTACTTACACATGGGATACCTTTAAAATAGTTCAATAACTATTTTATGACGTCTTATTGCCTGGCAACAATCTTGTGTTATACCTTGTAGAATAAGATTTAAGAGTTTGACAAAAAAAATCGATTATCCAAAAGTCGCGGGTTTTTAAAATCAATTAACCGAATAGTCGAAAATTCGATTAATTGATTAGCCAACTAAAAGAATAGTCCATTAAACGGTTATTGGATTGATAGAATGGTCGATTAGTCAGTTAGTCGCCTAATCGATTTGTTGACTGTTTTAATATCTCCTTACCAGCACAGCAACTTTGAATAACTGCTGCTCTTGTATGATATTATGTCTGCTTTACCCAAGCGCGTGCCTCTTAGTTGTAAAGGGCTTCTCTAAATGTTACAAATGGAAGTTTGACTATTCGAGTAATCGACTAGTTAGTCTACTATTCGATTTTTGATTAATCCGTTAATGGAATAATTCATCTCAGAAAATTTATTTTCCTAATTTTCATCTCAGTATTCAGAATTTTCTCGATTGCTCCGATATAACTGAGTAGTCACTTCAGCAGGATATAATATATCAGTTAATCGTGTATATTAAGGTAACAGTCAATAAATAATTTGAGGAGAAAGTAAGGTTTATTCATGTTTGATGTATCTAATACTAGAAAATGTTATTAAGGGTTTTCATTTGTAATAGTATATTGAGTATCCAGAACGGTAAGGAAATTTTACCGATGGAAGACAATTGTTGGAGAAGGAGCATAGCGACGATTACAATAAGTATTATTGTCTTAGAGCGGTAGTCCTTAACCTTCGTGATGCTTATGACGTTTTTGTGCGAAAACTTCGTGATGCTTAAAACGTTTTTTGCGCGATTGAATGTATTACAAAACATTTTTAATAAAAATACCTAATACAGATTCATGGTGTCTAGCAACACTAATATCCACCTCCTTTTATTATGTTTTAAATGTATCTCCTCGTCTTTTTCTAATTTTCCGATTATTAAATTTACTTACCGTTCTAGAACTCCAAAAACCTTACTTCCGAATTTATTGTTAGCAACCAGCAAACACAACTTACGAGCTTGGAATCACACGTAGTAAACAACCAAATAGAGCTCAATCGCCCAAAAATTTGTTAAATTACGAAAGTGTTGGCGTCAGGATCATAAAAATACAGTAAAATAGATAGAATATAATAGTATATTATATACCGCGGGACTGAAGTAGTACATTTAATCCTGAAGGTAAAGTTTATGGCCCGACCGCAGGGAGGGCCATAATTTACCTGAAGGATTAAATGTACTTCAGTCGCAAGGTATATACGATACTTTTCGTACTTCCGGTATGATTTTATTAATTATTTCAATAATTTCAATCAGTTTTTTCTCTCTTCAACTCATTTAATAAACTGTCTTTAAAATAAGTTACCATAGTAACATTGCGTTGTGACAGTTATAATTTAGAAACATTGTCATTACTAGTGTCATTGTAAATTTGAATATTAACGTTAGTTACCATTCTAATTAATTATATTTTTCAATAAAATATCCCTTAAATTCGTTTGTTTGTGATTTAATCGTTCCGGGAGTTTCGTCAATATTTAATCCCGGAGGGATTAAATGTGACACTTTAGTACCTGTCACAAGGGAGTGAAGTTGTCACTTTAGGCCCGGAAGTACGAAAAATATATTGTGAAAACCATAAATAAAATATAATACTTAAATGCTGCACGAACAAATGAAATAATAAAACAATACACATAGAGGGAGGTCGGCGAGATTCTATAGGTTAAAATAACACTAATATATCTCAGCAGAAAATCTTCCAGTAATAAGTTATAGGACCTGAAAATTCAATTTTTTATTTGTCTGGTTATTCCTAAATATTTCAAGATAAATATCTAATTTAAATTCATCGGCTTCACTACTATGTACTACATTAAGAGAAAAATTCTTTAGCAACTAACTTCAAATTTACATTTTTTTTACAGAAAGCATGAAGCTAATAATATATTTCAAAGTTATGTTAAGTACCTCTTACAGTTAAGTGAAGTTTACGAAAATCTTTCTTTTAATGTAGTACTCAATAGTTAGCAAATGTGCCAAATTTAAAATAAATATATCAAAATGCTGTGGCTGTAAAGCATCAAACATAGAGCGAATAGATGGTTCTAGTTGCATGACTTCCAATAACATTTTTGCAAGTTCTCGCATTTTCCGTGAAGTAACAGCTACAACATAACTAACATATAAAATGTACTTTCAGAAGTACTTTAAAGCTTTGGGATTATAAAACTTTTGCTAAATAGCGATAAAAGATAAACAAAGTAATACTTACCAATTAGTTGTCTAATCTTATGAGTCCTGTGTGATAGTACAGACTTAGTATTAGGCTACATTCATAATCAATTCGCTGGCCAAGTGGCACTTTGGCACGCAAGCTAAGCAAATCTATTTCAGTGTGATCGTTCACAATGCAATTTGGCGTCAGAGTTGAAGTTGAAGTCGTCGAAATTTCTTGCAAGCTGCAAACTTTCACTTCGTGCCGGCTATGGGACATGTGCATTAATACTTGTTTTTTGATATATCTAACATTTGTGTGATAGTTTGACATTTTCATCGATTTGTGTGTTTTTGGTTTATTTTTATTGATTTTTCTGTACGACTGCTTGATTACAAAAATAAAATGGAGGAGGAGGACATTACTTCTACTTTACTTGCAACCATGCTGATTTTGCTTTAAAAAAAGGCAATTGTTGATGCAGTTTGCATCATTGAATTGATATTCCGCCTTGTCCTTCACTACTAAACTCCAGTATATACTGCTATAAAAAATAAATCCAAATTATATATTATAACATCTAACCTCAGACTGAACTAAATTCAGACAGAATCATCCTTCGACCATATGTTGAAGGAATCCTGACAATTATTTAGGTATGAACGCGCTTGTGATAAAGTCTACTTTGAAGTTATTGTGAATGGCAAATTTCGTGCGGACTTGCGTGCCAAAGTGCCACTTGGCCAGCGAATTGATTACGAATGTAGCCTTAGGCTTAGGCTTCTCCTTCATTTCATTTTTTTCTGTAACAAACACTGTATAACTGGATGGTGAATAGGCGAACGCAACATAGGGATTCTAATGTTAATTTATAATACTCTAATACAAGTACTACTGATAGAAACTAACACTCTCTTAGCATCACTTTGATGTGTACAGGGTGGCCCATTTTCGATGGTTTTTTAGGGTATCTCAGAAACCAGCGGAGTTAGAGAGAAACTGATACAGTAACCTCAGGCCAGTTTTTTGGTGAAATTTAACAGTGGATACAGAAACTGTTTTGTTTTCGAGATATAGGTCATAATTGAATTTTTCAAAATTTCTAAAATTCTGTGTATTTCATTTAATTTCAAAGATACAAAAAAACGTAATTGTTCCTCCATGGCTATCGAGATATGACATTAACTTGTATTTTTTTAAATGAAATATACAGTTGGCTTTGAATTCATTAAATTGCTTATTTTTTAAGCTTTTCAAAAATAGTTTAATATACTTATTTTCAAAACAAGTGGATAATAGGAATTTTGTATCATTACGGTATAAACTGTAACGAAGTGTTCGTTACTGGCATGCTAAAGTTGATGCGCCGAGTGTAATTTCATTTTTGGTTTATGTCGCCGAGTATATATATTTAATTTATATTATGCATCAACCGTCATATATTCGTTCCTTTGTACCTAATCATGTTAAAGTTTATGCGCCGAGTGTAATTTCATTTTTAGTTTTCTGCCGCTGAGTATAATTGTTTTATATTACATATCACCCGTCACGTATTCGTTTCTTTGTTATATTTTCATTTGATGGTTTATGTCACCGAGTATATATTTGAGTTAAATTATTTGATAGTTTATGTCACCGAGTATATATTCATTTTCATTATGTATCACTCATTGCATATCCGTTTCTTTGTTATACTTTCATTTGATGGTTTATGTCACCGAGTATATATTTGAGTTAAATCATTTGATAGTTTATGTCACCGAATATATATTTAATTTAAATTATTTCATTGTATATATTCAACTGATATTATGTATCACCCGTCACATATTCGTTTCTTTATTTATAATTCATTTAATATTTTATGAGCCGAATATATTTTCATTTTACAATTTATGTCGACGAGTGTATCTAATCATTTGTATATTGACTTATAATTAGGGTAAAGTATTGTGAATCTTTGTGAACATTTTATTTTATTTTATCCCCTGGTTTCGGGGTAGAACCAAATGTTATAATAGTTTAATATTTATCCAAATTCCGATATTTTTATTTTCTTCCTAGTTGCGATGGAGGGATCAATTTTTTTTCGGGAGTAAAGTATTTACTTCAATTTTAAAATTCAACATTTGAAGGTACTGGTCTCCCCACTGCAACAAGGTAGATATGGATAGAAGCGCGCAGGTCGAGAGGGAGGTGGAACCGTGAGGTTAGACGGCTGATATTATTTTTAAAAATAGAGAGAGTATCGAAGTGCCAGCCGACCGAGCCAGAAGTGTAACTTATTCATCGTCCGCTGTAAATTATTTTAACTTTTCTTTTGCCGATTTACTTTTGAGTTTTTTTCGTGAGGAAAAAAATTTCAGTGATAACTTATTACTGTGAAGGTAAGAACTTTAAACAATAATAATTCCGAAAATATGTGGTCTTTTCAATGATAATTTAAAACATTTAGATAGTTGACTTTCATTTTAAAATACGTTGATATATCTAGTACATTAGAGTGTGGTAAACCATTTATATATCGTATCTGATTTAATACTTTTTCCGATTTTCCTTTTTCGTAGTTTTCTTAATATTGGTACATTTTATTCTTCTATTTTGCAAGGAAAATTCCTGATTGAAATATCCGTCTGCGCCAGGTATACCCAAACTAGGGCTCCCGGATATTTTAAATCTTGAGTTCCCAACTGCAATACTTTTCCGAGTCTCCTTTTTGTGAATTTAGTTGATATTCGCCCCGTGTTTTGATACAAATTTGGCTTATATTAGTTCCGTTTCGAATATTTTATTCTTCTATTTTGCAAGGAAAATTCCTGATTGAAATATCCGCCTGCGCCAGGCACCCCAAGCTAGGGCTCCCGGATATTTTAAATCTTGAGTTCCCAATTGCAATACTTTTTCCGAGTCTCCTTTTTGTGAATTTAGTTGATATTCGCCCCGTGTTTTGATACAAATTTGGCTTATATTAGTTCCGTTTCGAACATTTTATTCTTCTATTTTGCAAGGAAAATTCCTGATTGAAATATCCGTCTGCGCCAGGTATACCCAAACTAGGGCTCCCGGATATTTTAAATCTTGAGTTCCCAATTGCAATACTTTTTCCGAGTCTCCTTTTTGTGAATTTAGTTGATATTCGCCCCGTGTTTTGATACAAATTTGGCTTATATTAGTTCCGTTTCGAACATTTTATTCTTCTATTTTGCAAGGAAAATTCCTGATTGAAATATCCGTCTGCGCCAGGTATACCCAAACTAGGGCTCCCGGATATTTTAAATCTTGAGTTCCCAATTGCAATACTTTTTCCGAGTCTCCTTTTTGTGAATTTAGTTGATATTCGCCCCGTGTTTTGATACAAATTTGGCTTATATTAGTTCCGTTTCGAACATTTTATTCTTCTATTGTGCAAGGAAAATTCCTGATTGAAATATCCGTCTGCGCCAGGTATACCCAAGCTAGGGCTCCCGGATATTTTAAATCTTGAGTTCCCAACTGCAATACTTTTCCGAGTCTCCTTTTTGTGAATTTAGTTGATATTCGCCCCGTGTTTTGATACAAATTTGGCTTATATTAGTTCCGTTTCGAATATTTTATTCTTCTATTTTGCAAGGAAAATTCCTGATTGAAATATCCGCCTGCGCCAGGCACACCCAAGCTAGGGCTCCCGGATATTTTAAATCTTGAGTTCCCAACTGCAATACTTTTCCCGAGTCTCCTTTTTGTGAATTTAGTTGATATCCGCCCCGTGTTTTAACACGAATTTGGTTTATATTAGTCCCGTTTCGAATATTTTATTCTTCTATTTTGCAAGGAAAATTCCTGATTGAAATATCCGTCTGCGCCAGGCATACCCAAGCTCGGGCTCCCGGATATTTTAAATCTTGAGTTCCCAACTGCAATACTTTTTCCGAGTCTCCTTTTTGGTGAATTTAGTTGATATTCGCCCCGTGTTTTGACACGAATTTGGCTTATATTAGTTCCGTTTCGAATATTTTATTCTTCTATTTTGCAAGGAAAATTCCTGATTGAAATATCCGCCTGCGCCAGGCACACCCAAGCTAGGGCTCCCGGATATTTTAAATCTTGAGTTCCCAATTGCAATACTTTTCCGAGTTTTATTTCTTTGAATTTGGTTGATAGTCGCCCGTTCTTTAACACAAATTTGGTTTATATTTAAATCTGGAATTGCCTTCCGTTTTCATTACCTTCCCCGAATTTTCTTTTAGTGGGATTTCGTGATACCCTTCTTGATTTTGTTAAAAGCTTAGGGAAATGTCTGACGAGTAGATACAGAGTGCCCGATCTATAGTATTGTTTTCCCGATTGGATAGTTTTTTTTTTAGTACCACCGGACCCGTTCGTTACATAAGGGTCTATCAAATACATGAATGAAAAGACCACCAAGCTTAACATAGTTTTGCTTGCCTTTTTTACCGCTTCTTTTATTTGCATGAACGCTATTTTATAATTACAAACCACTCTCGCTTATGTCCTGCCCGCTTCGTCGCTAATAATACATATGTGCTTTTGAGTATTGTTTATTTTGTATGCATATAACAACTTAGAAGGTGTTAATGTAATAAAACTGAAATAAACCGGTGTTGTGTTTTATTGACCTATTATAGACTAGTATTTCCTTATGGTAGCGTAGTTGTTTGGCAGCACGAATTTTAGCTTCTCCGTAGTGTGGATCAGGATAATAACAGTTATTTCAGGACTAGCGAGAACATTTGTTTTATATATTTAGGAATATCCCGAATTTTGACGACAATAGACCCCTGGAATTTACCGTACCTCCATCTGAGGCTACCTGGAACTCTCGACGAGGGAAGTCGAGGGGCCGTGGAGACAACCACGTTAAAAATCTGGCGCCCGAGAAAGTGTAAGGTTTCAAAGGTGTCAGGAGTGACGTTTCCGAGACGTTCCACGCGCAGTGCAGCGCGCAGACATCGCCTCTCTCACTTGTAAGGGGAGGAAAACGCGTCACATCTTGGCGCCCGAGCAGGGACCTGAATTTGTTGTTTAAATAGGAACTGTTTAATTTTTTTTTTAGGTTTTCCGTATTCTTGATTAGTAAAGAATATTTTTCTCCCGTATTACTGATTCATTGATTGAGCAAGGACCGGAAATTGTTGCCTAAGTACGAACTGTTTTATTTTTTTTCAGGTTTTCCGGATTCTTGATTATTAAATAATATTTTTTTTCCGTACTGCCGATTTATTGATTGAATAGAGACCTTAATTTATTGTTTAAGTAGGAACTGTTTTATTTTTTTTCAGGTTATCCGTATTCTTGATTAGTGAAGAATATTTTTTCCCGTATTGCTGATTTATTGATTGAACAAGGACCTTAAATTGTTGTTTAAGTACGAACTGTTTTATTCTTTTTCAGGTTTTCCGTAATTTTGATTATTAAATAATATTTGTTCCCGTATTGCCGATTTATTGGTTGAGCAGAGATCTTGAATTGTTGTTTGATGCTGATTAAGCAGGGATCTTGTATTGTTGGTTGAATACGAACTGTTTTATTATTTTTCAGGTTTTGCGTATTCTTGATTATTGAATAATATTCTTTTCCGGTATTGTTGATCCACTAGTTAGCAGGGACACTGGCTGTTTGTTAAAACCGGAACCGTTGTATTTGGTTGTGGAATTTTATTGTTTCAGTGTGAAGATTTGTGTAGGGACTTTGAGATTATCGAAGGAGTCCGGTGATAATTTGGTTTCCACGGCGTACCGTTATATACTGTTTTGACTGTTTTCCGTCTTATTGTTGAGTGTTTATTAAAACAAGGATTTTATATCTCGTTTCGAATTATCTTGTCGTTACTGTGAAGGTTGAGGAAGAGGCTTAGTTGCTGTGAAGGCGGGAGCCGTACTACCTTGCTGTGGCTGTAAAGAGGCGAAGGAAGGACGAGAAGTTGCGACTACGAGGGATACAGAAAGAAGAGATAAAAGTAGATGTCAAGAGGAAGTACCGAGGAATTGGACATTGCTTTACCATTCGAACGTGAAGTTGCAGAGGAAACATTACCCGTTCCGTCAGCATCGACCCAATTACCCGTCGTAAATTCCATAGAAGAAACTACAGACCATCGCGTAAATTGGGTATATCTACTGAAAAACGAGGGTCTTACTGCCCAACTACGAAAGAGGAATTTATCGACTGCTGGAACCGTTCCTGACAAACGAAGAAGGCTCGTCAACTTTTTGAGACGAAGACATATTTCCCCACCACCCGCTAGAAACCAAGGAGATCTTGTGGATTATCTGACCGATATGGCGACCCAACCGATAAATGTACACGATTGGAAGGTGTCTTTTGGGAACCGAGGAGATCCGGCCGCTTTCATAGAAAGGATCGAAGAAATCTGCACTGCAAAGAATGTCCAGAAAGACAACTTGCTTCCGGTATTACCGGAATTACTATCAGATGAACCCGCCTCTTGGTACCGCAACAACCGAAGTCGGTTCACAACCTGGGACGAATTCGAGGCTGAATTCAGAATTTTCTTTTATCCAATCAACTATGAAGTCGATTTGGAAGCCGAGATAGGAAGACGTCTTCAAAGACGAAATGAATCCGCTGCAACGTACATGACCGAGCTACAGACCCTGATGAGGAGGCATGGGAAGCTAACTTCCGAACAACAGCTAGCATGGCTGTACCGAAATCTTTTACCCGAGTACCGGCTGCAGATCCGAAAAGTAGACTTCAAGGACTTTCCTACGTTCTGTCAAGTGGTGAGGGAATATGAGCTCCTGAGGAAGGAACTCCAAAACGCACCCAACCCCAGTGGACCGAACCGTGGACCAGCCCGTCCGCAGCCAGTGAGTACCCCTAGATATGGACAGTCCCACAATCCGCCGTCCGATCCAGTAAGAGAAGCCATCCCTGGTACCAGCCGTCCGTTACCGAACGATACTCATCACGGTCCGACACGTGATAATACTCAACGACCGTCTGGCTCGTCTTCACGCCCACCAACCTGTTTCCGCTGCGGTGAATCCGGACACTACCGAAGCAATTGCCGGAACCCTCAGAAGATATTCTGCTCCCGTTGTCATAAGGAGGGAGTATTTTCCCGAGACTGTTCCTGCAGGAGGCAGGAAAACTAATCCGAAGCTGTCCCGAGGAGAGGCCGACACAGCTTCCGCAGATATTTGCCTCTCATGCCGAAACGCTAGAAGAAATGACCGATTCCCGACCGCACATCGACGTTGAAATTGAAAACCGTAAGTTCAGAGCCTTATTGGATACTGGAGCTGCTAAATCATACATCGGTGATCAGATAGCTAGGACATTTTCCCAAAGAAAGCAAACCATAGCCCGTCAAGCTGCGAGAGCCCGTTTAGCTAATGGAATTTTAGTCCCTATCACCGACACATACAAGCTAAAACTGAACATCCATGACGTCATTATGGAAGGGCCATTCGAACATTTCCCTGGTCTGATAACTGATATTGTGTTAGGACACGATGTCCTTCAAAAGTATAATTTCCGGTTGGAGCTAGGAAGCGGGAAAATATACATGGAAGACAAACTGGTGATGCACTCACCATCAACCAGTCCTGTTGAGATGTTGGAAGTAGTGAGCCCGCTCACTAAAGAATCCGATGCTGCTAAACCGACCCTAAGGATGGACAATACCGACAAGTGTCTCTCAGAAGACCGTGTATCTGAAGTCTCTGCGTCTTCTCTGGTGTTAGGGGTTGACAAGGAGCAGTCTGTTTCTGAAGTTTCTGCGTCTTCCCTGGTGTTAGGGGTTGACAAAGAGCAATCCGTTTCTGAAGTCTCTGCGTCTTCCCTGGTGTTAGGGGTTGACAAAGAACAATCTTTTTCTGAAGTCTCTGCGTCTTCCCTGGTGTTAGGGGTTGACAAGGAGCAGTCTGTTTCTGAAGTCTCTGCGTCTTCCCTGGTGTTAGGGGTTGACAAAGAGCAATCCGTTTCTGAAGTCTCTGCGTCTTCCCTGGTGTTAGGGGTTGACAAAGAACGATCTTTTTCTGAAGTCTCTGCGTCTTCTCTGGTGTTAGGGGTTGACAAAGAGCAGTCTGTTTCTGAAGTCTCTGCGTCCTCCCTGGTGTTAGGGGTTGACAAGGAGCAGTCTGTTTCTGAAGTCTCTGCGTCTTCCCTGGTGTTAGGGGTTGACAAAGAGCAATCCGTTTCTGAAGTCTCTGCGTCTTCCCTGGTGTTAGGGGTTGACAAAGAGCAGTCTGTTTCTGAAGTCTCTGCGTCTTCTCTGGTGTTAGGGGTTGACAAGGAGCAGTCTGTTTCTGAAGTCTCTGCGTCTTCCCTGGGGTTAGGGGTTGACAAAGAACAATCTTTTTCTGAAGTCTCTGCGTCTTCCCTGGTGTTAGGGGTTGACAAAGAGCAATCCGTTTCTGAAGTCTCTGCGTCTTCCCTGGTGTTAGGGGTTGACAAAGAGCAATCCGTTTCTGAAGTCTCTGCGTCTTCCCTGGGTGGTTTAGGGGTTGACAAAGAGCAGTCTTTTTCTAAAGTCTCTGCGTCTTCCCTGGTGTTAGGGGTTGATCAAGAGCAAGCTGGTTCTGAAGTCTCTGCGTTCTCCCCGGTGTTGTTAGGGGTTGGCAAGGAGCAAGCTATTTCCGATGTCTCTGCGTCCACCCTGGGTGGTTTAGGGGTTGACAAGGAGAAATCTAATACTGAAGTCCTTTCGTCGTCTCTGATAAGGGTTAGAGAAAATGAAGATGATAATAAACCTGGAAGATTGAAGTTATCTCCGGAGGAGTTAGGAGATAACACCAATTATGGCTACATAGGATGCCCGTTCGAAACAATCATTCCGAGTGAAGAAATCAATTTGACGAAAAATCAAAAAGAAAAGTTGAATACATTTTTGAACCAGGAACTTCCGCTGTTCGAGAAGATTAGAGGTCCGACTACGCTTATTGAGCATGAAATCCGTCTGCTACAGTCCCGTCCGATTAAACAAAGACACCGACCGCAAAATCCAAAGATGCAGGAAGTGTGCAATACCGAGATAGACGCGATGTTAGATGAAGGAGTGATAGAACCTTCTACCAGTCCTTGGAGCTCTCCAATTGTAATTGTGAAGAAGAAAGATGGAAAGAACCGTTTCTGCATCGACTTCCGCAAAGTGAACGAAGTTACGATGAAGGACGCTTACCCGCTTCCATTTATTAATGCTATACTGGATAAACTGCGAAAAGCCAAATATATTTCCAGTTTAGATTTGAAGAGTGGGTATTGGCAAGTTCCATTAACACCGGAGAGCAAACCCATTACCGCGTTTACCGTACCGGGACGTGGATTGTTCCAATTCACGGTCCTTCCATTTGGTTTACATTCCGCACCTGCCACTTTCCAGAGATTGGTTGACAGACTAATAGGCCCAGATTTAGATCCGTACGCCTTTGCCTATCTGGATGACATCATAGTTCTAGGGGAAACGTTCGAACAGCATTTGGAAAATCTGTCTGAGGTGTTCCGTCGATTGCGAGGAGCACGGTTGAAACTGAATCCGGAGAAATGCCACTTCTGTTTACCGTCCATGAAATATTTAGGCCATGTAGTCACTGGAGATGGAATCCGTACCGATCCAGAGAAAGTCGAGAGCATAATTAAATTTGCAGCGCCGAGAAATATCCGAGAGTTACGAAGATTTTTGGGAGTCGCATCCTGGTATAGGAGATTTGTGCCATCGTTTTCACAAAAGGTGGCCCCGTTAACGAAATTACTCCGCAAATCCCAGCGATGGAAGTGGGCGGAAGAGCAAGAAGCTGCCTTTGCTGAGATTAAAACATGTCTGTCAGAATCCCCTGTTTTAAGTTGTCCTGATTTCTCCGTACCGTTCACCCTACAGACCGACGCCTCCGAATATGGTTTGGGAATAGCCCTTACCCAACAGAAGAGTGGCCAGGAACATGTGGTAGCATATGCAAGTCGCACGCTAAGTCCTGCCGAGAAGAATTACTCCGTCACTGAGAAAGAATGTCTTGCCATTGTTTGGGGAATTGAAAAGATGCGTCCTTATTTAGAGGGCTACCATTTCACGGTTGTTACCGATCATCAATCTCTTAGATGGCTGCATTCCATAGTGAGTCCGTCCGGACGTTTAGCCCGATGGAGTATTTTTCTGCAGCAATATGATTTCGAGATACAGTACCGTAAAGGTGCTCTAAATCGCGTGGCTGACGCGTTGTCCAGAAATCCGCTACCAATGACAGCAGAAACCAATCCACCATCGATACTTTGTGTGACCGAGGTAACCGCCGAATGTTCATGGTACCGTAACAAGAAGGAAGAAGTCCTGAAGGATCCAGAAAAGTTCCCTGACTACTGCATCAAAGAAGGCCGTTTGTACCGTCATTTTTGGGATATAAATGACTTAAGAGAACCAGAGATGAGTGATCCATGGAAACTATGCATAGCGAAATCCGACCGAACCCGAGTTCTCGAAGAAAACCATGATGCCCCTCATGCTGGACATCTGGGAATCGCCAAGACCATTACTCGTATAGCCAGATCTTACTATTGGCCGGGAATGTTCCGAGACATCACCAAGTACGTTCGCAGATGTTCACAATGCCAGAAGTACAAACCATCCCAACAAAAGCCTCCTGGAAAAATGCAGCCATCTCCAAATCAACGACCTTGGGACACTGTTAGTTCCGATATCATTGGACCATTGCCGAGGAGCAAGAAGGGGAACTGCTATATTGTAATTTTCCAGGACCGATTTACCAAGTGGGTACAGTGCAAACCATTGAGGAGTGCCACTGCCAGTAGTATCGGTACCGCATTTCACGAAGAGATACTGACCGTATTTGGATGTCCCCGTACCGTTTTAACCGATAACGGATCCCAGTATACTAGTACGTTGTTTAAGAATATGTTGAAAGAATTAGGAATCCGACACCGCTTCACACCCCCGTACACGCCGCAAGCCAACCCGGTAGAGAGAGCCAATCGCACATTGAAGACGATGATTGCGCAATATTGCGAGCAAGATCACCGAGATTGGGATATCAGACTAGCCGACTTGAAGTTTGCGATGAACAACTCCAAACACGATTCGACTGGGTTTTCGCCGGCCTTTTTGAATTTTGGACGAGACCCTGACATTCCGAAATCCCTTAGGAGGGAAACTGAAGACAACCCGGAGAGCACTACGAAAGAAGGTACCGTAACCGAAAATCCTAAGGAGGAAGATACAATACCGCACCGCACGAGGCTGGATCAATTGCAAGAGTGTTTTGACCTCGTACGTTTAAATCTGTCCAGAGCATTTACCAGTCAAAGCCATTATTATAATCTACGCCGTCGTGACTGGAAATGCAAGCTGGGGGAAAAGGTTATGAAAAGAGAGTATACTTTGTCTTCAGTCGTTGATCATGTCGCCGCGAAATTAGCTCCAAAATACTCTGGGCCCTACGAAGTGGTCCGAGTCGTCTCCCCGGTAGTGTATGACTTAAGAGACGAAACCGGCAAGCGACATAACCGAATCCACATTAAGGATTTAAAACCGTTGAATGATTAATTCCGCCTACAGGAGAGATGTTCCCGTCTGCGCCGATACACCAGAGCCCGAGGATTTAGGCCTTGCTTCAGCATCCGTAGCAGAGGCTACAGACTCAAAAAGACCAGACCTTAGTAGGTAGCATCATAGAAGACAAGTTTGAATTATGGAAAGAAGACTGTAATAGAGTAAGAAATTGTAGCTTTGATAGATTGTTTGAAAAAAATGTAAAGCCCGCGAGCGGTGCTCGCGTCCTTTAATTTTTTTTACCGAAGTAAGGGGGGGATGTAACGAAGTGTTCGTTACTGGCATGCTAAAGTTGATGCGCCGAGTGTAATTTCATTTTTGGTTTATGTCGCCGAGTATATATATTTAATTTATATTATGCATCAACCGTCATATATTCGTTCCTTTGTACCTAATCATGTTAAAGTTTATGCGCCGAGTGTAATTTCATTTTTAGTTTTCTGCCGCTGAGTATAATTGTTTTATATTACATATCACCCGTCACGTATTCGTTTCTTTGTTATATTTTCATTTGATGGTTTATGTCACCGAGTATATATTTGAGTTAAATTATTTGATAGTTTATGTCACCGAGTATATATTCATTTTCATTATGTATCACTCATTGCATATCCGTTTCTTTGTTATACTTTCATTTGATGGTTTATGTCACCGAGTATATATTTGAGTTAAATCATTTGATAGTTTATGTCACCGAATATATATTTAATTTAAATTATTTCATTGTATATATTCAACTGATATTATGTATCACCCGTCACATATTCGTTTCTTTATTTATAATTCATTTAATATTTTATGAGCCGAATATATTTTCATTTTACAATTTATGTCGACGAGTGTATCTAATCATTTGTATATTGACTTATAATTAGGGTAAAGTATTGTGAATCTTTGTGAACATTTTATTTTATTTTATCCCCTGGTTTCGGGGTAGAACCAAATGTTATAATAGTTTAATATTTATCCAAATTCCGATATTTTTATTTTCTTCCTAGTTGCGATGGAGGGATCAATTTTTTTTCGGGAGTAAAGTATTTACTTCAATTTTAAAATTCAACATTTGAAGGTACTGGTCTCCCCACTGCAACAAGGTAGATATGGATAGAAGCGCGCAGGTCGAGAGGGAGGTGGAACCGTGAGGTTAGACGGCTGATATTATTTTTAAAAATAGAGAGAGTATCGAAGTGCCAGCCGACCGAGCCAGAAGTGTAACTTATTCATCGTCCGCTGTAAATTATTTTAACTTTTCTTTTGCCGATTTACTTTTGAGTTTTTTTCGTGAGGAAAAAAATTTCAGTGATAACTTATTACTGTGAAGGTAAGAACTTTAAACAATAATAATTCCGAAAATATGTGGTCTTTTCAATGATAATTTAAAACATTTAGATAGTTGACTTTCATTTTAAAATACGTTGATATATCTAGTACATTAGAGTGTGGTAAACCATTTATATATCGTATCTGATTTAATACTTTTTCCGATTTTCCTTTTTCGTAGTTTTCTTAATATTGGTACATTTTATTCTTCTATTTTGCAAGGAAAATTCCTGATTGAAATATCCGTCTGCGCCAGGTATACCCAAACTAGGGCTCCCGGATATTTTAAATCTTGAGTTCCCAACTGCAATACTTTTTCCGAGTCTCCTTTTGTGAGTTTAGTTGATATCCGCCCCGTGTTTTAACACGAGTTTGGTTTATATTAGTTCCGTTTCGAACATTTTATTCTTCTATTTTGCAAGGAAAATTCCTGATTGAAATATCCGTCTGCGCCAGGTATACCCAAACTAGGGCTCCCGGATATTTTAAATCTTGAGTTCCCAACTGCAATACTTTTTCCGAGTCTCCTTTTTGTGAATTTAGTTGATATTCGCCCCGTGTTTTGATACAAATTTGGCTTATATTAGTTCCGTTTCGAATATTTTATTCTTCTATTTTGCAAGGAAAATTCCTGATTGAAATATCCGTCTGCGCCAGGTATACCCAAACTAGGGCTCCCGGATATTTTAAATCTTGAGTTCCCAACTGCAATACTTTTTCCGAGTCTCCTTTTTGTGAATTTAGTTGATATTCGCCCCGTGTTTTGATACAAATTTGGCTTATATTAGTTCCGTTTCGAACATTTTATTCTTCTATTTTGCAAGGAAAATTCCTGATTGAAATATCCGTCTGCGCCAGGTATACCCAAACTAGGGCTCCCGGATATTTTAAATCTTGAGTTCCCAACTGCAATACTTTTTCCGAGTCTCCTTTTGTGAGTTTAGTTGATATCCGCCCCGTGTTTTAACACGAGTTTGGTTTATATTAGTTCCGTTTCGAACATTTTATTCTTCTATTTTGCAAGGAAAATTCCTGATTGAAATATCCGTCTGCGCCAGGTATACCCAAACTAGGGCTCCCGGATATTTTGAATCTTGAGTTCCCAACTGCAATACTTTTTCCGAGTCTCCTTTTTGTGAATTTAGTTGATATTCGCCCCGTGTTTTGATACAAATTTGGCTTATATTAGTTCCGTTTCGAACATTTTATTCTTCTATTTTGCAAGGAAAATTCCTGATTGAAATATCCGTCTGCGCCAGGTATACCCAAACTAGGGCTCCCGGATATTTTAAATCTTGAGTTCCCAACTGCAATACTTTTCCGAGTCTCCTGTTGGGAGTTTAGTTGATATCCGCCCCGTGTTTTAACACGAATTTGGCTTATATTAGTTCCGTTTCGAATATTTTATTCTTCTATTTTGCAAGGAAAATTCCTGATTGAAATATCCGTCTGCGCCAGGTATACCCAAACTAGGGCTCCCGGATATTTTAAATCTTGAGTTCCCAACTGCAATACTTTTCCGAGTCTCCTTTTTGTGAATTTAGTTGATATTCGCCCCGTGTTTTGATACAAATTTGGCTTATATTAGTTCCGTTTCGAATATTTTATTCTTCTATTTTGCAAGGAAAATTCCTGATTGAAATATCCGTCTGCGCCAGGTATACCCAAACTAGGGCTCCCGGATATTTTAAATCTTGAGTTCCCAACTGCAATACTTTTCCGAGTCTCCTTTTTGTGAATTTAGTTGATATTCGCCCCGTGTTTTGATACAAATTTGGCTTATATTAGTTCCGTTTCGAATATTTTATTCTTCTATTTTGCAAGGAAAATTCCTGATTGAAATATCCGCCTGCGCCAGGCACCCCAAGCTAGGGCTCCCGGATATTTTAAATCTTGAGTTCCCAATTGCAATACTTTTTCCGAGTCTCCTTTTTGTGAATTTAGTTGATATTCGCCCCGTGTTTTGATACAAATTTGGCTTATATTAGTTCCGTTTCGAACATTTTATTCTTCTATTTTGCAAGGAAAATTCCTGATTGAAATATCCGTCTGCGCCAGGTATACCCAAACTAGGGCTCCCGGATATTTTAAATCTTGAGTTCCCAATTGCAATACTTTTTCCGAGTCTCCTTTTTGTGAATTTAGTTGATATTCGCCCCGTGTTTTGATACAAATTTGGCTTATATTAGTTCCGTTTCGAACATTTTATTCTTCTATTTTGCAAGGAAAATTCCTGATTGAAATATCCGTCTGCGCCAGGTATACCCA
The DNA here is from genome assembly GCA_963921935.1 of Galeruca laticollis. Taxonomy (NCBI): domain Eukaryota; kingdom Metazoa; phylum Arthropoda; class Insecta; order Coleoptera; family Chrysomelidae; genus Galeruca; species Galeruca laticollis. Next base: position 90,112,169 of record OY998182.1, read on the forward strand.
AACTAGGGCTCCCGGATATTTTAAATCTTGAGTTCCCAATTGCAATACTTTTTCCGAGTCTCCTTTTTGTGAATTTAGTTGATATTCGCCCCGTGTTTTGATACAAATTTGGCTTATATTAGTTCCGTTTCGAACATTTTATTCTTCTATTGTGCAAGGAAAATTCCTGATTGAAATATCCGTCTGCGCCAGGTATACCCAAGCTAGGGCTCCCGGATATTTTAAATCTTGAGTTCCCAACTGCAATACTTTTCCGAGTCTCCTTTTTGTGAATTTAGTTGATATTCGCCCCGTGTTTTGATACAAATTTGGCTTATATTAGTTCCGTTTCGAATATTTTATTCTTCTATTTTGCAAGGAAAATTCCTGATTGAAATATCCGCCTGCGCCAGGCACACCCAAGCTAGGGCTCCCGGATATTTTAAATCTTGAGTTCCCAACTGCAATACTTTTCCCGAGTCTCCTTTTTGTGAATTTAGTTGATATCCGCCCCGTGTTTTAACACGAATTTGGTTTATATTAGTCCCGTTTCGAATATTTTATTCTTCTATTTTGCAAGGAAAATTCCTGATTGAAATATCCGTCTGCGCCAGGCATACCCAAGCTCGGGCTCCCGGATATTTTAAATCTTGAGTTCCCAACTGCAATACTTTTTCCGAGTCTCCTTTTTGGTGAATTTAGTTGATATTCGCCCCGTGTTTTGACACGAATTTGGCTTATATTAGTTCCGTTTCGAATATTTTATTCTTCTATTTTGCAAGGAAAATTCCTGATTGAAATATCCGCCTGCGCCAGGCACACCCAAGCTAGGGCTCCCGGATATTTTAAATCTTGAGTTCCCAATTGCAATACTTTTCCGAGTTTTATTTCTTTGAATTTGGTTGATAGTCGCCCGTTCTTTAACACAAATTTGGTTTATATTTAAATCTGGAATTGCCTTCCGTTTTCATTACCTTCCCCGAATTTTCTTTTAGTGGGATTTCGTGATACCCTTCTTGATTTTGTTAAAAGCTTAGGGAAATGTCTGACGAGTAGATACAGAGTGCCCGATCTATAGTATTGTTTTCCCGATTGGATAGTTTTTTTTTTAGTACCACCGGACCCGTTCGTTACATAAGGGTCTATCAAATACATGAATGAAAAGACCACCAAGCTTAACATAGTTTTGCTTGCCTTTTTTACCGCTTCTTTTATTTGCATGAACGCTATTTTATAATTACAAACCACTCTCGCTTATGTCCTGCCCGCTTCGTCGCTAATAATACATATGTGCTTTTGAGTATTGTTTATTTTGTATGCATATAACAACTTAGAAGGTGTTAATGTAATAAAACTGAAATAAACCGGTGTTGTGTTTTATTGACCTATTATAGACTAGTATTTCCTTATGGTAGCGTAGTTGTTTGGCAGCACGAATTTTAGCTTCTCCGTAGTGTGGATCAGGATAATAACAGTTATTTCAGGACTAGCGAGAACATTTGTTTTATATATTTAGGAATATCCCGAATTTTGACGACAATAGACCCCTGGAATTTACCGTACCTCCATCTGAGGCTACCTGGAACTCTCGACGAGGGAAGTCGAGGGGCCGTGGAGACAACCACGTTAAAAATCTGGCGCCCGAGAAAGTGTAAGGTTTCAAAGGTGTCAGGAGTGACGTTTCCGAGACGTTCCACGCGCAGTGCAGCGCGCAGACATCGCCTCTCTCACTTGTAAGGGGAGGAAAACGCGTCACAAAACAAATAAACAACGGCGGATAACCTGTGACAAGTGGGTTTTAAGAATAACATTCAAAGAATGCTTTGACAACATGGTTATATAATATATATATATATATATATATATATATATAAAATATTTATTATTCTGTTTAAATATTTCAGAAATGTATATTTAACGATGGAAGCACTTATGGTGAGAAATTATTAGTTATAATAATATAAATTTTATTGTATTTTTCTACAAATTATCATTAATGATCAAGTGTGCTGTCTTGTGCACAATTACAAAAGCTAGCAGTAAACATAATAGTAGAACTGTCTAGCATAACGTGTTTGCAGACAATTTTATTATTGGTAGGATTACTTATAATAGTAGAATACGCAATGAGGGAAAAAGATGTATTTTATAACCAGGGGGCATTGAGGGTAAAACAGCATTCTCTCTGAGTTGCATATACTACTTATTTCACGACTCATGCAAGATGTAGAGAAAAAAACGTTTCCAAAAATCCAATTTTATTGAGATTTACTAATTTTAATACTACCTACTGCATACTGGTAGTCTTTGGCAATAAATTAGGAAACAAATTTTGATCATCGTGAAAATTCAAAAATTATCGAGCTTGTTTGAGTTGTTATGTTATGTGGATATTGAAGAATTACAATTGCTCAATTATTGAAGTATCAAATGCTGCGGTGGTCGATTTACTACAAGAAAATTAGAGAAAGTTCTAAGAAACAGCTTGATGCATAATTAACATTTTTGGAATATTATTTACCTAGAGATTAATTTGCCACTTCTGTCACGATTTTGGCATCAGAGAAGTTGATTTCTACTCCCGGTCTTAAAAAAAATTCATTATTTTACAAATATCAAGATTGAAAGTTTTATGAAGTGGGATATGCTGTACGCATTCATCGACTGAAGCCGACAAAATTTAGAAGCTGCATCTAAATTATATTTGCAAAGGTACTCCCATCGTTTTCAACCTAATCCAACTATTTTCACATGATTCGGAAACATTTGAAAACGTTTGAATATTATTGTAAAATAATATTAATATTAAAATTAAAAAATAAAGTTATATTGAGTGTTATGTATTTTAACAAAATGGTAAATTCATATATTTGATACTGTAGCCGCCAGCCTCCTGTGTATATATTCAAAATAAAATAATTAAAATCCAGTACCAATTTCCACTCCACGGCCGAGAAACGATTGTGAATTGTGGAGTGATGGTCGTGTCGGCAAAAAAAAGTATAGCTGGAGATGTGAGCTTTTTACGAGTGATCATATGTGTTCGTCCGATGTCCGATTATCGTAGTCCATACGAACTGAATTATTTACAGATACTATTTCAAAGCCTACTTGTCAAATGTTTTCCGCCTCTGTTTATTTATTTATTCCATAATTATACAGAATGCCTTTTATTCATTTGTTTTCGAAAAGAAATAATTATATATTCTTGAAAAGCTTAAAAAATCAGCAACTTAATAGAATTAAAGCCAACTATATTTTCTATTTTAAAAAATACAAGTTAAGTTTATTGCGTTTCCACCGTTGAATTTGTCTCAAAAAAAATTGGCCTGAGAGTATAGTATCAGTTTCTCTCTAATACCGCTGGTTTCTAAGAGGCCCTAAAAAGCCATCGAAAATGAGCCAACCTGTACAAATAATAGGACGCGACCCAAAACTTACTTACAAAGTTTTCCTTTTTTTTCATATTGCACGGTTAAGACGTTCATTAATGTTTATTTGACATTAAACTACCCATGCTATTATAGAAGTATTGGTAATTTGCGGTTTAGTTTTTCGTACATACGCTTCCCGCCTTTTATATAACACATCAGCTAACTAACCATAAATCGTAAATAAAGTTCATACATATACTTACCAGTCTTACGGGTTCAGGCTGATATTCAAACTTTTTACAAATCACTACTACTAATACGGATGTAACGTTCGCCAAAGTTGTAACTATACTATACTCCCGCAAACTAAAGAAATGAGTTTAGTTTAAAATCTATTATCAATACCAGACACTACGTTGCCAAATCTACTGGACGTCAGAATGTTACGAAATTGTAATTTTATGTATATTAAAGTATATTCTGGTGCGCCACCAGCAGAAATTCGTTGAACTAAAACTATACCTTTTTCATACATTTCCTATCAACTTTGCGTCCATTTGACATTGGTTAATACTTAAATATAGAAGTATCTGCAAAAGATGGCAGTTTGACACCTGTGGCTAACCATAGTACTTTAGGTAGTCTATCTTTTCCGTATGTTCTATGGGACAAATATTCATCAGAAATTGCAGAAAACGAAAGATGTAGTCTTGCGTCCGATATACGGACGTAAGTTTACAGAGTACGCAGGATTAAATGCAAAATTCATTCTATCAGATGCAGAAATGATAGTAAGATGTATATATATATATATATATATATATATATATATGTTAAGCCAGTCCTCTAGTATAGATAAATATTCTTATATTAGATTGAATTAAAAAGGAATTTTTTTTGTATATACGTATGGTGTATCATTAGACACTACCTAATTAAGAACAAAATTTAACATAAAACGAATGAATGACTTAAGCAAATGTATTATAAAATATTGAGTACATCAATTTAAGAAATGGATTAAGGATAAGGAATAGAATGGTAATGATAATATAGAAATTAATTCTTAAGAAAATGTTACCTTCACAAATAAATCCTAAGGTCAAGTCAATGTCAACAATTTTCATTAAAATCAATCTGAACGCTGCTATGTCCACACTTGAATCAGGAAAAGGATGTTAATTTGTTCAAAACCTAAAATAATAAGAATTAATAATCAAATCACTAATTTATTAACGATATGCAAATACAATAAAAAGTTGCAATTTGAAAAAAGTAATTTATAAAAATAAAACTGTATGAAATATGACATTCGGAATAAGAGCCATATTGTATGTCATAGAAATCTAGTAATCAAATCGAAATCAATGAAGGAAGTGATTGAATCTAGTTATAATATTGCCAACCTAAATTCAATGAGTTGGAAGTTAATATAAAACAGAGAATGTAAATTTGAAATTAAGTTAGAGTTTATATAAAGCGAAATTAGTGCTAATTAAAGAATTAAAAAATAAACAGTTCCATATATATAAATCATAAATTTAGATTGTAGAAATTGTATATTAATTGTAAACAAATTTACTAAAAAAAAAAGGAATTACAAGGATTGAAACCATTGTAATACATGTGAAAGACTATTTATATATTCTATAAGATATTGTTAAACCATTTATACAAGTGATTTCACTCTCCAAGACTATTTTAATTGAAGAATTCAGTATTTCTAAAAAAAAACATTATCATTGACAATTGTTGAATAAAATAACAGATTAGGAGGCTGTGTTTTAGAGATTGTACAAATGTTGTTGATTTTTAAAAAAAAAAAGAGAGTCGAGAGTTAGTTGGGGAATGAGGAACTGGGATGTAATTTTCTGAGAAGGTTTTTGTAAAAACTTTAAAGTAAAAGTTATAATTTTAAATCTAAATCAATAAAAAATTCATGATATTAATGTCGATTAACCCCTGTGAAAAAGTGAAACGTGCCGAACGAGTATTTCTTGGGTAAGGAATACCTAAGAAAAGAGACGAGATGTTGCAGGTCCACCACGCCGAGAATGGAATATAAGGTCTGTGTTATTTGAGTTTTTTTAATTTGGAATTCCAAACAAACAAAAAAAAGTGAACTTTTGAAATTAATTTGAACATTTAAAATTGAATAATCTAAAATTGGCCAAAGAAACTTTAAAATAATCAATACCAAATTTTATCCATGGATAATTAAAGAACTCTAATTTTCTGCAACAATGATTTTAGATATTAAATATGTACTTACTCGTAAAAAGTTTTTCGTTTGTAAAATAATCAAAGTTCACACTACTCATAAATGCTTTTCCAATCTTAATTTCCGCTTTGCATGCTAACCTATTCTTATAACTATCAAACACACACTTAATTCACAACTTGAATTATATATGTAACTGTTTAATATAAGTTTTCAACCATATGATTCTAAATGCACTAAATTGATGCACATTGAACTGTGAAACGTTTGCATCCTCCATGTTAACTGCATACTATAATTTTGTGACGACCAGAAACGTTGTACCGGAAGAGTTGCTCCGTTGCGCCGAAGCAGCTACTATAAGCGTTCAGTGCGCATGACGATCAAAGAATACAGAGGAGGTTCAGGAATATTTGTGTGTGTAAAATTTTGAAGATTTCATCAACAATTTATTAAAGTATTTTTATTTAAGTGTTGGTATTTTTTTTTTATTCCAGTCAATGTCCATAACACTTTTCACGAACATGGTTTAAATCATTCATTCGATTATCCTATCACGAAATCATAATAAGTAAATGTTCATATATGTAAAAATTTTTTCTAATAGGTGTCCAGGACTCAAAGAGAGAAGTCTCATGCTTCCGACTACAGTATAAAATTTAAACAATTAAAAATTTTCATATAATTATATAGGGCTAGCCGAAGGTAAAAACGGGTAAATAAAGTTAAATCATATAAGTATAAATATTAAAATATAAACATATCCACTATAATATATATATATATATATATATATATATATATATATATATATATATATATATATATATATATATATATATATAACAAAAACAGAATTAAATGGGTAAATCACGCAAAATAGGTTACAGAGAATGAGTGGTAATCGTGGACATGTATGTTTCTAGCTCATTAGCCGTCATTGGTACGGTATAACCAAGAAAGGGTGTACAACTTGGGAGCAACTATGTTAATTGAAACATGAGAAAACACAAACAACGAATTTCAACAAGATAACCAAACACACATTTGTGCCTTCAAATGGAAGATCCCGAGTTTTCAGGACAACAACCAACAGAGACACGGAGGCGTCTATAGCTCTCCCGTCTGAACCTTCCGACCCTGGAAATGGACAAATAACCAATGAAGAGATGAAAAAATAACGCGTGGAGTGTAAAACAAAAACAGAATTAAATGGGTAAATCACGCAAAATAGGTTACAGAGAATGAATTTAATTTAATTTTCTCCTTATGATTCTTTATTTATCATTAAAATGGTGTTATTGTTTTTGGTTTTCGATAAATAAACAAGAGTACATTTTTGGTGTAAAATTGAATGATGTTCATATATAACTTTGACTAAAAAAATATGTTTAAAACTACTTGGTATGGACTGTGTAACTAGCGCCCATTGTGAGAGGCAGATATAAAAACAAACTTATGCGAACAGCCAGCTTCCAAAACATAAGCTTACAAAATTTCATCCCAATGTTGCCAGTGATTTCGACATAATCAAAAAAAATGTCTATAAAAATGTTTTTGAACACCCTGTATCTTGAAAACAAATGCCGTTACTGAATAAACCCAACTTATTTTGCAGTGTTCGACCTATCTTAGCAACGGTAACACCTTTCTTTGAAACACCCTGTATAATTAATGTTCTATACACATCAACTTCCGAAAGTAATGTTCTGCAAGGGTTAGAATGACCACTGGAGTTTACCAACCTCTCAAATTTCTAATACGAACGCATAATGGGAGTTGAGTTTTTCAAATTTAACAATTAATTAATAAAAATAATTGAAATTAATTCTAAAACCTTCAGATTCCACAAACTGAAAAGAGTCGGTATCGTGGAATCACAATAATAAAGTAGCTTTTTATCAGCTAATATCCAATGCATATATTGATTACGTACTTAAAATAACTGACATCATACTTATGGCGCCATAAGCCGGATTTCAGACCTGATATCAAATTCTCGAAATACCAATAAAAATAAACTACTCTAAAAAATTTGAAATAATTAAATTCCAGTTGGTTACAGTGAACTTCATTATTTGTAGGTTGTTGTGGGAGATAAAAAATACGGAAGCGCGAATAATAAATAACCTCCGGCAAAATATCGCGCCGAGAACATTTAGGTACACAGTAATAATCGTTAGAAAGGATGTCTGACGCCTTCCCGGTCTGTCGTATGAACTTTTTACATATCATCTATCCGCAATTTAATATGATTCTGAGAACGCTTGTTAATACCAAATTATGTGAATATAAAATGTCACACTAAAACACCACAAGCACAAAAAGCTATAAAATGTGCTCAACGAGTTTGGATAAAATCTGAATGTAAGAAATGGTTCAAAGTTAGAGACTCCTTAGACAACTACATAAAAGTTGTACATTCAGAACTCACATTCCAATTACATCCAGTAGAATTTGATTGAATGATGTATACCTACTCAAAAACAATTATTATTGGCAGCCTCCAAGATGGAATATACTGGAATTTCGAGGAAAACAAGTAATAGTCGTCAGTACAGGCTTTCCTACACAGTTGATTACACTTTATAGTATGTAAGCGGCTTTATTTTGAGGTCACGACAATGTTATTCAGCGACTTTTCCTGCTTTTTCCGCTTTTCCGCTCCTAGAACTCTACAAATATGGCAATTTCCCGATGCCTTAAAAAGTTAAAACCACATGTTTTTGCAACTTGAAATTCTACAAGTTTTGTTGCAAATGCGGATTAAAATTTGATCATCTAATGACAGATTAGAAACCATTATACCACACATGTGGGCTTTTCAGAACAGAATTTTCTAAAAAGTGTTTGGTATTTCGATAAAACTCGTTTCTGTGCATTGATTCTCCGCATATACACATCACGTGACGCTTCAGGTAGTACAACTGCCCGCGAACCCGTGAATTTTACATGAATGACGGACACATGACACCCATTCGGTTATTACTGATTCTGCAAGTGACGCTTGGAGGGGGTTTTAGGTTGATGGTAGAATTTTTTTTAGACAACTATAGATCACCAAATTACAGAGAAATTGTAGAAAAGTTTTAGGAATTGGAAGATTTTAGTAATGAATATGAGCCTAAAATTAAACCTGGGTAGGTTTCCTGATAATGGGGGAAATTGTAGTGAGGAACAAGGTGAGCGCTTCCAGCAGAACCTAAAAGTGATGGAGAAAATGTATCAGGGCAGATGGAACCGCATATGATGGCGTATTACTGCTGGTCTTTAAAAATATATTGTTTCTAAAAAGATCATAAAAGGTGTTTCTTCGGAGTAAAGTTTTTAGAAATTTATCTATTTTTCAACTACTATGTACATTGATTATTGAACACTACGACGAAACAATTAGTAAGATTTTTCAATATTAAAGTGATTTTAAGAATATACTTGTTACACCTTTCTCAAACTTACTGCTTTTTTAGTGTAATATGAAAATTAAGATAAAAAACCAAGAGACGCTGTTGACCAGTGTTGTTCGTCTAACGGCGTTCAAATTGATACAGAAATTCATAATAATTTAGGTAAGGTACATTGGCTTATACTATGTGTCTGTTCGCCTGTTTACCTCCTATGATTGATTATTATATAGTAATCATTAGTAAAATGATTATTTAGCAGTTACCTGTCTGGTATAATGCGCATTTTTTGTCGTTTTGATCACCAATTTGGAGCACATTCTCCATTTATTTGTCGAATTTTGTTTGGTATCCTTCATTTAAACACACACGACGAAAGTAAAACGGCTCTTTCATTTTGTATTAAGGACATATTTACGAGACAGGTGAGTTTGAGAATAACTTTTTTGAGTTGGGATTGTAGTCACTCTTATAACTGCAGAAATAATTGTATCCAATTCATGGTAAAGGGTTATTCATAATCGTTATTGTAGCCTTCGGAAAAAAAATTATGCAGAAGTTATATGGTTAGGGCTGAATTTTGATGAAATACATTGCTGTACAAATTTGAGATCTCCAAATTATATATGTTTTCAAATTGGAGTTGGCTTGATTGTAGTCACTCTTATAACTATCTGCTGAAATTATTGTATCAAAGTTATGGTAAAGGGTAATTCATAATCGTTATTGTAGCCTTCGAAAAAAAAATATATGCAGAAGTTATATGGTAGGGCTGAATTTTGATAAAATGGGAATAAAAATACATTGCTGTGCAAATTTGAGATCACCAAATTATATAATTGTTTAAATCGGATACCCTGTATATTCTAAAATCTCTAGAATAAGATTTTCCCGAGTTTCAAAAAATACATATTGTAACGAACCCGTTAATGACAGTGACAGTTTTAAGTTAGTTAGATATTCTTATTTCCCCTGTTAATTAGCTTTAGGTTAGATGTTCTTCTTTCCCTGTTAAGTAGTTTTAGGTTAGGTATTCTTCTTTCCCTTTTGAGATGTCCAATGTCAGTTACGTTGAACAGCAATAGAATGTTCTGGATTGTTCGACCGATGATTCTGGAGGGTTCGAAATGTCATTCAAAAACACTCTGGAAGATTTAAAATGAACATATAAGGAGGTTGAGAAGGGAAGTTGACAGGAGTGACGGAAGTGAAATTGAACGATTTGGAGAGAAATTGTAAACGTCATTGAGAGAATTGTAAATTGTATTCCTTGTTTGTTAATAAACCATTTCAAGACTATCGTGTTACAATTGGTGTCAGGTGTGGGGTATAAAAGAAACAAGAATGCCTGGACATAAATTGGATGAACTGCTGGTTGCAGAGCTCAGAAGAGAGCTAGAAGAGCGAGCATTGGCAACCGAAGGTAACAAGATGGTTCTGCTAAAACGATTACGCGGATATTTTTTTTATAGAGATATCAACCCCGAGTCAGTGGAGTTCGAAGATCCATTGGACAAGTTATGCCATCAAATATCGATCCAGAGAGGAGTTAAACCGGTATTCAACAAAAAATTAGTAAACAGAACATGTTATTGAATGATGAAACATTTGCTTATTCTGGTGCTTGGTAAACTGTTGGGAAATGGGGTTACTAAATAATCAAACTTTTATCAAAGCTGTTGAAAACTTTATTTGATTTGATATGAATACTTTTGCAAGGTGTATAGTATAGATGTTCTCTCTGGGAGAATCTACAGAAGAATTCTATAAAATAAATAATCTAAAAGTATTTATAAAAAGATCATTTTCATGATAACACATGTGTGGTCTTCGGATGTTGAAAGGATATAATCAATTTCTGTGTGAATTTATCTCATCTTATCATATTAGTTGATTGGGTCATGAACTGTTTATTTTAAGTTTTATCCATACCCAAAGTGTACAATTATTAATTATTAGAAGGGCCAAGAAAAGCTAACAGCATAGACCAAACATATATCCTCAATAGATTGATTTTTGTAAGAGAAGTTATACAATATTCCAACATAAAAAGTTGTAAGTCGTAGTACGCAGTAGAATAGCATATTCTTCAACGAGCGTATAATGATGGATATTATTCATGAAGATGAAAATTACGACTCGAGCCGCAGGTGAGTGTTGTAATCATCCGAATGAATAATAGCCATTATTCGCAAGTAGAACACTATACTTTCTCTACCACTATACAAAGAAAAAAATCGCTGTTTGAACAAATAATTGAAAAGGTTCTAATGTTTTTATTTTTACGCGGCCAATTCTAATCAATAGTTAAAAATTATAACGAAAACAGCTAAACAAAACGGATATTATGAATAGATAATAAAGAGATGCTTATAGTTTAAATTTACTTTCTGACAAAATGAATAGTCACATTAGCGCAGTTAGATTTACTACTGATGGTGTTGACTCTTGATCCAAATTGACTATCTTTAAAGTATGACTATTTGATCATTGTTAAATATTAAAGAGTTCCTGGATTCAGCTCTAACGACTGGAGTTTTTTGTTTGCCGTATTCAATTTGCTTGTCATAGTATCATCCACGTAGCCTTCTGCTACCGATGTTGCTCTTCCAGTCCCATTAAGAGCAGTAATATCTCCACCTGCATCAACCAGCAAGGTGACAGAAGACCTACGGAAGCTATGTCCGGTGTATAGATTTGCATTCGGTAACTTTAAGTAGGTAGCTATTTGTTTTCCCATATATCCAAATTTATTAATACCGATTTTCTGTATGGTACACTTGCCGTGTTGATAATTCAAGAAAAATGAAGGTGTTGTCACATTATTTGACCCAAGGGCAGCCCTTCTTGCATATTTTATAAAAATTACCAGTCAAGGGAAATTTCCTAACAGTTTTTGTTTTAGTATTGGGTATGGTAATTAGGACGGCTGATTCAAGGTCTTGAATATCTTCACATTTCATAGAGTGCATTTCGTTACTACGACAAGCACCCATTGATATAATTCTTCAATTTAATATCAATAGGAATGTATATAGTCCAGGCGGTAAAACAGTAAAAGTAGGGTGTAATGGATTTTGTTTCATAACCCAAAAATTTTTATGCAGAAAGTTGCCTAATATTGTGTACAACAATAATCTATGTTTGCCTACTCCAAAATGCTGTAGAACAACAAATGTACCGAAATATCGAAAAATGACCCATTTTTCGATACATTTGTGTCTAATACTTTGAAACAAAACCTTAAATCAAAAAAAATTACTCCTTCTTTTCTGTTTATTTGACGATTTCCTATAAGGTTATGAGAATCGCGAATCGAAAAACTTTAATTTTCCATGAATAATATGCGAAAATTAGTAAAAAAATCATACATAAACTTTGAGAAATTTTTTCGGTAAGTAAAAATTGATAAATATTTATCAAATTTTCAGAAAAGATAGATAAACATATGACAATTACGAACAAAAAATTTTTGTAACGATCGATCGCGTAGTTTTTCACTGCCACAATTATTAATTAAGAAATTATAAAAAAGTTGATCGCGCGTACTTTGAACAACGGTGAAAAAGGAGCACACAATTTTTAACAGTTACTTAGTGTCATAACAAACAATAAGCAATTATAAAAATATCCATTTTACGGTTTAATAATTTTTTTAAATTTTGTCAAATTTTTTCCATTATAAACAAGGACGGTTAGTTATGATAAACAAAGACCATATAAGAAAGAAAATATACTTTTTATCAATATTTATTATTGAAACGTTTAATTAGTTGCATGATTTGATGAACATTAAGCAAAATTATTTATAATGGAAAAAATTTGAAAAATTTAAAAAAATTGTTAAAACGTAAAATGGATATTTTTATAATTGCTTATTGTTTGTTATGACACTAAGTAACTGTTAAAAATTGCGTGCTCCTTTTTCACCGTTGTTTAAACAAGGTACGCGCGATCACCTTTTTTAAAATTCGTTAATAATTGTGGCAGTGAAAAACTACGCGGTCGATCGTTACAAAAATTTTTCTGCGTAATTGTCATATGTTTAACTATCTTTTCTAAAAATTTGATAAATATTTATCAATTTTTACTTAACGAAAAAATTTCTCAAAGTTTACGTATGATTTTTTACTAATTTTCGTATATTATTCATGGAAAGTTAAAGTTTTTCGATTCGCGATTCTCATAACCTTATAGGAAATCATCAAATAAACAAAAAAGAAAGAGTAAATTTTTTTGATTTAAGGTTTTGTTTCAAAGTTTTAGACACAAATGTATCGAAAAATGGGTCCTTTTTCGATATTTCGGTACATTTGTTGTTCTACAGCATTTAGCAAGCACTGTTTGGCAAACATAGATTATTGTTGTACACAATATTTGCCAACTTTCTGCATAAAAAATTTTGCGTTATCAAACAACATGCATTTCGATTGCTCTATCGCTGGACTAATATATTATTACATAGTCGTAGAGAAAAGGGTTTTATTACAAATTATCCTGTCATTAATGACACATGTTTCGTAACTTGGAATAGAAGAATCGTAATTGCACACTGCGATTCTTGACATTATTCAACTAAAGAGAAAACGCCAAACCATTTTACACTTTTTCAACCCCGCATTCATATTATATGCAAAAAAATTATTTATGACGACCCTTCACTTTCTAAGAAAAAAACTAAGTTATGAACTAAGTGTTATGAAAAAACAGGTTTTGTGTTCTTATAAAGCTTTAACCCATTAACGCCCAGTGATACCGTATGGTATCGACAAATCCGCGGTAACTATAGGGGCAGGCTTTCCAACACAAATAGGTGGGGGTCAAATTTTATTCCCGATTTGGCTTAACCAAAGACCATACCATCAGTTGCACGACAACGATCACGGTAGAATCTGTGCGGACGTAGCAGCTGTGAACACGTGTTTTTATTGAGGAATTTTCTAACATCGACAAATCATGGACATTCGTTTTACGTAAGTGAATTTATTCCGTTGTGTAAACTTTTTTTTTAAACGAAAGCAGTACAATATATTAGGATTGGTGTATAATTTGATAGGACGTTATGTACTTTACTCATTTTTTAAAAGTAATATTGTATAGGGTGTCCAAAAGTCGGTGATACCAAATGGGCGTTTCGGCTACTATAAAATACGGTTTTATTTCAGAGGAGGACTAACTTTGTCCGAAGCTTTGGATATGGTTTTTGAAGACGAAAATATTGCTAATGACGCAGATGAAATATTTATAGAGCCCCCTGAGAGTAACATAGAGACTGACGAAGACTCTGCAGATGAGGACGAAGGAGGTACGGTTCAAAACCTAACGGGAAGACAGCTACGGGCACCAGTGGAAATCAAACTAATAGTCAATACTGGAATGGGTAACAATAGTGTCGAATCAGATGCTTGAAGAATTCATGTCGATAATCTGTTTACAGGGTTTAACCTATTTGGTTATCTACGGTTTTTAGGCTATGGTACTGTAGGTACCATAAGAAAAAACTGTATACCGAAATCATGCCCATTACTCAATAAAAAGTCTTTTTCCAAAAAAAGAGGGGCGAATATCGCCACGTCTTGTTAAAAAATTCTGGGATACTTTTAGTGAGATGGCTAGATAATTCTGTAGTCACCATGGCTTCCACCGATGCAGGAGTATCCCCATTGGGATCCGTCAAACGATTCTCACAGACCGGGAAAAAAACTATATTAGTAGATCGCTCATATTGCGTCGCCAAATATAATCAAAATATGGGCGGAACCGACCTCATGGATGAGTGTATTTCCAGTTATCGGATTGGCATAAGAAGCAAAAAGTGGTACTGGAATATATTTACATGGATATTGGATGCTGCAATAAACAACGCTTGGTTACTATACAGAAAACGCAATAGTAAAACCACAAATCTACAGTTTAGGAGGGAACTAGTACAGGTATACTTGGTGCGTTACGGTGTAACTCATAAAATGCCAGGACCAGCAAAAACATCAACTTCCCGGACTCTTCTTCCATCCGTACGTTTTGATGGTATGCACCACTACGTTGCTCCATGTAACAGACGCCGCTGTGCTGGTATGGACTGTAAATCTTTTGGAAGAACCATGTGTACAAAGTGTGATGTTGGGTTATGTGTTCCTTGTTTCGCCAAATATCATACAAATGAGTAAACAGTTACACGTCCTAGTTACTATTTCTATAGATATATACATGTGTCTACATTATTTTCAAAAATATTACACAATATAACTTTATAGTTGCAAACGAATAAAGATTTAGAAATGCCTGTGGATATGGTGTACACACTAGATGCAAATTGAGTGAATGAAAACGACGAATACTCAGTGTGTATTAATTTATTACTTTCAGGCTAAGCGCTTTCGGCTGTTAAGCCATTATCAAAGCCGTCCTATGAAAAAATACAAAGCTTGTGAAATTTTGAAAAAAAAAACAATTTAAAAAAGTTGAACTTACGTCATTTAAAAAAGTAATTGTCAAAGACATCAAGCTGATCAAAAACAATACTCAATACTCAAGATCTATCCAACCATCGTTATGATTGAGTCATTCGAATAAAAACATTAAATACCCTATTATAAGGGTGTAAATGTCGGAAGGCAATGGCAAACCACCGACAGTATTCTGCCTAGTACAGCCTCTCAACATAGACGTTCGGATCCGTCGTTAAACTGTAGGTCCCTTCTATCTGTGGTAACTGGAGAGCACAACACAGGTAGAAGTGAGAGGTCGCCTACGTCCGATCACGGATATAGCACTGTAAGAAGAAGAAGGGTGTAAAATTATATTCACATGATGTAAATACACTCAAAATTAAAAAACTGAATTAAAACAGATGACAAGTTTGACATTAGAATTACGGTGGCTAATAAGCCAGCGCGCCGTAAAAACAAGTGCATGACAATACAACATATTTACACGACGAACACTGAATCAAAAGCATGATTGTAAAGATGAAAAAAATTTTTCATAGTGAACTGAAAATTGTAGGGAACCCCTAATATTACATTTATTTTTAAATTTGAAAATGAAGTTAAAGATGTGAATAAAGCAAAAAAATTGAAAAACTATTCAAATTCAATTCCCAACATTCATCCAATTTAGATGAATAGTAAAATCCGCCTCATCCCTCAGCTGAATACTGAAACCGAATTAAGAGGTTGGATCCATTCCCCAGCCAGTCAGGAACAAGCGTAGTAACCTAAACGTGCGAAATGCTAGATAACATAAATCAAATATTTAGTTGTAAATGCATCCATGGAGGAGCTTATATAATCTATTGACTAAGGTGGAAGAAATACGCTGGCAAGGTGAACCCAACAACCGACGGTCTCACATATGAATTAGATGTAATGGCATAGTGATTGTGACCTAATGGACCAAACTAGCTATGTCCCATACATAGCCCGACGTCAAGAACACAATGTGATTATGAATTTAAGTCAGTTGTTACAAACCTAGACCCATACTAGGCATGTACAAGAAGAGAAGAAATCATAGGAGTATGTTAAGAGTGGAAGGGGTAGGACAGAATGTGATAAGAGCTGCAAGATAAAGAAGTTGATGAACCCAACTATGACCCATACATAGCTAGGTTAAACGGGAACAATGAGGTTAAGAAATTTTGGTAAGTATGACAAACCTAGATCCATACTAGGCATGTACAGGAAGAAACGGGGTGGGGTGTAAGGAGAAGAAAGAGAAGGCGTGTAGTTATAACAAACCTAGATCCATACTAGGCATGCATAGAAGAGAAGAAACAAAGTTTATAAAGAGAAGAAAGGATAGCAGCCATGCCATGGCTGTGACAAACCTAGATCCATACTAAGACCGTCAAGAACCAGGCATGCTCAAAATAATAAGAAAATAAGGGAAAGTGAAAAGGAGGATGATTTGCTCAAGTTATTACGTAGCTTATATGCTTAACCAAACTATGACCCATACATAGCCTGGTGTCTAAAAATGTGAGAAGTGAATAAGGTTGAGCAAACTTAAAATAGAAGAAAGAAGAAATAGAGGTAAAGAATTAATAGAAGATAGGAAAGACTGTTTCATTCGCCTTTTACGAATCAGTAGAGTGCTGGGCGATATATTCTTGGACCGGATCGCCACGGTGAGAATGTAAGTCGAACGCCGTAGAGGACCACAAGGTCTTGAACAGAGGTTGAAATTTACAATTAAGATGTACCTGTGTGTTGAGGCAGTTTTCTGAGTTAACATTCATTTCTCTGAGTATTTCTAGATCCTCAAGCAAGTCCATCTTTCTAAAGTTGTTCCTGGGAATGTTATGTAAGATTTTTGAGTTACGTGATGGAGAAAAGTTATGGTTATTGAACTTAATGTGGAAGCCGAAATTCGATGAAGTGGGTTTATTAAGATGTTCCTTAATTCTAGCACCTAAAGAACGAGTAGTCCTACCCACATAAGTAGATGGACAGGAATCACAAGTTAATTTGTAGATACCACTTCTATTGAGTTTATCAATAGGATCTTTGTTCTTAGAGAAAATTGTGGAAATGGAACATTTAGATTTAAAGGAGATTTGAACATCTTCAAGATTGTTGGTAATAATCTTTGAAATTTCATCTGAAACTACACCACAATAAGTCAACGCACGATATTGAGTTTGAACGTTGTTGTGAACCTCAGGATAGGCCAAATTTCTTCTCAACCTCCTTGTTGTCTTAGAGACCATACTATCAACAATTAGAGGAGAATAACCATTGTTAAATGCCAACTGTTTCAAGATATTAAGTTCTACGTTTTTTTTTTTTTTTTTTTTTTTTTCAAAATTTCACAAGATTTGTATTTTTTCATAGGACGGCTTTGATAATGGCTTAACAGCCGAAAGCGCTTAGCCTGAAAGTAATAAATTAATACACACTGAGTATTCGTCGTTTTCATTCACTCAATTCGAATAAAGATTTGTTTCTTAGGTTAATTCATTGTACCTTAACCGCCCAGTGATACCATATGGTATCAGCTAATATTTCTGTTTTCAAACAATTTTAATTTTTTTTATTGTTATTACACTAATCTCAACTAATATAAGCCATGTAGAATAAAAAAAAACAAAAAATAGTTCTGGGCGCTAATGGGTTAATAATGTTTGTTATATTTCAGCTTTACATTTGGCGTTCCAATAATAATTTAATGAATTGTTTTATTGAAATCAATTATTACATATTAACCTATTTAATATTGGGTAGCAATCTGTACACTGAATTATCAGTAGATTAGTAATAATTTTTGTTAGAAATTTAGTATAACTTCATAGTAACATATTTAAATAATAGAGATCGAGCTAGATATTTAGTTGCCAATAAGTTTATATGCCCGACACATATTCTAAAAATAATAACTAGAGAGGTACAGTAGAAACGCTGAGTCTTTTCCATCACGTGACTGATACATCAACCATATGCATCTTAATCAAAACAATACGACAAACGCTTGTACTGAGTTTCGCTCTTTTTCTGTTATTAGAAGAAGATAGTACCAACATAGTATGTGTTGAATAATATCGTCAACTAAGTCACGTGATGGAAAAGCTTCACTGTTTCTGCTATAGATTATTTGGATAGAGAGAATTTAATTGCCGTAGTTTGGAGGGAGATATTGTTCACTAGTATTACCAAAGAGCATGAGGTTTGTTCTTGAAAAAAATACTTTTATTACTACTACACCAACACTCACATTTACACTAGCTGACGCGCGTTTCGTTAATTAAGTTATTCTCTTCAGAGGCCGAAGGTTGGTGTAGTGGTAGTAAAAAATGTGTTTAGTACGTATATCACCAACGGTTCCAGAAATTCCAAAATACTTCAAAAAAATGTTCCTTTTGCAGGCCATTCATTTCCGTTTAATACTTACATGTGACACGAAATACATTTCTCTTGTCCTTTGTGTATAGTGCTATTGGCAACGTTCGTATAATATGGGAGAGTGAGAAAAATATAAAGAACCGAAAATTGATTGAAGCCAGTGCGTCAGGACAGATTGCCGCATTTTTTATTGAAGGAAGAAATTGAAGAATATTAATAGAGAATGGCGATTCGTTCTTTACTGAACTTTATACATGACAAAGTAGGAAAATCGAAGCAGTATTGCATACAGTCCCCAAATAATAAATATATCAATGTGTAAGATACTCCCTGTATATATATTTCTGTATATTTACTTTTATTTAATTACATGTTTTTATATGATACATACCTTATCGATATATGGACGAGTTTTGCAAAAGCAGTATACGAATAAATACGTTTCACATTAAACGTTGTTTTATTTGTAATTAGTGATTATATTCAAATTAATATTTTTTCTGTTTCCTTGATGATATTTTAGTAATAGGTAAAGATGACTGTGAGCATTTGGAGCATTTAGAAAAAGTGTTTAAACGTCTTCATGAATGTGGACTTGAAGTAAAAAAAGACAAATGTACATTTTTTCAAAATTCGGTAAAATATTTAGATCATGTAATTGACAAATTTGGATTACATACGCTAGACGAGCGAGTTACTGCTATTAAAAAAGCCAATGTTCCGAAAACAGTAACGGAACTGAAATCCTTCTTAGGAATGGTAAATTTTTATTGTAAATTTATTAAGAATGCATCACAAATTTTGAAACCTCTTTATTGTTTGTTAAAAAAAGACTCAGCTTGGAATTGGATGCCTGAGTGTACGAAAAGTTTCGAAGAAGCTAAGGCTATGTTGACATCTTCTTCGGTGTTAGCACATTTTAATCCCGAAGAAAAAATAAAACTAACGGTTGATGCTTCTCAGTTTGCTCTGGGAGCCACTCTCTCTCATGTCTACAAAGATAAAACGGAAAGGCCAATTGCTTTTGCGTCAACTTTGTTAAAATCCAGCGAAATAAAATATTCTCAAATTGTAAAAGAGGCTCTAGCCATTATTTTTGGCGTAAAGAAATTTTTTCAATATCTCTATGGTCAAAGATTTATTTTATGCACTGACCTTAAACCTTTATTAACCATTTTTGGCAATAAAAAAAGTTGACCAATTTTTGCAGCCAATCGGATACAAAGATGGGCTCATATTTTATCAGCTTTTTCGTATGACATAGTTTACGTCAAAAGTAAAGGTAATGTTGCAGATTGTTTGTCCAGACTTCCCGTTAATCCCGAAAAAGAAGAATGTACTTCATTTTTAATCTCAGAATTTTATTATTCATATTTAAATTATATTGAAGATTCCGATTTTACTTTGAATGTTCTCTCTATAAAAAAAGAGACGGCGAAGGATCCTATTCTTAGTAAAATTATATATTTTGTTAAAAGGAGATGGCCTTCTACTTGTCCTTTAAGTGAAATTCAACCATATTTTATAAAAAAAAAAGAAATTTTTATGGAACAAGACTGTTTAATGTGGGGTTACAGGTTGATTATTCCAAAGAAATTTCATACTTCAATTTTAAAAGAATTGCATAGTACTCATATGGGTATCGTGAAAATGAAGGCACTTGCACGATCATATGTTTGGTGGCCTTCAATTGACAAACAGATTGAAGAACAATCTCAAAATTGCAATGCTTGTGCACTTCACTCGAGCAAACCACCCAAATCATTATTGTCAACCTGGAAATGGCCTGAGCAACCATGGACTAGGTTACATGCCGATTTTTTTTGGTCCAGTTTTTAATAAAAACTTCTTGGTAATTGAGGACGCAACCTCAAAATGGATACAATGTTTTCAAATGCACGATATAACGGCTACGAGTACTATTAAAATTTTTCGTGATTTATTTAGTAGATTTGGTTTACCTTTCCAAATTTGTACCGATAAAGTGTCCACTTTCAATTCGGATGAATTCCAAACATTTTTAAAATAGAGCGGAATACGACATCTAACAGGTGCACCTTACCACCCTTCTACAAATGGATTAGGTGAAAGTGCAGTTAAGATTCTAAAAAAAGCTATTTATAAAGCCAAAAGTGAAAATAAAAATTTAGATTTTAATTTAATTATCAATTTTAAAATTAATGATAAGGTGTTAGTACGCGATTTTAGGGCTAATACTCCAAAATGGTGCCAAGGTGTGGTCAAAGAAGTTCTTGGAGAAAGAACCTATATTATAAAATCAGATCATGGATTGATTTGGAAACGTCACATTGACCAGTTAAAAGTAAATAATTGTAATGAAACTGAAACTGTTAACTCAAACTATCCAAAAGAGGAAGAATCGGTCACGATCATTCCAAGATCTGATTTTAATGTAAATAGTGTACATAATGATAGTTTAGTATGTAATGATTCTGTAGCAAGTGATAATTTAGTTGAGAACAATTCGAATCAGGAAGTGTCGGTTTCACCTAGCGTTGATAGTTCGCGTCAGTTAAGACGGCGGAACTTAATAAATAAGCCAAACCGACTAGTTTATTAATTTAACTAAAAGTGTTATTTATTTTTTATTAGTTTAACTTGTATATATTTTTTGAAGGGGAAGAAAGTGTAAGATACTCCCTGTATATATATTTCTGTATATTTACTTTTATTTAATTACATATTTTTATATGATACATACCTTATCGATATATGGACGAGTTTTGCAAAAGCAGTATACGAATAAATACGTTTCACATTAAACGTTGTTTTATTTGTAATTAGTGATTATATTCAAATTAATATTTTCATATATATAACACAATGTAACTTCCTTGTTCAAATTTGTGAATGAGTAAGTAAGTTTCGAAACGCCTATTTTGAACCCAGTGTAATTTTTATTACAAAATTTGTTGATGATATAATTCTCCTAGCCTACACCACTGGTTCACATCCTGGATATAAAAGAATTGTATTTAATTATTATTTAAAATATGAGGATATACTATTCCAGTTGATATTTTTAAAATCCCCACCTCTACCAAGCTAAGTAGAAATGTATCATTGGCTGAGATATGCGGATTTCCTCATTGTTGATCAGTACGCCAATGATTAAATATTAAATTGTTTTAACACAATCAAAAGTTTTACTCCCTCATTTGATAATATAATGTGTCATGTTATGAAGGTGGACGTTCATTTTTGGAACAGCTACTTGTTTTATTATGCATTTTTTTCAAGTTCCACAAATATAATATTAATTGAAAATATTAACAATAATATACCATACAAACGTATTCTTAGATTAGCAGCTTTTGCATTGTAGATTGCATTAGTATACACTGGCGAGCATAAAATTAGAATTCAGAATTCTGACGTTGAAATTTGAACATATCGAAACGATTGTTAAATTTTTTAGAATTTTTATGATTTTCCTATTATATAGTGGAATTCTTTACAAACAGTTAGTTTCATGTATAATAATAATATTTTTGAATTGTCGGGTTTTCTTCAGTTGTAAGATTGTTTACCTACTAATTACTTCAATAAACAATTTTTTTTTATTCTCTTCATTAACAATTGACATAAAAAGGGCCTGTCGCCGAAATTCCTAAATACTATTAACTACACAATGTAGCTTTGCCTATTGTAGATATTAGTATATTGAAATGATCATAAATCCTGTTGTTGCAGCATGAACTGTGGCGACTACAAAAGATGGCCGCAGTCTCTCGACTCCCAAGTGTGCAAAAAATATGCCAGCGATACGAAGAAACTAGTCTGCTCACTCGGAGAACGAAGTAGGACTATCCATAGATAAAGGATAGGTTAGGACTATCAGCTAGAATTCACCGCTCTCTAGTTTATAAAGCTTTGAGAATTCGAACGCTAAAGCAGTTTTCCATCGAAATGTAAACATAACTGAGTGGGCACTTAGGAGTCAACTTCATGCTGCTAGATTATTTCTCGAACTAGAGCTGTTACTGTACCACCGCTTTTTGCTACCCAAAACTCTTTTTTGTTGTATAATATTGCAGCAAGCTTGTATCTAAGAATTAGATTCATTCCTAGCTGATCTGGTTAATTACATTTCAATGAACACATTTGCCGATTCAATATGGAATAGCACATTCCACGATTGTTAATGATTCATATTATTTATTAAAGATCGGTCAGTTTGGCGCTTCGCGTCTATTATTATTCTGTTCAATATTTACGATAAAAATTTATATGGAAAAAATTATTTGTTTAACTAGAGCTGTTCCTACACTCTCCAGCACGTCATCATTGCAAAGAACTAACATGAAATCATCCTCAATTCTAATAGATTTATAATCAACAATTTATGGTTGGATGGCTAGATGGCTTTTTCTGATATATTACAAATGTGTGTAAGCACATAGATATCTTATAAACATTTATAGTTACTGAATATTTTCATGGTAAATGAGAGATGCGGTACACTTTCGTCGCTACAGGTTAGTAACCAACAAAAACATCATCGCATAAAATTTGTAAATAATCATAATGACATCCCTATTGTTGCATTATATTACTTTTCCGCCCAATCTTTCTATATGCTAGAAAAGTATTGGTTTACCCCAAAAAAAGTTGGAATTTTGAATTTTTTTTTTGAGTTATTTTTACGTTTTCTATCAACAACACGAAAAAACGGTTTTTAGAGAAAAAAATCCAGTGTGTATGTCCTCGTCGTCGTCGTTGTCGTCGGCCACTTTTCCTTACATGTCTTGTTAGCACGATGCCACCTCCGGAGTGCAATAAGTCAGCAATTTTATGATTGAATATTGTTAAGGACATGTCACATATGAACCCTATTGATTTTCAGTTCACCAGAGCCAGTACAACGGGTGCTATGGTACTTGAAGTATGACATTTTGTAATTTTTTGAGAAATTTCAGTTTGTTAGCATTATAAAGCCTCCGGAGTTCAACAAGTCACTAAAAGAGGCCAATAAAACAGGCGCTACAGTACTTTAAGTACGATATTTTTGTCATTTTTGGAGAAGTTTCAGTTTGTTAGCACGATACAGCCAGTATATACAAGTGACCAATTTTATGATTGGATATTATTCAGAGCGTCTCAAAGATGAACCCTATTGATATTCAGCTCACTAAAGCCAGTAAAACGGGTGCTATGGTACATGAAGTACCAAACTTTTGTCATTTTTGGAGAATTTTCAGTTTGTTAACACGATACAGCCTCCAGAGAGTATACGATTGATCAACTTTATGATTGAATATTGTTCAAGGTTTCTCACAGATGTACCCTATTGATTTTCAGTTGACTAGAGTCAGTACAGCGGGTCCTATAAATCTAGATATACTTAATTTTTGGTTATTTTTGGAAAAATTTCGGTTTGTTAGCACGATACATCCCCCGAAGTGTATACAAGTAATAATTTTATGTTAGAATACTGTTCAGGGCCACAGATGCGGAAAAGTTAATTTTAATCTTTAAAACCGTTTATTTTTCATTTACGTTACATTGTATTATTTTTTTATAATCTTTGCTCCATCTCTATTTCAAAAAGGAAGGAGGAACCCACAGCAGAATGTGATTTTTTATTTTCCAATTCTCACATTTATCAAATGATAACCCGCTAGACACGACAGGAAGTCGAAACATATTTTTATCAGTGTGCATAGGCAAATAAGAGTGAAGTGATAAGATTGTGCATACTTTTTTTATAATACTTTAAGTGCGCTTCATATAAGTGATTAGTATAAGTGTAAACAGTATTTTTAAGTACAACTGCAAACCATAAATATTCAAAAAAAATTTATAGGTATATATTTTTATGTATTTGAAGTGGCGATAAACTTATGTGGTGAGTAAATATTGTCATAAGATTTCTGTTTAACCGTACACGATAGGAAAATATATATTCGAAGATCTATAGATAAATAAACACGGTTTTTGATCGGTAGAATATCTGCTACTAAGGTTATTTAGCTTCATGTGTTCTGTGTAGGCTTCTTTACTGTTTCCCGGAGCTACTAAGGAGCAGCACTGTTAATTAGAATCCAACAGTGAATGGAACTTGTGTCCCAGGCTGGGTATAAAAAAGTAGTGGTTGATTTAGACTAATACAAAAAAACTTGAATTGAGGACTTGCAACCAAATTTCATTGGATTATCTCAAATAATTTTAGGTATTGCAATGGTTGTAATGAGCAATTGGGAATTAAGATTTTCCAAGGGCTAAGAAAAGTCTAATAAAACACAAACACACAAATAAATTTCTATAAAAAACATACTATTTATTACATTTATTAAAGAGTTTATGCAATTTTTTTCGTAATATAAGATGTCAGTGTTCTAATTTTCATTTGAATTTCGTTAATTTCAATTCAGAAAAATAGTTGGATCAATAGAAATGCATAAAATAACATGATGAGAGATGAGAGAAGAGCACACGCAATACCCTCAAAAGGTTAATAATATTTGGTCGGGGATTGTTGGAAACCCATATAATTGGTCTCTTTTTCATTAGGGTAATTTGAATGGCGATAATTATTTAGCACTACTTGGCTGTGAGACCTAATTGGCAATGTTGCAATAACTGCCTTTCATTGCCTAAAATAGATTCTGGTTGTAAAATCGTTAAATAATATTGGAATGCTTCCGGATTTACACACATTTTTACAATCTTAATATTTTTTTAGTTTAATAAGAATTTTTAACGAATAATTTGATTTAAAGCATATTTTTTATTTATATAATTAAAAACTATAGTTATAGGATATATGAAATTCCATTTTTCGAGGTGATTTTTCCATATAGTTTTTACAAACCGATTAAACCGGCAAATACGCAATAACCCGGAATAAGCGAGAATATTCTGTGGTGACAACGATTTACCACATTAAAATGTAAACAATTTGGTTGTAATGTATATATAATTTGAAGAAAGATATTTGCTAACTTATTTGTAATATATATTTTGGTGGGGATGTGGCAATAAGACACCAGAGTAAATTCTTTTAGATAATATTCCCGAGCTTTCGAATAACTTTTATTCATTTTCAAGGGCTAAAATTGATAGGTCAATGTTATCATTATTACCAATTAAATAAAATAATAAATACTTACATAAAATTTATGGCGAATTTTGGAAAAGTTGTAAATTTTTATAATAAATTCTTTTAAACATAAATCAACGAAAAACTCAAAAAACAATATGACAATAAACAAACTATTTGATCTTGAACTACTATAATTTTGATTTATTTATCATAAAATTAAAGATTGTTATGAATGTCCTTTTTTATAATCTGAAAGATAGGCATAGATAACACTAAGGTTATGTTTTTTTATTTATGACATAATTTTGTTCTGCAATATACGTTGTTACCAAAGAAGACGTTTTCTATAATTACTTACATAAAACACGTGTTCTGCTAAAGCACATCTATCAGGATATAATCTGTCACTTTTATGAGAGGCGATTCGATTGGATAGCGATCTTTTGCTGTAACCAATGTATTTCTTATTACAGATATTGCAAGGAATCTCATACACTATATTAGTTAATTTGTTAGTAGGAGTCTTGTCTTTGATCTTACTGAAAATTGAATTTATTGTAACACATTGTTTATTAGCAAGTTTTATATTATGTGGTTTAAATACTCCGGAAATTTTAGGTGTGATATATTTTATATATGGTAAAGAAATATAAGTTGGAGATGTATTATAGTAGTTAAAATGTCACTGTTTTCTTCGTTTCGTATTATGTCAACAGTAATGTCATTTCTATTGTCAGAAGTATTACATAAAACATTTTTCAAAAGATATGAGTTATTATAGAAAAGTTTGTAAAGTATTTTTAGATTTTTATTGTGAAATATTGGATTAGAAATTTGTAGGACACACAGACACGATATCATACAAAAACAACACTTTCACACAATTTATTTTTTTATACTCAAATTTATTTTGAAGGTATACCAACTAATATGTTTGGCACTATGTTTTCTTTCTAAATTGAAATGTTAATTATAATTGAATTTTTGTAATTTTGAAATGTGTCTAAATTTGTTTTCTTTAGCCTTTCTTTTTGATTTTTATTATTTTGGATTTGAAATTAAATTTTTGATATACACAGTATTGTATGTGAAATCAATAATTTTGAAAGATTCAGTATGTATCAAATTTGAAATTTTTGATTTCCGATGACATTTATACACAATGTATTTAATGATAAATAGATCATGTTACAATTTGGAAAAAATATTCAAAATTTAAAAAAAACCAGAGGTTACTGCTAGCATACTTACAGTAATGATGAAAGAATTTAAAATCCCTCTTTGTTATTGGGAAACAAATTTAGTATTTTTTTTAAAAATGGAAAATTTCGTAACTACAGGAGGAGAGAATTATTTATTTGAAGAAAATTTAGTCAGTTGAATTTGAGACCCCCACGAGACAACATCGTATTTGAGATTTGTCTCACATTTTGAGAAAATAGTAGAAATAGTTAAATAGTATAATTAATAATCATAAATCTACCCATTCTAAATTCAGTGCGGGCGTGTTTTGAAGAAAATTTATTCGTATTTAATTCAAATGAAAGTTCAAGAATTCTAAATTATATTTAAAATAGTACGAGTCTTTCCCTGTTCCTTAGTGTTGGTGAGTCCGCTCCAGTTTATTATTATTTATCGAAATTATCATGCCATTTAACAAAATTAAATAGATGCTTCTAAGTTTCAAAGAAATATCAGTTTGAATTCAAACGAAATACCTAATACGTATGGAAAATTAAATAATTCGAAGAATGTATGTAATTAAAATTTTGGACTGTGATCGTGGTATTTGACATTTATCTGCGTCAAGTGAAAATTTGAACTTTTGTTGAAAAAATTTATTTTATTTTATTTTAGAGAGTAATTGTTTTTATTGTTTTTAGTATATAGGTTGTTCTTAATTTTAATTTCTGTAGGAAAATACGATTTTGTTATTAACTATATTATTGGGGAAAACCAAATTTTGAATTTTGTGATTTGATAATAGAATATGAATTTTGAATCTGACTTACTGTGGTATTCGTTCACAACATATTTTTTATAGAAATTAAAAATATCGTACTCAATAAAAAATTTCAGATATTGGCAGTGACATTTGGATTATTATTGGTGACAGATAATTCATTTAAAAATCGTAAATGTTATAAAGAGATTAAAAAGCCTAAAAAGCCTTCATAATCTAGAACAAACAGTCACACGAGTCTCTTGTGTAAATAATCAGGAATAGTAGAGTTAATATTCATTTGGACAATACATTAAAATTATTAAAAAATTACTAAATGTTTTCATAACGATTTGAACCCACCCTGAGATAAGAGTGATTAAAATTCATTATAAATAAACTCATCTTTTGAAATACTTAAATTTTTTTATTACAATCGGGAATTATTTGACAACAACTGTCAGATTAAAATACATTTCATAACGCTGCTAAATCTGAGTGTACAATATTGTCGCTGCAATCAGGGATTATACAATTTTATTTTTAATCGTGGACAAATAAAAAAATTTATTTGTTATTTTTCATTAAAATAAAGGTATAGTAAAGTGTGGCACCAGCAACGTGGGGCGAATTAAAAAATTTATTGATAGGAAGGTTTAAAAACATTAAAATTAAACAGTTAAAATTCCTCACACATAAGAAACTATACCAATATGCCAATGCTTTCTGTTCAGTTTCTACTAATTATGTTTCCTCAATATCCATTCACTAGCAATCTTCCGTTTTTCACCAATGTCTCAGC
Organism: Galeruca laticollis; assembly: GCA_963921935.1. Taxonomy (NCBI): domain Eukaryota; kingdom Metazoa; phylum Arthropoda; class Insecta; order Coleoptera; family Chrysomelidae; genus Galeruca; species Galeruca laticollis. The sequence continues at coordinate 90,140,793 of OY998182.1, forward strand.
TCTGACACTTCTCTTTAACGTTACTTCATGTTTCTTGAATATATTCTGCTGCACTCCTAAACTTCCTTTCTTAACAATTTATTTTATTTAAATTCTCCAACAATAATAGTATATTAAAGTATAAGTGGATAAAGAGGTCTTTCAAACACGCGCGAATTTTCGAGCACGACGGCGCAGCCGGAGTGCCCGAAATAGAGCAATTGTTTGAAAGACCAGCTATCCACGAATACTTTACTCTATTTTTTTTATTGGTGCACTTTGAAATCATAAAATATTATTATTATATTATTACTACAAAAAAATGGAAGCCCGTCCTCGATGCCCAGCCAAGTTTCATTTCATAAAAGTCCGCCCTCGATGCCCAGCTAAGTTTCGTGAAAGTCCATCCTAAATAGTATTTATTTTTATTTGACGTTACGAGGTACTGCTGTCAGATCAATAATCAAAAGGATACAATGTATATATGAATATATAAATAAATTTTGCAGAAAAAACAAATAAGCATTGATTCACAATGAAAATGTACAATTTAAAAACTAATAAAAAAAGTTGTCATTGATACTTACATTTCTCGAGTTGTTGTTACCATAGGGACTTTAAAAAACGCGCGTGTTTGAAAGTTCGATTTAAACACGCTAAGGCGTGCTTTAAATAAGTAATATGAGGCATCAATAAAAAAAATTTTACTTTTAGGATATCCGTCTCTGTTCTCCCAATTTACTATACATTACTATGATGCTATTTATTGATGTTTAAAATTTCTTATCTGCCCTTTGCTGTTATTATTATTTGGATTCCCTTCAAGTTGTCTTAATTAACTTTTTCAAAATTGATATTTCTCCTTTTATAATATTTATTTCTTTGGTTTGGTTCACTTTCCTAAGTAATTGTCAAATTAATATAATTTACGGTTCTTTTTTATAATTTTTTCTCTAATTCCAAAATGTCTGTCACCCTTCTTCCAAATCTCTCAAAAAACTCCCCTATTTATTCCGTCTCCCGGTATCGATATTCTTTTTTTTATATATAAAAAGTTCAATCCTTCTAGATTATTTGTTTTTCTTTTTCTTTCGTCATGAAAATTGCTATTAGGGGTTAAAATAATATTCTGAACAACTTTTTTTAATACATTTTTTCGTTATCTCTAACGCGAAGCAAAATATCCAGATTTGGTCCTATCTGTCAACTCTTAGTAGGCCGTGTATGAATTTTAAATTTCAGTAGATTACCTTAAAAAGTGTGGCCCATCATCCTATATGACTGTGTAAAAATTCAAATCTGAATTCTTTCAAACAACGAAAATATGGAGGCGTCTTCATCTTAAATGCGACACACTGTATAAAAATATTAAATCTGAATGAAATTTTCCCCTAATAATATCCGTCCCATGATATTTTAATGTATACACATTATTTCCAATTATTTCCTCAATGTCAAATGGACCTATATGTGGTAATAGTAATTTCCCACACACATTGTCTTTTGAATTAGAAACCCTAGGTCTCTTCACAATGGCTAAATCTCCTATTTTAATTTTTACATAAGGTAACCAATACTTTCTGTATGCAATATCTGGTTTTAAATTATGTAAATATTCATGTTCTATGAGATTGCAATTTTAATTGATACCCATTTTATCTGTTTTTTCCACTTTTATTGTGATTTTTTTAAACCTGATATGTTTTCTATTTCTACATCTATTTCCAATCCTATATTTACATTTATCTACAATTTTATCTATTTTTCCACTTTTATTGTGATTTCTTTTAAAACTGATATGTTTTCTACTTCTACACCTATTTCCTATCCTATATTTACATTTATATATTTTTCATATCTACAATTTACATAATGTATTAATAATTTTATTTCTTTAGTTATAGATGCTTACCTTACACCTGATAACTGTTCAATATATTGTTTTACCTGCAGACCATCAATTTGCTTAACTGAATTTAATGAAGATAAGATATTAGTTATTTTTAAATTATTATATTTTAAAATACTTTTGTTATAATTTGTTAATTTTTGATTATTTTGTATTTTGTCACACTTATTTACTTTGTTTATATTATTGAAATAAATATTACTCTGCTTTTGTTTTCTATTTAATTTAGGATATTTGATTATACTGCTACTATTTAACAATTCATCTTCCACTTTTTCTTCGACTACAATTGGTAAAACTTGATTACTTTTTCTTTGAGATTTATTTCTTTTAGGGTAAGTTAAGATATTTTGTTCACGAAATATATATATCAGCACTACAGGCATACCTGGCCCTCGTCTTCGAGATCTTTCACTCTCTCTCTCCATTTTTTTCTATTCCTCGCCTCGTTCTGCCAGTCCCTTACTCCCACTGATCTCAGGTCTCTCCTAACCTCCTCCAACCATTTCTTCTTTGGTCTTCCTCTTCTCTTTTTACCACCTTCTTCCCCTTCCAGCACTCGTTTTACCCATCTATCTTCTGCCATTCTACCTATATGTCCTAACCATCTCGCTCTCTGTGCTTTAATTATATGGGTTATACTTGGGTGATTATACAAATCTGATAATTCTCTGTTTGTTCTTCTTCTGTATATTCCATTTTCTTTTATTCCACCATAAATCTCTCTGAGCATTTTACGTTCCCATATCTCTAGTTTATTCTGCTCTTTTTTGTTCATTGTCCAGGTTTCACAAGCGTAGGCAACTGACGGTCTTATTATTGTTTGGTACATTCTTATTTTTGCTGTTCGTGATATGTCTTTTGAGATAAACATCTGTGATACCATTCCTGCTGCTTTACTGCCTTTTGTTAACCTTTTTTCTATTTCCCTTTCTTCGTCTCCTTTATTTGTGATAGTGACTCCTAAATATTCGATTTGTTCCACTTTTTCTATTTTGTAGCTTTGTTTCCATTACAATTTATAATAATATCGGTTTTTTCATTATCCTTCATTACCATGTATTTTGTTTTTTTCTCGTTGATCACTAGACCATATTCTCTCTCCTTCTCTTCTAGTAGCTTAAATATGCTTAGCAGTTCTTTCCTGGATCTTGCCATAAGTACTATGTCGTCCGCAAATGCTAGACACTGATGTTTATTCCCATAAATTGAACCTCGGGTTTTTATACCACTTTCTCTTAGTATAATTTCCTGAACTAGGTTAAAGAGGGTTGTTGATAATGGGTCTCCTTGTCTCAGACCTTTCTCTATCTTGAGTTCGTTAGAAGTACTGCCCTCCAAAATAACTTTGCTCTCGGTTTTTCGTATGGTTTCTTTTAATAGTATCATAGGCCTGTCTGTAATCGATGAATAGCATATGTAGACTTAGATTTTGTTCATAAGCATTCTCCTGAAGTTGTTTCATAATGAAAATTTGGCCTATTGTCGATCTACCTGCTTTAAAACCTCCTTGGTATTCTCCTACATTTTTATTGTGGTATTTGTCTAATCGATTTTTAAGTATTTTTGCCAGAACTTTGTGTGTTACATCTAAAAGTGCTATTCCGCGGTAGTTATCGCATTCTTCCTTGGGACCTTTTTTGTGGATTGGAATGATTAATGCCTTGTTCCAATTCTTAGGTATTTTTTCTTCTCGCCATACTTGTTTCAACAACTGCCATATTCTCTCCGTTAATTGTTCGCCTCCATATTTTAAAATTTCTATTGGAATATTGTTTTCTCCTGCACTCTTATTATTCTTCATTTGTTTTAAGCATTCTGTCACCTCCAGTGACCGTTATGGCTAGATCTTCCTCATCACAATTTTCTTCCTCCATTTCATTATCATTTTCGCCTACATTACTCATTACAGTTTCTATCTGTGACCATTCTTCTTCTAGTTGCTCGACGCAAGGTCTTAAATTTAATTCTCTATTAATTTCTTGTTGGAAGTGATTTATTTTGGTCTCGTCCTTCAATTTTTCTAAATCGTATTTTTTCCGTTTTTTTATCTTGATCAATTCTAGGTGACTTATCTTTATTCAGTTTTGTAATCACTAAAAAGTGGTCGCTATCCGCATCAGCTCCTCTATAACTTCGTACATCTGTTACCCTTTTTAAGTGCTTCATTTCTATTAAGACGTGATCTATTTGGTTTTTTGTTTTGCCATTTGGTGATAACCAGGTTTCCTTGTGGATGTTCTTATGGTCAAATGACGTACTTACGATTTTCATTTTATTTTCTAAAGCAAATTCTATGAGTCGCTTGCCATTATCATTACTGAGTGCGTGTCTACTTTTTCGTCCCGTTACTTTTGTATACTCTTCCTCTTGTCCGACCTTTGCATTCATATCCCCTATTACACATTTAACATCAAATTTCGGTATTTTATTGACTGCTTGTTCCAGTTCTTCATAGAACTTTGCTTTCGTGTCTTCATCTTTGTCCTCAGAAGGAGCATGCGCATTAACTAATGTCGTTTTCCTGTGTTTTCCTTTGATTCTTATTCTACATAGTCTATCTGATACTCCCTCAAAATCTATAATATTTGCTTTAAATTGACTGCTTACTATAAACCCTGTACCCAGCATTCTATTATTTACTCCACTATTAAAGAACATATAATCGTCTATCTCTGTAATTACTTTCCCTTTTTGTTTAGTTTCTTGTATTGCTAAAACATCTAATTTGTATTTTCGCATTTCATTGATCAAGTGTTTTATGGCCCCTCCCTCAAATGTACCTCTCACGTTCCATGTTCCTATTCTCATTCCATATTGTTTCTCTTTTTGTTTTCGTTTAACGCCGGAGTTTACCTTAAGTTGTTGCTTTACTGTAATCATTTTATTTGTACTATTCTTCAACTTTTGCATTTCCTTGTCCATTTCCATTGTCTGGTCTACTTTATTTTCCTCTGCCTCTGAGTTTATCTTGTCGCCACTGGTTTTTTGTCGATATGTTCTGTTTTGTTTTATCCAACTTCTCTTCCTCCGTGTTCCATCTCCATTCCTCTGTTTCTATGTACATTTTTCTGAACCCAATTTTCACTCGTTTTCCTTTATCTCTTTCTTCTATAGCTTTCATTCTGATCTTTTTTTTAATGTCTCTATCCTTCTTCGACAAGTCATCCTGGATGAACAATCTCTCTTCACTTTTAAATCTCAATTTTTGTTTATTGAGCATCACCTTCCTTTTCTCTTCTTGGTTTGCCAGTCTTACTAAGCATGTTTTTTCTCCTAACTTTACTGAGCTTTCTACCGCTGTCTTTATTTGTAATTCTTTTTCTAGGAATTTCTCCATTTTATTTCGTAGTTCTTCTGGATTACTTGTCAATATTCCTACTCCCTGAACCACTATATTGTTTTTTCTTTTTTCGCTTTCCAGTCGTTCCAATCTGTGGTCCATATTGGTTATTGTTTTCTTCATTTTCTTTCATCAGTTTTTCATTTTCTTCCCTCAGTTGTTTCATTTCTTCTCTGTACTCCTTTTGCTCCTCTCGTGTTTTTTTAATCTCCATGCTCATTTCCTCCATTTTGTCTCCTTTTTTTCCATCATATTCATAATTTTTTCTATATCACTTCCTATTTTTGTCGGCGATCTCCCTATTTTCTTACTTTTTTTGGAAATATCTTCATCCGTAAGAACTCGGTCTAATTATTCCGTCATCTAACATTTTCATTATTTGTCGTCGAACCTCGTCTTTGTGTATAAAAGGATAGCGGTAAGATTTGGTGTGAACGGGTATTTCGTCCAATGTTTTTATTTCGTGTTTTACTTCTTCCGTGAAAGTTAGTTTGTCTTTGAAGTCGTTGCATAATTCAAGGATAGGATAGGATTTTTTCTTCTGCGTTCAAATGTTCAGTTCTAATAAAGTTTTGAATATTTTCATCAGAATTTTGTGAATAGCTATGTTGTAAAATATCCTCTGTATAATAAAAGTTAAAATTTTGTTTTAATGTGTTAGTAAAAGGTATTACTTTCATAAAATGCCAGGACCAGCAAAAACATCAACTTCCCGGACTCTTCTTCCATCCGTACGTTTTGATGGTATGCACCACTACGTTGCTCCATGTAACAGACGCCGCTGTGCTGGTATGGACTGTAAATCTTTTGGAAGAACCATGTGTACAAAGTGTGATGTTGGGTTATGTGTTCCTTGTTTCGCCAAATATCATACAAATGAGTAAACAGTTACACGTCCTAGTTACTATTTCTATAGATATATACATGTGTCTACATTATTTTCAAAAATATTACACAATATAACTTTATAGTTGCAAACGAATAAAGATTTAGAAATGCCTGTGGATATGGTGTACACACTAGATGCAAATTGAGTGAATGAAAACGACGAATACTCAGTGTGTATTAATTTATTACTTTCAGGCTAAGCGCTTTCGGCTGTTAAGCCATTATCAAAGCCGTCCTATGAAAAAATACAAAGCTTGTGAAATTTTGAAAAAAAAAACAATTTAAAAAAGTTGAACTTACGTCATTTAAAAAAGTAATTGTCAAAGACATCAAGCTGATCAAAAACAATACTCAATACTCAAGATCTATCCAACCATCGTTATGATTGAGTCATTCGAATAAAAACATTAAATACCCTATTATAAGGGTGTAAATGTCGGAAGGCAATGGCAAACCACCGACAGTATTCTGCCTAGTACAGCCTCTCAACATAGACGTTCGGATCCGTCGTTAAACTGTAGGTCCCTTCTATCTGTGGTAACTGGAGAGCACAACACAGGTAGAAGTGAGAGGTCGCCTACGTCCGATCACGGATATAGCACTGTAAGAAGAAGAAGGGTGTAAAATTATATTCACATGATGTAAATACACTCAAAATTAAAAAACTGAATTAAAACAGATGACAAGTTTGACATTAGAATTACGGTGGCTAATAAGCCAGCGCGCCGTAAAAACAAGTGCATGACAATACAACATATTTACACGACGAACACTGAATCAAAAGCATGATTGTAAAGATGAAAAAAATTTTTCATAGTGAACTGAAAATTGTAGGGAACCCCTAATATTACATTTATTTTTAAATTTGAAAATGAAGTTAAAGATGTGAATAAAGCAAAAAAATTGAAAAACTATTCAAATTCAATTCCCAACATTCATCCAATTTAGATGAATAGTAAAATCCGCCTCATCCCTCAGCTGAATACTGAAACCGAATTAAGAGGTTGGATCCATTCCCCAGCCAGTCAGGAACAAGCGTAGTAACCTAAACGTGCGAAATGCTAGATAACATAAATCAAATATTTAGTTGTAAATGCATCCATGGAGGAGCTTATATAATCTATTGACTAAGGTGGAAGAAATACGCTGGCAAGGTGAACCCAACAACCGACGGTCTCACATATGAATTAGATGTAATGGCATAGTGATTGTGACCTAATGGACCAAACTATGTCCCATACATAGCCCGACGTCAAGAACACAATGTGATTATGAATTTAAGTCAGTTGTTACAAACCTAGACCCATACTAGGCATGTACAAGAAGAGAAGAAATCATAGGAGTATGTTAAGAGTGGAAGGGGTAGGACAGAATGTGATAAGAGCTGCAAGATAAAGAAGTTGATGAACCCAACTATGACCCATACATAGCTAGGTTAAACGGGAACAATGAGGTTAAGAAATTTTGGTAAGTATGACAAACCTAGATCCATACTAGGCATGTACAGGAAGAAACGGGGTGGGGTGTAAGGAGAAGAAAGAGAAGGCGTGTAGTTATAACAAACCTAGATCCATACTAGGCATGCATAGAAGAGAAGAAACAAAGTTTATAAAGAGAAGAAAGGATAGCAGCCATGCCATGGCTGTGACAAACCTAGATCCATACTAAGACCGTCAAGAACCAGGCATGCTCAAAATAATAAGAAAATAAGGGAAAGTGAAAAGGAGGATGATTTGCTCAAGTTATTACGTAGCTTATATGCTTAACCAAACTATGACCCATACATAGCCTGGTGTCTAAAAATGTGAGAAGTGAATAAGGTTGAGCAAACTTAAAATAGAAGAAAGAAGAAATAGAGGTAAAGAATTAATAGAAGATAGGAAAGACTGTTTCATTCGCCTTTTACGAATCAGTAGAGTGCTGGGCGATATATTCTTGGACCGGATCGCCACGGTGAGAATGTAAGTCGAACGCCGTAGAGGACCACAAGGTCTTGAACAGAGGTTGAAATTTACAATTAAGATGTACCTGTGTGTTGAGGCAGTTTTCTGAGTTAACATTCATTTCTCTGAGTATTTCTAGATCCTCAAGCAAGTCCATCTTTCTAAAGTTGTTCCTGGGAATGTTATGTAAGATTTTTGAGTTACGTGATGGAGAAAAGTTATGGTTATTGAACTTAATGTGGAAGCCGAAATTCGATGAAGTGGGTTTATTAAGATGTTCCTTAATTCTAGCACCTAAAGAACGAGTAGTCCTACCCACATAAGTAGATGGACAGGAATCACAAGTTAATTTGTAGATACCACTTCTATTGAGTTTATCAATAGGATCTTTGTTCTTAGAGAAAATTGTGGAAATGGAACATTTAGATTTAAAGGAGATTTGAACATCTTCAAGATTGTTGGTAATAATCTTTGAAATTTCATCTGAAAATACACCACAATAAGTCAACGCACGATATTGAGTTTGAACGTTGTTGTGAACCTCAGGATAGGCCAAATTTCTTCTCAACCTCCTTGTTGTCTTAGAGACCATACTATCAACAATTAGAGGAGAATAACCATTGTTAAATGCCAACTGTTTCAAGATATTAAGTTCTACGTTTTTTTTTTTTTTTTTTTTTTTTTTTTTTTTTTTTTTTTTTTTTTTTTTTTTCAAAATTTCACAAGATTTGTATTTTTTCATAGGACGGCTTTGATAATGGCTTAACAGCCGAAAGCGCTTAGCCTGAAAGTAATAAATTAATACACACTGAGTATTCGTCGTTTTCATTCACTCAATTCGAATAAAGATTTGTTTCTTAGGTTAATTCATTGTACCTTAACCGCCCAGTGATACCATATGGTATCAGCTAATATTTCTGTTTTCAAACAATTTTAATTTTTTTTATTGTTATTACACTAATCTCAACTAATATAAGCCATGTAGAATAAAAAAAAACAAAAAATAGTTCTGGGCGCTAATGGGTTAATAATGTTTGTTATATTTCAGCTTTACATTTGGCGTTCCAATAATAATTTAATGAATTGTTTTATTGAAATCAATTATTACATATTAACCTATTTAATATTGGGTAGCAATCTGTACACTGAATTATCAGTAGATTAGTAATAATTTTTGTTAGAAATTTAGTATAACTTCATAGTAACATATTTAAATAATAGAGATCGAGCTAGATATTTAGTTGCCAATAAGTTTATATGCCCGACACATATTCTAAAAATAATAACTAGAGAGGTACAGTAGAAACGCTGAGTCTTTTCCATCACGTGACTGATACATCAACCATATGCATCTTAATCAAAACAATACGACAAACGCTTGTACTGAGTTTCGCTCTTTTTCTGTTATTAGAAGAAGATAGTACCAACATAGTATGTGTTGAATAATATCGTCAACTAAGTCACGTGATGGAAAAGCTTCACTGTTTCTGCTATAGATTATTTGGATAGAGAGAATTTAATTGCCGTAGTTTGGAGGGAGATATTGTTCACTAGTATTACCAAAGAGCATGAGGTTTGTTCTTGAAAAAAATACTTTTATTACTACTACACCAACACTCACATTTACACTAGCTGACGCGCGTTTCGTTAATTAAGTTATTCTCTTCAGAGGCCGAAGGTTGGTGTAGTGGTAGTAAAAAATGTGTTTAGTACGTATATCACCAACGGTTCCAGAAATTCCAAAATACTTCAAAAAAATGTTCCTTTTGCAGGCTATTCATTTCCGTTTAATACTTACATGTGACACGAAATACATTTCTCTTGTCCTTTGTGTATAGTGCTATTGGCAACGTTCGTATAATATGGGAGAGTGAGAAAAATATAAAGAACCGAAAATTGATTGAAGCCAGTGCGTCAGGACAGATTGCCGCATTTTTTATTGAAGGAAGAAATTGAAGAATATTAATAGAGAATGGCGATTCGTTCTTTACTGAACTTTATACATGACAAAGTAGGAAAATCGAAGCAGTATATTGCATACAGTCCCCAAATAATAAATATATCAATGTGTAAGATACTCCCTGTATATATATTTCTGTATATTTACTTTTATTTAATTACATGTTTTTATATGATACATACCTTATCGATATATGGACGAGTTTTGCAAAAGCAGTATACGAATAAATACGTTTCACATTAAACGTTGTTTTATTTGTAATTAGTGATTATATTCAAATTAATATTTTTTCTGTTTCCTTGATGATATTTTAGTAATAGGTAAAGATGACTGTGAGCATTTGGAGCATTTAGAAAAAGTGTTTAAACGTCTTCATGAATGTGGACTTGAAGTAAAAAAAGACAAATGTACATTTTTTCAAAATTCGGTAAAATATTTAGATCATGTAATTGACAAATTTGGATTACATACGCTAGACGAGCGAGTTACTGCTATTAAAAAAGCCAATGTTCCGAAAACAGTAACGGAACTGAAATCCTTCTTAGGAATGGTAAATTTTTATTGTAAATTTATTAAGAATGCATCACAAATTTTGAAACCTCTTTATTGTTTGTTAAAAAAAGACTCAGCTTGGAATTGGATGCCTGAGTGTACGAAAAGTTTCGAAGAAGCTAAGGCTATGTTGACATCTTCTTCGGTGTTAGCACATTTTAATCCCGAAGAAAAAATAAAACTAACGGTTGATGCTTCTCAGTTTGCTCTGGGAGCCACTCTCTCTCATGTCTACAAAGATAAAACGGAAAGGCCAATTGCTTTTGCGTCAACTTTGTTAAAATCCAGCGAAATAAAATATTCTCAAATTGTAAAAGAGGCTCTAGCCATTATTTTTGGCGTAAAGAAATTTTTTCAATATCTCTATGGTCAAAGATTTATTTTATGCACTGACCTTAAACCTTTATTAACCATTTTTGGCAATAAAAAAAGTTGACCAATTTTTGCAGCCAATCGGATACAAAGATGGGCTCATATTTTATCAGCTTTTTCGTATGACATAGTTTACGTCAAAAGTAAAGGTAATGTTGCAGATTGTTTGTCCAGACTTCCCGTTAATCCCGAAAAAGAAGAATGTACTTCATTTTTAATCTCAGAATTTTATTATTCATATTTAAATTATATTGAAGATTCCGATTTTACTTTGAATGTTCTCTCTATAAAAAAAGAGACGGCGAAGGATCCTATTCTTAGTAAAATTATATATTTTGTTAAAAGGAGATGGCCTTCTACTTGTCCTTTAAGTGAAATTCAACCATATTTTATAAAAAAAAAGAAATTTTTATGGAACAAGACTGTTTAATGTGGGGTTACAGGTTGATTATTCCAAAGAAATTTCATACTTCAATTTTAAAAGAATTGCATAGTACTCATATGGGTATCGTGAAAATGAAGGCACTTGCACGATCATATGTTTGGTGGCCTTCAATTGACAAACAGATTGAAGAACAATCTCAAAATTGCAATGCTTGTGCACTTCACTCGAGCAAACCACCCAAATCATTATTGTCAACCTGGAAATGGCCTGAGCAACCATGGACTAGGTTACATGCCGATTTTTTTTGGTCCAGTTTTTAATAAAAACTTCTTGGTAATTGAGGACGCAACCTCAAAATGGATACAATGTTTTCAAATGCACGATATAACGGCTACGAGTACTATTAAAATTTTTCGTGATTTATTTAGTAGATTTGGTTTACCTTTCCAAATTTGTACCGATAAAGTGTCCACTTTCAATTCGGATGAATTCCAAACATTTTTAAAATAGAGCGGAATACGACATCTAACAGGTGCACCTTACCACCCTTCTACAAATGGATTAGGTGAAAGTGCAGTTAAGATTCTAAAAAAAGCTATTTATAAAGCCAAAAGTGAAAATAAAAATTTAGATTTTAATTTAATTATCAATTTTAAAATTAATGATAAGGTGTTAGTACGCGATTTTAGGGCTAATACTCCAAAATGGTGCCAAGGTGTGGTCAAAGAAGTTCTTGGAGAAAGAACCTATATTATAAAATCAGATCATGGATTGATTTGGAAACGTCACATTGACCAGTTAAAAGTAAATAATTGTAATGAAACTGAAACTGTTAACTCAAACTATCCAAAAGAGGAAGAATCGGTCACGATCATTCCAAGATCTGATTTTAATGTAAATAGTGTACATAATGATAGTTTAGTATGTAATGATTCTGTAGCAAGTGATAATTTAGTTGAGAACAATTCGAATCAGGAAGTGTCGGTTTCACCTAGCGTTGATAGTTCGCGTCAGTTAAGACGGCGGAACTTAATAAATAAGCCAAACCGACTAGTTTATTAATTTAACTAAAAGTGTTATTTATTTTTTATTAGTTTAACTTGTATATATTTTTTGAAGGGGAAGAAAGTGTAAGATACTCCCTGTATATATATTTCTGTATATTTACTTTTATTTAATTACATATTTTTATATGATACATACCTTATCGATATATGGACGAGTTTTGCAAAAGCAGTATACGAATAAATACGTTTCACATTAAACGTTGTTTTATTTGTAATTAGTGATTATATTCAAATTAATATTTTCATATATATAACACAATGTAACTTCCTTGTTCAAATTTGTGAATGAGTAAGTAAGTTTCGAAACGCCTATTTTGAACCCAGTGTAATTTTTATTACAAAATTTGTTGATGATATAATTCTCCTAGCCTACACCACTGGTTCACATCCTGGATATAAAAGAATTGTATTTAATTATTATTTAAAATATGAGGATATACTATTCCAGTTGATATTTTTAAAATCCCCACCTCTACCAAGCTAAGTAGAAATGTATCATTGGCTGAGATATGCGGATTTCCTCATTGTTGATCAGTACGCCAATGATTAAATATTAAATTGTTTTAACACAATCAAAAGTTTTACTCCCTCATTTGATAATATAATGTGTCATGTTATGAAGGTGGACGTTCATTTTTGGAACAGCTACTTGTTTTATTATGCATTTTTTTCAAGTTCCACAAATATAATATTAATTGAAAATATTAACAATAATATACCATACAAACGTATTCTTAGATTAGCAGCTTTTGCATTGTAGATTGCATTAGTATACACTGGCGAGCATAAAATTAGAATTCAGAATTCTGACGTTGAAATTTGAACATATCGAAACGATTGTTAAATTTTTTAGAATTTTTATGATTTTCCTATTATATAGTGGAATTCTTTACAAACAGTTAGTTTCATGTATAATAATAATATTTTTGAATTGTCGGGTTTTCTTCAGTTGTAAGATTGTTTACCTACTAATTACTTCAATAAACAATTTTTTTTTATTCTCTTCATTAACAATTGACATAAAAAGGGCCTGTCGCCGAAATTCCTAAATACTATTAACTACACAATGTAGCTTTGCCTATTGTAGATATTAGTATATTGAAATGATCATAAATCCTGTTGTTGCAGCATGAACTGTGGCGACTACAAAAGATGGCCGCAGTCTCTCGACTCCCAAGTGTGCAAAAAATATGCCAGCGATACGAAGAAACTAGTCTGCTCACTCGGAGAACGAAGTAGGACTATCCATAGATAAAGGATAGGTTAGGACTATCAGCTAGAATTCACCGCTCTCTAGTTTATAAAGCTTTGAGAATTCGAACGCTAAAGCAGTTTTCCATCGAAATGTAAACATAACTGAGTGGGCACTTAGGAGTCAACTTCATGCTGCTAGATTATTTCTCGAACTAGAGCTGTTACTGTACCACCGCTTTTTGCTACCCAAAACTCTTTTTTGTTGTATAATATTGCAGCAAGCTTGTATCTAAGAATTAGATTCATTCCTAGCTGATCTGGTTAATTACATTTCAATGAACACATTTGCCGATTCAATATGGAATAGCACATTCCACGATTGTTAATGATTCATATTATTTATTAAAGATCGGTCAGTTTGGCGCTTCGCGTCTATTATTATTCTGTTCAATATTTACGATAAAAATTTATATGGAAAAAATTATTTGTTTAACTAGAGCTGTTCCTACACTCTCCAGCACGTCATCATTGCAAAGAACTAACATGAAATCATCCTCAATTCTAATAGATTTATAATCAACAATTTATGGTTGGATGGCTAGATGGCTTTTTCTGATATATTACAAATGTGTGTAAGCACATAGATATCTTATAAACATTTATAGTTACTGAATATTTTCATGGTAAATGAGAGATGCGGTACACTTTCGTCGCTACAGGTTAGTAACCAACAAAAACATCATCGCATAAAATTTGTAAATAATCATAATGACATCCCTATTGTTGCATTATATTACTTTTCCGCCCAATCTTTCTATATGCTAGAAAAGTATTGGTTTACCCCAAAAAAAGTTGGAATTTTGAATTTTTTTTTTGAGTTATTTTTACGTTTTCTATCAACAACACGAAAAAACGGTTTTTAGAGAAAAAAATCCAGTGTGTATGTCCTCGTCGTCGTCGTTGTCGTCGGCCACTTTTCCTTACATGTCTTGTTAGCACGATGCCACCTCCGGAGTGCAATAAGTCAGCAATTTTATGATTGAATATTGTTAAGGACATGTCACATATGAACCCTATTGATTTTCAGTTCACCAGAGCCAGTACAACGGGTGCTATGGTACTTGAAGTATGACATTTTGTCATTTTTTGAGAAATTTCAGTTTGTTAGCATTATAAAGCCTCCGGAGTTCAACAAGTCACTAAAAGAGGCCAATAAAACAGGCGCTACAGTACTTTAAGTACGATATTTTTGTCATTTTTGGAGAAGTTTCAGTTTGTTAGCACGATACAGCCAGTATATACAAGTGACCAATTTTATGATTGGATATTATTCAGAGCGTCTCAAAGATGAACCCTATTGATATTCAGCTCACTAAAGCCAGTAAAACGGGTGCTATGGTACATGAAGTACCAAACTTTTGTCATTTTTGGAGAATTTTCAGTTTGTTAACACGATACAGCCTCCAGAGAGTATACGATTGATCAACTTTATGATTGAATATTGTTCAAGGTTTCTCACAGATGTACCCTATTGATTTTCAGTTGACTAGAGTCAGTACAGCGGGTCCTATAAATCTAGATATACTTAATTTTTGGTTATTTTTGGAAAAATTTCGGTTTGTTAGCACGATACATCCCCCGAAGTGTATACAAGTAATAATTTTATGTTAGAATACTGTTCAGGGCCACAGATGCGGAAAAGTTAATTTTAATCTTTAAAACCGTTTATTTTTCATTTACGTTACATTGTATTATTTTTTTATAATCTTTGCTCCATCTCTATTTCAAAAAGGAAGGAGGAACCCACAGCAGAATGTGATTTTTTATTTTCCAATTCTCACATTTATCAAATGATAACCCGCTAGACACGACAGGAAGTCGAAACATATTTTTATCAGTGTGCATAGGCAAATAAGAGTGAAGTGATAAGATTGTGCATACTTTTTTTATAATACTTTAAGTGCGCTTCATATAAGTGATTAGTATAAGTGTAAACAGTATTTTTAAGTACAACTGCAAACCATAAATATTCAAAAAAAATTTATAGGTATATATTTTTATGTATTTGAAGTGGCGATAAACTTATGTGGTGAGTAAATATTGTCATAAGATTTCTGTTTAACCGTACACGATAGGAAAATATATATTCGAAGATCTATAGATAAATAAACACGGTTTTTGATCGGTAGAATATCTGCTACTAAGGTTATTTAGCTTCATGTGTTCTGTGTAGGCTTCTTTACTGTTTCCCGGAGCTACTAAGGAGCAGCACTGTTAATTAGAATCCAACAGTGAATGGAACTTGTGTCCCAGGCTGGGTATAAAAAAGTAGTGGTTGATTTAGACTAATACAAAAAAACTTGAATTGAGGACTTGCAACCAAATTTCATTGGATTATCTCAAATAATTTTAGGTATTGCAATGGTTGTAATGAGCAATTGGGAATTAAGATTTTCCAAGGGCTAAGAAAAGTCTAATAAAACACAAACACACAAATAAATTTCTATAAAAAACATACTATTTATTACATTTATTAAAGAGTTTATGCAATTTTTTTCGTAATATAAGATGTCAGTGTTCTAATTTTCATTTGAATTTCGTTAATTTCAATTCAGAAAAATAGTTGGATCAATAGAAATGCATAAAATAACATGATGAGAGATGAGAGAAGAGCACACGCAATACCCTCAAAAGGTTAATAATATTTGGTCGGGGATTGTTGGAAACCCATATAATTGGTCTCTTTTTCATTAGGGTAATTTGAATGGCGATAATTATTTAGCACTACTTGGCTGTGAGACCTAATTGGCAATGTTGCAATAACTGCCTTTCATTGCCTAAAATAGATTCTGGTTGTAAAATCGTTAAATAATATTGGAATGCTTCCGGATTTACACACATTTTTACAATCTTAATATTTTTTTAGTTTAATAAGAATTTTTAACGAATAATTTGATTTAAAGCATATTTTTTATTTATATAATTAAAAACTATAGTTATAGGATATATGAAATTCCATTTTTCGAGGTGATTTTTCCATATAGTTTTTACAAACCGATTAAACCGGCAAATACGCAATAACCCGGAATAAGCGAGAATTTTCTGTGGTGACAACGATTTACCACATTAAAATGTAAACAATTTGGTTGTAATGTATATATAATTTGAAGAAAGATATTTGCTAACTTATTTGTAATATATATTTTGGTGGGGATGTGGCAATAAGACACCAGAGTAAATTCTTTTAGATAATATTCCCGAGCTTTCGAATAACTTTTATTCATTTTCAAGGGCTAAAATTGATAGGTCAATGTTATCATTATTACCAATTAAATAAAATAATAAATACTTACATAAAATTTATGGCGAATTTTGGAAAAGTTGTAAATTTTTATAATAAATTCTTTTAAACATAAATCAACGAAAAACTCAAAAAACAATATGACAATAAACAAACTATTTGATCTTGAACTACTATAATTTTGATTTATTTATCATAAAATTAAAGATTGTTATGAATGTCCTTTTTTATAATCTGAAAGATAGGCATAGATAACACTAAGGTTATGTTTTTTTATTTATGACATAATTTTGTTCTGCAATATACGTTGTTACCAAAGAAGACGTTTTCTATAATTACTTACATAAAACACGTGTTCTGCTAAAGCACATCTATCAGGATATAATCTGTCACTTTTATGAGAGGCGATTCGATTGGATAGCGATCTTTTGCTGTAACCAATGTATTTCTTATTACAGATATTGCAAGGAATCTCATACACTATATTAGTTAATTTGTTAGTAGGAGTCTTGTCTTTGATCTTACTGAAAATTGAATTTATTGTAACACATTGTTTATTAGCAAGTTTTATATTATGTGGTTTAAATACTCCGGAAATTTTAGGTGTGATATATTTTATATATGGTAAAGAAATATAAGTTGGAGATGTATTATAGTAGTTAAAATGTCACTGTTTTCTTCGTTTCGTATTATGTCAACAGTAATGTCATTTCTATTGTCAGAAGTATTACATAAAACATTTTTCAAAAGATATGAGTTATTATAGAAAAGTTTGTAAAGTATTTTTAGATTTTTATTGTGAAATATTGGATTAGAAATTTGTAGGACACACAGACACGATATCATACAAAAACAACACTTTCACACAATTTATTTTTTTATACTCAAATTTATTTTGAAGGTATACCAACTAATATGTTTGGCACTATGTTTTCTTTCTAAATTGAAATGTTAATTATAATTGAATTTTTGTAATTTTGAAATGTGTCTAAATTTGTTTTCTTTAGCCTTTCTTTTTGATTTTTATTATTTTGGATTTGAAATTAAATTTTTGATATACACAGTATTGTATGTGAAATCAATAATTTTGAAAGATTCAGTATGTATCAAATTTGAAATTTTTGATTTCCGATGACATTTATACACAATGTATTTAATGATAAATAGATCATGTTACAATTTGGAAAAAATATTCAAAATTTAAAAAAAACCAGAGGTTACTGCTAGCATACTTACAGTAATGATGAAAGAATTTAAAATCCCTCTTTGTTATTGGGAAACAAATTTAGTATTTTTTTTAAAAATGGAAAATTTCGTAACTACAGGAGGAGAGAATTATTTATTTGAAGAAAATTTAGTCAGTTGAATTTGAGACCCCCACGAGACAACATCGTATTTGAGATTTGTCTCACATTTTGAGAAAATAGTAGAAATAGTTAAATAGTATAATTAATAATCATAAATCTACCCATTCTAAATTCAGTGCGGGCGTGTTTTGAAGAAAATTTATTCGTATTTAATTCAAATGAAAGTTCAAGAATTCTAAATTATATTTAAAATAGTACGAGTCTTTCCCTGTTCCTTAGTGTTGGTGAGTCCGCTCCAGTTTATTATTATTTATCGAAATTATCATGCCATTTAACAAAATTAAATAGATGCTTCTAAGTTTCAAAGAAATATCAGTTTGAATTCAAACGAAATACCTAATACGTATGGAAAATTAAATAATTCGAAGAATGTATGTAATTAAAATTTTGGACTGTGATCGTGGTATTTGACATTTATCTGCGTCAAGTGAAAATTTGAACTTTTGTTGAAAAAATTTATTTTATTTTATTTTAGAGAGTAATTGTTTTTATTGTTTTTAGTATATAGGTTGTTCTTAATTTTAATTTCTGTAGGAAAATACGATTTTGTTATTAACTATATTATTGGGGAAAACCAAATTTTGAATTTTGTGATTTGATAATAGAATATGAATTTTGAATCTGACTTACTGTGGTATTCGTTCACAACATATTTTTTATAGAAATTAAAAATATCGTACTCAATAAAAAATTTCAGATATTGGCAGTGACATTTGGATTATTATTGGTGACAGATAATTCATTTAAAAATCGTAAATGTTATAAAGAGATTAAAAAGCCTAAAAAGCCTTCATAATCTAGAACAAACAGTCACACGAGTCTCTTGTGTAAATAATCAGGAATAGTAGAGTTAATATTCATTTGGACAATACATTAAAATTATTAAAAAATTACTAAATGTTTTCATAACGATTTGAACCCACCCTGAGATAAGAGTGATTAAAATTCATTATAAATAAACTCATCTTTTGAAATACTTAAATTTTTTTATTACAATCGGGAATTATTTGACAACAACTGTCAGATTAAAATACATTTCATAACGCTGCTAAATCTGAGTGTACAATATTGTCGCTGCAATCAGGGATTATACAATTTTATTTTTAATCGTGGACAAATAAAAAAATTTATTTGTTATTTTTCATTAAAATAAAGGTATAGTAAAGTGTGGCACCAGCAACGTGGGGCGAATTAAAAAATTTATTGATAGGAAGGTTTAAAAACATTAAAATTAAACAGTTAAAATTCCTCACACATAAGAAACTATACCAATATGCCAATGCTTTCTGTTCAGTTTCTACTAATTATGTTTCCTCAATATCCATTCACTAGCAATCTTCCGTTTTTCACCAATGTCTCAGCTCTGACACTTCTCTTTAACGTTACTTCATGTTTCTTGAATATATTCTGCTGCACTCCTAAACTTCCTTTCTTAACAATTTATTTTATTTAAATTCTCCAACAATAATAGTATATTAAAGTATAAGTGGATAAAGAGGTCTTTCAAACACGCGCGAATTTTCGAGCACGACGGCGCAGCCGGAGTGCTCGAAATAGAGCAATTGTTTGAAAGACCAGCTATCCACGAATACTTTACTCTATTTTTTTTATTGGTGCACTTTGAAATCATAAAATATTATTATTATATTATTACTACAAAAAAATGGAAGCCCGTCCTCGATGCCCAGCCAAGTTTCATTTCATAAAAGTCCGCCCTCGATGCCCAGCTAAGTTTCGTGAAAGTCCATCCTAAATAGTATTTATTTTTATTTGACGTTACGAGGTACTGCTGTCAGATCAATAATCAAAAGGATACAATGTATATATGAATATATAAATAAATTTTGCAGAAAAAACAAATAAGCATTGATTCACAATGAAAATGTACAATTTAAAAACTAATAAAAAAAGTTGTCATTGATACTTACATTTCTCGAGTTGTTGTTACCATAGGGACTTTAAAAAACGCGCGTGTTTGAAAGTTCGATTTAAACACGCTAAGGCGTGCTTTAAATAAGTAATATGAGGCATCAATAAAAAAAATTTTACTTTTAGGATATCCGTCTCTGTTCTCCCAATTTACTATACATTACTATGATGCTATTTATTGATGTTTAAAATTTCTTATCTGCCCTTTGCTGTTATTATTATTTGGATTCCCTTCAAGTTGTCTTAATTAACTTTTTCAAAATTGATATTTCTCCTTTTATAATATTTATTTCTTTGGTTTGGTTCACTTTCCTAAGTAATTGTCAAATTAATATAATTTACGGTTCTTTTTTATAATTTTTTCTCTAATTCCAAAATGTCTGTCACCCTTCTTCCAAATCTCTCAAAAAACTCCCCTATTTATTCCGTCTCCCGGTATCGATATTCTTTTTTTTATATATAAAAAGTTCAATCCTTCTAGATTATTTGTTTTTCTTTTTCTTTCGTCATGAAAATTGCTATTAGGGGTTAAAATAATATTCTGAACAACTTTTTTTAATACATTTTTTCGTTATCTCTAACGCGAAGCAAAATATCCAGATTTGGTCCTATCTGTCAACTCTTAGTAGGCCGTGTATGAATTTTAAATTTCAGTAGATTACCTTAAAAAGTGTGGCCCATCATCCTATATGACTGTGTAAAAATTCAAATCTGAATTCTTTCAAACAACGAAAATATGGAGGCGTCTTCATCTTAAATGCGACACACTGTATAAAAATATTAAATCTGAATGAAATTTTCCCCTAATAATATCCGTCCCATGATATTTTAATGTATACACATTATTTCCAATTATTTCCTCAATGTCAAATGGACCTATATGTGGTAATAGTAATTTCCCACACACATTGTCTTTTGAATTAGAAACCCTAGGTCTCTTCACAATGGCTAAATCTCCTATTTTAATTTTTACATAAGGTAACCAATACTTTCTGTATGCAATATCTGGTTTTAAATTATGTAAATATTCATGTTCTATGAGATTGCAATTTTAATTGATACCCATTTTATCTGTTTTTTCCACTTTTATTGTGATTTTTTTAAACCTGATATGTTTTCTATTTCTACATCTATTTCCAATCCTATATTTACATTTATCTACAATTTTATCTATTTTTCCACTTTTATTGTGATTTCTTTTAAAACTGATATGTTTTCTACTTCTACACCTATTTCCTATCCTATATTTACATTTATCTACTTTTTCATATCTACAATTTACATAATGTATTAATAATTTTATTTCTTTAGTTATAGATGCTTACCTTACACCTGATAACTGTTCAATATATTGTTTTACCTGCAGACCATCAATTTGCTTAACTGAATTTAATGAAGATAAGATATTAGTTATTTTTAAATTATTATATTTTAAAATACTTTTGTTATAATTTGTTAATTTTTGATTATTTTGTATTTTGTCACACTTATTTACTTTGTTTATATTATTGAAATAAATATTACTCTGCTTTTGTTTTCTATTTAATTTAGGATATTTGATTATACTGCTACTATTTAACAATTCATCTTCCACTTTTTCTTCGACTACAATTGGTAAAACTTGATTACTTTTTCTTTGAGATTTATTTCTTTTAGGGTAAGTTAAGATATTTTGTTCACGAAATATATATATCAGCACTACAGGCATACCTGGCCCTCGTCTTCGAGATCTTTCACTCTCTCTCTCCATTTTTTTCTATTCCTCGCCTCGTTCTGCCAGTCCCTTACTCCCACTGATCTCAGGTCTCTCCTAACCTCCTCCAACCATTTCTTCTTTGGTCTTCCTCTTCTCTTTTTACCACCTTCTTCCCCTTCCAGCACTCGTTTTACCCATCTATCTTCTGCCATTCTACCTATATGTCCTAACCATCTCGCTCTCTGTGCTTTAATTATATGGGTTATACTTGGGTGATTATACAAATCTGATAATTCTCTGTTTGTTCTTCTTCTGTATATTCCATTTTCTTTTATTCCACCATAAATCTCTCTGAGCATTTTACGTTCCCATATCTCTAGTTTATTCTGCTCTTTTTTGTTCATTGTCCAGGTTTCACAAGCGTAGGCAACTGACGGTCTTATTATTGTTTGGTACATTCTTATTTTTGCTGTTCGTGATATGTCTTTTGAGATAAACATCTGTGATACCATTCCTGCTGCTTTACTGCCTTTTGTTAACCTTTTTTCTATTTCCCTTTCTTCGTCTCCTTTATTTGTGATAGTGACTCCTAAATATTCGATTTGTTCCACTTTTTCTATTTTGTAGCTTTGTTTCCATTACAATTTATAATAATATCGGTTTTTTCATTATCCTTCATTACCATGTATTTTGTTTTTTTCTCGTTGATCACTAGACCATATTCTCTCTCCTTCTCTTCTAGTAGCTTAAATATGCTTAGCAGTTCTTTCCTGGATCTTGCCATAAGTACTATGTCGTCCGCAAATGCTAGACACTGATGTTTATTCCCATAAATTGAACCTCGGGTTTTTATACCACTTTCTCTTAGTATAATTTCCTGAACTAGGTTAAAGAGGGTTGTTGATAATGGGTCTCCTTGTCTCAGACCTTTCTCTATCTTGAGTTCGTTAGAAGTACTGCCCTCCAAAATAACTTTGCTCTCGGTTTTTCGTATGGTTTCTTTTAATAGTATCATAGGCCTGTCTGTAATCGATGAATAGCATATGTAGACTTAGATTTTGTTCATAAGCATTCTCCTGAAGTTGTTTCATAATGAAAATTTGGCCTATTGTCGATCTACCTGCTTTAAAACCTCCTTGGTATTCTCCTACATTTTTATTGTGGTATTTGTCTAATCGATTTTTAAGTATTTTTGCCAGAACTTTGTGTGTTACATCTAAAAGTGCTATTCCGCGGTAGTTATCGCATTCTTCCTTGGGACCTTTTTTGTGGATTGGAATGATTAATGCCTTGTTCCAATTCTTAGGTATTTTTTCTTCTCGCCATACTTGTTTCAACAACTGCCATATTCTCTCCGTTAATTGTTCGCCTCCATATTTTAAAATTTCTATTGGAATATTGTTTTCTCCTGCACTCTTATTATTCTTCATTTGTTTTAAGCATTCTGTCACCTCCAGTGACCGTTATGGCTAGATCTTCCTCATCACAATTTTCTTCCTCCATTTCATTATCATTTTCGCCTACATTACTCATTACAGTTTCTATCTGTGACCATTCTTCTTCTAGTTGCTCGACGCAAGGTCTTAAATTTAATTCTCTATTAATTTCTTGTTGGAAGTGATTTATTTTGGTCTCGTCCTTCAATTTTTCTAAATCGTATTTTTTCCGTTTTTTTATCTTGATCAATTCTAGGTGACTTATCTTTATTCAGTTTTGTAATCACTAAAAAGTGGTCGCTATCCGCATCAGCTCCTCTATAACTTCGTACATCTGTTACCCTTTTTAAGTGCTTCATTTCTATTAAGACGTGATCTATTTGGTTTTTTGTTTTGCCATTTGGTGATAACCAGGTTTCCTTGTGGATGTTCTTATGGTCAAATGACGTACTTACGATTTTCATTTTATTTTCTAAAGCAAATTCTATGAGTCGCTTGCCATTATCATTACTGAGTGCGTGTCTACTTTTTCGTCCCGTTACTTTTGTATACTCTTCCTCTTGTCCGACCTTTGCATTCATATCCCCTATTACACATTTAACATCAAATTTCGGTATTTTATTGACTGCTTGTTCCAGTTCTTCATAGAACTTTGCTTTCGTGTCTTCATCTTTGTCCTCAGAAGGAGCATGCGCATTAACTAATGTCGTTTTCCTGTGTTTTCCTTTGATTCTTATTCTACATAGTCTATCTGATACTCCCTCAAAATCTATAATATTTGCTTTAAATTGACTGCTTACTATAAACCCTGTACCCAGCATTCTATTATTTACTCCACTATTAAAGAACATATAATCGTCTATCTCTGTAATTACTTTCCCTTTTTGTTTAGTTTCTTGTATTGCTAAAACATCTAATTTGTATTTTCGCATTTCATTGATCAAGTGTTTTATGGCCCCTCCCTCAAATGTACCTCTCACGTTCCATGTTCCTATTCTCATTCCATATTGTTTCTCTTTTTGTTTTCGTTTAACGCCGGAGTTTACCTTAAGTTGTTGCTTTACTGTAATCATTTTATTTGTACTATTCTTCAACTTTTGCATTTCCTTGTCCATTTCCATTGTCTGGTCTACTTTATTTTCCTCTGCCTCTGAGTTTATCTTGTCGCCACTGGTTTTTTGTCGATATGTTCTGTTTTGTTTTATCCAACTTCTCTTCCTCCGTGTTCCATCTCCATTCCTCTGTTTCTATGTACATTTTTCTGAACCCAATTTTCACTCGTTTTCCTTTATCTCTTTCTTCTATAGCTTTCATTCTGATCTTTTTTTTAATGTCTCTATCCTTCTTCGACAAGTCATCCTGGATGAACAATCTCTCTTCACTTTTAAATCTCAATTTTTGTTTATTGAGCATCACCTTCCTTTTCTCTTCTTGGTTTGCCAGTCTTACTAAGCATGTTTTTTCTCCTAACTTTACTGAGCTTTCTACCGCTGTCTTTATTTGTAATTCTTTTTCTAGGAATTTCTCCATTTTATTTCGTAGTTCTTCTGGATTACTTGTCAATATTCCTACTCCCTGAACCACTATATTGTTTTTTCTTTTTTCGCTTTCCAGTCGTTCCAATCTGTGGTCCATATTGGTTATTGTTTTCTTCATTTTCTTTCATCAGTTTTTCATTTTCTTCCCTCAGTTGTTTCATTTCTTCTCTGTACTCCTTTTGCTCCTCTCGTGTTTTTTTAATCTCCATGCTCATTTCCTCCATTTTGTCTCCTTTTTTTTCCATCATATTCATAATTTTTTCTATATCACTTCCTATTTTTGTCGGCGATCTCCCTATTTTCTTACTTTTTTTGGAAATATCTTCATCCGTAAGAACTCGGTCTAATTATTCCGTCATCTAACATTTTCATTATTTGTCGTCGAACCTCGTCTTTGTGTATAAAAGGATAGCGGTAAGATTTGGTGTGAACGGGTATTTCGTCCAATGTTTTTATTTCGTGTTTTACTTCTTCCGTGAAAGTTAGTTTGTCTTTGAAGTCGTTGCATAATTCAAGGATAGGATAGGATTTTTTCTTCTGCGTTCAAATGTTCAGTTCTAATAAAGTTTTGAATATTTTCATCAGAATTTTGTGAATAGCTATGTTGTAAAATATCCTCTGTATAATAAAAGTTAAAATTTTGTTTTAATGTGTTAGTAAAAGGTATTACTTTCGGTCGTTCTTTTATTACAATTTCAACACGTTTATCACTGCGGTTTATTATTTCGGTTTTAGCAAAACCGTTTTCTGCAATAGTAATAGTTTCCGGGGAATAAAGGTTATCTATTTCTTGACTGGGTACTATGACTTCACCGGTGTAACAGCTGACTGGGATTCTTACGGCAGCCATTTCGTGGGAATCGACGGAAATTTTGAAATCTTCTTTATTAAAATCGTAGAAAATCGGAATTTGAGTATTATTATTTTTTAGAATATTATTTTCAAAATCAACACATACTTTAAGTTTTTTAATTACGTTCAAGCCAATGAGGCCGTCAAAATAATTGTGAAATTTAAGCAAAATAAATTGTGGTAATTTCTGCTTTGAATTTTACGTCTTTATGACCTACTGCTGTTGTAATTCTAGTTGTTTCTTGAAAAATAATATTAGGGAAGAATTTTTCTGCGATGATAGGATCTAATCGATTGCATACTACCAGTATCTACTAGGAGTTTAATTGGAGGATTATTGATTTTTATATATGGTAATTCAGTGCTATTATAATCAGAAAATATTTCGTTTACGTTAAATTGGTTTCCTGGCTCGTAATCCGAAAATTTGTATTATTATTATTTACAGAGTCGTCATTATACATAACGGGATCTATGTAGTAGTCAGGATCAATGTCATGAGGTAGATTTTCGACGTCGTAAGGATTTAACTCAAAGTCTCCCAGACTTAATGTTCGAATCAAGTGAGTCTGATTCGGTTTGAATTTGGTGCAATTCTTGCGAAATAAAATTTCTGGGATGAGTGGATCTAAAATAGTTATTTGGTTGATTAGGCTTAAAAGTGTTTCTCGAGTTTATTGACATTGGTTCTGGTCTATTTTCTGGAGCTTTACCAGTAGGTGGAAAAACATTTTTTGATTGTCCAAATATTTGTCTATTGGTTGGATAATTTCTAGTCATTTGTCGAGATTGAATTGGAATTGGTTGACTAGTAAATTGGTTATGGTTTTTGTAATTATCAATTTGGTTCAGATTATTTGAGTTTTGTATTGGATTTTGATTTCGGTAGTTAAAATTAGTTTGAGGTGTTTGTTGGAATTGTTGTCTGGGCAATTGATTTGGATTGCTAGTATAACTCGAATGATGGTTATGATTATTTGGTACTTGTCTGTTATAATTTTCTGAATTTATGTTAGTTTTCGAATTATTTTTAAATTTAAAATTATTTTGAGAGTAATTAAAATTGTCTTCTTCGATAATAAATGTAATAGCGGCTTCGATTGAAGCTGGATTCTTAATTCTAATTGTTTGTTGTAACAAACCGGTTAAATTTCTAATAAGCGTTTTCAAAGCCATTTGGTCGTATTGTCTACGATATATTTCTTTAGTATTAACACGCATTTCTGTTACTGAAAAACTATTAATTCTTTGAACCAGGTGACTTTTTAACACTTGTAGTCTTCTAGCAAAATCTAATGTTGATTAGTTTTTAAAAGGATGGGCCATTAAGAGGTCCTGCTCCAAACATTCTAGTGATCGCTTATCGCCAAAACATTGTTCTAATGCGTCTTTTAATAAATTCCAATTATCTAGCTCGGTTCTACAACCAACTAAAAGATTTAGCTCTTCCTACTAATTTAGAACGAATTGCTCGTAAAATATAATTATTGGTAACTACATTACCTACATTACTATATGTATCTATAAGAAATTGGCAATTCTCTATAAATTGTATAAGAGTTGAACTATTGCCATCATAAGGTAAAATTAAATCTACTGTTAATTTCAACATTTGAATGTTAATTTGTTAATTGTTATTAGCCATATTGTTTGCAATAATATTACTACAACTAACGTTTTCTTCTAAATTTAATGAATTATTGAAACTTGAAATCAATTCTTCAATATTTGTATCAGAATCGTTCATTAATAAATCGACAATTATATATGTATATATCTTCTATAAACTAATGTACTTATATTAAAAAGTAAAGTATATTTCTAACCGGGAAATATTTTACCTATCTTAAAATTAGGAAGGTGTAATAGGAAAACTTCTACTTCTTGGAGTTCTCCCTACGTGATCATGTTTGCCCCTGGATGGTGTAGGTTGTCGTCTAAGAGTTGAAACTCACGTTTTCACAGAACCGGTCTTGATACCGTGACTTCCCGAAAATACCGAACTACGACTATATCCTACTGACTGCGCCAGTTAAGATATTTTGTTCACGAAATATCTTTTTTAAAAGTTTAATTTGAATTTTAAAATACAACTTTATTGTTACAGAGTTACCAACAGAATGTCGATAAAAATGTGAGAACAGTACCAAGTTAGTTTATAATTAAATGCCGACAACTAATAAATGAATATGATACATGATATGATATTATTATATAATATGCAAATTGGCTTCACATAACTGGTATAACCTTTTATACATATCACACATACAATTATTTAAGTCCGAAGTGCTTCCTTGCAATTCTTCAGCTATAATATCAAATTTATCCCGTAGGTTTATTATTTCTATATTATTATCATCTATAATCAGACACCTTGTCTGTAGATTCAAAATTACTCTTTTTTCATTCATAATATCTATACCCATTATAGCTTCCACATTGAAAACTGGTGTAATCAAGAAATTCATATTATAATTATTGCTGTTTACCTTTATCGAAACAGTTAAAACTTTATTTACAAAAGACCTTCTTGTCACTAGCAGTAACAACTTTTATTTGAATGATTTTAATTATTTTATCTTTTAACATTCCGTAGTTTTTCTTTACAAAACCTTAATTAATTAATGATACGCTACTTCCTGTATCTAACAAGCAATTTAACTTTACATTCTCAATATCTAATTCTATAAAAGGTAATTGATTATTTACATTGGTTTCATTTATTTTATTCTCATCTTCACTTATCTTTATAAATTCCTTCGAATGGCAATATTTACTTTTTATGATATTGAATAATCTGCAGTCTTCTAAAAATTTTGATGTCTCAGAGATTGGTGATCTGTACTATTGTACACCATTACTTGCTCTATCTGATTCTCTTCATTATCTAGTATAATCTCTTCTGTTGACCTCTCTCTTGTCCTCAAATTACAATTTGTCTGTTGTTCTCTTCCTCCAAGAGATCCACTCCGATTTCTGTTTCCATGACAATTTCTCTGTTCCCATGTTTGATTTCTATTAAAACTATTGTTGTTGCTGTTATATCTTTGCATATAATTGTTCCTATAAGTTTGTTGGTTTCCGTTATAATTGTTATTTAGGTCTTTGTTTTCGTAGCCTCTATTTACTTTCTCTAGCTGTTTGTTATTGCCAGCACTCCAACCATCCCTCCATTTTTCTGTCTCTAGCCTATTTTGTTGGCTAGCTCTCCAACCATCCCTCCTTATGTATTGTCCATTACCTCCAAATCCTTTTATATCATCTATCCTTCTTAAATATTCCAACAGCCTGTTTGTATCTCTCACATCATTTACTGCCACATAATTTGAGATATCATCACCAAAGTGTTTCGCAATAAACTTCACATAATCTTCTTCACGTATTGGAGAATCTAGGTATTTCTACTTATCTAATTTCATCATTGCATAATTTTCCCTTGACTGCTGTCCGTTTTCTCGATACTTTCCAAAATATAAGTTATTTCTTATTTTACTTTGGACCACATCTCCAAAGAAATAATTTATAAAATGATGTTCGAACTGATATATATTCATACATCTGTCCTCGTTTATATTCCAGCATAAAGTTGCTGACCCTTTAATTGTCTTATCTACCCATCTTCTTCAATTTTTTTCTTCTCCCATCTCTTGTAATTTTGCCTTTAATTTCATAATGTATCGCACTGGATGTACCTTTCTATCATTACTGAAATACAATTCAGTATCTGCTTCATCTCCTATCATGATAAAATGTCGTGACCCCTGAGGTAAATTCTCAATTTTCTTCTCTAAATTTTCAATTGCCGACTTGTTTCTTTCTATCCCCTCTTCCTGTCTTCCAAACTCTTGCCTAATTTCCCGATTATTATTCTCACAAATTCTTTCCATGTCTTCCAACTCTTGTCTAATTTCCATTTTGTTTTTCTGTATTTATTTTTCAACGTCTTCTTTATGTTTATCCATAGACCTTTCAAATTTTTCAACCTGTTCCATTACTGAGTTCCTAATATCCACGTTTGTTTGTTACATTTCTTGCCTTAATGCTTCTGCTCTTTGCTCACTCTTTCTATCCATCGTCTCATTTGTATTTTTAATAACTTCCATTATACGTAAAAACATGTCATTTATATTTGGATTGCTTTCTGCGTCTCCCTCCATAGTCTTTGTTTAGTAGATAGTGCATCACAGAATAATATCGTAGCAACCAGTTTTTGTAAGCAATTGAATGTGAATTTTACACTTGTAAATAATTTTAATATTATATCAGTAGGCTCTGTTACGACGCCAATTAAAGGTTGGGTCACACTCACAATTAAATCGCGTTTTTCAAACAAACAATATAATTTAAAATTTGTTGTTGTCGATGAAATCACAAATAGCTTGCCAACATGTATACATTATTCATCATGTTTTGATTATTTAAAGGATATATATTTGGCAGACGAGACTTGGAACGTCCCGGACAAAGTACAGGCTATATTTGGGGGATATATTTTCCCGTATTTACTACTAGGATCTAATTAAAGTAATAAACCCACTTCGTCAGACGCTATACGGCACGCTGTGTTCGTCGGCTCTCCCGCTTACGGTGACATCACCGCCGGTACTCCAAGTCACCCTCCGTATTGGAGACTTTGCTTGGTTATATTACTATGGGTGAGTTTCCTGTCTCGCACTCCCATGATGATATAGCCTGGTCCTTCGGATCTATTAAATTTGACGCTTTAAATAAAACATTAAATAATTTTTGGGTTCTTGAAGGGCTTTAATTGCCGTCTTCACAGAATTCTTATGACTCACAATGTGAGAAGATTTATGATTCTCCGTCTACCGTCGCTAGAGATAGTACTGGTAGGTTTACTGTTTCGCTGCCTTTTAAGGGCGAACCCGCTTCTTTAGGTAACTCCTATATAGTTGCTCACCGTAGGCTTCTCTCTTTAGAGCGCAAGTTTCGCTCCTTTCCACAATTACGTAAAGATTATAATGACGTAATCATGGATTATATTAGAATGGTTACTTATCTGAAATCGATTTATCTGAAGAAGTTTTAAATTCAGGCTATTTTATTCCGCATCACGCTGTAGTACGCCCAGATAAGTCCACTACTGAAACCCGCATTGTATTAGACGCTAGGGCTAAAACTGATACTGGCGTTTCTTTAAATGATGTACTACACTCTGGTCCTAACTTACAAGCAGACCTATTTACTTTACTTATAAATTTCCGCTTATTTGAAGTAAAGCAATTTCTGCCGATATTAAACAGATGTATCTTCGCATAAATACTGCAGAATAGCATAGAATATATCAAAAAATTCTATACCGCTTTAGTGACAATGAAACTATACGCGTCTTTCAATTCAACTCTGGGGCTTTTGGCCTACGCTTCGGTCCTTATTTAGCTATGCGCACGGTTCGTAAGCTAGCTTCACAAGAATAGACTCGTTTTCCTCGTGCTGCAGCAGTGGCTACTTCAGAGCTGTTCATGGATGATCTGACCTCATCAGTTTCCTCGTTAGCCGAGTATATCGCATTATCAGACGATTTAATCGCTTTATTTAAGTCTGGTGGGTTTGACTTGGTGAAGTGGCCCAGTAATTCACCCGAATTACTGGCGCACTTACCTGAATCGCATCGCGCTTGCGTAGATTTCACAGACGATAATGCTTTGAAGGTTCTCGGTTTGAAGTGGCTACCCGCTCCTGATACATTTTCCTTTGTTACTAACGATTCTGGTGACAACTGCACCAAACTTGGAGGACCGTCCACGATACCTCGGTTGTTCGATGTTCTAGGATTAGTTACACCAGTTATTCTACGCGAAAAAACTTCCTCAAGAAACATGGCTTGCTAAGATAGGATGGGACGATAAACTTTCTAGTTCAATTGCAACCAACTTTCTCAAATTTAAGGCTGAGTTGAGTTTGCCATCGCAACTGATAATTCCACGTTAAGTAGGAGTCAGTGATGGATGTTCACTTAATCTTGTGGGCTTTGGCGATGCACGCATGACAGCTTATGGTTGTGTTGTGTGACATATCAATATATCTTATTTGTTCTAAATCTAAAGTCGCCCCTCTAAAAACAGGAACACTCGCTCGCTTAGAATTATG
The DNA here is from genome assembly GCA_963921935.1 of Galeruca laticollis. Taxonomy (NCBI): domain Eukaryota; kingdom Metazoa; phylum Arthropoda; class Insecta; order Coleoptera; family Chrysomelidae; genus Galeruca; species Galeruca laticollis. Next base: position 90,172,618 of record OY998182.1, read on the forward strand.
TGCCGCTTTTATACTTTCAAAACTAATTAAACATGTATTTGATACTTATCACGCTCGTTATCCCATCAACAAAAAATTTTTTGCAAATAAAGTATCCAAAATACACGATTTAGTAGCACCTGATCGCTTTTACCGTATATCTGGTGAAGAAAACCCGAGTGATTGTCTATCACGAGGTTTATTACCGTCCCAGATATTGAATCACTCGCTATGGTGGCAGGGTCCTTCCTGGAACTCTGGCCCGATCTCTACGTGGCCAATTAGTCCTTTATCAAATTCATATTCTGAAGATATCCCCGAAATTAAAAATTCTACTACACCAGTTCTTGTTTCCGCTACAGATACGCCTCTTCATGAGCTTGTATTAAGAGCTTCATCTTGGCCTAAACTTACCCGCATAGTTGCGTACGTCCTTCGCTTCATACAAAAAGTTACCTCGCTCTTATTATATCGAAGCCTGCAAAAAAACATTTCAAGACTGAACTTGCAAATGGTAACTTACCCTCATCAGTATTTCGAAAGCTTGATCTATTTTTTGACAATTCTAGCCTTACAAACCCTACGACAATCGTCATCCAATTCTTCTCCCACGCAGGGATCACATCATTGATATATTGATTGATCACTATCACCGATTAAACTGTCACACAGGCTCTCACTTACTCATGTCGTTACTAAGACAAAGATATTGGATTATCTCTGCTCGGAATATCATTCGGCAGCGTAATCGATTGTGCAATTTTTGTTTTAAGGTTTCTCCTAAAGATCCATCTCCTATTATGGCTAGCCTTCACCCCGCTCGCGTGCAAGAGGATGCCACATTCACGCATACTGGTGTTGACTACGCTGATTCCATCAGTATCATATTAACACGACGCCGCGGTATCAAAAGTCAGAAGGCTTATATTTGTGTATTCATATGATTAACTATTAAAGATATACATATAGAGCTAGCTTCAGATTTAAGTTCTGACTGTTTTCTAGGTACATTCAAGAGATTTATCTCATGACGGGGCTCAGTTTCATTTATGTACTCTGATAATGGCACACATTTTATAAGGGCTAAACGTCAACCTTGATGAACTTTTCCAGTTTTAAAGAAAATTACGTGGAAAACTATACCTCCACGCGCATCGCATTTTGGAGAAGTTTGGGAGGCTAACGTAAGAAGCATAAAATCTCATTTATATCGAACGATCGGTAATCAGATATTAACGTATGAAGAGTTAATGACAGTACTTGCGCAAATTGAATGCATTTTAAATTCGCGACCGCTTTGTTTCCTCGCTGAACAGCCTCATGAAATTCTTACTCCCGTACATTTTTTAAAGAATACTCCGCTTCAATATTTACTCGCATTCAATTGTGAACCACAGTCTAATTTCGCGAACTGTAAACAATTGTCAGACAGGTGGGTGCAGTCGTATTGGAGAAGGGGGCATGCGGATTATTTGCACACCCTTCAGTTAAAACAAAAGTGGAACACTCCCGATTAACCCGTTACTATTGGTACTGTAGTGCTCATACATCAAGATGACGCGAGTTAAATGTTTTTATTCACAAAGATATTTTTAAAAAACTTTTATTTTCCAAATATACAAGACTTTACTAATTTAAATTTTTATGTTTACAATACAAGTTACAGGATTAGAATCATAAGTATTAATGCGACCTACACCAAGTAGACTACAGGATGGCTTCAAATTACTTTCGTTTATGCAGGATGTCTTCATAAAACTCCTCCCTCTTTAGGCGAAAACAATACCGATGGGGGGTTGTTTTCGGGTTTCTGGTCCTTTTGTAGTGACTGGCTAGCATCTTCTTGGCCTCTTCTTCTATACCAGATATAGATAATAATTAAACCTACAAATAGTAATGTTAGACTAGGCATATTCCAAATTGCGGGGTGCAGTTTTTCTTTCTCTAAAATTGCGTATGAATTTGCTTCCTTTGGAATGTCTGATGGATTTGAGATCTACTGATTCTAGTGGTAAAGGTGGATGTCGATTTGTGGTTACTTCAAATTCGGAAGTTAAACGTAATTTTGGTAATAAAAAAGAGTTCCCATTCGTCTCTTCTTCTGTATTCTCATATAAAGACTTTCCAATTCCAATAATAATTTAATGACAGTGTTACTCTTGATTATAGCTATTCTATTCTTATCGCAGTTAATTTCAGCTATCATATGATTTTCAATTGGCAATAATAACAAAAATTTGCTATTGATTTGTTCGACTACAGGGTGATTCAAAGCTGCTGCTTCAAATCTGCAGGTTGGTGTTTCGGCTCGGATCAAAGGAATTACGCAAGTATCGTTGATGGCTTCTTCATGTTGTCGGCAAAAGAAGATACTTTCAATAGATGGACACGGTTTTTCTTCATTTTTATGTGAGTTTGTACCAAGCACAAGGAGAGGGTTGCGTCGAACAATTATTGAATTTTTATATGGTAAAGGGATAATGTGATAGGTTAGAAAATCACTATCTATTAGAATGGGTATATGGATAGCAATTATTATTCTAGAATCTTGAACTTTGACTTGAACTCCGGCCAATTGGTAATAATTGTATGGATTTTTAAATTTGACGATTTTCGATTCACCATATATTATTGAAACGCGATTGATCAATTCAGATAAATGGTTCAGAGAAATAATGGAGGTATGTAAACTTCCTAAATGAGCAAATATAATTGAATTTTCTAAGTTATCTATGAAATTTATCAAATTTTGGCAATTCAGAATTATTTGATTTAGAGTATTCGGCAATCTAAAATATACAAATACCTGACGGGTTACGTCTTGAGATTTGTTGTAGATTTCATTGACTTGAGACTGGAGTAATAATTGATTTTTATATAAACTAGTGATTGTAGTGATCAATAAGACGAGTATTGAGGGAAGACTGTAGTTTCAATTCGTGCGAAATCGAATTTTGGTTTTGAATTAATTGCTTTATTTCAGAATTATATTTGATTTCCTCATCATGATCTAAAATTCCAAAAAGCCATTTACTTATAGTTCCAATACCATTAAACAATTCTCGTCTACTTCTGTTATTTATTTCTTTAACATCCTTATATACAAGGTTACTTAATTTTATTCTAGTTGTATTTAGTAAATATTTCGTATGTTCGAATAGACTTTGTATAAGATCTATATCTTTGAGTGACGAAGAGTTTAAATAACTTTCTAATCTACTATATAAATTTTCAACATTTTTTAACTAATAAATCTATTTCAATAAAATGTAAAAAAGTATGCTTTGTTTCAATTAATTTCGTTTTGCCTAATTCTAAAGGTAATAAAGCACTTGTATTTCGACGTCATTACTTTGAGCTATAGGCACAAGGGTTGTGATCAGGGTTAGGAAGATTGTCCCCCGTGTTTTTGTCATTCGGTAAAGAAAGTCGAATGTTAGTAAGTGCATTTTTAACCTTTGATTTATGGATTGTACGGTTTTTTGTTGTTAGTATTTTCTTGTTCATATCTAGTTTTACCGTTCTCTTTAAAAATTTTGGTTTTGATTTATTTCTTAAAGCTTCCCTATTTCTTATAAATATGTCCCGACCTTTAACATATTGCTTAGGGTCTTCTCGAGTTAAGTTACGTTTACTAATTATCTTTTCTTTTTGTTTCACGGTATTATCATACATATTTTTATAAAGAGTTTCTAACCTAAGTTTTCTATCATTAACATAATCATTAACAATGCGTTCGTCCGTCAGATCTAAGGGATCTAATGCTTTTGTATCCCCTAAAATAACATCATATGTCATTGTTTTTTATTCATTCTAGGATGTTTTAACTTTAACGCTCTACAATTTTCTAAAAGAGATAAATGGAACCTTTCTACCGGACTGTTACTATTTGAGTTTTGAGGTGTCGTAAAATGTATCCTAATTTTGTGTAATTTAGAGAATTCCTTAACTAATTCACTTCTAAATTCCGTTCCACTATCACTAACTATAGAATACGGTATACCAAAACGCGGTATGAAGATACTTAAACATTCTATAACGCTAACAGAATTCCCACTATGCAAATAAATATTACAGTTATGTTAATTCAACATCAGATTGTGATAATGTTCTTCCTTTTTTTCCTCTTGTCTTCATCACATGCACATCTATACAACCGCTTATGCCCAGCTTGTGGCTGTTAACTTTTGTGATGTTTCAACTTAACTTCTCAGCGATGTTAATGCGCTGCCTTTTTACATTGCTGTGATGTTACTAGAACGTCCTCAAAAGGAAGTCTTCATAACTTAAAACAACATTTCTGTTACATTCTGAAAGCATAGTGAGCAAGCCATAAAATATTATAAACTTCCGTACATTACTAATCTGACTCATTTAATTTTACCTCTGTTTAAAAATTTAACCAATATTAAGATTGTTAAATATAATTTAATTACAAATTTTAACCTTTTTTCTAAAGTAAAAGACCATACACCTACTTTATACAACACAAATGTTATTTACAAAATGGATTGCTCACAGTGTCAGGGATGTTACGTTGGTCAAACCTCACAATGGCTTAAGCAGCGCATTACCCAAGAGTGATTGTCGTACAGGCAAAAATAATTGTGCAGTTGTAGACCATTTTTTAAAAACAGGACATACGTTCGACTACAATAGTACTAAGATGCTGCAACATGCGGACCGATACAAAGATCGATTATTTTTTGAGATGTATCATATTGCTAGGAACCCTAACGCGATAAACCTAAAATCAAACACTAATGGACTCAGTAATAAATACCCAAGTAAGAAACATAGGGAGGATCACCCTGTATAACAAATTGCCTTTTATATTGTAACGTTTAAACTATAGAAAGCGGTCGTTAACATCCATACAATGTAAAAAAAACACGCTAAGCAATTTGAATTTGTTGCAAAAAAAAGAAAAAAAGAAAATTTTAACAGGAAATAATAATTGTCAAAATAACGAAATTTGGCGGAATCAAATAAAAATTCATTGTTAATCGAGGTAAAAAACCTATTACACAATTACGTCGAACGATAAATTTCCACCAATCAGGAATTATCATGGTACAAAAAAATAAACGATGCTGACATAGGGAGAAATGCCGAATCTACGAAAATGTAACATTTGAAGTGGCAGTTGGTAAAAACTCGCGGTCGGGAGTGGTCTAGTTTTTTTTGGGGTTCGCGGATAGCGGTTTCTCAGCCAGGAGAGCATGATTATATGAATACATAACATATACCCATAAGAGCTACACCTAACATTTTTCCTCAACCCACTCCTCTAACTGACGTAACCATATAACAGGGGGTGTGCACTTATACTTATTAAAAAAGATACGCGTTCTTCGCGCCATCTATATGTGTCACGAAGAACAAGTCAACTTCGGTTGCCTTAGGCTCAATAGCCCTAGTAGCTGAGGCCTTCAAATTGGGGAAAAATTTCGGTCGCGTTCGTTCTTGTTCGTTAATCTCTTTGACATCCACAGACAAATAATTTAGGTTAGGCATTCAAATTTTGCCATTATAATTGGATTGCATGTTGTTTGGTTATTCATTTATTTTATTTTATTGATTTAATTCAAAATGCCAGCCCCTCGAGAGCGTGTTATTCCCAATTGCTTTAATCAAGATCAAGATGCTCACAGGTAGGTTATAAATATCATTATAATTAAAATGAGTAATTTATATTAATATTTTACAGATATTTTATTCTCGAGGGCGAGCATATTTGTTTGGAACGAATCAATAATCCCAGTTTATTTAACCAGTCAAGAAGCATTTTAAGGGAGAAAGTAGTTTGTGGTAATAATTTTTTGGAAATATATAAAAAAGGGAGAAAACTAAAAAAAATTACACTTCCTGTTTTAAATTTACCTGGTAAGCATTTTATTGTAATACTATCAGATTTAAACTACTATGTATATTGTTTTTGTAGATTTCATTGCTGGGGACAATTTAGAAGAAAGTTGCTTTTCCTTTCCACTTAAACCACAAATGTGCTTGGAACTCCTCCAAAAATAAAAAGTATGACATTAATTATAAAATCTGTTAGATATGTATGTAATACGATTTTTTGTAGAATTATACTCTAAACTAAGTTGAACTTAGTTGTTGCAGCCTTTCCCCATTCTTAGAAATTATAAATCAATCGAATTGAAATTTTCCGCCATATCACACAATTTGAATTTACCACCATTTAAAAGCTAGAATCGACGACAGAGCCCTTATTTTAGTTTTTGGTGACAAATAAAGAAGGCAGCACATCTGACGAGGCATTTTTTGTCAGTGAGTTGCCCGTCTTACCTCTATCATTTGTCTGTGCCCTATAACACAAGACGTCTCATTACCAACGACAACTGGTAGCAGCGGAGGCCGAAGCTAATCCTCTCGGATATTTCTTCCAAGAGCCGTCGACTCCTGTTTCCCACGAAATCGTGGGTGGTGACAGCCAGCTACGCTGCCTCCTCGGTCCATTAGGGCCATTTTTTCTAGGTTATTACAGAATTTTTTTAGGTTACTACAACTGGTGACAGCGTTTTTTTAGGATTATGGCGAATGCTTTCTTTAGGGTTATTACACTGGCGAATACGTTACTAAATGGGTGACTCCAGCGAACAACTACATTGAATGAGTTTTTTTTGTTGTTAATACACTGGTAATTACATGACGGAATTTTCGGTATTATTACAGTACCATGGCTTATTTATTCGCATTAACCCTTCAGTGCACGGGTGAAATTTTAATACATAAAGGAACGGCTCGGGTCTTACAGACCCAGAAGAAAAACTGAATATATTTTCAATTGAACATTTTTATTATGCAAAATAACATTACACATTATCTAAATAAACATTTTACTTCCTATTTTTGACAAAAAGAATGTTTTAATTTTTGAAAAGATCAGTAATAATAATAAAAAAATATATATATTTTTTGGTCCATACATGTTAAATACCCTGTAGAAAATTAACGTTTCAAATTTCGTTAGCACACACATGACATACATATCTGGAATGTTCGAAACAAATATATTTCTTACAAATTTTGCATTGACAACGTGTTTTGCGATCTTTACAAAAGCTACAACGACCTCTTTTATTACCCTCGACAGCTACTGGTTCAGGTACCTGGACACCGCTAATTTTTGCAGCATGGTATCGTATTTCTCTCGTCAAATGCAAAGATGTAACTCTTCCTTTCATATGCTCCATTACCAATTGAATTCCAAGCTGTTTCAGGAATATCCTTCTCTGTTTTCCTGACGGTGATGAAGCATCCTTACTTCTTTTTATAATGAAAGCGTTAATCGCAGACACGTTCAATAAATTGTAGAAAATGACATCGGCCACCTCCTGGTGTTTCTGGCAACATTATATTTGGCACAAAGTTGATACACTACATCAACACCACATTTTGTCATATTATAGAAAGTGGTTGTTCTAATTTAACCCTTTTTACTTGGGCTAATTAGAGGGAATGTAGGTTATCTGGTTTGGCGAAGGACCACTACGGCCGTTTGTCACTGAAGTAACGATGAACCGTAGAATGAAATTAAACACTTATGTCACGTTACGATTTATATTGTCATGAAGTTATAATTTATTTATTTTGCGTCGACAATTAAGACTTCACTTATTATTTACGCGATAACTGAAAGTATTTTGCACATACTTCGATGATTTATGAAATGATTAAAGCTTAAGGACACAAACGCCGGGTGATTTTATGAAGTCAGGTACCTTGTTGTACCACGTTGTATGAAGAAAAAAGGGCAAGTGTGTCTGGGAAGTCTATCTGGGATGTGGGTGAAAATATAATATTATTTCTATTTAAAGATAGTTTAAAGTGAGTGGGAAGTACACGTGCGTGTCTTTTTTTTTGGTGTGTGAGAAAGCTTTTGATTTTAAATGGAAAAATTCCTAGAACAATAATCGTCTATATTTTGTATATGGTAGTGCTGAAATGGAATTTTGTCGATATGTGGGAAATTATATGTTTTAGAAATATGATATATTTCTTCAAGTGGTGTGATCGTTGAAATGGAAGTTGTGGATGTGTGCGAAATTAAATGTTTGAGAAATATGATATATTTCTTCAAGTGGTCTGATCGTTGATGTGTGAGAAATTAAATGTTTGAGAATTATGATATTTCTTCAAGATCTGTGCAAGATATATGAATTATGTTATACAGGGGATGTTAAAATAAAATCACATGAGAATTTGGGATTCAAATCAAATTCGAACATATTGGGGGCGCGGGAAGAATGGAAGAACGGTGAGAGATCGCTGCTCTGATGCAAGATTGTGAATGAAAGTGAATAATTGTAAATGTAATTATATAAGTAAATGTATAGGGATGTAAAAGTAACCTAATGTGTGTCAGAGTGTTGTAAGGACTCTGACGTCATGAGTGTAAGCGAATGGTTAGGGTTGATGTTAGAGTTGTAAGGAATCTAACGTCATTATTTAACGAATGAACAAGGGTTGATGTTAGAGTGTTGTAAGGACTCTACCGTCATGAATGTTACGACTGAATAAGAGTTGAGGTTAGAGTGTTGTAAGGACTCTACCGTCATGAATGTAATGAATGAAAAAGAGTTGAGGTTAGAGTGTTGTAAGGACTCTAACGTCATGAATGTAACGAATGAACAAGAGGCCTAGGTGTATGCTAGTTCTTGTTTGGTAAGGGCACGAATGTAAGCAATGTACTCTAGAAATGGACTAGAGTTGTAAACGATAAGAATATAAGCAATGTACTCTAGAAATGGACTAGAGTTGTAAACGATAAGAGTGTAAGCAATATACTCTAGAAATGGACTAGAGTTGTAAACGATAAGAGGGTAAGCAATGTAATAGGAAAGAGAGAGTGTAAGTGATTGAGTACATGATTATGTTGTAGAAGAGTAAGGTGTGGGTTAAGTTTCATGAGAAAGAAAGATGAAGGAATGAGAGAGATAGGAAAGGGCCAAGCGGCAGTTTTTTTGGGCTTACTGGATCTATGTACCAGCGCAATTCGCCACCGGCAGAGGCTTACCCGGTCCGATTGGGGCCTAGCGACTTACGTCACGCCAAGCGTCGACTCTAGGTTAAAGCAATTGTGGTACCAGTTTGTTTAAGGAGTAACGGTTCAGGAACCTCGGGCATATGTTAACAAAAAGGGGGACCGAGTTGTGAAGGGGTGTGAAATTCCATGAGAGAGCATGGAAAGCTCATGTGGGTGTTTTTCCGGGTTTTTATTGTATCAGAATGAATGGTGCTGGGTAAGAAAGGGAACGTTTTTCTTCGGAGAACGTGAAAACTCCAATGTAGCTTGCGCTACTCCCTTTCTACGCGGAGGGATGAAGTGTATAGTGAGGGTGATTGTAATGTTTTAATGTTTGAAAGGTTAATGTGTAATTGATTAATGATGTGACATGATCGTATAAGTACAAGTAATGTGACCACTAATATAAGAGTAATAGAGATCCTCTTTACGTATAAGGTTGTGTATTTGTGCAGCGAGAGAACGCTTCGACACGTTAACAAGGTATAATGGCGTTTCTTATTTATGTTTCTGTGGAATCAGGCATGGGTAACGGAATGATCTTTACAATAGGTCGAGTGTAAATTCCTGAAGCGGTTTTGACTTGGACCGAACGGATTTTACCGTCTTTGCCAACTGTGACATCTGTTATGCGTGCTAAAGGCCATCGTAAGGGAGGGGAGTCATCGTCCTTGATTAAGACCATGGTTCCTATAGTGAGATCTTTAGATGGGGTAGTCCATTTGGGACGGTTTTGCAATTGGTTGAGGTAGTCGACAGACCACCGTTTCCACAAGTTTTGTTGAGCATGAGTGCATTGTTGCCAGAATTTTAATCGGTTCGTAGGGAGAGAGGATAAATCTTTGTCTGGAAGTACCATTAGAGGTGCTCCTATGAGAAAATGGCCTGGAGTTAATGGCAGTAGGTCAGTCGAAAGGGGATGTAAGGGTCGTGAGTTGAGTATGGCTTCTATCTGAGTCAATATGGTACTGAATTGTTCGAAAGTAAAAGTGGAGGTAGCAAGCAATTTTATTAGATGAGTTTTAACGCTTTTGACTCCGGCTTCCCAGAGACCACCCCAATGTGGGGATCTGGGGGGAATAAATTTCCAGTCTATTGATGATGTGAGTAGGTGATCATGTATGGGAGAAAAATTCTTAGTCAGGAAGTGATATACGTCAGCAAGATAATGATTAGCACCAACAAAATTCGTGCCATTGTCACTGTAAATCACAGATGGAAGTCCTCTTCTAGAAGTGAAACGTTTCAATGAAGCGATAAAGGAATCTGTGGACAGATCAGAGACTAACTCAAGATGAATTGCCTTTGTCGAGAAGCATATGAATAGGGCAATGTAGGAGAGTGTGCTCATGAGACTAGAGCAAGTACGAGTGCGTGCAACAACAAGTGAGTAAGAGTAAGTACGAATGAATGTGAATGCAAATGTAAATACGAGTATGTACGAATAAGTGTAAAGGTATTATGAATGTGAGCTTTGAGTGCCAATATGAGAATGAGTATGAGTTTGATTAAGGTGCAATTGTATGCGAGTGCAAGTAATAATGTAAGTGTGAGTTAGCATAAAGTAAATGTAAGGTAGTGACCACGAGTGTATAAGTATGATGAGAGAGTTTTTTCTAACTCTTTTGAGATTGTTTTTGTATATGTTTTTATGATTATAGATGTTTGTGTTAAGGGGACCCGACTCTTTTGCGGGTAAGAATGAGTTTTTAAAATGTTTTAATTAATGTAAAGGAGTTATTTCTGTTCTCGTCAAGAAAAGGAGGGTAAGATATGTATGTAATGTTTTTGTCAAGTTGTGTTAAATTCAAAGTGTCGTCAATGTGATTGTTTAAGTAACATATGAGTAAGGGGGATGCCGTTTTCTTCTAAACGTCACCCAAGTGTTTATATTATCCAAGTATCATCTTCTTTTCAACCAAGTATCATCATCTTCAACCAAGTATCGTCATCTTTTCAACCAAGTATCTTCTTCTTCAACCAAGTATCTTCATCTTTTCAACCAAGTATCTTCTTCTTCATTTCAATACCTTTATCCAGGTATTCACATAAGAATAATGTTCATGTCAAAGTGTCTAAGCTTTTTTTTTAATCGTCCAGGGTTTTAAATGTTAGAGTATTTGTTTCTCAATGTTTAAGTATAAGTTTAAGTTTTTCACAAAGTTTTTTGTTTTTCTTAAGTGTCAAGTATATAAGTATCACTGACCTCTTCCAGAGAACTAAAGGATTGTTTTCTTGACGAGAAAGAGTTTAAGTAATGCATGAGTGCTATCCTGCACTGAAGGAGCGTTGAGTATGAAAGTGAATCGTTTATTCGAGTGTAAGTGTTGGTTTGAAAATTATTTATTTATGAGTTAAGAGTGTTTTGTGAATTAAGAATGTTTTTGAGGGTAAGTTGTGGTTTGAAAGTGGTGTGGTCACACCAAAAGAATGAGTATAATGAGTATGAGAGGTGTTATCCGTAAGGTATTGTGAATGAGTTGTCCAGAACACTATGTTTCTTGACGATAATATTCTGGAGATTGTTGCACTGGTGGTGAATAATTAGGGTTTATGTCCAAAGGTCTCAATAATGTGTTTTGTTTGTGGGTGTGAGGGAAGTGAAGTAACGTGTGATGTCCTTTTTGACATATGGAGCAAGATTGTACCGAAATGCAATTGGATATTGTGTGTTTAGAACCTAAACACCTGAAGCACAATTTGTTTGCTTTAATGTATTTATTTCGATCAGGGATAGAAAGCCGTCCGAATTGGGAACATCCATGAATTTTATGGCCTGTTTCCTTGCAAAATGAGCATGTTGAAGATGGATAATTGGGAGTAGGGGATGTGCTAGACGAAGGTTGATTGCGTTGACCATTGTTATGATGTGTGTTTTGTTCGGGATTCGAATTTTGGTTTGCAATTAATGCTACTCTGTTGGTTGGTGTGGTCACATTAGAAGACTGGTTACGATGATGGGATGTTTCGGGTTTGGGATCTTGGGTTAACAAGTTTTCCAAGATCGTACATTTTCTTTCCAAGAAATCAAAAAAGGTATCACTAGCAATTAAATTTTGATCAGTCTCTTTTTCTTCAAGAGATCTTTTTGTATTATAATCTAATTTTGTTTTTAATATGTGAACGATTAGTGCACCAAATAACTCTTCCTTATTGATATTTAGATTTAATAATGACTTTACTATAGATCTAGCTTCGGACGTGAATGTTCTTAATTGTTGGGCAGTACATTTTGAAATGTTATTACAGGCTGTCAAACGGTTAAAAGGGGCAGTAACAATCTGCCGTGTATTATTATATTTAGAATTCAGTAACTCCAACGCTACATCAAAATTGGTTTCATTTACCGGTAATTGAGAAATTAAATTGAGCGGGTCACCTTTCAAGTATGATTTCAAATAGTAGAATTTTTCAGTCTTGGATGTAAGCCGGGTGTTATTCACTATTAGTGCGTTAAAAAGGTCTATAAAGGCAGTGTATTTAGTGCTATCTCCTGAAAAAATCGGTATTTCCATGGAAGGTAATCTAATATGAGTTTCACTCTGAGACTGTACAGGTAATTGGTTAGGTTGAATGAATTTAGGGTTTAATTTTTCGAAAGCATTTTGTAGCTTGCAGTGTAATGAGTAATATTTTTCATCAATTTGACTTCTATCATCGAATTCTACTTCAGTATCTACGGCTATGGTTTCAATTTGGTCTTGAATCTCAGAGTATTTACAGTAATATTTTTTTAAGTTGACTATTCGGGATTTGAAAGCATATTTGTCTGACTCGTCCAGATTGTTATGGAACCAGTTGTAAATGCGAGTAATTGCTGCTTTGCAACTAGCTCGTTGCGTCTTTAATGAATCCATTTTGTAAATGATGTATTAATTATATGGTTAACATGAAATATAAATCAATGGCTATGTTTGAACGATGCTTATTTTGTATCAGCGTAATATCTTATTTTATTTTTGCTACCAGCCGTGCCTAATTTCAGTGTTTTACGGCTCGTTGCAAATCATGGTTCCATAACAATCTTAGTGTGTAATTATTTAAATTACCCTGTATAATTTTTTATTTTACACAAACAATGTCAAAGAATGTTATTATAAGTCCAAATTAATATGAAGGTGAAATCATTTGAATTACCCTGTATACTGTTTTATTTTACACAAACAATGTCAAAGAATGTTATTATAAGTCCAAATTAATATGAAGGTGAAATCATTTAAATCACCCTATATACTATTTTATTTTACACAAACAATGTCAAAAAATGGTATTATAAGTCCAAATTAATATGTAGGTGAAATCATTTAAATCACCCTATATACTATGTTTACAAAATTCTACGTTGGTTGATAAGCAAATATACAAAATCTTTTATTATCGAGAAATACCTTATCTAATGACTGTTTTCTGCTGACTGAAATTCTCGAAGAGTTCTCGGGAACGTTGAGGGTCTATATTCTCTGGGCTCCAAGGGCTGTTTCACTGCTCTCTCCTGGTCGCTAGGACTGCTTCACTTTTTTCTGATTCTATCCGGTCTCGACAGGACCATGTTCTAATTTAACCCTTTTTACTTGGGCTAATTAGAGGGAATGTAGGTTATCTGGTTTGGCGAAGGGCCACTACGGCCGTTTGTCACTGAAGTAACGATGAACCGTAGAATGAAATTAAACACTTAAGTCACGTTACGATTTATATTGTCATGAAGTTATAATTTATTTATTTTGCGTCGACAATTAAGACTTCACTTATTATTTACGCGATGACTGAAAGTATTTTGCACATACTTCGATGATTTATGAAATGATTAAAGCTTAAGGACACAAACGCCGGGTGATTTTATGAAGTAAGGTACCTTGATGTACCACGTTGTATGAAGAAAAAAGGGCAAGTGTGTCTGGGAAGTGTGTCTGGGAAGTGTGTCTGGGAAGTCTGTCTGGGAAGTGGGTGAAAATATAATATTATTTCTATTTAAAGATAGTTTAAAGTGAGTGGGAAGTACACGTGTGTGTCTTTTTTTTGGTGTGTGAGAAAGCTTTTGATTTTAAATGGAAAAATTCCTAGAACAATAATCGTCTATATTTTGTATATGGTAGTGCTGAAATGGAATTTTGTCGATGTGTGGGAAATTAGATGTTTTAGAAATATGATATATTTCTTCAAGTGGTCTGATCGTTGATGTGTGAGAAATTAAATGTTTGAGAATTATGATATTTCTTCAAGGTCTGTGCAAGATATATGAATTATGTTATACAGGGGATGTTAAAATAAAATCACATGAGAATTTGGGATTCAAATCAAATTCGAACAGTGGTTATTTCCGGTTTATCATCTTCACCAGTGAATTAACTGCTTCAAGCACTAAATTCTATTTTTAAAAACTTTATTTTCAAGTTACAATTATATTCTCTGACAATTATTACGTTTACTTCAAATTCAAATTAACAACAACAACAAGAAAACTATTTACAACTGTTTTTATGCCCTCGGTCCGCACTCTGCTGACTTGGCGTTTACACTGCGATGTCATCAGGATGCGTTGAGGTAATTCCTCCCCCCGAAGCTCCAACTCATGAGGGTAGACGAGGGAGTTGGACTACTGGAACTTGAGTACTTGAACTGGAATCTGGATTATTCTTTGGGGGGAATTTCTTGTAGACTATGGTGGCTATAACTCCAATTATCAGGGTATACAATAATATTGTCCAAACACTAGGAGTATAGGAAATTTCGTTGTCGAATTTAGCTTGTTCTAGTGACAGATGACGTATAGCTTCTGGGTAGTGTTCAAGGCTTATATCTTCTAAGTTTATTTCTGATGTTAATATTGGTAACGTATTCTCAAAACTTATTTCTGGGAATAATATTGGTTGTCCTTGAATAACACTTTCTTTGTTTATGATGGTTTCTATGTCAGTTTTGATTTTACATCCTAAGGGGACTTCCATAATATAAGTACCCTTGAGTTGTTTTACTTCATGTTGATCTTGACAGTTAAACGTAATGCTCTTTTTTCCTGGGATTATAGCTAACCAATTATTTGTGTCTCCTAGACGGTGGAACCTTGATTCTGTGAGGGTGATGAGGAATTGTTTGCATTCTGACGCGTTCGCTGCGTTGAAAATCTTCACTTCACAAGGTGGATGCGATTCTATTTCCTTGGACGTCTGATTCTCACATAAGTAGTATTGAGGGTAAACTTCGGTGCATGGGTCATTACGAAGGATGTAGTGCAATTTATTTTTTATCAAATAATTATTTTCGGTAATTATAACCTTGAACTGACTCTTGTATGGAATCGGAGTCGAATACAAACGGTATATTTCAAAACTATCTATGTATATTATTGGTAAATGAAGGATATAAACTATTTTATTATTATAAATGTAACACTGAATTTCCATGATACTTTCATACCGTGAAATGTTTTCCAAAGAAACATCAAATGGTAGCTGTGAACCTGGTATTTGTTTTCCTATCGCTTTTAGTTCTGTATACAAATCTGTAGATTTAATTATACTGGGATGCATTACTTTTATTTTTGCAAATGTTAAAGAAATCTCTATATCTTGAAGTGTGGAATGAATAATTTCAAACATATTTATAATTTGATAAATAATATCTTTAATGGAAATCAAGTTCTCTCTATTATTTACGGAGTTAACCATTTTGATAACTTCATATATTTTTGATTCCAATAGTTTCTCATTATGTTTAATTTTCTCAATTGTCTGGTTAAAATTTGTGATAGTGTTGATTGAAAGTGAAATTTGAGATTTTAATGTCGAGGCAATTCTCTCTTGATTTTTTTGTAAATTATTCATTAAATTTTCATATCTTTCACCGTATTCTGCATCTAGATTACCTGATATTGATTTGAAGATTGAATCTAAGCCATTAATTAGACCCTTCTTACTCGTTTTTGATGTGGTAGTATATTTAAAATTTTATATTCCACCTTTTCTTCAATATATTCTAATACTTTCATATCGTTTGATACGTCCAAAGAATAGTTTTTGTTTGTGCATACTACTTTTATTATATATCGTGATTTTCGCTGTAGTTTTTCAATTTCCGAGATAATTGAGGTTAAATCATAATAATGTATCATCTTATAGGAATATTCTTCTATTCCAGTGGCTCCTAACCTAAGTGGTATTAATCCTAAATTATTGTCCAATGGGCTTATATTTATTTGTTCCCGAAGCCCGAGCGTAATGGGAAACCTGTATTTTTTTTTAAAATAAGTATGTTTTCTTTCGCGGTCTGTTGAGATTGTCCATATGGACCTTCTCACAACGGTCTGTACTAACTGTTTTTCTTTATTCATTTATATCAATTATTTCTGTTGATTTCGAAAATTTATTCGCAGTTTTAGGTCGCCGATTATCTTTTATATAAGTTTTATCACCGATTTTAAAAGTATCCGATGTGTCTCTATTCTCATTAATTTTTTGAATGACTTTTTGTTTTTGTCTGGCCAAAGCTTCATTAATTTTAGAATATAATTCGCGGGTTATTTCTTTGTGTTCGTTTATAAAGGTACTTGCTAAAATCATATCCATATTTAAATTAAATGGATTTTCGGCATCTATATGGCCGTTTATTATGTCTATGGGTTTGAATTTGGTTGATAAGTGTATGGTGTGATTATATGCTAAAATAACGTATTTCATTTTAACTGGTATAGGTGTTTTAAAAAAACCTCTGGCATTAAGTAATCTGATATGTTCGTTAAATGTGGAGTGAACTCTTTCTACAGGCGAATTAGATTGGGGGTGATTTGGAGAACAAAAGTGGATTTTTATCTTATGTAGAGCTAACAATTCAGAGATTACCGAGTTTTTGAATTCTGTACCGTTATCCGTAATTATCTGTTTAGGGACACCATGATGAGAGAAGAAGGTCACCAGGTGATTCGTTATATCTGTTGAATTTACTGAATTTAGATGATAAGCTTGAGCATACTTAGAAAATGTGTCGATTATAGTGAGAAGTTTAGGTTTTTCTATTGTATATGTATCCATATGAATTATTTCGAATGGTTTATTTGCTGTGGGTGTAATATTCATTTGCATTTTAATAGGGTTCCTTTCATATTTGCATTGTTGGCAAATTTCACAATTATTTATATAAGTTTGAACAGATTGTTTTAAATTCGGCCAATAATAAATCTTTTTGATTCTATTAAGTGTTTCGTCGATTCCCCTATGGTTGCTTTTTGATTCGTGATAATTTTGTATTATTTCGGCTATTTCGGCTTTACTTGTTACATCTATTAACCTTTCTGTACATCTACGAAATTTTAATGAGGGCCACTTAAAATTTTTCCTTACAACTTCGCAGAACGGTTCAACCATTTCAGTTTTTACAAAATACAAGTAATATGATACCACGGGGGCAATATATTCTTTTATGAAATTAATTATATCGTTTTCGAAGTTATTGTCTGAAATTTGTACCGTTATTCTCTGCTTATTTTCATATAATTTCGTAATTATTGGTTTTGATGGTGAGTGATAAACAGATTGTATAATTATTTGGTTTTGACCATAATTAGCAGGTGTTTCGCTGATAGGAATGCCAACTACGGGATTTTCCTCCGCATTTGAGTGAATAGTTGTCCTTCGTTTTCTTGTTCTAGTTCAGAGTCTGGGTGAACTATGAGTGATATATTGTCCAGGTCCAGACTAGGAGATTTTGACGTGGTAACAGTTATCGGTTTAAAAATATGTTCAATATCCGGTGTAATTAATTCGTCTCTGTTATTTTCAACTTCTTCTGTGATAATATCTATTTCGTCCCTAATGTCGCTTTGTGTTTCTTTTGCGTGAATTTCAATTCGGCTCAGATTGTCGGCATGAGCTATAAATGATCCCTTCCGATAAATTATAGTGTAGTCGTATTCTTCAAGTTTAATTCTCAATCTTAAGAGTTTTGAATTGGGATCTTTTAACGAAAACAACCATTGTAATGGTTTGTGGTCAGTTATTATGAAAAATTTACGTCCATATAAATATGGCTTGAAATATTTAGTAGCCCAAACAATACACAACAATTCTCTTTCAATCGTAGAGTAATTCTTTTCAGAATCACTTAACGTTCTCGATGCATATGCGACCGGTAAGTCTTTACCGATTTGTCCCTGCGATAGGACAGCTCCCAATGCTACATTACTGGCGTCGGTTGTTGAATTGAACGGTTTTGAGAAGTCGGGGTATTGTAATATGGGCTCGTTCGTCAGTAACTGTTTACAGGTTTCAAAACTATTTAAAAATTCTGCATTATGCTCAATTTTTGCGCCCTTTTTTAGACGCTGAGTCAATGGTTTAGTTATTTTTGCAAAATTATTGATAAATCGTCTATAATAACCCACTAAACCAAGAAATCCTTTATTTGTTTTGTAGTTTTTGGTAACGGGTATTCTTTTATTGCCTTAATTTTGTCCGGATTTGGTCGAACACCTTCCTTACTCAAAAATTCAGATTTGTTTAGTTGTATTTTAAAGTTGGCTTCTCTTAATCTTTCAAATACGGCCTTAAGTCTTTCTAGATGTTCTTGAAGTGACGTCGAAAAAATTATAATGTCATCAAGGTAGACTAGACATTTCTCATTTTGGATGCCCCTTAGTATGTTATCCATGACGCGTTGAAACGTTGATGGACCGTTTTTTAGACCGAAGGGAAGTCTCAGGAATTCCCAATGACCTTGTTCTGTAC
This sequence comes from Galeruca laticollis, assembly GCA_963921935.1. Lineage (NCBI taxonomy): Eukaryota > Metazoa > Arthropoda > Insecta > Coleoptera > Chrysomelidae > Galeruca > Galeruca laticollis. The sequence goes on from OY998182.1 coordinate 90,191,365, forward strand.
TAAACGCCGTCTTTTCTATGTCTGCTTCATTCATTTCAATTTGGTGATATCCGCTGGCCAAATCGAGAGTAGTAAAATACTGGCATTTGCCGAGTTTATCTAATAAATCAGTTATATTTGGGAGAGGATATTTATCGTCTATCGTCTTTTCGTTTAACTTACGATAGTCGATCACTATGCGGAATTTTTGTTTGCCTGATGCATCCTTTCGCTTCGGTACCACCAAATATTACTCGACCATGGGCTATTGCTCGGTTTAATTATATTTTGATTGAGCATACTCTGAATTTGATTTTTCACTTCTTGTCTATAGATAAATGGATAACGATATGATTTTGAATAAATTGGCACCTCGTCCGTAGTTTTAATACAATGTTTAATTTTACTTGTAAAACTTAAAGGCTCATTCTCTCTATAAAAAATATCTGAATATTTACAACATAAATTTAAAATTGCATCCTTTTCTTCTTTATTCAGATGGTCGGTCCGAATCTGAGATAAATACAATTCGTATTTATCCGAATCATCAAAATTATGCATGTTGAACTCTGAGATATTGTCGTCATCAAATTTTTCTACTGTCAACGGTTCCGAGAAATCAAGTGTTAAGAAGCTTGTGGTATTGTTTATTATTGTTGTAATAGCAAGACCATTACGAGCAACCGTCAGACATTTTGGAATTTCGCAGTTTTTTATCTTTTAATAAGGAATTACAATCTCGCCGTTTTTTATTGTAGTTTTTACTTGAATTACTTTCTCTGTACGAGGTTCTATATTAATTACATGTGTATTATTCGTGTTACTAATTTTTTGAAATTTAAGCTTTATTTTTGCATGAGGTGTAATTAGACATGCATTATTGAAATCTATTGAAGCTTTCAGTAATTTGAGATTATCTAATCCTATCAAACCATCAAAAATATTATGAAACTTAAATAAATAAAATTTTAATAAGTGTTTATTAGTCAATTGAAAAATTTCTGACGCTGGTATTTCTACACTATTTTTATGAGATGATTTTTGGAATACAGTGGATACAATAAATGGGTCATATTTAATTAATTTTGGAAATAAATTCTTAGCAATATCTGGATCTAAAAATGATTCTGTCGACCCAGAATCGACAAGAAGTTTAATGTTATATTCCGGAAAAGTTATATATGCTAATTCACTACAATCTACGTTGTTTAACGAAATAGTAAGAGGTGTCAAATCTCCGGCATTGGATCGGAGGTGATATGAAAATTTTCAATTGTATCAAGATTTTCTTCATGAGTTCTTTCATCAATTACTAATCGATGTATGTGTTTTTACACTCAAATTATTCGAAAGTTTTCATTTCAGTACTTTTCTTTGGTATAAAAACAGGAAAATATATTTTTAATTTGTTTAGTAGTAAAATAAAATAAGCATAAAATATGACAATAGATTTTAAATGTTTGTACAAAATACAATAAATAATTTACGAAATACGTAAAGTAATTACAAAAACAGATTTTTAATTCTTTTAGATTCACAATATTGGAACCAACGAGTGAACACGTACCTCTCGTTGCTCTGTTTTTTTGTCAAAATCATTAAATGCGCGTTAGTAAATTTTTCAAGTGTTACCGGGTTTTATTATCAGTTTTAACTAAATAAACAGGCCAGTCGTTATGGCCGTATTCATTTAATATTTTGGCATCCAAAATATTATAACCAAACAATAGCAACCACTATCCAATCACAGACAGAGTCGTACCACGCTTCGTAGAAGTTATAACTTATTTTAGTTTTAAGGGTGACGTTTCAAATCTTGCTTCCCATCTTAAGCAAATCGCCTTTGAACAGTGTATTTTCCACATTATGAAGCTTCTACTTTCCAAACTTAAACTTGGTTCCTCGTTTCCTCTGTGAGTAACAAGTTTTTTTCAGCTTCGTGGGTGACGTTTTAACCCTTGTTCCCCATCGTATTAAAATTTCCTTTGAACAGTGTGTTTATGACATTATATTACATGTAGACCTCCAAATATCAACTTAGCTTCTCGATTCGTTTTAATTTATTTTAGTTTTAGGGGTGACGTTTTAAACCTTGTTGTAAAACTCTTTAAACAGTGTAGTTTCAACATTATGATGCTTCTACCCTCCAAACATTAACTTGGCTCCTCGTTTCCTTTAGAAGTTACAATTTTATTTTAGTTTCGGGGGTGACGTTTTGACCCTTGTTCCCCATCTTAAGAAAATTTATTTTCAACAGTATGTTTATTACATTATAATACCTCTACCCTTCAAACATTAACTTGGCCCCTCGCTTCCTTTGTAAGTTGCAATTTGCTTTAGTTTCGGCGGTGACGTTTCAACCATTGTTCCCCATCGTAAGAAAATTTCCTTCGTACAGAGTGTGTTCACTACACTATAATACTTCTACCTTCCAAATATTAACTTGGCTTCTCGTTTCGTTTAGAATGTTATAATTTATTTTAGTTTTAGGGGTAACGTTTCAACCCTTGTTTCCCATCGTTAGCAAATTTCCTTTGAACAGTTTGTTTATTACATTATAGTGCTTCTACCCTCCAAACATAAGCTTGGCTCCTCGTTTCTTTTGTAAGTTATATTTTTTTGAGTTTCGGGGGTGACGTTTCAGCCCTAGTTCCCCATCCTAGGAACAATCACTTTGAACTGTGTGTTTATTACATTATAATACTTCTACTCTCTAAATATTAACTTCGGGTCTCGTTTCGTTTGGAAGTTACATTTTATTTTAGTTTAAGGGGTGACAGTATATATAGCTCTTGTTTCTCATCGTAAGCAAATTTTCTTTAAGCAGTGCATTTTCAACATTATAATAGTTCTATCCTACAAATATTAACTTGTTACCTCGTTTCGTTTAGAAGTTATAATTTATTTTAATTTTAGGGGTGACATTTCAAATCTTGTTCCCCATCTTAAGCAAATTTCCATTGAACAGTGTATTTTCAACATTATAATGCTTCTACCCTTCAATAATTATCTTGACTCCTCATTTCCTTTGTAAGTTACAGTTTTTTTTATATTCGGGGGTGACGCTTCAACCCTTGTTCTCTATTTTAAGAAAATTTACTTCGAACCATGTGTTTATTACATTATAATACTTTTACCCTCCAAACATTAACTTGGCTTCTCGATTCCTTTGTAAGTAACAATTTTTTTCAGCTCCGTGGGTGACGTTTCAACCCTTGTTCCTCATCGTATGAAAATTTCCATTGAACAGTGTGTTTATGACATTATAATAGTTCTATCCTACAAATAATAACTTGTTACCTCGTTTCGTTTAGAAGTTATAATTTATTTTAATTTTAGGGGTGACGTTTCAAATCTTGTTCCCCATCTTAAGCAAATTTCCATTGAACAGTGTATTTTCAACATTATAATGCTTCTACCCTTCAATCATTATCTTGACTCCTCGTTTCCTTTGTAAGTTACAATTTTTTTTATATTCGGGGGTGACGCTTCAACCCTTGTTCTCTATTTTAAGAAAATTTACTTCGAACCATGTGTTTATTACATTATAATACTTTTACCCTCCAAATATTAACTTGGCTTCTCGATTCCTTTGTGAGTTACAATTTGTTTTCAGCTTCCAGGGTGACGTTTCAACCCTTGTTTCCCATCGTAAGAATATTTCCTTTGAACAGTGAATTTTCAACATTATGATTATGATTAAGTTACTAGAAATACTTTCAAGGAAGTTCAAACGCCTACATAATTCCCAAGCAGAAGCCAAGCAATCGTCATGAATGCTCTCCCAGGCGTCGTCCTTTTTGACTACATCAAGGCAGTAGGTGAAATCGCAACTCCAAAGAAATAACATTCGCTTCCCGCATTTATAATAACCGTATATCTGCCTAAATATCTATCTATCTTTAGTGCCTGTCATTGATAATCTTATGAAAAATCATGTCTATTACAATCAAAGAACAAACCATTCCAATTCATAGGCTTATCTCACCTGCAAAAAGGTTACTAATTTCTAGTGTTTGCCTCTCTATTCCTAACTCAATTATCGGAACTGCACTAAAGAATGAACTCGGGTTATAACTTGCCTCTCCCATGTGCTTTATCCGATGTGGGTCACCAGACGATGAATATGCGCATATTTTTAGTTTCTAATGATCCATCTACGTAATATCTGATAAGGAACTCTGATATACAAACTTTAATCGTATTCCTACATGAAAACAAAAACTAAAGAATCTTCATAACTTCTGATAAACTTGAATGCTTTCTGTGATAAGCAAACTGGACACACTGTAGGTTCCTGCGCTAATCCACGAGAAATATCCTGCAATCCCCTTCAATCTACTACCATTAGTCAAGAAACTGAAGGATCCGCTACTAATTTTTCTTCTCCTAACCCTCCCCCATCCGATGATAATTATTTAGATAATACACCTACAGAGCAATCTATAATACTACTTGGCCTCCCCACTTCCTCTGGCATTAAAAGAGCACACTCCATGGATACCAGTCTTGAATCTCCATCTAAGCCAGTTACTGCTTATCCTATAACCTTACATATTCAGAATTCACATCCTCCATCTGCTACCTCGTTCGTAATACCGAATAATCAACCTCAAGAAAGAGATTCAACAATGATGACAAAGACGTCTGCAGAATTAGCCCCTTCAGTAATAGTGATCCTCTAAAAGAGGCCTCTATCTTTACCACCACCATTAAAGTCCCGCTTGAAGATCTTTCACAAATTTATCCTATTCTATCTGATAGATCACTTAAAAACGCATTACTAGATTGCAGAAAATACTAAAACTCACGTTAAACCCCAACGAAACTTGTAAGGGTTCATCAGTGTGGTAGAACATAAAAAGGGGTTGGATGGTTAGATATACTTCTTTATTTAACAGTGAGATGTATTCAAACTACAATAAATATTTACAATTAAAATCTAAAGCTCTGTACAATAAGTATATACACGATTTATTGGTCCTGGATGCGAGCAGTCTCTCTACGGTGGTCGTCGGATTGGGTCACGGATGATTCTTCTCGGTTGTCCGGATTCCTCACTGGGACGCTAGGTTCCTATAACCAAAGGGGTGTGTCAGGATCGAGATCCCGCGTTCAACGCACAGCGTAATCTCGGAGGTCGGGAGTTTGCTTCCGTCCCGGGCTCATTGCGCTCCGGGATTTCGGCTAATCGGGAAGGCCTCGGTCCTGCGTTCAACACGGTGCAGGGCTTGACCTAAGGTAGTTGGTGTCCGTCCTAAGCTCAACACGCTTAAGGACTTCGTCCGATATACAGGGTTTGCTTAGCGTCTAGCCTCGGGTTCAACGCACGCCGAGGGGTCAGCGACAAGCAGGATGTTTATGTGTTCACAATTCCAGGGTCAACACGCTCCGGAATATAGTGCAACACTTCAGTTATTTTCCGTTGAAGCTTCCTATCGTTATTCTACGTAAGGTAGAGCTTACCTGGTATATCGCAGAACGTCTGCTTTGGTAGTATCGGTCAAGTTATTAGCGGAACGGCGAAGGTGCTGCCCTCTCGGTGCTGGGTGCACAACTCTGTCTAGTTTGGCTCGTGTAGTGTTCTGTTTTCTAATTATTTATCGGGGTTATTTCATGTTCAGATGACTGTGTCGTTACACACTGATGAGCTACCAAGTTTAACATCCACAAAAACAAACGACTCCATCCCTGATGATCTCGATCTATTTCAAGAAACTTCCGATTTAGAATAACTTCTGCCCTCAGCTACCTATCAGTTTAATTTGTAAATTTCAAAAATTTCTATAGTTTTTAATAATTTCTATATATTACCTAATAAAATTCACAATATTACAGTAGAATGGTGACGGATATTATTCGCTTCCTGTACGTCTACAATATCTTACAACAATTCACAAGCCCAAGCCAATAAGCCAAATACATCGTAAAACAAAGTAAAAAATCTTCTTGGCAAAAATATGTATCATCTTTCACTGAAAATTCTAACCGATCCCAAACTTAGAAAAAAATAATTAAAAAAAACGAATTTAAGACTAATTTTTACCTAAAAAATTTGAATTTGTACCCACTCGATTTTTCCGAAAAACCGTTATTTAATAGGCGTTCCATACATTTAATTTGTTACGTGGAAATTAATAAAACACATTCCAATTTATTATCATCTTTATGAACAAAGAACGCTTTTGGGTACAAATTAGTCCTAAATTCAAAGCTTAAAGGTATGCTGCTAAAATTTTATTTTGAGAAGGTGGAGGTGCTAGCTTGAGCTCAAGTTAGCACTCCCACATTAAAAATTCAGGGAAAACTAAGCGGGTAAAAATTCTAATTTTTGCGGTACAAATTAGTTCTATATTCCTTTTTGCAGGTGCGGGCGCCGCCTTCTCGAAATCTGTGTAAAAAAGGGTTGGTACAACATTATTTTATAGTTAGCTTCATACATATACTAAATTCCTTGATACTATTAAGAAGCACATACAGGTTATTAAGTTGTTTACTTTTTACGTAGATACTGTTTAATTTATAATAAATTGGAATCAAAATATATACAGTGAATAGTTGAAAGTCAGTATTAAAGAAATTAGTGTACAAAAAATGGCCTATTTATAGTAGTACATTGTTAAAACGTGTATACAGGGTGACTCAGGTAGCCTGTCGCACCCTTATAACTTGGTTAATTCATTCAAATAATTCAAACTGCATTTAATGCCGATGTCAAAGTGGCATAAAATGTCGTTTGTCAAAATAACAATAGTCGATCGTAGGCTCTAACGACAAGAACCCAGACGTCGCCACATGATGGTAAGTCCTGAGATTTACAACGTTGTCATGTAAACGTTGTAGTTTAAACAAACTTTCGATTTTATTTTATGTACAGACATTCCTTTATTATAATTCAATAGTTATTACGAAAAAAAAACGATAAACCCTCTTCAGCTACACATATGAAAAAAGTAGCTATTTAAACTGTTACATTTTAGTAAAGTCTATATAAGTCTAATATTAAATAGGTACGATTTGACAACAATGATACGAAAGACGAATGGTGATTTAATTTTATCCATTCCTGAAGGAATTTAATGGCATATTATATCTAAAAGGTGTCGATAGCTGGTTCTGGATTTTTATTTTTATGGAAATAAGTGATAAATTGGAATATAACTTTATACTTACAAAAACAACGTGAATATGACAATCAACGTGAATCGTCTTCTTTTTTTTGACGTCCTTCAATTTCTCTTGACAAGCATGCGTCAGTGAGCGGACTGTGAACTCTCTTACAATATTGCCGTTGTGATATTTATATTACAACAATTGGTGCAGTATTTTTGACTGATATCTCAGATCACTTCAGTTAAGGAGATCTGAGATAAAGTGATTTGAGTAAGCACCAAAAAGAACGACGTCTCAATTGAAGCGCGCGATCTGTCGATAGATTTAAACTATACGACAGATTCGTATCAGCATCTAATAATGTTAATTAATGTATCCATAATTTGTAACAAAAGAAAAATAGATTATGTGTGTTTATTATTTATATGTCAATGGTTAAAACCTTAGATAACCTTGGTTAAAACTACATATAAACCAAGCAAATCAAATATTTCTTCATCCCCTCCACTTTATTTCCGACTCAATTCCAACTGATACCCCCTTACAACACATTCAGCATCGGCGAAGGGGGAGGAAAAATCTCAGCTCACTTAAAGTGAGTAAAACAAAAAGAACGCTCACATTACTGATGTGAGCTGAGATTAACTGAGATCTCAGTCAAAAAGAACGCACCTACTATTCATGTTTTTAAAGCGCTGCGACATGCCGGCCACCTTGAAAGTTTATGCTTTCAAATAATTAAATAAACAATAAAAAACAGCTTACAGAACAAATACATACAAAATAAAAATAAGCTGTAAACTAAAGTTCAGATTCAATGTCTGGTAAAGGACATATTTTATTTATAGCTCTTTTCACTATCTTTCCACTAGATAATCTTACACTAACCACTCGGGAGGCACCGTCTTTACCCGGGTGAAGTTCCGTAATGCTGGCCATCGGCCATCTCAAAGGAGGTGTATCCTCTTCTAAACGAGAGAATCAACCTTGCATTAATTCGCTATATATTTCTTCCATTTGGACCGCTTCTGCAGAGAGGAAAGGTAATCGTGTGACCAAGCCTTCCAAAACTGCTGGTACAGCTGTTGAATGCGGTGAAATCTGGTAAGTCTATTCGAGTTAGCATTGTCTTCGGGAATTTGTGGCATCGCTAAGAGTGATTCTCCTACTAGGAAATGCGCTGGGGTCAAAGGAAGGTAATCATGGGGATCTTGGGAAATAGGAACAAGTGGTCGTGAATTGAGACAAGCTTCGATCTGTGTCCAAATAGTGTGCAATTCATCGAAACGAACTAATCTTTCCCCTAAAATGCGTCTGAGATGAAATTTTAAATATTTCACAGCGGCTTCCCAAAGCCCCCCTCCCCCATATGCGGTGATCTTGCAGGTATAAAACTCCCCTTTATTTCATTGTTAACTAGAAAATCATGTATTTTCTCATTATGAGTTTTCTTGTTATGTAAATCAAATAGCTCTACAAAATAATTATTTGCTCCTTGGAAGTTACATCCGTTATCGGAATGAATTATGTAAGGTTTTCCGCGACGTGATATGAAGCGCTTTAGAGCATTGAGAAACCCGTCTGTTGTTAGGTCGAGAACCAATTCGAAATGAACAGCACGTGTCGTGAAACATACAAAAATGCAAATGTACGATTTTACAAATTTACTGTTGCGTAAAGTACCCTCCCTGACCAAGATTGATCCCGCGTAATTAACACCACACTGATTAAAAGGGCGAGTTGGTATAACTCGAGATGTAGGAAGTGGCCCCATTAAATACCCTGCCGGTTTGGGTTTAACCTTAAAACATACGATACATTGCTTTATTACCTTTTTTACTAAATTTTTGCCGTCAACTGGCCAATACTGCAAACGAATTATCGATACTAAATTTCGATCCCCGGCGTGAAGATTACGTAGATGCTGTTCCTTTATAATAAGGTAAGTTAAAGCGTCGTCACGAGGAAGGATAATTGGATGTTTAGCGTTATAATCTAAAAATGAATTTTTTCAGCGCCCAGCTACACGAAGTATCCCGTCAGAATCTAAAAATGGCACTAAATTTAAAATTGGACTTCATGAACCAATATTTATATTTGAATTTAAGCAATCACTCTCCTGAGATAAATGGTTTCTTTGCGCTAATCTGATCAAATTCAATTTTGCCATTTGCATCTCATCTGTCGTTAAACTGAGGTCACTAAATCTTTTGCCCCATTTTAAAACGTTAAAGAACCTATAAATGTACCCCACCACGCGTATTAGTTTGGTAAAGCTGGAGTAATGTTTAAAAAGCTCATTTGAAAATCCATTTTCGTTTTTCCTTGAAACCAAAGAAATAATATTAGATTTAAGTTCAGGTAAGTCAACTTTATTCGGTAAATTTAAATCTTTAGGATTCTCTTGAATTTTACGTAGAAAAGTAGGGCCGATCCACCACAGATTACAATCTGTAAGTGTGCCAGGATCAGTTCCAGTTCCGCGAGAAATCAAATCGGCGGGATTGTTTTCGCTTGTCACATGTTGCCAATCGTCAACATTCGTTAAATTAGTAATTTTAGTAACTCGATTCGCGACAAATGTTTTTAACTGAATAGGGTATATTCTTAGCCAAGCTAAGACAATCGTAGAGTTACTATAGTATACTGTTTTACAAATCGAAACATCTAGAGACCGCTTAAGCGTGTTTATTAATTTTGATAATAGATGAGCTGTGAGTAATTCAAGCCTTGGCACTGTTACTCTTTTTATCGGTGCCACCTTTGATTTTGCGCATAAAAGTCGTGAATAACGTTTCCCGTTTGAATCTTCGGAACACATATAAATACAGGCTCCGTATGCCTTTTCCGAAGCGTCGGAAAAGCCGTGCATTTCTATTGTTACCGGATGACTACAAATTACCTGTCTAGGTACCTCAAAATTTTGTAAGGTTTTTAGTTGGCAATAAAATTGAAACCATTGGTCCTGAAGCTCCGGTGGTAATATTTCGTCCCAATGTAACTTTAATAACCAAAGACAACCGGGCCAATTAAACCTAACGGGTCGTAAATCTTTGCAATTGCTGAAAGTATCGCTCGTTTAGTGACATATGCATTATCAAACTCTATGTTAATGGAATACAACAATGCATCTTGTTCAGGAATACAAGCAATTCCTAAAGTTTTCAATTTTGTTTCGGGTTTAATTACTACATTCTCGATATTAGAATCCATGTTTGCAATTTTGTTAACGAGAGAATATTTATTCGAAGTCCATTTTCTTAGCAAAAATCCTGCGCTACCTAAAATTTCGGTAAGCTCATGGACTATTTCCATAGCTTCTTGATGAGTTTGTATACTGACCAAAAGATCGTCCACATAAAAGGAGTTAAAAATTACATTACACGTTCTAGGATATTTATTTTGAAATCTATGAGCTAACTCTACTAAACATCGGGTTGCGAGAAAAGATGCACAACTAGAACCGTACGTTACAGTAGCTACTTCAAAAACTTTAATCGGTTCGTCACTATTAGATCGCCATAAAATTTGTTGATATTTTCTATCTTCTGGAGCGAACATCATTTTAATATCCGCGCTTAAAACTATTGATCTTAACCTTAAACGTAATACAATAGAATTCAACTCGTCTTGTAGATAAGGACCTGTTAATAATATATTATTTAGCGATAAACCGTTATTAAATTTTTGAGACGCGTCAAACACCACGCGACACTTTGTAGTGAGGCTCGACTCTCGAATAACCGGGTGGTGTGGCATAAAATAACTTATATTTTTAGAACCATCAATATTTTCAAAATAACCACTAAAATTCATTACTTAGTTTTTCCTATTCATTCATGAATTCGAAATAATTTTTAAACAATTCTTTATCTCGTTTTAAACGCGTTTCGATGCTTAAAAACCTTCTTAAGACTGCTGCCTTGGAATCTCCTAGTTCAAGTTTTACGTTTTTATCCAGTAAATGAGCAAAGGGTAATCATACTATGAAACGACCTTCACGCGTTTGAGTTGTATATTTGAAATATTCCTCGCAAAAGGAATCTTCTAGGGACAATGATTTCACCTGAGGAATCTCGTCTAGTTGCCAAAACTTAGTCAACTCCATGTTTAACTATTCATTAGATATGTTATGATTAAAGTTACATAATTTATTTGAAACAAATTCGTTATTAATGATTCTTCCGGCTAGAATCCATCCTAAATGCGTTTCTATCAATACTGGACCGTGGTCGCTTAATTTCAATTTACCGTTTTGTAAAATATCATAAAATATTTCAGCCCCTAAAAGAATATCGACTTCTTTGGGTTTATTAAATTTAACATCAGCTAATTTAATCGATGAAGGAATTTTGATCAAATCGCTATTGAAATTTGTTACTGGTAGTTTTTCCGTCATTTTTGTAATGACTAAAAATTTCAAATGTGCATTAAACTTACTTAATCTTGATTTAATGTTCGTTTCTACCTTGTATTTTATTTTTGTTTTAGTTTGCCCTATACCTACTATCGGAATGAACGTGTTTTCTCTACAAAGTTTAAGTTTATTAGAAAATGTTTCTGTTATTAAATTCGACTGGCTAACAATCTAACAATGCCGTGCATTCTACAAGATTTCCTGTATTGTCCTGAATTAAAACCATGGCTGTAGATAACAATACTTGCGAACTATTATCACTCGAAACATATTTTTGCTAAATTTATTATTTGATTATCCGATATTCGCGACGAACTTTCTTTTGATTCGCTTGGTATGTGAGAATGATTAGATACCGCTATATCATGGTGAGAATTATTCTCTTCTACTTTAGAATGTGCGTGTTTATTTTCGTCGCTAACGTATAAAGAAGTATTATGCTTGTTTCCGCATTTTTTGCAGCCACTCGATTTGCACTGAAATGTATAATGTCCGAAACGCAGACACTTCGAACATACTTCAAGCTCTCTAACCTTTTCCAATTTTTGTTCAATAGACAGTTTTAAAAACTCCGAACATTGATATGGGAAATGTGATTCATTATCAGAGGCGCCCGTGTGCAACCAGTACTCTGGCGCCCTCTAGTCTAGTAGGAGCGGGGTCAAAATGGAATAAGTACTAACAGTTATACAGGGTGTTCACAAAGGTATGCACTTTTTTTAAACTGTGACACCTACTCATGATAATACTGTTACGAACTCGCACACCGAAGCAGATACTAAGTACGGTCCTGTAACGTTATGTTAACAGAGTTAAAAAAATGACGAGCGCGCCGAATTCTGAGAAGGTCTATTGGGATTTATTGTGACCGTTTTTATAGACATGTTCTCGGAAGGTCTTTTAAGGATTAAGCCGGCAATTGAGAAATATCGCGAAAGGCATTTGTTTTTGTGTAAGCCGCAGTCCGGAATGTTCTAGTAAAAAAAGCTGTGATATAAATAAAGGACCGATCTGCGGAGGAGTTTAGTTTATAATTTGACATTGTGAGATAAACAGTAAATAAGTGAATATAAATTAAGTGATTATATAAATTAGTTTAAGTGAATATACTGAGTATATATAAATTGAGTGTTAGTGATTAGTTTAGTGTTTAAATAAATTAAGTAAGTGAACCTACCGTGTGTTTAAAATTCATCCCACCCGTTTATTGTTTAAATAAATAACAAAAACATTACAATACTGAACAACTTTCCCCAAGGAACCCATGGTCAATTCTCAAAAAAAAATTGGACTTAGTATGGAGATCGATCAGCTGATTGACCAAGTCTACATACAAAGTCCAAATTTTTTTTTGAGAATTGACCATGCATTCCTTGGGGAAAGTTGTTCAGTATCATGAGTAGAAGCCACAGTTTAAAAAAAGTGCGTACCTTTGTTAAGACCCTATATTTTCAATCGGAAATTCGTATGCAAATGATGCAATTTAAAATTATGTCGGGAAGCAAAATTTTCGGCGTAGTGGAATCATCAATAAACATCGGTAATAATTCGATTTCATTATAGAGTTCAAACTGTTCCACATCTGAGGAGCCAGCATGGCTAAGTTTATTTTCTAAATTAGAGCAATGTGTTTTTTTTTGTATCAGAGTCCAAATCCTTCCAGTTTTTCAATTTTTGAAGAAATGTTAAAAATACAGTATTTTCATTCAAAAGTTCGAACCGTTCGTCGATCTTAGTTAGTGCGGTGTCAAACAAATAGTAGTAAAAATTTACTTTAAAATCTGTTTTCGCGTCTGTTATCGGTTCATCCTCCGCCTCATAATTAAAAAACCTTTTACGAGCGCGAGGGCGTGCAGGTGTGGGAAATTCTACTATTGCCTCGACTTCTTCCGCTACAGTTTTCGCCCTGTTAAGGAGCTCCTCAAAAGCGGACTCATTACGGAATTCAGACAAACTTATTTTTGCATTCTCAATCATTTTCACCGCTTCTGACAATACAACGTCTGACTTTTGAAGGGGCTTGCTAACTATATTTATCTTGCTTAAAATTTCAAACCAAATAAGCAGAGAGCAGATGAATTTAAACGACTTAATTTTTATCATTAATGAATTTGCCATATTTCTTGACTCTGCATCTTTGTTCCTATCGGAATATATAGTAAACAAGGCATCATATACTTTTCTCAGTTCAAAACGTAGAGCTTTGACTGCTTCAACCCTGCTCTCCCATCGAGTATTTGAGAGTGGTTTTAGACTTAAAGTTGGCACTCTTTTAGCAAGTATTTGGCAACGTGCTGTCGACGCAGAAAAAAAAACATAAATTTCTTGCACAATTGAAAAGAAAATGACAATTTGTAATAAACTTTTAGCAGCGTCATTCACTACCAAATTAAGGCTGTGTGCAGCACAAGGTACATAAAATGCGCGCGGGTTTAAATCTAGAATTCGTTTTTGTAAACCTATATTTTTCCCTTTCATGTTTGCACCATTATCATAACCTTGACCACGCATATCTTGTATGTCAATTTCGTTTGAGATTAAAAATCTAACAAAAATTGAGTTAAGCCCAGGCCAGTAGTGTCTGTAATAGGAAAAAAAACCCAGAAAGTGTTCTTTTACTCCAGCCTTGTTGTTACTTGCATGTTAGAGAACGTAACGTACGACAACCGATACTTGTTCTTCGTGTGCTATATCTGGAGTGCAATCTAGAATAATGGAAAAATATTTAGATTGTTTCAATTCCAAAACAATAGTTTTTTTTATTCTTTCTCCCAATAATTGTATTATTTCATTCTGAATATGATGGCCAATATAATGAGTTACGCGTGACTCAGATTTTTGAATAAGGGCAATGTGTTCCGTAAGCACATTATCAAAGTTAGAGGTATCTCAACCAGCTTTGAAAAATTACCATTATCAGAATCGTAAATTTTTTGAGATCTTCCGCGAAAAGCCAGACATTGCCTCGCTAAAAAATAAATTATGTTGATTGTTCGTTCGAGTACTGCAGCCCACCGTTTTTTTTCCCGATCAATTTCATTTTGGTGCAAGAAATCTACCGACTTTTCTATTAAAATAACAGTTTTCAATGTAATTTGTTTCTTTAGACATGATAGGTGCCCTAAGCTCTTTTCATGACGTTCTAAAGCAGTAGACAAATGCTGCCAATCTTTGTAACCTATTTCACCATTAAACGGAGTCGGACTCGCATCAGCATGAAAAAGTTTACAGTAAAAACAATAAACAGAATCAGTTGTCTTAGAGTAAACCAGCCAGTTTCGTAAAACGGTTTCATTATTTAACATCTTTTTAGTATAATAAGCATCCGAAAAAGATCTTTTCCAACTATTCGAAGGATATGAACCCATTTTTACCTGCACTGGCCCATGCTCCATAAAAAATATTCTCTGTTTATCGGATAACACCTGTGGCCATAACGCGAGCTCATTCATTATATCTTCTCGAAGAATATTCTCCGGGGACGATTCGGCACTAGGAGGTTCTTCGTCTTCTTCGACTACTGACGACAAAGACATCTTAGACATCAGCGGCGGCGGCGGCGGTGACGTAGAAGTGACGAGTTCTGCTGTAGAATTATCTTGGTTTTCATAGGTCTCTGTCTCCAGGTATTCGTCCGAGGATGGACCGGTTCGTACAAAAAACTTTTTAATAGACATTTTATTCTTTTTCAGAGACACTTCCTTCTCCAGCTTTCTTTTTCGATTCTGTGCACCAGAAAGTTTCTTTTTTCCATCGCCATCAGACATCTAAAATAAATAATAAACAAGTATACTTAGGCACCTAATACCTAAAAGAACTAAGTAGTATCTATGGAAATATTATAGGCCCAGATAAATAGTTGCAACTTGTACTAATTATACCCAAATACCTAAGTATACTAGTAGGTCATATTAAAGCACTTTAACTTACCGTTGTTTGTTCTGCACTGCAGTAGGATAAACAAATGAAAAGTCCTAGGTCGTACCTATAGGTACGAGTAAACTTCGATATTACTATCTATCACTCGATGTTTTGTTTTTGTATTTCACTAGCTATTTTTGATGACCTCCTACCTCGAGGAATGTCGCAATAATTGTGGAAGCAAAAAACCTAATCTTCCCTTTTATATATTTTCTATCAAAAGGAAAGCCAATTTACTTCATATTTACATGTTTACTGAAAAAATGATACTTAATCCAATAGCATCAAGGCTTATTTCGCAAAACTACGGTATAACGGTAAAACAAAAGTGCGGCCCGCGCACACAAGCCTTTGAAAATGACCGCCGCACGTACCCGGGAATTTAAATTTGAACTTTATAGATAGCATTCTAATACAGTCGAGTTAGAAATTATTGTCGGCGTGGTGTGAAACGAATCAAAACAAATAGGTGCCGATGCCGGCTCGCGCCTTTGGTAGCGATGCGACATTACGCCAATTTAATCTTTAATAATCTGTTTAAAGACTCACGTTGAAACAAAAGTTTTTGTGTATATTAAAATACTGTAGGTAGGAAAAGGAGTAAGTAGCCTTGCTTTGCTACAATGCGCCCGACGTCGGCAAGGGCGCAGTGATGTCAGGGCGCTCGACGCTCGGCGCCCCCTTAGACCCGGCGCCCGTGTGCGCCGCACATACTACACTATAGGTAAAGACGCCTCTGTTCATTATTACATAGTCGACATTTATTAAATTTCGTTACAAGATATGATTGTGTTTTTCTTGTCCATATCTTTTATTTCCGTGTTATGTTTAACATTTCCCTTAAAACTACTATTCTCTTTCTGAATTTCTACCTTTTCGTTAAACGATTCTTCTAATCTGCTACATTTTTTCACCAAAAACCCTTTAATCTTTGTAATGTCGGTAACCCATCCTCGTCTTGGAGATTATCCCACTCTTGCCTAGTATACCTGTCTAACTTTTTCAAAATTAATTGAACTAATAAAATATCCCATGCTTGAGTTTGTATATTCAGCTTTTCTAAAACACTTATGTGATGTGTAACCGTGTCTAATAAATTTCTTAAATTTGTGAGCGATTGTTTTGTTACTTCCGGTAAGTTAAATAATTGACCTTTCACGTGATGTACGACTAATTGCCTTCTATTTTCAAATCTGTCTTTTAAAACTCTTATAGCTTCTTTGTAACTTTGATCTGCCACATCATACCTCTCTATTACCTTAAAAGCCGCACCTTTGCAACAACCGCGCAAATAAATAAATTTTTGAGCATCCGTTAAATATTTCCTATCTACGCATGAATTAAATACATCCAAAAAACTTTTCCACGTTTCAATAGTTCCTTAAAAACCGGTAATGGCATATCTGGTAATTGTACCTAAATACGACCTGGAGCCAGCCCTGACTCATCCCTGGCTGCGACCAAAGGCGTTGGTGGTGTTGCCACCTTGTTCAAACCCTGCCAGAGGAAGTCCTTTGCGCGAGCAATTGTAACCCTGAGGGTAGTTAAGGACATATTTACGTTATTTACGGATTACTGACGAAAGTAAATTTGAGCGAGATTTCACCTCTCTATCTGATTGTTTATTTGGTTATGCCTAGTGACTGTCACCACGAACAAAAAATATTATGAATTAAGTACATCCCTCTTTAAATTCCTTCGAACGGTCTAAGCTATTTTTCCGAAAGTGCTATATATATATATTATAAGACAGTCAGAATTTTATAATCAGCAAACAAATAAAATAAGCAAAAGCAAAAACAAATTAAAGGAAATCTAGAAGGTTTACGATTAGCCTATTCTCTAATTGGCGCAAAAAGAATCAACTCAAAAAAAATCGCTGAAGTTACAATCCCCTTAGTTTTTTGAGAGAAATTATAAACAATGTGAAATTTATAATGGAACGTTAGACAACACTTTAAAATATGATTTTTTTTATTATTAATAACCAAAAACAGTTACAATTATATATTTAGCCTATACGGCCGTAATCTAATGGAACTAGTCCACACGGTGACAGTGAAATTTTGTCCACAATATAATGAACTACTGAGAATTAGTTCCTCCCTCTATTAAAAAAAATATGTATCTGCTAAATGTCACTGTATACGTGTTAAAAAAACATGAAATGATTTAAACTACCTGGGACTATTTGATCAAATAAAAAATTAGTAATAACAAAAAATATATATAAAATAAAAAAACAGTTTCTTGTGAAGCCGTTACAAACTATCGCCTCTTACTGATCCTCTTGATCTGTAGATCAGTTAATGACCTTTTATGATTCTCGGCGGCAATATTTTGTAATACTTCCCTAAATACTACCCTGACAAATCTGATTAGTAGTTTAGATGTAGTCGATAGCGAGAAGCAATGTACCGACAAGTTACTAGTTTGTACAATATGACAACTCTCAGTCAATCTCTATATGTCCTGATTCTGCATGTACACCCCTCAAAACTGGTTAGTCTATTAAATAAAGTTTCAAATTAGTCACCGGAGACGAATCTCTTCCCCTCAGACGTGGAGCGTGGAGGCCCAAAAAAGATGCACGGAACAAACAACAACAAAAAATTACTGATGCTAGTGATTTTAGCAATATTCACGAAAACTACCCGCGGTGTTCAGATCGCCGCACCGGCTGAACAAGCTCTAGTCTCTTAATTTTTTTCATTCCCCTCTTCATTAAACTTTTTCAGTTACCTGTCGACTAAACTCCATATGTAGGTCGCTGAATTTGCGATTTCATACATGAGTTAATGTATTTCTCAATTTTTTTGTTTTAAATTATGCTTCTAAAATAAAGTTGAAGTAGCTTACGCTATAACTTCCGATTTCCTAGTTTTACGAAATTATAAACATTTTTTGTTTAATATAATTCCGTAACGAACTAGCTGAAGATATATTATTTCATTTTTTATATGATACAGGTTGTCCCAATTCCAATGATTATTATTATATTAATAATTATAATTTATTTATACCCATCATTACATTACTTCCCCCTTATTTGCCGATACAGTAGTTATCCGAGACTTGTGGGCGCAACACACGTTCCGCACTACCGCGCACTCGCGAATTTTCCTTTCTTTCTATTCACTAGCACTGGCAGGTGAGCTGAGGAGTCAACTCTGATGAAGCCCTAACCGTGATCTACCGGTCCCTTATTCTGTTAGCTCTAAAACCTTCTGCTTCTTCTGGAACACACACCTTCAGTTCTCGCGATTGTGCCCGATTTTTTTCCTTGGTACACCGCCGATACGTTCGCTTTAATTGTCTCTGGATTGTCCTTCGACCGAGAACTGACATTCAGTCCAGTGACGATCACGCACACCTAGCTGCGAATTCAAGGGAAAAGTCTGTTCTGATTGTACTTCACTCTGATCTTGCCGTTTTTTCTGGTTTTCTTTCATTTGTATTGTTTGACTTCATATATACCATAACATCCTAATATACATCATTCTGCTAGTTGCTTGACTTCAGATAAATAAAATATGTTGCCTTACGTTGTTACTCAAAAGTTCAGGTTCTATCTTGGAAATTTGTGAGTTCATACATCCGTTAACTATGGGAGTCCATACTCTCTGACGTTTGAATTAATTCCTTTGTATGACCTGTACTGACACGTTATGACTCGCGTAAGCGGATTCCGGTGGCGGACACTTTTGTAAGTCCTTTAACGAAATTACGGAAATGTTTGTTTGGGGGTCGGCACAATCGTAGGCGATAATCCCTGACACTCGTACAGTCTTTAGAACTAACACAAGGGTGGCAATCAAGGTTAGAGCGTTGTAAACTCCCATGGTGGTGCTCGATATGGCTAACTTTAGCCTGATGATGTCTTCTCTCACTACCTGTCGGAAAACACATAATTCAGCCATTGTATTTTTCTTAAAGTACTGACATATGTCGTTAGTTTAATATATTAATAATAGAAATTCGATTACCTAACAATTTTTTAACCAATACAAAAAACCGAATTATAAGTATACATAAAGATATATATTTTTATAACTATCAACTGCTTACGCTCTTTCACTCACCATGCTTGTCGAGCATAATTAACACAACTATCATACCTCATTCTCTTACGTGATCCATCTACTTACAATTGTACTCTACCAACTCTCATTCATTCCACTTTCATCTACCTACTAGCGGATAGTCAAACTATTTACAATTTCTAAGAAAGTGATTTAAGATCTTCTGTTACCGACTCGCCATGTTTAAAATTTTGGGATTTCAGACCCATTCGCCCCTCGTTGCAGAGCAATATCTTGTGAACCATCTTCGGTTCTACGACACACTCCCGTGTATCCAATGTTAAAGTCATACAACAAAAAAAATCATCATTGTGGGTCAAATAGACCCGTGTTGCGGACCTGTAAGTCTCCGTTTACCGTATCCTCCCTTTCCATCCTATCCGACTCCCCTTGAGCGTCGAAATACTCTTCCACTTCTGAGGCAAGTCCTTGCGCAAGACCTCCCTTTGGTCAGCGTTAGTTGCTGGGATCCCTATTCCGGCACGTTCTAGGCTGTGGCGAATGGTCTATAACTCATTCGTTATAACACATACAAAGTCTGTTAAACTGGCTGGTCGTCGCCTTATTCTTTGGGAACGTACGGGTTGAGGTGGTTCAGCATTACTCCTTATCCTTCTACGAGGTCTCTTTACAGAAGTTTTAGGCAGCTCTCTTCTAGGGCTATTCCAAATTGGTAGGGCCGCTACTTTGGCTGGAGATACTCCTCCCTCTTAGTCTTCTTCATTCTCCTCTACTTCATCGTGGCTTTCTGTTACACCCGGTTCTTCGGCGTTCGCATCTACCTCTAGTGTCTCATCTTCTTTTCCTACATCCATGCCATGATATTTCTTTAATCTGCTAACATGAACGGTTTGTTCTTTCTTTCCCTTAAGATCCGTTATACGGTAAGTGGCAGGCCCCAATTGATCCTCTATCTTGAAGAGTCCTATCCAAGATTTTTGAAATTTCTTCGACCGTCCAATAGTACTACTCATGTCTCGCAAATAGACAGATCACCTATTTCGAAGAGTCTTTCTTTGGTCATCTCACTATATCGGTTTATTCTGCCCTGTATGGCCGTGTCGATGTTGTCCTGTGCAATTTCATGAACTTTCCTTGGCTTAGCTTCTTTACTCTTCTTCATGAAATCCTGCACTTCGTGAAGCCATTGCTTCCACTCTTCTCTCCTTTCAGATCTGGCAGGAGTCCTGATCGAAGGGCTCTTACCCTTTTCTACCTCTTCGGTTGACAAACTCGACTTGTCTGTCGCGTCGCATGTGGCTTCATACTATTTCCCATAAACGATTTTACTACCTTGAGCCAACGTTTCCAATCGTCCTTCTTCACCATTTTAAGGGAATTCATCTCCTCACTGGTTCTTGTTTGGTCCTTGATGCATTCCATCGGGCTGGTCGTTTCCGACCACTACTCCTTGGAGGTAGTTTTGTGTTCCCTGATGGTTAGCACCTCCATTGCTTCTCCAGCTAGAATTAATGGCAACCTGCGCCCCTATATTTCAATGGTTGGATTCGCAGTATAAGAGATTACTGCTTTGTGTCTCGACAGGAAGTCTCTACCGAGTAACACCGTGACTTCTCCCAGGATATCTTCATCACATACTTAGAAGTCAGCTGTTGTCTCAACGTTCGCTCCAGGTGCTGAGACTGATAATGTAACTACTCCATACAGCTTAATTTGGTGACCTGTGATTCCTCGAAGGCTCACCTGATCCTTTAAAGTACTGTCTACGTATTCCGTTCGGACAATTTTGTTGCTAATCAATGAATAAGCTCCACCCGTATCCACCAGGCAATCATGCAGTTCTCCATTAACTTCTATGGATACTATATACGGAACTCCTTCCGAGTAGGGTTCCACGACATCATTTCTATAATGCGTTATCACTCTCGACGGACGTATTCTTCCCTTGTTACTTGTATATCTCCGTCCCTCTGCATCGGAATCCTCTTGTCTTACTTCTACTTTACCATCTCCATTTTCTTGCCTTGTGCTTAGTACATCTACCCTTCTTCTGTCTGAGTTCTTGGAACTTCCTTGTTCCCCTTGATCGGTTTTACCGCGTGCTTTAGCACCTCGGCTATCTGACTTATGTCCTCTAGCTGTTTCGTGATCATCCCATTTAACTTGTTTCCTCCGCTGTGGGTTACCAGCTTTTGGTGAAACACTTCCTTGCCTCGTTTCTTTTGACGCCCCATTCTTCATCTTTGGTCCACCTTGGATCTTTTGCTCATGAGGTTGAACTGCTCCATTGCAATTGTTCATATCAACCTCTCATTTTCTTTTATTCCCCAATGTATTAGTTCCACTTTGGGCTACTGGAAGGGGTAGCGGCAGCAAACCTTAGCAGTTTGAATGTCGGCCAGATCCACTTGGTCCTGGTCGATTCCTATCTTAAAAGTCATCTCTTCTAGATACTCCATCCCTCCTATCAGGCCGGTACCGAGGCTTTCCATACCCCTGACTTTGGAAAGAGCGATGATTGCGTGTTCCTTGACGATCCTGTTGCTTCTGAATTTCGTTTCGTCTCTGATCCAGCAAATCCGAAGCTTGATCTGCTCTATTTCGGTTGATACCTCCTTCGTGCGGTCCTCTTCCTGTTGACCGGTTCTGAGCGTAATTTTTGGTTCGACAATCTCGAGCCCAATGACCTTCCTTCCCACAGTAGTAGCAACGGTCCTTATGCTCCACCAGCGATGCTGTGGGTCTTTCTTCCCCTTTGCTTCGGCGTTCTCGGGATATATGTCCCCGATTTCCACAGCTAAAACAATACCACAAAAGAAAATCTATAACTCCAAGTCCTTGCTGCGACCCCAATGTATTGCTTCACCTAAGAATCACCCTGTACAAAAAAAATTCAAACATTTACACGACACCAGATAGAATACTAAACAAAAAAAGATCGGTTACTCGTTCCACCTTGTTTGAGCTAGAAGTCGCTTCTTGCGGCTATCGTTAGAATGGTTCATCCTGTATACCGATATGTTTTCCAATCTCTGCACAAAATTTATTGAGTCGCCCTGTATGGTACTGG
This sequence comes from Galeruca laticollis, assembly GCA_963921935.1. Classification (NCBI taxonomy): domain Eukaryota; kingdom Metazoa; phylum Arthropoda; class Insecta; order Coleoptera; family Chrysomelidae; genus Galeruca; species Galeruca laticollis. The sequence goes on from OY998182.1 coordinate 90,213,908, forward strand.
CCTTCAGTAACAGCTCCAGTATTTAACTCTCTAATCAAAACGACACGTTAATCAAGACTGTATAATTGAAAATGGTAACTCTTTACTCTAACAACCGGGTCGGCCGTGTATATGGTCGGCTGCACTATTGGCAATGAAACACAATTTCAAGTAAGCCCAGATAATGGGACCACCCTGTATAAAACCGATATTAATAAAAAAAAATCGACTTGTTCCGTGTAGTAACTGCTTCCCCTGTATAAGCACTGAGACAATTTATGAAACAATAAAACAATTTATACGATGACACGCGCTCCTGGATCACCCTGTATAGATATTATTCCAAGCTCCTAAGCAGTGGACATAATTGAGCTATTCTGGGTCTCCCTGTATGTAGTCTGCTGCGATACTTTACAAGTGAAAAAAAATATTTCCGGATTCAATTGGACCTTCCAGTAGGTAATATTTTTCTTTACCCAGAAGACAAAAAAAAGATAACTAATAAATACAACCCCGTTATTTAGGACTGTCCTGTATGTAATATGCTACGATCATTCACAAAAGTCAAAAACAGACAAAAAAAATACGTTCGCTGAAATCATCCAATTTGGATCACCCTGTATATAATTTGTTGCGATACTGCGAACAAGATAAGACACAAAATTAGCAAATCTTCTTTAAGAACAAAAATCAAACGAAACCCAGATGGGTTATGATATGGGAGTCTTCAGTTTTTCCCGGTTCTCAACGAATTCCTTGGTCAAGTGGGCCTACTACAACATTCGTGTAATCCCCAAAATTCTTGTTAACATACAAAATAAAATCGACAAAATAATTTTGCAAGCTCCGCGAATTCCTGACTTCGACTGCCGGCCAATATCCTCTCCTGGAGATGGTAACAGCTATTCACGGCGCCGTCACAAAATAACTATAATTGAAAGATGGAGTCCTTGAGAGGGTTGAACAGGGTAGGGTAGCTAATTATTTATAGAAAAAAATACAAATAAAATATAAAATATACATGAATATTTCCAGTTGATTTGTTCATAAATTCCGCAATAAATTTTTAATCGGCTGTTAACTTGCATTATTACGCTCTATTCAATGACTGAAAATTAAGTGTAGATCTCTTTGGGTATATTTCAACGTACTTTGATATATCGCTTTTTCGTAAAAAAATAGATCCCACCTGATCCTTTAAAAAAAATAACAATCTCTCCTAACCTAACCTAACCTTTTCTTTTAAAAAGACATCCTACCTACCTAACCTTTTCTTTAAAAAAAACGATCCCACCGCTGTCACCAGATTGTAACCCTGAGGGTAGTTAAGGACCTATTTACGTTATTTACGGATTACTGACGAAAGTAAATTTGAGGGAGATTTCATCTCTCTATCTGATTGCTTATTTGGTTATACCTAGTGACTGTCACCACAAACAAAAAAGATTATGAATTAAGTACATCCCTCTTTAAATTCCTTCGAACGGTCTAAGCTATTTTCCGAAAGTGCTTGAAGCCCCACCTCGGTTTACAATACGAGGATTTATTTTTAGAAAAGGTTAGAGTGATTTTAAATGAAAAACCTGAGTTTAACTAATCCATATATATATACATTCCCTTATAAGGTAGTCAGAATTTTATGATCAGCAAACAAATAAAATAAGCAAAAGCAAAAAAAATTAAAGAAAATCTCGAAGGTTTCAATTAGCCTATTCTCTAATTGGCGCAAAAATAATCAACTCAAAAAAAATCGCTGAAGTTACAATCCCCTTAGTTTTTTTAGAAAAATTATAAACAATGTGAAATTTATAATGCAACGTGAGACAACACTTTAAAATATGACTTTTTTATTATTAATAACCAAAAACAATTATATATTTAGCCTATACGGTCGTAATCTAATGGAACTAGTCCACACGGTTACAGTGAAATTTTGTCCACAATATAATGAACTACTGAGGATTAGTTCCTCCCCCTATTAAAAAAAATATGTATCCGCTAAATGTCAATGTATACGTGTTTAAAATAACATGAAATGATTTAAACTGCCTGGGACTATTTGATCAAATAAAAAAATTAGTAATAACAAAAAAAATATATAAAATAAAAAAAACAGTTTCTTGTGAAGCCGTTACAAACTATCGCCTCTTACTGGCCCTCTTGATCTGTAGATCAGTTAATGACCTTTTATGATTCTCGGCGGCAATATTTTGTAATACTTCTCTAAATACTACCCTGAGAAATCTGATTAGTAGCTTAGATGTACTCGATAGCGAGAAGCAATGTACCGACAGGTTACTAGTTTGTACAATATGACAGCTCTCAGTCAATCTCTATATGTCCTGATTCTGCATGTACACCCCTCAAAACTGGTTAGTCTGTTAAATAAACTTTCAAATTACTCACCGGAGACGAATCTCTTCCCCTCAGACGTGGAGCGTGGAGGCCCAAAAAATATGCACGGAACAAACAACAACAAAAAAATTACTGATGCTAATGATTTTAGCAATATTCACGAAAACTACCCGGGGTGTTCAGATCGCCGCACCGGCTGAACAAGCTCTGGTCTCTTAATTTTTTTCATTCTCCTCTTCATTAAATTTTTTCAGTTACCTGTCGTTTAAACTCCATATGTAGGTCGCTGATTTTGCGATTTCATACATGAGTTAATGTATTTCTCAATTTTTTTGTTTTAAATTATGCTTCTAAAATACAGTTGAAGTAGCTTACGCTATAACTTCCGATAACCTAGTTTTAGGAAATTATAAACATTTTTTGTTTAATATAATTTCGTAACGATCTAGCTGAAGATATATTATTTCATTTTTTATATGATACAGGTTGTTCCAATTCCAATGATTATTATTATATTAATAATTATAATTTATTTATACCCATCATTACACAATGCTATCATAGTATCTTTCCTCTATGACCTCGCGCTGTTCACTCTCTATTGGGTCTAAGTATTCTAATCGAGATTGCACCGTGTTAAAATTTTGAAAATCCGTTTCCATACCTTTCAGTCTTATTTCGATTTGCGTCAGTTTCACATAATTTTCGGGTACTCTTATAAACGCTTCAAATCGTGTTAATTTTGATTTCAGTATACCGCGCTCATGTTTTAATTCTTTTAACTCTTCTTGCTTTCGAATATCAACTGTATTACTTTCTTCTTCGTTAGACATTTTATTTTATAAATAGTAGAAAAAACTGTTTAAATGTGTGAAATTTATTGACAGTTGAAATATGAACATGAAATACGAGAAAACGTGACAACTCTTAAAGCCTTAATATACGAGACTATTTACCTATGAATATTTGTAATCAACGTGATAAAAAACCTTTAAATACGTTAAGAAACCAAATGACGAGAAAACCTTTGTCAAATTACTGTGAAAATGTCTACGTGATAAACTAAAGTACGAGAAAATTCCTTGTAAAATATCTTGAAATAGGTACGTGATAAAACTAAAATACGAGACAAATATTTGTATTGTAACTATATTATCGAGCACGAGTTGAATCTAATAAGTATTTTACCACAGATCGAGCATGCAACAAAGGAATAAGTAAGGTTAGGATGTTAGGAATGTGGAATGATAGGTACTCACTCGTGTTTTCCAATTTCAATATCACTTTTCTATCCGGTTCGCTGGATCATTTTGTCGATAGCTGGTTCTGGATTTTTATTTTTATGGAAATAAGTGATAAATTGGAATATAACTTTATTCTTACAAAAACAACGTGAATATGACAATCAATGTGAATCGTCTTCTTTTTTTTTTGACGTCCTTCAATTTCTCTTGACAAGCACGCGTCAGTGAGCGGACTGTGAACTTACAATGTTGCCGTTGTGATATTTATAATACAACAATATTCATGTTTTTAAAGTGCAGCGACAACGGGGACACTTTACACTTAAAGTTATTGACGTTTACCCTGACGTCATTAATATCTGATAACATAACCGACCGTTAGCCACTGCGTTCTTTTTATGTTAATATTAACAGTTGCAATAAAAATCTTTTTCCTAATTTCTTCACATTAATGGTATGTTGCATCGGCAAATCTGTAACAGAAAATTGTGAAAAATACGGGTCGTCCCATTTAAAAATACACATAAGTATTGTTCTAAGACTGTATACTTGTAACTTAGAAAATATAAAAGTTAAAATCACTGAGCCATCTAATATACCTAACCAAACTTTTGTTACTGTATCTTACAAAGACATCTTCATGTTTCCCCAACTTAATCACTGTAGAAATAATGATTAAGAATATTTTGATTTTATTTTTTATTTTTATCAGTAATTTGTAGTTTGGAGGAATGAATTTGGTCAAGAAAATGAAAGGTTAAGAGGTAGCCTCTCCTAGGCTTTGTCTGTCCGAAATAAATTAGACATAGCCTAACTGAGGTTAACTCTGGCCTGGTAAATCATCGTGAAAAAGAGTAGCTTCCCAGGCTGAGGAGATTCCATCAATAGAAATTGAACCAAGAGAAAGGATCAAACAAAAAGTAAGAATCTATGACTTTATGTAATCGGGATATTTACCCAAATTTGTAAGTTTCAGGAAAAATAACGCGAGTTATGATCGTTAACCCCAACTATCCCTATTGGTAGATGCGGTATGTTGATTTTGTGATATATATATAACAAGATGTACGAATAGTGCGTGACATATAAACAATAAGTAACGAATATATTAGTGGGTATTGCACGCAATTAGAAGAAGGGGCTACTGAAAAAAAGTGGTAACCGCAGACATGCATGTTTCTGGCTCATTAGCCGTCATCGGTACGGTACAACCAAGAAAAGATGTGAAACATGGGAGCAAAGTTGGTGAATGAAAAATGAGAAAATATAACAGAATTCAGCAGGATAGTCAAACACAACATTTGCGTCAGTAATATTAGAAGATTTCGAATTTTCGAGACAACAACCAAACATAGACACGGAGGTGCATATAACACTTTTTTCAGTAGCCCCTTCTTCTAATTGCGTGCAATACCCACTAATATATTCGTTACTTATTGTTTATATGTCACGCACTATTCGTACATCTTGTTGTTATTTCATTGATCTGAGTCGGAAGTTTCAGACGGGAGTGTTATATGCACCTTCGTGTCTATGTTTGGTTGTTGTCTCGAAAATTCGAGATCTTCTAATATTACTGACGCAAATGTTGTGTTTGACTATCCTGCTGAATTCTGTTATATTTTCTCATTTTTCATTCACCAACTTTGCTCCCATGTTTCACATCTTTTCTTGGTTGTACCGTACCGATGACGGATAATGAGCCAGAAACATGCATGTCTGCGGTTACCACTTTTTTCAGTAGCCCCTTCTTCTAATTGCGTGCAATACCCACTAATATATTCGTTACTTATTATATATATATATATATATTGAACTATTTATGTGATATAATACTTACTTTTATAGTAGATTTAAATGTATATGTTTATTTATTTAAAATTTTTGTTTTAAGTTTGGCTAGCTCAGTTTGTTTTTAATATTTGTTTAATAATTTATGTTAATTAGATTATTCGGGAGCATGAAATCCTTTTTCCCTTTGAGTCCTGGCAATTTATACTGATGTAATAGTTGAAATAAAAAAAAACACATTATTTGAAATCAATTTAATTATCAATGCAATATTTATTTGATAAAATAATATGCGACGCCAATGGTTATATGTACCTATTTATTGATTTTAATAATATCATAAATGCGCATGCGTGAAAAAATTAGTCATGCGCTTTAGCATGAAACAAACAATTATGATACGTAAGAAACATCTATATTAATACAAACATAGTTTGTTTGATGATGCAGATAGGTAAATGGATTATACAAAACATAAAAGAATTTATATATATATCATAGTCATATATGATACAAGTAGCTGTGGGAAGAAATTAGTTATATACATGGATAGAGAAATAGAGATTATATACAGAAGGACATAGTTATTACATTATGAAATTTCAATCACCATGTTTATGCAATTACAAGATGGCGTGATTAGCGTAAGTACATATTTTAATTTATATAAAATTCGGCCTTTTATTAAATTTAACGATTTATGCAATGAATACACTATACAAAGTCTGTTTCTTTCTTTTTTAGATCGATCATGTTTGCAAAAGTTTGTCAATTTATGAAATTAAGTACTTAATTGGGATTTTGAGTTTTTACACTATTTATTGGCCAATAAATGATTTAAATACACTGACCTGTTGATCTTGAATTTGGAAGAAAGTCTCTGGATCCAGGAACACTACACTGAATCTCCAAAAAACCAAAGTTGTTGAAAATTTCACAGATTCTTGTCGGAAAACTTGTTACAATATATATATATATATATATATATATATATTATGATTAATTTTATAATTTTAATTAGATATGAGATTTATTTAGATTTGTTTGAATTTGATTTATTTGTGTGGCTAGCTCAGTTGCTTATTATTATATGATATATTATTATTTTATTATATGATATTGGTTCGGAAGCATGAGACTTTCTCTACTCTTTGAGTCCAGGCTTTGTTTGGATATATTTCGCTCATTCACAATAAAAGAAACAGAAAACACAATATTTTCAATCATTTAATTTTATAATGAAATTTTTTATTTAAATATATTGTTTTATCAATATGGTTACGCCTATGGAATTTACCAACACAGAACCATAACAAATATACACTATCTTATGCGCATGCCCAACTAACAACGAACAACGCTCTGCACATGCGTGAATATTAAATACATAGCATCATTGTCGTTATAACAATGCTGATGGATTCGCATAAAAGAATTTACGTTGAAAATTATATACATACACTAAATAAATTATTCAGAAGAAATATGTTACAAAATTTATATATACAAATGGAAAATTATGCGAATGAAATAAGATGCATATTTCTTATATGATTTGAAAATACGTAAGTACAAGCATTATTATATCATAGAATAGGCCTTTTTTAAAATAATATTTAGAATTTGTCTAGTGAATAAAATACATGAAGTCTTTTTTATAGATCGATCATAAAGACGCAAGAATTCTTATATATACATGAAAATAGTGACTGAATTTATATTCAAGAGTTATTATTCTTATTATTGGTCAATAATATCTAAAGAAGCACTGACCTGATGCCTGGATACTGGATATATCCCGTCTGGATACAGGACTACGCCTTCCGAAGTTCTAGCTGCTTGATTTGTTGAGAAATTTGGATATTCTCACGGGAAAAACTGGTTACAAATACATGTAAGTGTTCTAGGTTTTATATTTATGAAGAATCTGTAGCTTTTATCATGAAAATTTGTAATTTTGCTTAAATTTTCGGGAAAAGTTCCTCATCACATCCTCACTATTTCGACGCCAAGAACCAACTCTCAACGCTTCTATTTGATCGTCAATTTTTTAATCAACAACCAATATATTGTTTCTAAGCTCACTAATTATCAATGTTTTTTGTTAAATTTTAGTTGATCGAAATTTGTCATGTCACTTTCCACCAATCACATTGTTTCTGGAGATGTCGAACTATTCTCACAATTGTTACACTTTAGGAAGTTTTTTGGAAACATATATAAATGTAAATTCCACCCGAAAAGTATCTGTTTTCTTTTACTGTTCAACTAATTTCAATAGAACAAATCTTTTACTGATAGTGAAATTCCTTTTATATGTCAACATGGCAATGTCTAATTTTGTTTTGACATATATATATATATATATATATATATATATATATATGATAATTTGAAAATAATATTTATATTCATGAACATAAATTCTTTTATAATATCTTTTGCTCTGATTATTTATACTATTTAAGTTCTCTAGTAGCAAATATTTCTTTGAATCCATCATCATTTAATATTCATTAATTTCATAAAATTTTATATACATTATGACATATAAATTATCTTTGTCTTGATATTTTCCTATTATAAATTTATCTATTTCTTAATACTAAATATGAAATTGATTTATATTATTACTGTTTCAACTAACTACTTATTAAATTAGATAACTAAACTTGTTTAATTTCAGATGAAACAGCTGATTTCTTCATGACAACTAAACATCCATATTTGGGCAGATTTCATGTTCTCCATTATATTTGTTAAGCATTTTCTAACGTTAGACAATTATTAAGGTAATTTCTTTATTTTTATTGTTGTTCTTTTAATTATTAAAAACAAATGATTTAATATATTCTGATTTTATATGCATTTTTACTTATGATTGTGTTTTTCTTAAAATGTTTTTAACTACATGGTTTAAATTAATTTCAAATATTAAGCAAAATATGTTCAAACAGCTGATACTCTTTCGTATATATGGTTCATATATATATATATATATATATATATATATATATATATATATATATATATATATATATATATATATACAAAAGGACAAATACTATTGAGGTTAGCAGCAAAAGGAAAAGTGTACTATTCTTAGATTTCCAAGCTTTCGCAAATATTTATTTGCATCTTCAGGGAACTACAAAGACAGAGAAAAAACATAAATTACAAAAACAGTCCGCTACAACAGTTTCATAACTTACGCTAATTTAGAATGTATCCTTGATCTTAACATAAGGACAATCGTTAAACAGTTAAAATTAAAGAAAGAAACAAGTCCAGATTGCATTACAAACCTAACAGTCACATATTAAAATATTTTAAAATCATTAAAAGGTTGAAACATTAAAACAGCGAGAATTCACACAAGCACATGGATCTATTTTAAATTGTATCTAAATTTGAAAACAGAATAAGGACAGGTTCTTCTTTCCTATGAAATAGAAAAGAAAAATTATTAATTACCACGACCATAATGACCTAAACTAAAAACGATCGAAACAATATATACATTTGAATAGAATACGAATACGAGGGAGGTACAATAATTCGGTCGATGTTATGTAGAAATATTGTTAGAATTATTACCAATCTGCTTACAGGAATTTTGCTTGTCTAGAGTCAAGAGGAGAGAGTACAAATTGCTTAAATTTTGAATGTCTGTTTTCTTATTAATACGGAAATCCTCCTGAAAAATGAAGGCCATTTCCAAAAATAATCTTTTACTGTAGTTTCTTTCACATGATAGAATCTTAATCCCTTCAAAATCTATTACATGATCTAAGGAGGAAACATGATTGGCAAGAGAACATCTCTCTGGATGCAGTCTTATATCGCTTCTATGGAGAGATACACGACTAGACAGCTTTTGAGAGGTCTGGCCAATATATGTATGATCACAGCTATTGCAAACAAGTTTATAGACCACATTACTACTATCTAAGGTAGGTATTTTATCTTTTAAAGGACTATAAATCGATTTTCCCAATACGGCACTCCTACAAGCAAACTTAACATTTTGTAAATATTTTGAAAAAATCTCTGTTAGCCTGGGAGTAACCTCCCTAATGTACGGCAAAGAAACAATTGAAATGGTCGATACCCCTTCCGAAGTTGAAAGGGCATCCCGACCAGCTGCACTCGCTTCAACTCCTGAATGCGTCGGGACCTGTGTCAAAACAGAAGATGTGTTAAAAATAATCTTCCTTAGCAATGGTTTGGGATATGCATTATCAAGGAACAAATTGAAGAGTATATCACGATTTTTATTCTTAAAAATGGAATCAGAAAGACTCATAACCCTTGTTGTTATCTGTCTAACCAAGTTTACCTTCATGCTGAATTTATGGTAAGAGTTGAAATTGAGGTATCTCCCAGAGCTACTCAACTTTCTGTACCAATCAATTATAATCACGTTATCCGGTGTCCTGGTAAAAAGAGTGTCCAGAAAAGGCACAGCCATATTATGGTCTTCCACTTCTAGAGTGAACTGGATGTAGGGGTCGTAACTGTTGAAGATAGAAAGGAGATCATCGGTAGAATCCTTAGGACAAGCCAGAATAATATCATCAACATACTTCTTGATGAAAGGGATGTTAAAAGGAAGTACCGGAAGGACCACATCCAACAGATCATCCATGACATAGCAAGCCAGTATAGGAGAAATTGTAGCTCCCATAGGTGTACCAAAAGTTTTTTTATAAAATTTATTATTAAACGAAAAGCACGTAGACTCAAAAAGGAAGTCAATCAACTCAATGAAAGTATCTTTGTCAATATTACACTCAACACTGATTGAGGACCAATGTTTGTGTATTGACCGTACGACAGATTGTAAATAAACATTATCAAACAGCGAAACCACATCCAGACTAACCACAACATAATCATGAGGAAGAACCTTTCTGTTAAATAGTTCAAAAATATGAAAAGAGTCCTTAATGAAATATTCATTATCAGCATTATATGCCCTTGTCAAAATGTCTGTGAGGAAAGTAGCAACAAACTCAGTTGGAGAGTTGATTGATGCAACTATGGGTCTCATAGTTAAAGTAGGTTTATGGATTTTAGGGAGCGCGTAAAATTTGGCTATAACAGAATTATATGAAGTCAATTTTTTCTTAGTGATTTCATCAATTTGTCTCTTATTATATAATCTCTTAACTAGAGCATTTGATTTAGTTTGAATCGCCCTACTTGGATCCTTTGGGAGAGGAACATAGGAAGAGTCGTTGTCTATTAAATCTTGGGATAACTTTAAACAATCCTCCCTTAACATAACAACCGTTACATTACCCTTATCTGACTTTGTAACAATTAACTCAGGATGTTCTTTAAGAAAAAACTTTGTTTCTGACAACAAGTTCCGAAATATAGATGGATGACTATTCTTCCTATAAGCATGATTCGTGATGACATTAATGGATTTAGCAACTGCTAAATTCCTATTATCAATATTAGGAATTAATGACGAAATATAATCTATGTCGGAAAGGATGGATTTGATTGGTACATCAAAATGTAATCGAGGCTCCACACTGAATTTGGGACCTAAGGAAAGAAACTTCTCAACATTAGGAGGGATATTTACATTGGAAAGATTTTTTATCCAAGAAGATTTGGTTTTAAGAAATGCACCATACCACTCGGTTTTTAAATTATTAAATTTCTTTATGTTCCTAGTTTTAATACCATGGAAAGATCTATTGTAATGTCTCAACTGCCTTTGAAAGAAGTTGTTACAGATAAATTCATTAGTACTGTTAACTATATCTGTTTTCAATTTAGAAAGAGTGTCTTCAAGAGTAACAATTAAATTATGATTAATACCAATTTCCATATTCAACAATTTGTATCCCAACCCGCTAATAAACCTTCTTGTAACGTGTGTGTGTGAATCCTGCCGATATATCAAATTTTCTACAGGAATAGTGGAATTCATTATATGACTGGGCAGAACACCTGCTTTTCTACACTTTAAAAGAAAAATTCTTCTTTTCAGTTCCTTAGCTAATTTCATCTTGGTCTTGGACCATTTCTTCAAAAACCCAACTGCTAAAGACCTTTTGTGTCTTAATTGATCAGCAACGATCATAGGCGTTTATCGCTTTTTCGCTTAATTATATATATATATATATATATATATATATATATATATATATATATATATATATATATATATATATTATAAACGTTGTGTATGATTGAATGTTTTTATTTTATTAATGAATTTAGTTTAATAACAATTTTATGTCGGGTAGGCATTTGTTTTATAATGTAATATTTTGGACAGACACTTATTTTATAATATCGAATTTTATAAATAATAATATTTTTAATACATAACGTTTTTTTTTTGTTTTTTTTTTCCTTTTACGGCTAGCTCAATTTATTAAATATAATTGTGTATTACCTGTTATGACAATATAGACGGGGCATGAAAAATCCTCTCGTTCTCTTTGAGTTCCGGCAGTTCATAGCTCTTTAAAATTCTTTCATTTGTGCTCCTGTGATATTCATATCAAGAATCTAGTTGCCACTAAGACACGCCTATGGTTGTTAATGTATTCACTCTGATGGAATCGATGGGCGATAATCGTCTTTCGACAGAAGCTCGTAAAACGTGATAGATTGACACAGACGCTATGGTTAAGTACAATTTTAATGAACAATAAATTTAATTATCAAATATATGTGTTGAAATAATGATGAAATGAATCTATATAGAATCAGGTGAGTATCTTACACACTATATGTTATTTAGTTCCTATATGTTTTTAATTGGTTTAACCTGTAAACAAGCTATATTTATACTCTTGTTTGTCTTTTAGACTTATTATTTGATTTCATAGTATCATGAAAAGGAATAACTTCTTATAATTGATAAATTATATATTTGTTATTACTGACCTTTCAAAATTGCCGCACACAAACTGCTACACTCCCGTTGACAAAAAACAGCTGATAAGGTTCCCCGTGGAATAAAAGGAGTGCTGTACAGGCTCTTTGTTTGGATGGTTGACTCTCAGCTTTTCTTAAGTGGTTACAATTCATCTAATCTCTTGTATGTTTTATGGATAATGATTTAATTTCTTCGTTAGATTATTTTATAATATACGGCGTGGCGAATGTTACCAAATTGTTATATACATTGTCTTTAATGATTTTTTTTATTGTTTGAGGACTTTTTAAGGAGTTTTTAACACTTTTTCTATATTTTAACGATGCGTCTCCTAACACGTCCTTTCTCAACCCACGCTTCCCACCGACCTTCTTTTGTTCCAAAAATCAACAAACTTTTTTCGCATCCGTTGCTATATAATTTACATGTGCGCCTTGATCTCAATGTTTATTTCAACATTCAAGAGTTTTTCACTAATTTAGTATTTTTAACCCATATTATTTGTTGAATCATATAATTAAGTCTTTTGTATTTCACTTGCGATTGTTTCTAGATATCTTAGCCGTTTAAATAGTTTATATCCGTTAAAATATTGAATGATATGTTCATATTGAAAATATTTTAAATCACAAATCTACAATTTCAATTTATATAAAAATGTGTGCGAGTCCTTTTTAAATATTCACTTAGTCTAATTTTACAAATCATTCTCATAAACTATTCATAGATTATATTTTTCCGTTCCTTGCAAAATTAATTTTATTTACAAACAAATAATCATCTCACACGTTTCACGAGTTTTGTGTTCTGCGTTCTGTCGCTAGCGTTTTGTCGCTGTAACGTTTCTGACACTTATGGCATCATGAATTCTAACCAAGCAAATTTTTGCAAATATTAAATCATAACATTGTGTATTATACTTTGTATTGTTGAATATTATTATTATTTTATCTTTTTTTTATATTATGGATTTATAGTACTTTTCTTGTAAGAGATTTTGTATTGATGAATGATGTTTGTTTATTCATATATGTTATGAGATAATGGTTCAAGTACATGTGTTTATAATCAAAGGTAATGTTTCTTTTTGTTTCAATATAAGTTATAAGGTTTCTAAATCACACAATGGCTATCTTAGTGGATTGAAATGAAAAGTATTTATAATAATTTAGAGAAAATAAATAGATTGAATACCTCATTCTTAACTTTTTCATAACGTATGATCTAGACCATTACTATTTTAGTATTTAATAGTGATTCTTTTCTGTACTAATATTTGTATCTCATTTATCCGTTATATATATATATATATATATATATATATATATATATATATATATATATATATATGTATATAAATATATATAAAACTTCAAAGAGTGGTCTTTGTTAAAAAACCCTCAAACTCGTGGGGATAGCAGCCAAAAAAACTTTACAGGTTAGAGATAAAGTGAATCCAGAGCATTGTCTTAATTTTCAAAGGTTGTAGTGTTGATTTAAAATTAAACTCACATTTCACAAATTGCAGGAAAGCCTTTATCCACTAAAGACAAAAATGTCGACTGTCTTTAGTGGATGAAGGTTTTCCTGCAATTTGTGAAATGTGAGTTTAATTTTAAATCAACACTACAACCTTTAAAAATGAAGACAATGCTCTTCGAAAGCTTAGGTAATGTACTAATTGATTCACTTCATCTCTAACCTGTAAAGTTTTATTTTGGCTGCTATCCCCACGAGTTTGAGGGTTTTTTAACAAAGATCACTCTTTGAAGTTTTATTTTTTAACTAGTCAGCCGTGACTAACTGCCAACTTTTGGTTTTTGGTTATATATATATATATATATATATATATATATATATATATATATATATATATATATATATATATATATATATATATATATATATATATATTGTTGTATATTTATTTTATTGGGTTTCCTTTTAAGGGAGAGCCAATTAATAAATCCAATTTTATAGAATGTGCGATTGTTAAAAAAATAGTGGAATTTAGTTTAAGACAAATATGAGTTAATTTTAAATATAGTTAGTTAATTTTATTGTTATTATTCGACTTATGGGCGCCTGAATTGGTATGGTGATAAACGAATACCAATTCAATTCAAAATCTTTGTTTTGCTCAAAAACTTCGACTCTTTATTATTAGTACCTCAGGGATGTGTTCGGCACTGAACGCTCGTCAGCAACAGGAAACCTATAGGTAGAGATATTAGAGAAATACGCAAGAAATCATAGACAAAACATTTAATAGAGCAATAAAAAATTCAAATAGTTATCAATACTTTATGACGAAATTGTAAAGTATCATTCAACTCTCATAACAATAATAGTGAAAACCTTTATATCAATTTAAATATAATTCTTTTACGAAATTGTATTTGAATTTAATAACAATGAAAAATACGTACATTTTAATATTTCGGAACCATGATCTTGTTACCGTATCAATCCCAACTCTAGTCGTTTGCATATTCTGTCCACGTGATTTTATGAATAGTAAAAATGAATTCTGTGGAAACAATGTGTGTCGTGTTAGAAGTGTAATTTGTTATTGGAAAAATAGAAACTTGGTGAGTGATGATTTATTGATTTTATTGAGTTAATATATAAGATTTAATCTCAGCAATAATTATTATCCCTAACCTAACATTTGGAAATTAATTTTTAATATCATTTTCAGAAAGGATTTATATGTACATGAAGGTAAAAGTTCTCTATTGGTTTCTTTTCGACTCAGATTATACGAAAATCGTTCGTAGTGGTGATAGAATAAATGTTCAAATCAGGATTGGAAAACAATAAAAATGCGGATTGTTTCCTGGATTGTTCCACAATAACAGCAGTAACAAAATGATGATCAGCAAATCGTTTAAATAAGGTAAATTATTCTGGCTTACCAAATTCTTGTAGTAAACACTAAACTCTCGTTTTTTCCACTTATATTCTTTAAACGTATGAGATTATTAATTTATTTGCTTTTACATAAGTTGTTTGAGATTTTAATTGGAGTGTATTAATCTTATTATAGTTATTTTACTTTGAAATCAAATTTATTGGAGAGAATAATTTTACGCGGCCATTGCCTTTTACACACCCGACGCTTCCCTCAAGCCAACAATCAACAACGTTCAACTTTTTATGATATGATATTGTTTTTTGAGTTTTTCATTGAATTATGTTTAAAAGAGTTTATTATAAAAATTTACAACTATTCCAAAATTCGCTATAGATTTTATCCCTTGATAATGAATGAAAATCATTCGAAAGCTCGGGAATAAATATCTAAAAGAATTTACTCTGGAGTCTTATTGCCACATCCCCACAAAAATATCCATTATATATATATATATATATATATATAAAATAAGATGTAGGAATATCGCGTGATATGTTAACAACAACAACAAAGAGATTCATGTGTAATTCACGCATAATAAAGGGCTACTGAAACAGAGTGGTAACCGCGGACATGCATGTTTCTGGCTCATTTGCCTCTTCAGCACGGTATAACCAAATAAGAATGTGAAATTTGGGAGCAAAGATGTTAATCGAAACATGGGAAAACACAAAACAGCGGATTTCAGCAGGGAAACCAAACGCTCATTTGTGCCTTCAATTGGAACATCCCGAGTTTTCAGGACAACAACCAAGATCGACACGGAGGCGCATATAGCCACCCCGCCATGAACCTTCCGACCCATAGTAAATAACAAAGAAGATGTAGGAATATCGCGTTATATGTTAACAACAACAACAAAGAGATTCATGGGTAATTCACGCATAATAAAGGGCTACTGAAACAGAGTGGTAACCGCGGACATGCATGTTTCTGGCTCATTTGCCTCTTCAGCACGGTATAACCAAATAAGGATGTGAAATTTGGGAGCAAAGATGTTAATCGAAACATGGGAAAGCACAACGTTGTTTTGTGTTTTCCCATGTGTGCTGATTTCGAATTCACCACCTAATTCTTAAGTTTTAATTTTTTTAAATTGTGTTTGGGTCCTTTTAAAATGTTCTTTCTACCTAATTATTATTATTATTCTTTTACATAAACTATCCTCTATTCCTATTTTCTAATTCCTAAATAATGGCTTTATTTACTCAACAATAAAATTCATATATTTCCTGACAAAATAAATATAAAGTTCTGTGGTTTCTGCTTATTTTTCGGGTTGTTGCATTATTCATTTCCATCGACTTTTTTGACATCTATGTAACTCTAACCAAACAATTCTCTCATACATGACAGTTGCTAACCTTCTGACATTACATCACAGTACTTCATGTTGATAAACATTTTAAATAAAAATGGGTAGGAATTAAAAGCAAGTATTTTTTATAATTCTATTAAGTTTGCTATGGCTGAACTACACATAACCCAAAGATGAAAAGACACTACCATTCGGATACGAAATTAAGTAATTAAATGGTATCAAATAAATTTCTCCATCCAACATTATGATTGCAGTTGATCTGAAATATATCGATAAGCCAAGTAACATTACGGACAGTATAAATTTTATTCCAAACGTAAATCCGAATATCAGCAGCCTTATTAGTTCTGTCACAACGTCAATGTATTCAAGGCGCTTATTATATTCGCTGGTGGTTCATATTATGATATATATATATATATATATATATATATATATATATATATATATATATATATATATATATATATATATATATATATATATATATATATATATCCATTTAGCGATTTCTTGGGATTCGGTCCTTATTTTCAAAATTCATTAAACTATACATCTCATAACATTTTATTTACTTGACGTTTCGGCCGATTTTCGAGCCTTTTTCAAAAATAAGATATTTGGAACAAGAATCTTTTTACCCACATAGTGGGAACGTCACATTTTAAAATTTCAAGAAATCGCTAAATGGAAATATATATATAAATTGGTCCAAGAAAAATCCAAATACCTTAAATATATATATATATATATATATATATATATATATATATAATTATAAAATTTTCAATTCGCCTCACGTTGGGCCGACAAATTGGTATACTTCACTATACCTTTATTTTAATGAAATATAACAAATAAATTCTTATTTGTCCACGATTAAAAAAAATTGCGCAATCCCTGATTGCAGCGACAGTATTGTACACGCAGCTTTAGCACCGTATGAAATGTATTTTAATCTGACAGTTGTTGTCAAATAATTCCCCGCTATAACAAAAATTTTCAAGTATTTCAAAAGATGAATTTATTTATAATGAATTTTTATCACTCTTATCTCAGGGTGGGTTCAAATCGTTATTAAAACATTTAGTAAATTTTTATAATTTTAAAGTATTGTCCAAATTAAATATTAACTCTTCTATTCCTGATTATTTACACAAGAGTCTCGTGTGACTGTTTGTTCTATATTATAAAGGCTTTTTAATTGCCTTATGACATTTACGATTTTTAAATGAATTATCTGTCACCAATAATAATCCAAATGTCACTGCCAAAATTAAAAGTTTTATTGAGTACGATATTTTTAATTTCTATAAAAAATATGTTATAAACGAATACCACAGTAAATTAGATTCAAAATTTATATTCTATTATTAAATCACAAAATTCAAAAGTTGGTTTCCACCAATAATATAGTTAATAACCAAATCGTATTTTCCTACAGAAATTAAAATTAAGAACAACCTATATACTAAAAACAACTACTCTCTAATTTCAAAGTTTATAAATTTTTTCAACAAAAGTTCAAAATTCCGAATTTTCACTTGACTCAGATAAATGTCAAATGCCACGAACACAGTCCAAAATTTTTATTACATAAATTCTTCGAATTATTTAGTTTTCCATACGTATTAGGTATTTCGTTTGAATTCAAACTGATATTTCTTTAAAACTTAGATGCATCTATTTAATTTTGTTAAAAGGCCTGATATTTTCGATAAATAATAATGAACTGGAGCGGACTCACCAATACTAAGGAACAGGAAAAGACTCGTACTATTCTAAATATAATTCAGAATTCTGGAACTTTCACTTGAATTGAATACGAATTAATGTTCTTCAGAACACACACGCACTGAATTTAGAATGGGTAGATTTATAATTATACTATTTAACTAATTCTACTATTTTCACAAAATGTGAGACAAATCTCAAATACGAAGTTGTCTCGTGGGGGTCTCAAATTCAACTGACTAAATTTTCTTCGAATAAATAATTCTCTCCTCCTGTGGTTACGAACTTTTTCTTTTTTTTTAAAAAATACTAAATTTGTTTCCCAATAACAAAGAGAGATTTTAAATTCTTTTATTATAACTGTAAGTATGCTAGCAGTGACCTCTGTTTTTTTAATTTTGAATATTTTTTCCAAATTGTAACATGATCTATTTATCATTAAATACATTCTATATAAATGTCATTGGAAATCAAAACTGTCAAATTTGATATATACTGAATCTTTCAAAAATATTGATTTCACATACAATACTATGTATATCAAAAGTATTGCACACAAACGTATAAATAATTTTCCTTTTTTTTAACGTTTCTTTAAATTTCAAATAAAGGAACTGTATTAATATATATATATATATATATATATATATATATATATATATATATATATATATATATATATATATATATATATATATATATATTATAATATAATCTAATACTATATTATTCAAATTTTTTATTTATCTATGTTCTTTTTTATGTTATGTTTATGAAAGTATAGCACATGGTACTTTAAGTTCCAATATCAATATATATACAATCTCAAATGTTCAAATACCTGTTATAATGCCTTTCAATTAAATTCTTACTCATTATTACATATTTATCTAATATAAACTTGGCCTTATATTTAATTCAGTCATCAGATTTTTCAAATATCCTCATTGCTTTTCAAATAATCAATATTTAACAGACATAAATAATTCTATGGTTGAATATATTTCTGCTATCAGTGTTCTTTGCTAACTGACATGAAGTTTTTAATTGACACTTCAGTTATTTCTTTTTGATATAAACATTGGAATTTTGTTGGTATATTGTTATCAAATATTCTATTTATTATTGTCTGATAATAATTTATTTTCTTTTCAGATTCATTGTTGGATATTCGAAATATTAGATACAAATTATTATTTACGCTGTTGACAAGAAAATCAGTTTATAATTTATTAAGGACATGATTAAAATTTTATGAAAATAATGCTGTTTACATTTTGAAATCCTAAGGTAAATAATTTCACTATTACTTATGTATTTCTTTAGTTATGTAGCATAACTGATATCATAGATGTTCAATTCAATAGGAGATATATATTCTTCTCATATCACCATTAGACAAGATAATTCCAGCTGTAAGAAGTGAGTAATCTCCACCTGTTACTCAACAAAGTTGCAAATTTCATACATATATCTGAAGTTTTTCTTGGTTTTAGGTCATGACCTAAAACCAAGAAAAACTTCAGATATATGTAAATATACTAAAAAGGTCAAAGAAAGTATCCCACACATATATATATATATATATATATATATATATATATATATATATATATATATATATATATATATATATATATAAATAACTAATGAAAAAATGAATATGTTTATATATATATATATATATATATATATATATATATCAAGTCAATCACATGATAGGTCACTTCTTGGTTTAGCCAAAAATAATTATTAAACATCAGGTAGCCATCACATGAAATGTAGCTTCGTCATTTTGACGATGATACTATATTCTCAATTTCTTAGAATGTTTACCATGTTTTCATTATATTGTAGAATTGTTTAGAAACAGTTAGTTTCATTTAAAAAAGTTATACAATTGCTGTTGACTACACTATTTTCTTGCAGCCCTTGCCTTTAGGTTTTTCTCCCATCTTGTCCAGAAATTAGTAGTATTAATTACACTTTTGCAGTTTGCAGGATCGCCATGTGATATATGTAAAGGGTCGTCGAAGAAATAACAGGATCTGGTATGATTTCGTGTAAGGAATAAGCTATTCCGGAACCATTGCACTTCCACTTATTTATTCACTATCTATTTACACTAAATACCTCAACCAAATCTACTAAACTAAATAAGGTATAGTACGCGCAAAACATATAGTGCAGAAATGTAATGGTATATCCCCTTTAAGTTATGTTGCGGAGCTACACTCTGAAAGGTATTAATATTTTGTTCACTTTTACCAATACCACTTACACACTACACTCTATCTTGATGCTAGCCTACCAACTAAATAGTGAGCGTTGCTTATCGCTGGTGGACACCTGCTGTGTTCGAAAAAATTGCTATCGCAAAATATACTTTAAGTTCAGTAAAATATGGGGAAAATATTAAGTTATTTTAAAATTATATTACTAATTCTTGTTAATAAAACGAGATATAAGGTAGTGTTAATTGTCCGGTGTTATGTTTAGGATGTATTTAATAATTATTAAATACATTTTAACGATTGTTATTCGAAATTATAATATTAAATGAATATATCGTCTAATAAGCATTTTAAATTATAATATGCACTGGACTATGACAGTATACAAATCAAAGGATAAGCCGAAACTTTGAAGTTCGCATTATATCTCTTACGTGAACTAAAACTACATGTTACTTTGTTATTAGATATAGTTCTCTTCTCATGAGTTTATCGATCAAATATTTATAGTACTATATCGACCTAGTTTAAGTATCTAAAATGCTGGCTGACCTTAGATACAAACGCTAGCGACCGTCAACACATACATTGCCTAAATATATTTGAGTCTGTATTTTTATATAGAACGTAAACAATATATTGACTCAGACAAACAATAAATGTAATTAAATTATAAAATAAACAAAATAACATAAGCTATTACAAGGTGAACACATGCATCACCGAAATATGTTTAAAGAATATAATATTTCCCCAGCCAGTAAGTGGAAGCGTGGCCCGTGAAGTGAAACAGTAAATAACAATACAAACTTCTATCTTTTTATTTTAACTTTTTTTATTTGAACTGTAGTGGAGCAATTGAGGAAAGGCAAGCCGCCACCCTACCTCTTATATTGTACAAATTGAAACTTTAGGTAAGTTTAATGAAGCGAAGTTATATTGTAAGAAGGGTGAGGGAAAAATTTTTTTAGAAACTAAACTTTTATTTAAATGAATGGTTCAAAATACAACTTGTTAACTGCTTGTGTTATTTATTGATCAATGGAATAGAAAATAAAGTATTCCAGAAAAATATTAATCCTGTGATGGTTCAGATGAAACGGATTCTCGATTTTCATAAGCCCAAAATCCATGAAATTCAATTACAATACTAACGAATGTTTCTCCTTGTCCACATGCTAACAAATCGGAAAGAGTTATTTTCTCTGGATCTTTGGGTCGAACCATATCAAACAATTCATCTTTGACATCTTGAAAAGATACAGGTTCTGCTCCATGGGCCTTCATTTGATCTTGTATAGCTCTGAAATATGAATATATTTGTTATGTATATGTGTGTATATAATCATAAATTTGAGAATTTATATATATATATATATATATATATATATATATATATATATATACAGGCGTTTCTAAATTCATGCGAAAAAAATCAGGTGATTGCCCGTATGAAATTATGATGGATCTTTCCCATAACAAAATTTCCTCAGCTGAGATATTTTAAAACATTTCATAATCTCAAAGGGTTTTCCCAGAAACAATAGATTCGGTGAAAAACAAAATACAATACACAACACTGGCATCCTCGATGACCAGAATTAAAACCATGTGATTTCTGGTTCTGGAGTTACCTTAAATCATTCGTTTATAACGAACTGATACTTGATATCAACGATTTGAAGAATCGTATTCAAATAGCGTATGATAACTATAAGAAATGCGCCTGAAATATTTGGACGTGTTCGACGATCGGTGAGACGTAGAGTAAGTTCTCTTAATTGGGCTGGGGGTAGTCATTATCAACATTTATTATGAATCTTATACTGTTTTCCACTCTCAAAACATAATGTATTATTTAATATGTAGTAGTATCGTTTCACATTTTAAATTTGCGCGGGTGCTTGCCGGTGTCATGGAGTATGGTTTATTTATGATTTGTACGTCCCATGACTGTGTTGTAGCTGACGGACAGTTGACAGTGGACAGTTGACAAGAGAGACAGAAAAAGTGGATTGAAAATGATGATATTGATTTATCGAAACAATTGTCAATTTTTTAGAATTTTCAATAACTTGTATTATATTGTGGAATTAACTAGAGACCTTGAGTTTCATTTAAAAACACTACTAGAGGTAGTTGTTTAAATTCTCAAGAATTTGACGATTTCTTGAACAACCATAATGTTGAACATATTAAAATTGCTACTAGTTATTCTCAGTCCAATGGACAAATTGAGAGGATTAATCGTGATCTAACTCCCATTCTTTCTAAATTAAGTGATCTCAGAAACAAATGGGAAATACATTTACCCACAGCTGAATTTGCAATAAATAATTCGTTTTGCAGGTCGATTAATAATTCGCCCTCTATGCTTCTATTTGGTGTTTGCCAACGAGATAAAGATACCTTACGATCTTATTTAGAAAACACTAGACATAGAAGAGTTGAGAGACAAAGCTCAGATACAAACCGAAAAAGTGCAAAATTACAATAAAAAGTATTTTGACAAGAAACATAAATCCCCACATGTTTATCAAGTGTATGGCTATGTAATGATAAAAAACACCGACGTAACAGCAGGTATCAACAAGAAGCTGATACCTAAGTGCTGAGGCCCTTATGCAATAAAAAAGGTTTTAGGTAATGATAGATACCTTATTTATGATGTCGAGAATTTTCAGATAACCCAAAAACCATACGAAGGCGTTGCCAGCGCTCACAATATGAAGTTTTGGCTTCATTAGTAAAGTTTTCCATTTCATTTTTATTTCCCCACATTCCGGCCAATACCAACAATTAACAGAAATTAAGCACGTATTATTAAATCTTGTCAGTTGATATTTATCCCGATCTGTCATCATCTTCAATGGAAAATTTACCTCTTTTGAAGCTTGCAGTCCAATTTTTTACGGTCGCATACGAATGACATTGATGACCAAGGGTATTAAGCATATCTTCCTAAATCTGCTCACCTCTTAACCCTTTTAAATAAAGGTACTTGATGATGGCTCGACACTCCAATTTTTCGATTTTCACAATTTCGGTGGACATCTTTTTTCTTTTAATTTATTGCGTAACTCTGGTTTACTTTTTTAACGTCAAACTTTACACTGACACTTCTAATAAGTTATTGTTCGTTGCTATGGTAACGCAATATTTTGTTTATGCATGGAACTGGCCTAGGCTAACTAGATATCAATACATCCTCGTACATAGACACAATAGGTCCTTTTGTAGAAAGTAACAATGGGAACCGTTATTGTATTACAATATTAGGTGTGAACTGACAAAATACGCGGTCATGATACCAGTCAGTAACAGAGAAGCAGCAACAATTGCGAAAGCGATATTTGACAACTTTATACCAACTTATGGTTTAATGAAAGAAATAAGGACAGATCAAGGAACGGAATATAAAAACGAAATAATGAAGAATTTAGCAGAACTTTTAAAAATAAAACACAATTTTTCAACAGCATATCCTCACGAGTCAATAGGCAGCTGTGAAAAACTTCATACAATATTCAACGAATACATAAGAAAATTTATCAAGGATTCTAGAGATAACTGGTGCGAGTTTGTAAAAATGTTTGCATATTGTTATAATACAACACCTAACACGTATCATGGATACACTCCATTTGGATTATTGTACGGTAGAAAACCTAACATACCGGAATGTTTAAATTCAGAAATTGAACCATGTTACAATTTTGAAAGGTATGATAAAGAATTGAAATATAGACTACAATACGCGTATGAGAGAGCTAGGCAGTTTTTGATAGATAATATGTTAATGAGGGTAAATAACAGCGAAAAAGTTCACCCGTGAATTTTAAGATAGGAGATTCAGTAATTTTCAAAAAAGAAAGAACTAAGTTCGATCCTTATTATTTAGGTCCATTTAGAATAACGAAAATAATAGGTGCAAACTGTGAGATTTTATCTTAAAATAATAAAAAACAAACCGTTCATAAAAACCGACTGCATAAGTATAATAGTATAATATTTGTAATAAAAGTTAGGCGAGAATGTAAACAAACAATGCCGTGTTTAAAAAACAGACAAGACAGTTAGTGTAAATAAACAAACAACGCGAGAACTATTAACAAGATGTTATATTTAATATTGAAAAACTATCTGATCATTTTTCTCCTGCAAGAGGGGATGATGTGACGAACCATAAAGACACTAATAGTTTTAGGAATTATCGGCGGCCAATGAACTCGAAGATCACTAATAAATTATGGGAAAGATATTAATCAGAACGAAATCACGACTGTTTGCAAAAAATATCACGTTTTAATTTTGTATAAATAATTTAAGTACAGTGAGGTCAAATGAGACCATCGACTGTGTGTGTGTGTTTATTTTTAAATATATATATATATATATATATATATATATATATATATATATATATAGGAATTCCTTACGAGGAACATTTCATTGTCAACAGTATCATGTTTTTTTTTGTTTTTTTTGGCCGAAGGACATAGTCCATTTACCCATGAGCTACAGTACTAAAAAGGGTACCAAATATGTTAACTGTAAGAATCAATTTGGATAGGTTAAGGGTATACGTTTCACACCCAGGGGTCTTTCAGGGTGGCTAACTCACAGAAAAGGTAGACCACGGTACTAATAGGGAATAATCAGGTTAGTGTCACTTACAGAGGAGAAGGAGCTACATAATATTACAGTTTTAAATTGCATGCTTTAATGAATGTCAGTAAAACGTTATAAACAGGCGCAGCTTATTTAATGCCAGTAAGTTCATTACATTGAAGGAAGGTAGAACATCTATTTTTATTAGTTCTCTATACATATCTTCTCTATGTTGTGTATATTTATTACATTCAAAAAAAATGTGTTCCAAGTCGCATATACGGTAACAAGTGTCGCACAAGTTCGAATCTATTACTTTTATTTTATTAAGATGTACGGGATAGCATGTATGGCCAAACTTAAGTCAACTTATAGTGACTATACTACTACGCGGTAATTGATAGTTCCTGTACCAGTATTGGTTGGGAATTTCTGGGTGTAAGAGTGTATATCTTGTAGGTTTTTCAATGCAATACTCATGCCATAAATTTTTCCATCTTTCTTTTAGTTTAATTTTACATTGGTTTAGGCACTCATCCACGTTTATTGTATTATTTATTGGTAGTCCATTTTTTACGGCTTCTTTGGCTAGATTATCCACATGCTCATTATGCTGCAGTCCAATATGTGCTTTTATCCACAAAAAACTGATATCGAAATCTTTTGGGCGTAGCTTTTCGATTTTCAGTTTAATTTTTGGAATGATTTGATTTTCATAAGTAGCATTTATATCAAAAGGTTGGCTAATGCTCGTGAGAACTGATAAGGAATCCGATATTATGATGGATTTTTTATAACCATGTCGTTCAATGAATTCAAGAGCTTTGATAATTTCGATTGCTTCTGCAGAAAAAATAGAAGTAGCGCTATTTAATTTAAATTGCATTTGAACCTTCACTGACGGGGCATAAAATGAGCACCCTACACCACTGGATTGTTTCGAGGCATCCGTATATATTTTAATGCAACTATCATATTTTGATAAATAATGTGATAGTATATTCTTACTGATCATTATATTATGATTATAATTTGGAATTTCAACATGTACGTATTTCAGTGATGTGAAGAAATCATTAAGTTCATATGTCTTGGGAACATCTAAATTATTAATTAAATTATAATTTTCCCTATATGCCTGGCATGTAATGGGCGAAGGTTTTTTGGCCCAATATTTGTTTGTAAGGTCATATATATTTAACTCCGAAATATTCTTAATAATTGCTGGCTGTCTGTAATGGGATTTAATAATTAATTTTTCTGTTAGTAATGTTCTACGAAGTTCTATTGGCGGTTCTAAGGCTACAACTCGAAGTGCTTCTACTGGTGTAGATTTCATTGCTCCGATACAAAGTCTCATGGCATTGTTCTGTACAATTTCTAATTTTCTTAGTAAGCTTGGAGTTGCGGTTCCATATAGAGTACATCCATAATCTATAATCGATTTTATATATGTTTTGTAGAAAGTTATGCAAGTTTGAGGGTCGGCTCCTCACCATGTCCTTCGTATTAATTTTAGGAAGTTTAAACCTTTGTTTCATTTTGTAATAATACTCTCCACATGACTTTTCCAAGTAAGTTTTTCATCTAGATAATACCAATGTAAACAACTGATGTTGAGACTGGGTATGGGATCTCGTTTATTGTAATAATGACCATGTGTGATAAGTTATGGCGTGTATAAAACATAATACTCGATTTTTCAGGAGTAACCAGAAAGCCTAATGAGTCCAATTTCTGTGTGATGGAGATGACCGATTGCTTTAGATTTGTCATCATATCATATCATGTTAGTAGTACGTATTATAGTGTAAGAGGTCTGTGGTCAAGATTTTTGTTATTAATATTATAAAATATATCTCCCAGTGATTTTTGATATAATCTATGGTATTATTTATATCCCACCGATTAGAGGTAAGTGTTCTCCATCAGTAATGTTATAATGGACAAAGGTTGTTAGTAGTAATAATATAATAGATTTAATTGAAGAAGCTCTCTGTTAGTAGTAGTAGAAGAACAATTTGTACGACAATTTTTTCTTGTTTATTTCAGAGATGAGTTTTTACAAAAATTAAGTTCCAAGAAAAGTAACAGAGAAATTTCGTGTAGACGTTAATGAATTAAACAAGGGAAGAAACAGTTTGATTTTCATAGGCGAAGCAGCAAAGCATAACTACCATCCGAAAAATCTATTCAAAATTGAAGAGGAGGAAGAAAAGCACTAGAGGTATGAGTTTTTGACATGTAAAGCTTATGTTTCAATGTATTAAAAAAATATTTTTTCATTTCAGTCCATATTGGAAATCAATCTAATTAGAAGAAGAATCATCATCATCACCACCTCCCCGCCGCAACTCTACACACACAAGAAGAAGAGTGAGTACATTTCGTATTAATATTTCAAAATGTCTAACTTCACTGGTTTAACTTTGCAACAAATTGATGAAATTATAAATTCCTTAAACAAAATCCCAACATTTTAAAGTAAAAATAAATGGATTTTATTGATTGATAGGCATCTTAGAAAATGTAATCAAGCTTTGAAATTTTTCAAATTTTCGGTAGGACAATAACATAAAATTCATTCAAAAATAGTACATTTGAAGCGCATGGGATGTTTAATAAAAGTAGCTTATATGAATGGGGAGAAACAACATGTCATTGATTATGATGCTAGTGAAGAACATAAAAAGTCTAGTATTAATAGAGTTAAGTGGGAAAACATAAATGCCGCTTTTGAAAGTCCATTAAATACTGGGATTATTATAAACTTGACTCATACAGATATTAATTCATTATTTACAGATGCTTCTAAAACTTTTAAAAAGAAAATGTCTGTGGTTTTCAAGAAAATACAAATCATGAAAGCAAACACTACATTTTGTGGGGATTTTGTTAAGCAATCAAATGACGTGGAATTAGTAGATCGTAAATATTTTAGTACCCTCAATGTTTCTTTAGATAATGGAGATGAATTTATACAATTAGTTCAAAATAAATGTTACTGATCCCATTTTAAACAATATGTCTGAATTTGCTGAAAAAAATAGCGGGTGGGCATTGTCGAGAATAATTTTTTTAGTAGTTGCCAGTGGCGGCTCGTGGTTAATTTTATAGGGGGGTCATAGGTGATGTGACCCAAATCTTAAACTACAGAACGACACTGACCAGTCCCCCGGAGGCCTATTCGCCGTGGGCGGAAATTTTTCCAAAAACCATGCCCAATTTCTGCCCAGAAGTTGTTAAAATCGCTAAAAACGCAAAATTTGTGGAGTTCTTTTCCAAAGCCAGGAAAACAAAAAAATTTTTGAGCCACGCTTGTTTTATATAAAAATAATGCTCTCTTAAAAAACAACCACATTTTATTCTTTTCTATACATATTAAATATGACAAACTTAAATTAAATGATAATTAATCTAAATCTTTTTAAAATTCAAGTGAAGCCTTCGATCTTTTGTATGTGTAAAGTGATCAATAAGCCTTTCATTAAAATTATGAATACTATCCACAAATTGCTTTTCTATGCTTAACATAGTTAACGCCGACAATCTCTCCTGTCCCATAGTATTACGCAAAAATGTCTTGATTCTCTTTAATGTAGAAACACATGTTTCGCTTTCTACAGTTGTCATTGGTAATGTACATAAAATAGTCAACAATTTTACGGTTTCCGAGAGATTGTTATTAATAAACAATTGCAGCATTGGCACAGCTCCTGAACTCTTATTAAAATCGTCGCGTTCACAAATAACTTGAAGTTCAGTTTTTAGTTTTAAGTAATTAATACTAGAAAAGTTTTCTCTTATTGACTTAAGAATACGATCTGGAAAATTAATTTTATATTGTTCGAACTGGTCGCTGTAAAATAACTGGGCAATCACTAAATGATCACTGAAACTAAAGCGGTGGTTAAACTCAGAAATTATTATGTCGCAAACCTCCAAAGCCACTTGGCGCTTTGGGTCTTCATTTTTCCTTGGTCTTTTTGCACCAAGTGTTGAAGAAGATGAAGGTGCTTCGGGAAATATTTCATTTAATCAAATATGGTCTCTGACTTTTTGAATTGACATTTTAAATGAGTCTATATTTTTTTTACCAATATCACGTCAATACCATGTTTTTGAAATTGATTAAAAAGAACTTCACAATTAGGCATTATTAAATGGAAAAAAATTAGCCAATAAAGGAAATCCACGCTTTGCTAAAAGTTTCTAATCCTATTGCTTGATTAATTGTATTTGAGTCTTCTTCAACCTCAATTATCTTTTCTATTGAAGCCAGAATATCAGCTTGGTATAAAAATACGGTTTCCACACAACGCGTATTAAAATAACACCTTGTCGGTGCCGCTCTAGGTAAACGTACTTTAACAAATTCATCGAGAATCGCTGTACGTTTTGGAGATCGACTAAAAAATGTGGAAAGTCCCTGTAAATTGGCAAAAAAAACTTTAACATTTTTATTCTGACTTGCTGCTTTTTGCAGAATTAAATTTAATTGGTGAGCATAACAATGAATAAAATTTGCTTGAGGATATCGTTCTTTAATTTTCTTTGTACTCCGCCTAATCGACCACTCATAGTAGAAGCTTCGTCATAACTCTGTCCAATTAACTTTTCCGGTGTTTTATCAATTTCTAGTACCTCTAATTATTTAAAAATTATCTCCGATAAATGTTCGGCTGTGGTGCCGGTAGGATTTACAAATTTTATAAACCTTTCGTGAACGACACCGGATAAAATGTACCGTATAATAAAAGTCATTTGAGTTCTGTTCGAGCTATCAGTAGTTTCATCCACCTGAACTGCGATATATTCGGTTGACTGAATCTCCAATTTAAGTTGTTCTTGAGCCACCGATAACATTGAATCAAGTAATTCATTTTGTACAGTTTTAGAAGTACCTTTAAAAACCGTAGCCTTATCCAAGTATTCTTTGAATATTGGATCCAGCTCTGAAACAAAATTTATAAGTCCACGAATTATTCCCGTGTTTACAGAAGATTCTGTCTCGTCGTGCCCTCGCAAAGCAAGTTCAAACGCCCCACAAAATTTAACACATTCAATTATTTTATTCATAATATATCTGTTTTTCGACACATTTTCATTAAAAATTCTTACCGGATTGTCTATAAGCATTGTCTAATTGAGAACGAATATCCACAGTACCGATTGTAGCAAAACTCATGGCACATTTCATATGGTCTGCCGATAAACTATATTTTTTTATTTTCTCTTTTAAATGTTTTAAGTCTTGGACACCGTTTTTACACCATAAAGAATTATTCGAAAAAAGCAGACAAACGAAACAGTAAAATGCATCACTTACTTCACATCCGCAAATCCAATCAGACAAATCATACATAGATAAATTGCGATGAACTTCTTTATTCTTGTCCTTGCTAGTCTGTGTAATTTTTAAATCTGGAAGAGAACGACCACCTTCCTTTAGTTTTAATAGTTTTTCAAAATTTAATTCACTTTTCGTTCTCAAACTTTGAACCATTTGCACCACATACATGATAAAAGGCGTAGAATAAAATAACACCAAATAACTAAAACACAAGCCCTCAAAAAAAACGAATCAAAAATCAAAATAATAACAATAACAGCTTATTACATCAAAACACAAATCTTATTTGACTTCAAAATGATCTCCTATATAGCGCAGAGAAATACTTAGTATTAGTATTTAATACTATACTATATGTATAGTAAGTATATTTTATTTTTTTATACATCTATTTAAATATTTTTTTAATTATTTTTTAATGGGAGGTCATTGGCCCAATGACCTAATGGAGGAGCCGCCACTGGTAGTTGCAGTAAACAAATATGAACTGGCTGCAGGCTCGTCTTATATTCCATTGTCTAAACCCATTTCTCAGAAGCATGCTATTGTTAATGTTCGCAACATGGATCGGGCTTGTTTTTTCTGGGCAATTAACAGTTTTTGAATCCCTTTCGTAAAAATATTGATCTTGATCGCACATCTTCGTATCCGCGTTACTCTGAAGTTTTAAATATTAAAGGTTTATACATTAAGATGCCTCTATCTCAAATTACAAAATTTGAAAAAATTAATATTATATCTGTAAATGTATACACGTTAGAATTAAATAAGTCACCAAAGTCGTCATCACAATTTTACACCGTAGCCCCGCTAGATTAGCTAAAAATAAGCTAGAACAACATGTAAATTTACTGCTACTTCAATCTAAGTATTATCCTCAGTTGAATGTTTATGATGCACCCCCTGTAGACTATACAAAGACATCAAATACTACTATTACTGGAAAAAAATTTGTCTAAATTAGTTCCATCTCAACTCAATCGTCATACAGATAAAAAATATATTTGTGAACATTTCAAAAACATGCATGTACAATTTCCATTACTCATATATGCTTCCTAAATTGACAAAAGAAAATTGCAAGCTACTGTAACGAAATTCAGTGTAATAATGTATACGAAGAAGTAATAACGATCAATATTAATTTGTTTGATACTAGTGATTACGTTGAGGGCAATTGTTACATAACATTGGTAAACAAAAAGGATGAATGTAATGGTGATATCATAACACATTTTATAGGTTTACGTGCAAAAATGTATGCTTTTAAAGTTGAAGGAGGGAAAATTGTGAAAATATCTAAGGGAGTAAAGAAAAATGTTGTAACAAATAAAATTACTTTCAACGATTACGTAAACTGTTTGAAAAATTTGAAATCAACTTTAATTTATCAAAAATTCAATACGGTCTTATGCACATACAGTATTGAACAGAAGAAAATTGGTCTTTCTCCTGAAGATGCCAAACGGGCACTAATTCTGGGGTCATTTGATACGCTTCCGTGGGGTAATTATAAATTAAATATCACTGAATGAGTGATTTTTTGAATATTTGTATACGAAATGTATTTTCTTTATTTCAGATATGAATACATTAAGCGAAAGCTGCATTAAAACAATTTGTAAAAATATTGGATGTCTTGCAGAATTTTTTGAAGGACCCCTTTACGTTGGATTGTTACCAAGCAAATCGCAAAGAAAATTTCTAAACATAAATGGGATTTTTCAAATAGAATAGCTCAAAATGATTAATCACGCTTTCTCATAAATCTTGAATTTATTCATTGCTCGCAAGACATTCCATACAAACATAGAAATGCAGTACTTGCTAGATCTGATTGGGGGGAATATGTATTCGAAGATGAGTCTGAATATTGCGTATGGGTTAACTATTATAGAGTTGATAAATATATCATATGTGTTTGTAAACCATATTTTGATACTCTTAAAACATATCATAAAATATTTAAAAAATGCTTTTTAGCAATCAATGATCATTATCATGGCGTTTACAAATCAGACGATATAGTTCATGATATTTATCATAATAGACAGTTTTGGTGACAAAGCTGTTATCAAACAGTACTCTTTGAAACAAAAGCTAAAAGATTTAGAGGAACATATGATACATATAGCGATATTAATAATTTTGATGCGACATTATAGCAATTTTTAATTTAGCCTCGTTATTTGTATATTCATTTAATATAGTTGATGCTTTTCTGTATTCGTAAATTCTTATAATTCAACTGTTATATGCTTTTCTTCATCTTCTTCGTTAGTAGTAGTAATACAATAATTGATTTAATTGAAGAAGAAGCTCTAGTAGAGCGATTTGTATAACAATATTTCTTGTTTATTTCAGAGATGAGTTTTTTTTCAAAAATTAAACGACTTCTCTCTACTTCCCAAGCATCAGAGGACAAGTCAATAATAAGGTTGAAAGAACTATCACAAAATATTATAAACTTCATCGTGTTCGTGTGACTCGATCATAATTTGGAGAATCCATACTAATCGGATTAGATGAAAACTTAACTTTCTTCCCCATTTGGAGCATTGTCAGGTGGACCGTCATTGATGCTAAGAGTCTGATAATAGATTTAATTGAAGAAGAAGCTCTCCTAGCAGTAGTAGAGCGATTTGTACAACAATCTTTCCGGTTTATTTTAGAGATGAGTTTTTACAAAGATTAAATGACTTCTCTCTACTTCCACAGCATCAGAGAACGAGTCAATAATAAGGTTGAAGGATCTACCACAAAATATTCCACAAAAAATGCATCGTGTTCAGGTGACTCAATCAAAATTTGGAGAATCCATACTAATCGAATTAGATGAAAACGTAACTTTCCTCTCCCCCCACCATCAGGGGGGTTTCTAGAACATTTCAGAAACATATTTAAGAAAATGAATTCTAAGCACTTTACGAATACTCAATGTTGTTTAATTTACTGTTGCAATGATACTATCATGTATTATATGCTTTTCTTCTGCTTCTTCTTATATTATATTTTTCTTTAATTGTATGTTATTTTGTAAAATTATATGAATAAAACAATATATGTTGTAATAAGTTTGTTTGTTTTTAAAAAATCATCATTTCAGCTCACATAACCATAAGGGAGGTAAATATGTTAAACGTTAGTGTAGATAGTATATAAATTCAAAGCGAGTATAACAAATTAGTTGAAATATGTAAAGAGGTTACTTTATTAAATGAAACTCACTGTTTCTAAATAATTTCATGATTAGAAACAGTTGGTTTCATTTATAAAAGCAATATGAATAGATTTCACAAAGTCGAAACAGTAAGTTATATATAAAGAGGAATTCGAGCAGAAAATTACGGATATAAAAGGTGTTTTCTATGACACGAAATTAGTAGAAGGAGCTCAATGTATTCGTAAAACATATATAAAAATACTATTTATGTTAATGGAAGCTTTAAAAACAGAATTAAATGGATTACAAAAATTAGGGATTATTGAAAAAGATACAGAACCAACTGAATTGGTAAATGTTTTAGTTATAGTAAAGAAAGTGAGTAGTGAAAGTATGAATTTGTTTAAATCCATAACACTTAAATGATAGTATAAAAAGGGAATATAGTTTAAGTTACTGACATTTTAAGAAATAGACGCTAAACTAAAAGTTGCTAAAATTTTTGGTATATTGGATGCTGCAAGAACATTTTATCAAATTAGGTTAACAGCAAATAGTAGTAAATTATGTACTTTTGCAAGGTACTGTTTGTAAAAATTACAATATGGTTTAAAAAGAAATCCAGATAGTATTTATGATTCGAGTTTAATGAACGCAATATATTTGAGAGGAAAAATGCTTTATCCATACTGTGTGTGATACGTTCCAGATATCCCATTATTTTTGTAAATCGAATTTATAGCAAAGGCCCTCTTAAAACGTTGGATTGAAGTAAAATATTTGGACTTCACTTACGAAAGTTCACTACCTTTTGCTAAACATATTAAAAAATATTGCAATGCATGCAAACCAGTTATTGGGATACATAATTAGACAAACGTTCGAGGTCCCTTATTTTACTCTCATAAGAACTAAAATGGAAAATCAAAGGATATATCTGCAATAAATGATACACCTGTGTGTGTGGTATTGAAGTATCATTTTTGTTCTGGTCATGAATTTGTTTCACTCATTTCACAATTTTCTTGTCGTTATCGTTGTCGTGCATTCTATCATTGGGATAATATTCCCCCATTTATCGGTAGACGGATACTTTTAATGTCGGCGTTGTCGAATAAAGTGGAGTCGTTGTCGTTGTAGTCGTTGTCGTATTTCATTCAAACAGGGTTAGCAGACATACATCACAGAGATGCCAGACAAGCACTACCGCTATACGTTCTGATACGTCTCTGATGTGACTGATGCGTCTCTGATACGCCTCTGATACGACTCTGATGTGACTCTGATGCGTCTCTGATATGGCTATGATGCATCTCTGATGTGTCTCACTACTACTACTGCTACTACTACCACTACTATAGCATTATACATATGCTGATTTCATAGATATCTGCGAACAATAATGGATAAATGACCGGTATTCCAAGTATCTACAACGATTCTGACAAATACACCGATATTAGACAAAACTAATTCTATCTAGTGTTATCCATAAAATAAGCAACTATTTCCGAAATTTAGCACTGATAAACGAAAACTCATAAAATTTACAAATCATTTAGACAGATTTAACCTAATGTAGCATTATACATATGTTGATTTCGTAGATATCTACCAACAATAATTAACGAGAATGACCAAGATTCCAAGTATCTACAACGAGTTCGACAAACACGGCGATATTAGACAAAAAAGACGCACACACACACACACACACACACACACACACACACACACACACACCACAGGGCTAGCAGAAGGTTAGCAGACACTCAAACACCACAGAACACAAGAAGGTTGATAGGTGACACAGGCCACACTTTTTCTTAGGGTTTGCTAGACACATGACAGTTGACACACGTGACAGATGACGCACCCCACACCCCTCATGACATCACATAACACATGTTTTCGTGAGTCATCACAATTGTTTTAATGCAGCTTTCGTTTAATGTATTCATATCTGTAACAAAGAAAATACATTTCGTATACAAATATTCAAAAAATCAATCATTCAGTGGTATTTAATTTATAATTACCCCACGGAAGCGTATCAAATGACCCCGGAATTAGTGCCCGTTTGTCATCTTCAGGAGAAAGACCAATTTTCTTTTGTTCAATACTGTATGTGCATAAGACCGTATTGAATTTTTGATAAATTAAAGTTGATTTCCAATTTTTCAAACAGTTTACGTAATCGTTGAAAGTAATTTTATTTCTTACATTTTTCTTTACCCCCTTAGATATTTTCACAATTTTCCCTCCTTCAACTTTAAAAGCATACATTTTTGCACGTAAACATATAAAATGCGTTATGATATCACCATTACATTCAACCTTAAACAACCCTATCACCTTTTTGTTTACCAATGGTATGTTATAACAATTGCCCTCAACGTAATCACTAGTATCAAACAAATTAATATTGAACTTTATTACTTCTTCGTATACATTATTTCACTGAATTTCGTTGCAGTAGCTTGCAATTTTCTTTTGTCAACTTAGGAAGCATATATGAGTAATGGAAATTGTACATGCATGTTTTTGAAATGTTCACAAATACATTTTTTATCTGTATGACGACTGAGTTGAGATGAAACGATGTCTTCGTTTGTATCGTCTACAGGGGGTGCATCATAAACATTCAACTGAGCATAATACTTAGATTGAAGTAGCAGTAAATTTAAATGTTGTTCTAGCTTATTTTTAGCTAATCTAGCGGGGCTACGGTGTAAAATTATGATGACGACTTTGGTGACTTATTTAATTCTAACGTGTATACATTTACAGATATATTATTTATTCATTTTTTCAAATTATGTAATTTGAGATAGAGGCACCTTAATGTCTAAACCTTAATATTTAAAACTTCAGAGTAAAGCGGATACGAAAATGTGCGATCAAGATTAATATTTCTACGAAAAGGATTCAAAAACTGTTAACTGCCCAGAAAAAAACAAATATGATCCATGTTGCGAACATTAACAATAGCATGCTTCTGAGAAATGGGTTTAGGCAATGGAATATAAGACGAGCCTGCAGCCGGTTCATATTTGTTTATTGCAACTTCTAAAAAAATTATTCTCGACAATGCTCACCCGCTAGCTAAAGAAACATTGGGAAAGACGTCAATTATCGTCTCAAAAATATGTAATTAAACTTAAAACCCTCAGATCAGGCATGATAAATAATTTATATAGTATTTCAATAGAAGATCTTACAAATCGATATTGGAGAATTAAAAACACACCTCCACTTCCGGAAGCCTTCATTCAAACCAATGACTTCAATAAAATATACGGAACCAACAGAACATTACCTATATATAAATAACATTAGTGCTATTCAACGCGACAATCGATTACAATCATTTCCTGTCATTTAAAAAACAACATGTTTAACAATACATTTTCGATATCAATCGATCACTCCGATTATAATCGGTCTAAAGTTATGATGCTATTGAAAACAATCGTAAAACGGAAGCATGAGATTGGTCGAAAAATTTAAATAAACTACCGTTTGTCTATGGGTTATGTGATGTGACGATATTTTGCAATTGTATATTACATTTTTAGTTAACAGAACAGCTTCTATAAAATTAAACGTGATTAAACTAAATGAACTTGTGAAAAGTGTGAAATACACGTGAAATGAACCAAAATAATGATGAGGTTATGTCAATATTGATTTATTTTATTTGTAAAATGACATGACAATTTTTTTTGGTCGTTCAACAAACATCAATCCGTTTTCGATTTCGATTATAAACAAAATCGGAATCAAGATCAAAGTGTTGAATAGCACTATTCCTTATCAAGCTAAATTTAAAGTCCACAAAGTCATAATCCCTAATTATACGGAATCTAACCGCATTAACACAATCTTGTTTGAATCCATACTAGCAGATTTTGCTGACAAGACAATAATATACACTGATGGATCTAAGACGAGGGATGGAGTAGGATGTGCTGTGTACATTCACAACACAAACCAATCGTTACGAATCAGTTGACCCGATATATGTAGTACATAAACTGCGGAGCTGTTTGCTATCTTACAGGGCCTCTCCTGGCTGAAATCAAATAAAAAAGATTATATGTGATTCTAGATCAGCATTGTGTGCTATAAAAGGGACTCATCTGGAAAGACTGAAATGTCCTATTTTATGTGACATCAAAACAAAATGGTTGAATTTGAGTATGACATTTATTTGGGTTAAGGGACATATAAGGTAATGAAAAAGCTGATCGATTAGCAAAAGATTCGGTATTGAATGGAGTTTTTTGTAACGTGTATACTAGAAAAGATGCGATTAGCTCAATAAAAAATAAAATGTATGTATCCTGGCGAAAACACTGGGAAAACGCTTCAGAATCCTCAAATAACACCTATTTTCAAATTTATCCTACCTTACCATCCCCTCCAAACTATATTATTGACTATACAACTCCGAAATTTTATTCAGCAAGTATATTTAGAATGAAGACTAGTCATGGAAGATATCCCGCCCATCTTGCTAAGCTGGGTATTACACAGTCATTTTCCTGTACCTGCAATGATAATTCTTATGCTGATTTAAATCACATTTTCTTTGGATGCACCAATTACATTCACAAAACAAATTGTTTACTACAGTCACTTGTTGAACAAAACTACTCCCTACCTTTGAACCTCATTCACCTTTTAAACTCAGATAACTGTCATACTTTAGAGCTACTGGAAAATTTCATCAAGGATGTAAACATTAATATTTAGGTAGACTCGTTGAAAAATTCTGTGGTTAATGGACTTGCTTCCTAGCCATTTCCTTTCACACTCACTCTCACTCACAGGGTGTTCCGTTTGAAAAAATATAAGTTCAGTTGCCTGTGTCAATATAAATAACACTGTACGTTTCAAAATATGTTGAAAATATGCTTATATGTGTGTTTTAATTATTATCTTAATAGATATTTAACGAACAAGTGTATTAAATAAGGGCGATTAACAATCGAGATAATTTAACGAGCGAGCGCGTTAATGTTCGAGATTGTTAATCGCCATTTTAATTCACGAGTTCGTTACAAAACTTTTCCGTCGGCCCTACTTTTGATTTTAAAATATACATCGAATTTCAAGAAATTATAACAATAAAATAAATAACGACGTATGACAGATAGTACTAACACAGCTAATTGATATCAAATGTTTTAGAAGGTAAGCTTACTACACCACAGGTCACTGCCAATATTTTTATTTATCGTATGGCACAGAAACACATGACATAAATTAATTCAACAAAAATATAAAATATATGACACACGTATCAAATTACAGACAAACATCTAATTTACAAATATAATCAATCGCTTCTTTGGTAGCTATCAGGAAGTCGTTGAAATTGCCGTTGTAGGCTCTTTTCTGGCACTCTGTAACGATGTGGTGAACTGTTTGAATCCCCGCACCTACCATGGCCAGTGCGTATTCGGTTAATGGAGGTCCATATTTTCCGTGGTTGCTCATAGGCAGGTGGCTTCTCTGTTATACAAGGAAGATCTCTACAGTGGGCTGGACAGGCGTCTCTCCATTCTCGTTCCCAAAAGTGTGCAGAATTAAACTGTAAGGCATCCAGCTCTTTGGCGGTTCTCATGGGGGGTCTTCTGGAACGCAGTCTGTTCTTGTCCAAGTCGCTTACGTCGGCGTGTATAGGCAGTAACGGATTTTCTTGAATTTTTTCATACTCACGAAGGAGGGCAGTTTTACGTCGGAGGTCTGGTGGGGGTATGTGGCTTAGCACAGGAAGCCAGTGTATGGGAGTAGATTTCAGGGTGCCAGATACAATCCTCATGGTATTATTTAATTGGACATCAACTTTATGTGTGTGTGCACTGTTTATCCAAACAGGAGCACTGTGTTCTGCAGCCGAATAAACAAGTCCAATTGCTGAGGTGCGTAAGGTGTTAGCAGAAGAGCCCCATGTTGTGCCACAAAGTTTGTGAAGGATGTTATTTCGCGTTGGCAGTTTGGCAGCTGTGTTTTCTAAATGTTTTCTGTAGGACAGCGTTCTATCCAAAGTAACTCCTAGATATTTTGGGTGAGTGTTGTGGTGGAGGAGTCTTCCCTCGAAGTAAACTTGGAGTTCTCTGGCAGCGTCTTTGTTGCAGAGGTGGAAACAAGACGTCTCTGTCTTAGTAGGATTGGGCCTCAATCTCCACTTGCGAAAGTAAGTTCCTAGTGTTCTTAGGTCAACTGTTAACGTTTCTTCAGTTTCCTCAAAAGATTGATGTCTGGTAGCTATGACCCAATCGTCCGCATAGCCAAATTTTCTCGATTTAGTCTCCGGCATATCAGATAAGTATAGGCTGAAGAGCAGTGGGGCCAAAACAGATCCTTGTGGTAGCCCTTCGTTCAGTATCTTTGAAGAGCTTATTTGATTGTGGAGTATAACCTGGAAAGTTCTATTTGCGAGCATATTATCAACAAGTCTAATTGTTCTTGCACATGGAATTATTTGTATGAGCTTATATAGGAGACCGTGTCTCAACACTGTATCATAAGCTGCTGACAAGTCAATAAAAGCGGCCGATGTTTTCAACTTTTTTTGGAATCCTGCTTCTATATGCGTTGTTAACGACATAACCTGGTCTGTGCAGCTTCTCTTTGGTCGGAATCCAGCCTGCTCAATCGGAACTCGCTCAAGAATTTTAGTCCCTATTCTATTAAGAAGTACTCTTTCTAGGAGTTTATATATCATGCTCAGCAGTGCTATGGGGCGATAACTTTTTGGATCGTCATCCGGTTTCCCAGGTTTCAAAATAGCAATGATTTTTGATTGCTTCATTGCGTGAGGAATTTTACCCTTCTCCATGATATCTGTGAAGAACATAGCTAGCCATTTCTTAGTGTATTTTCCGCAATTTAGAAGGAACTCTGAGTGGATCCCGTCGGGTCCTGGGGCCTTTCCAGACTTAATATCCTTAAGAGCCTTTGTTATGTCGTCAATAGTGAATGGGCTAGAGAAATCAGTCAGCTCTTCACAAGAGGTCTTTAGTTTCGTGAGCTCATGTTTGACTTGAGTGGCGTGATTTCTGTCCTTTGGTGTTCTGGAGACGGATACACTTGCTATTTTATTCGCTGATAATTTTTTGTCAGTATTCGCTGTTTTATGATCACCGCCCAGTTTTCTTAAAAGTGACCAGGCCTTCCTACTGCCAATAAAAATGTATAAGAACAATGTATGATGGGTTGCATTAAATAAAATCGTTGATTAATAGAAAATCAAATCATTCATCAATAGAGGTCATTAATCGACGATTTTGAGTGCGTTAAAATATATCATCACTATATTTACCAATATTACTATTCTCAATTTACTAATCCTTGAAAATGGAAATAAAACTTTCCGAAAGCTGGGAAAATCAGTAAGAAGTGTTTTCTTTTATTACCTTGCCGTTTCTGGTTTTATATACACTCACCGGCACAAAAACTCGGCCACCTAAAATTTTGCTGAAGTTCGTTGTCCAAGAACTTTCGTAATTTTTCATCAATTTCAATTGATGACTACAAATACATGGTTTTCTTTCACCCTGTATAAATAAGCTGTCAACATTTTTGGAAAACTTGTAGATAAATTCTTTGGTATTGAAACCAACTCCAGAAATGTTTTCCAAAAATGTTGATAGCTAAGTTATACAGGGTGAAAAACAACCATGTATTTATAGTCCAATTTCTTAACACCCTGTGGAACAGTAAGGGAAATTTGTAGAGTTTACGCTCATTTTATTACAGAGACCATCCTTTTCGCCATCTTCCGGTTTTTATTTCACCTTAATATCTTGATTTCTTTTGAAGATACACGTATTCAAATAAAAGCCTGGAATTTTTTAAAGGAAAAAATTTTATTTGAAATGTTTCAATATTCAACAGTAATTTGAAACAAAAAGAAAGACATAATTGACATTTATCAATACTTTGTTCGCCAACCACTAGCGGAATTAAGTGCACGCAATCGCCGATACATCGAATTTATAAGACGAATAATGCGATCTTGAGTTGCGATGTATCTATGAATTTCCTCACAGAGATGTTCAATCGGATTCAGATCCGGGTTAGATGTAGGCCATTCCAATCGTTGGATATCAACCTCACCCAAATATTGGTTAACAATATTTGCTGCAAGCGGTCTTGCATTGTCGTGCATTAAAATGAAGTCATCTCCAACAAATGGAGCATAGGGAACTACAGCTTCCCGAAGAACGACTTGTATGTAACGTTGAGAATTTAGAGCTCCGTTTTCAATAAATAATAATTCGGTACGTGCTGCTTTTGATATACCGGCCCATACCATAACAGAACCTCCTTGATATGAGAGTCCTTCAGATATAGTGTAGTCGGCAAACCTCTCATTGCGCCGTCTATATACCCTTTCCCGACCATCAGGCGATCGCAAACAAAACCTCGATTCATCAGTGAGCAATACATTACCCCATTGTTCTAAATTCCAATGGATGTATGTTCTTGCAAATGTAAGCCGGTCTCGTCGATGATAATTGTGGACCTGTAGCTGATCTACGTGAATAAGTTCCGCGTTCTTATAACAGTCCTTTCGCTTATAATAATTCAACGTATATTTCTTAAGCGATGTTGCAAAAAAGGAGCAGTTGTTCTTCGATCTCTTAATGCAAAGATGATGATGAACCGATCATCAACACCTGTGGTTGCTCTTCTTCTACCGGAACCATGTCGCATATTACAATTCCCTGTCTCCAAATCACGATTCCAAGGATATTGTACTGTAATTCGTGGTATTTCTAAGATACAAGACAGATATCGTTGACTTCGACCATCTTCAATTAAAGCTACATTTTTGCATGCATTCTCAATACTTAAAACCATTTTGAAACATTGAATATAATTCTCGAATATTTATTTACGATGGTTTGACACACGCCTACTCAATTATTCAAGATGGCGAAAAAATTGTCTTTGTGATAAACTGATCGTAAACTCTACAAATTTCCCGAACTGTTCTACAGGGTGTTAAGAAATAGGACAACAAATACATGGTTTTTTTTCACCCTGTATAAATAAGCTATCAACATTTTTGGAAAACTTTTCTGGAATTTGTTCTAATACCAAAGAAATTATCTACAACTGGGCGTAGAAACAATTGAAATCGATGAAAAATTACTAAAGTTCTTGTACAACGAACTTCAGCAAAATTTTAGGTGGCCGAGTTTTTTGCCGGTGAGTGTACATATACAAGGTGTCCCAGGAATGAGATGCCAAAACTTGGGAATAGATAGATGGTATGAAAATAATGTCAGCACTTTATATAACTTTTTTTCCTACGGATCTCGTTTGTTGAGTTATAGGGCTTTAAAGTTAGAAGTTAAAAATACATTTTTATTTATTACTCTAAAACTATGTTTCGAAAGTTTATGAAAATTTGATTCTCAAGCATATCAATGTACTTATTTTGGCAGTATTCGTAAGAATACTAGTATCAGCAAAAAATCAGGATTGGAATTGGCTCACTGGTTAAAAGTTCAGAGCTTTTACAGTGATGAAGTAACAAACTTTCAAATATGTTTCTACAAAAAAAGTGCTCTTTGTCGAAATCGATAAAATTAGTGGGCTACGAGAAATATGGAATTTTGTGAGACACCGCAGAGTACACATTCAGCTTCCATCGTTACTTAGGAAATGTGCTTTTACGCATGTCAATTATTTGTCATATGCATTAACCATCCTATTGGGACTGTAATTTTATCAAGTAGGCAGCTGTAAATTTATTTGTCATGCTCGGGGGTAAATTTCTGTAATACCTGAAATGGCAGAATACACGTTCAATGAATATGCAGATATACATTTAATGTATGGGAAGTCATCTGGCAATTCTCGCGAAGCAAGAAGAA
Source organism: Galeruca laticollis (assembly GCA_963921935.1). NCBI lineage: Eukaryota > Metazoa > Arthropoda > Insecta > Coleoptera > Chrysomelidae > Galeruca > Galeruca laticollis. The sequence continues at coordinate 90,257,419 of OY998182.1, forward strand.
TTTATTCTGAAAATTTTACAAGACAGACAAACTTTTTGACAGAAATTTAAGAGAAAAATGTACGTTTTTATGAAATATTGCAATTATGTATTTTAAAAGGTAATCAATATTATTGTTAGGTACACTTACACGAAAATCAGGTGGTGTGTGTCCCGTAAGAAATGCCCGTACTGTTGTTTTAGAGCAACCTATCCTAGATGACGTAGATAACAGCCCTACATTAAGTGTTAGAAGACCTGCAACGCAGCATAACGTTTCAAAAACCACCGTACATAAAATACTACAAGATCAACTCTTACATCCGTACCATCTTCAGAAGGTGCAGAGTTTGGGACCAGCAGACTATACAAAATGCGCGCTAGTTTTTACAAAAACAAAGGCAGAATCGAGATTTTATTAAATCAGAACTGTTTACCGATGAAGCTGGATTTACCAGATATGGTGTTGTCAATTCTCATAATTTGCATTTGTGGACTGATGAAAATCCTCAAGGCATAATTCAGATACAGCATCAACAAAAGATTATTGTAAATGTTTGGGCCCCAAAAATGGATAGGAAGAGGAGGTCCAATTGCATGGCCCCCGCGTACTCCGGAATTAAATTCAATGGATTCATTCTTCTGGAGTTATCTGAAAAGTTTGGTTTATGTACACCCGTACAAACAAGGAATGAATTATTGGATCGAATTCATTTCCATTGCGATGGTATAAGGAACAATCCAGGAACGTTGTTTCAAGTTCAACGAAACATTTTCATAGGCTTAAAATCTGTGTAGAGGTGGTAGGTACACATTTCGAAGATTTACTGTAAAAGTTTTTGTATATGTATTGTTACTCTTGATAATACTTACCTACTTTTAATACACGTTTTCATGAAAATTATATTACGAGTTTGTTTGTTCCGATGAACATTTCCTACAGAATGGTTGCGGCATATGACAAATAAATTAACAGATGCATACTTGATAAAATTACAGTACCGAAAATATGTTTAATACATATGACAAATAATTGACAGCAGCCTACTGCGTAAAAGAACATTTTCTAAGTAATGATGTAAGGTGAATGTGTGGTCTGTGGTGTCTCGCAAAATTTAATATTTCTCGGAAACTTTCTCGGAAACCTCTAATTATTTCTATTTCGACGAAGAGCACCTTTTTTGTAGAAAAATATTTGGAGAATGAACTGACAGTATTTGAAAGTATGTTACTTCATCACTGTAAAAGTTCTGACTTTTTTGAACAAATGAACTAAGTCCAGTCCTGACTTTCTGCAACACTAGTATTCTTACTGATATTACCAAAATAAACAAATGCATTGATATGCTTGTCAATCACCAAGATTTCATAAACTTCCGGAACATTGTTTTAGAGTTATAAATAAAAATGTATTTTTAACTTCTAACTTTAAAGCCCTATAACTCAACAAAGGTAAAAAGTTATATAAATTGCTGACATTATTTTCATATCATGTACTCATTGGGTGGGTGGGTATGTGGCACTGAAATACCAAGGTGTACTCTTTTAAATATATTTTCCGAGAATGCGAATATTTTATATACTCATTTACAAGGAACTAAAATTGATAAATAATATGGTCAGAGTATAAGAATAAAAATATTATTTGTAATTAACCTAGAACGGTGGTATAAATGTAAAATTTATAATAAATTATTGTAAACATCTTCCAAATACCTATAAACTTCAAAACACCAGATATAACGACATTAAATAACGTTACCATGAATTTTGTTAATTTATCCTACTATGATATTAAGATCTATTTTATTATAAGTTGTTACCACTGGAATTTAATTTTTTTTAGTTTTGTTTTTCAAATTCTAAAAGGTTATTCAAGTCTGTTTTTTATTTATGCATTCATCTTCTTGAGTAATATTAGCTGTTTCCAAAAACAGATGAATGTATAAATAAAAAACAGAGTTAAATAACCTTAGCGTAATCTATGCACACCCTTTAGAATTTGAAACAAAAAACTTAAATAATTAAAATTCCAGTCATAATAACCTATAATAAAATAGATCTTAACATCATAGTAGGGTAAAATTATCAAAATTCATAGTAACATAACAACGTTCTTTAATGTCGGTATATATTGTTTTATGAAGTTTATAGGTATTTGGAAGATGTTTACAATAATTTATTATAAATTTTATATTTATACCACCATTCCCGATTAATTATGTAAGTAATTTATATATAATTTTTTTATTCTTATACTCTGACCATATTATTTATCAATTTTAGTTCCTTCAAAATGAATATATAAAATATTCGAAAGCTCGCAAATATATTCAAAAGATGAACACCTTGTATGTCATTGCCACATACACACAATAAATTACCTTAGGCGATTTCGTCCCGCTTTGGTACCCCACTTTGGCTGTCAAATACATACCAATCGATTTCGTTTCGAAAAACGATGACGTCAGGCTTACTTTGGTACCCTTTTTGGTCTGTCAAATCACATACCGAGATCTGCAGCACGGTTACTGAAATTGGTAGCTTTCTATCCTTGTCCAAAGTAGTTTTTGTCTTGCTTTTTATTTGTAAACAAAGTTGTTGAAACGAATTCAATTTTTGGCCAATATTCTAAACTTCTTCAAGTTTTGTCTGTTTTTTTCTTTTTTTTCTGTCCAGTAATAATGGAATCTGTTAATTTTATTATAATTGGCAAGAAGCGTTTTTTGGGTTTTTGCTATATATATTTAACTCAAAACTCCAAGACAATATAGTAAAGCTCAATAAACAACTTTTCCGATCGCTATACAAAACGTAAATGTAAATTTCATCAATCAGCTATACCAATTGAGAACCACACGATTTCGCCTGTAATTGGTACTTTACGTCATAAAGGTGACGTAGGACCTACCATTTGGTTAACCAAAGTCCCTACCAACCAAAGCGGGATGAAATCGCCTCTTAATTATTAAGCTGACAAAGACTTCCTTTCAATACAGAGTGAGTTTTAAGTATGCACGATTTTTATAAATTTGGGTTTGTAAGGGTGGTGATATTTACGTTGTTGCCAGATCTTCTGTTTTTCTGGAATGATATCTACCCATTTTTAATCCAAATGAATTTTATATCTACAAAGGAGTTTCGTTTTAGATTTCGTAGCGTAAAGACGTACCGACAAATATTCGAAGCGCTGCGAGAATCCGACAACGATAATGTTAAATTTTGCGGTGATAATAAATGATAATTTTTTTTGCCGTGATTAATAGACAATAAAACAAGTTCTTAAGTGTTAGTGATAAAAAAAACACCACAACAAAATGTTTTCTCCAGGGAACCTTATCGGATATGATAATAACGGGCAACCAATTCATCAACACATTAATATACAGGGTTATCTACAATTAAATAGCCAAATACAACACTCAAACAATGCAATACAATACCAGCCACAAATGTACACTCCCTCAAATGCAGTTATGATAAATCAACCAATGTCATCTCAAAACTATTTAAACTATGCTACAACCAACCAGGGACCACCACCAATGTTAGACAATATTTACGCAAACAATGAAGAGAGGGGACACCATATACAAAGAATGACATCCACTAGCGTGGATGAAGAAGAAGTAAATGAGACAAACAGCAATGAATGGCAAGTAATAAGAAGTTACAAAAGAAAGAAAGTGTACAATAATAAACAAAAGACAACTGAAAATACAACTACACTTAGCAATAAATTCCAAGAATTACCAAATGAACCAGATGGTGCAAACAATGCAAATGAGGCAAGTACCAATGTTTTAAAAACTCCACCAATATTTGTTCACGGACTACAAAATTACAATGAAATGGTGAAAAGAATCGAAGAAATAGTCAACAAACAAGATTACCAAACTAAAACCTTAGTCAATAATGTCGTCAAGATAAACTGTAAAACGTCAGACACCTACAGAAAACTTGTCAAGGAATTTAGAGAAAAGAATATATATCACCATACTTACCAACTAAAAGAAGAAAGAGCATACAGGATAGTTATAAGATATCTACATCACTCAACAAATCTAGAAGACATAAAAAGCGAATTGACGCAACTAGGACATACAGTAAGAAACATTACTAATGTACTACATAGAACAACTAAAGAACCGCTAAACCTGTTCTTTGTGGATCTAGAACCTGCTCAAAACAATAAAGATATCTATAAAATAACAGGCCTGCAAAACAGGGTGGTACAAATAGAACCCCCTCGCACTCAGAGAAACAATATAATACAATGTACAAGATGTCAGCAGTATGGTCATTCGAAATCGTACTGCAATAAACCATATATATGTGTAAAATGTGGAGGATCACATAATACTACTACATGTAGTAAAACCAGAGACACGCCGGCAAAATGTGCCTTATGTGGAGGAAATCACCCTGCTAACTATAGGGGTTGTGAACACTACCTAAAAATATCAAAAGGAAACACTAAAAATAATAGGCAACAATCAACAGTACCTCCAATTTACAACAACGAGACATATGCCAGAAACATACAACAAACAACTACGGGCAAAAGCTACGCTGAAACATTGAAAGAGACAGATACAACTATGGTGTTAAACAAATTCTTGGATGAATTTAGGAACTTATTCAACCAACTCATACAGCAAAATGGTATGGTCCTCAGCATGATGACCACGCTCATCAACAAAATTAAATAGTAATGGCTAAGTACATAAGAATAGCACAATGGAATGCCAATGGCCTTCTAAAACATAAAGAGGAAATAAAAATATTCCTAGAAACAAATTTCATTGATGTATTGTTAATTAGCGAAACTCATTTCACAAACCGTAGCTACTTCAATATTCCGAAATACAAACTATACTTTACTAATCACCCTGATGGTACAGCCCATGGTGGGACTGCTATACTAATCAAAAACCAGATTAAGCACTATGAACTGTTAAAATATGAGGAAGTTCACATTCAAGCAACGTCGATAAGAGTCGAAACACTTCCATACAACCTCACTATTACAGCTGTATATTGTCCACCACGCCACAATATAAAAAGAGAACAATATGAGGAATTTCTCCAAACATTAGGTCCAAAATTTATAGCTGGGGGAGATTACAACAGTAAGCACACGATGTGGGGTTCAAGAATTATAACAACAAAAGGAAGGGAACTAGCTCAAGTACTACACAACAACAATTATTCATTTCTTTCTACTGGCACACCAACTTACTGGCCAACTGATCCCAACAAACTCCCAGATCTACTAGACTTCCTAATAACAAATGGAATCTCAACAACATACACAGACATAATACCAAGTTATGACCTGACATCCGATCATAGTCCTATAATAGCCACAATAAGCACTACAGTTATAACAAAAGACCCTAAGCCCAAATTACACAACTGGAAAACGAATTGGGACACCTACCGGCAAATTATTCAAGACACCGTAGACCTTTCAACAAGATTGAAAGAACCAACTGAAATAGAAGAAGATTGTGAAAAATTTATAAAAATACTACAACATGCCGCCAGAACAGCAACACCCATAAATATTCTAAAAAAACAACAAAACAACATACCCCTAGAAATTAAAAAACTAGTGGCTGAAAAACGAAAAGCGAGATCCTTATGGCAACGAACACATACTCCAGCAAATAGAACAAAATATAGCCAAATTAGTAACAAACTAAAATTAAAACTACTTGAAACAAAAAATGAATCGTTTAACAGCTATATATCAAACCTACAGAGGCAAGACAACTCTATATGGAAGCCAATAAAAGGCAAAAGAAAGCCTGTACCAACATCACCCCCAATACGGAAATATTCAACACCTCCAGGACCATGGGCTAGAAGTGATAAAGAGAAGGCCATCCTCTTTGCTGAGCATCTATCTGAAGTTTTTACACCACAAAACAATGTTCCAGTTCAAGAAGTAGACCAAATCCTTGGCGAACCACTACAAACACATCAAACAATAATTATTACACCAAAAGAAATAAAAGAAGTTATTGGCACATTAAATCCAAAAAAAGCACCAGGAATAGACCTAATAACAGCGAAAATGTTAAAGGAACTACCTAAAAAAGGACAAGTCAAGCTGCTACATATTTTCAACGCAATACTGAGACTAAACTACTGGCCAAAACCACTAAAGATTGGTCAAATCATAATGATACTGAAGCCTGGGAAAAACCAAACAGATGTCAGTTCTTACCGCCCCATAAGTTTAATATCAACAATTGCAAAATTACTGGAACGCCTTATTCTAAACAAAATTAACACAGAGCTAAACCCACAAAATTGGTTACCAAGTCATCAATTCGGATTCCGACAAAACCATTCAACAATACAACAATGCCATCGTATAGTTAACACCATTAATGAATCCCTAGAAAACCGACAATATTGCACAGCCACCTTCTTAGACATTAGCCAAGCCTTCGACAAAGTTTGGCACCCAGGTCTACTTTGCAAGATAAAAACAATTCTCCCAGATCCTTATTACAAAGCCATAGAAGCCTACCTCCATCAACGAGAGTTTACAGTAAAAGTAAATGAAGAAAACTCAGACAATATGATAATTCACTCAGGCGTTCCACAGGGAAGTATCCTAGGACCATTCCTATATTTAATATACACGCATGATCTACCCACAACTGACAACACTACTATTGGAACATTTGCAGATGATACTGCCATTTTTGCAACTCATTCAGACCCAGTGATAGCACCCAACTACCTACAGGACTATCTAAATATGATGGAAGTATGGTTGGAAAAATGGAAGATAAAAGTAAATGAGTCAAAATCTAATCAAATAACATTTACACTCCGAAAAGGGAACTGCCCACCAGTCAACATTAACCAAGTGAGAATACCCCAGAGCAATCAAGTTAAGTACCTTGGACTCCACTTTGACCGAAAACTTACCTGGAAACACCACATAGTAAAAAAAAGGAAACAGCTAGACTTAAAAACTAAAGAAATCCAATGGCTTATAGGCAGAAACTCCATACTCTCAATAGATAACAAACTACTGATTTACAAAACGGTATTAAAGCCAATATGGACATATGGTGCAGAGCTTTGGGGATGCGCAAGTAATTCCAATATCTCCATCATCCAGAGAGCCCAGTCAAAAATAATCCGATCCATGGCAAATGCACCATGGTATGTGTCAAACAGAACCTTACATAACGACCTCAAGATTCCATATGTAAAAAACGTAATTCAAGAAAATAACATCAAGCATCACAACAGACTAGAAGACCATCCAAATCCAATGCTACAACCACTACTACAACCTACCCTCAACAGAAGACTCAGAAGAATCTGGCCACTAGATCTCCGAGTAAACTGAGGAAGCATCATTGGATGCCCCACCTCTCCACGCCACAGATGTACAATATGTATTGTTAATTTTATTGTACTAGCCAGCAAATTGACTTATAGTTTGTATTTCATTCTGATTGTCAATAAATAGTGAAAAAAATATATCTACAAAGCAGTTTCTAATTAATTTGATCATATGTACAGAATAGGGTGTCAAAACATATTGTGTATTGTCAAACATGAAATAAGATTTTACACTTGATTTACTGAACTTGTAATTTAAAAAGATGCACATACTGAAATTAGTAGCTGTACCATCAAAGGTAATAATATTAGTAATACAACCACCAATTTCTTATAAAAAAGTTAGAATTTGTTTAGTCAAAGTTGCTTTCTGCTCACTGGTGAATCGGACTACAAAAAAATAGCCTAATGGTAATTTCCTTCATTTATACAGACAAGTTTGAATACTAAGGCCTCCTTCTCCAGTTCCATGAAATCTCCTTATAGTTTATTTCCAAAATCAACATAAGCATAATACTTATTATTACAAAATTCAACATGTTGTATTAGAGATTTCATCAAATACTAATGAACAGACTAAAGGTTTATGTGAATGCTGTACTTTAGTTTTTAAAAAATTCAAAGCTTCAGATGTAAAACCCAGATCCCCATCTATAAAACAATATCAGTTTGCTAAAGTTTTTGTATAAGGTAAACAATGATAGAATTTTTTTCTTACATAATTATATGGCTTTGGTGAAAAAAATGCTAAGTTACAGCAAACGCTCTTACAGACTATTTTCGTTTGACACTTTGTTTTTGTGTTTTACGAAATAGCCTTTCAATGACTTTAGTATTGGACCCAAAATGTTCAAGTAAAATGCTCTCATGTTCTTCTGTTGCTATTTTTTTCTTTTTTAGAACACTAACCATACATTTCAATTATGAAATTCGTTTCTGTTGTTTCCATACCATCTGTTAGAAATGTCTAATTTTATTATGTTTAAATTATCTGTCACTTCCAATTCTGGTACTTTCCTTTAAAGCCATCTTACGGGGACTATCTACTGGGAACTGAGGAGGTACAATATTTTGTGTTGAAGGTCCGGGTATAGAAAGTACATTATCAAGTTCTGGATTTGACTCTACTATTTATTCCAAAATTTTTGTTTCCATAAGGTTGAATAATAATAATAATTATTGTTTGTCAATTTAGTCACAAAAATTATTAATAACACTAGAAAAACAAATGTTGTCAGTGAAAAATACAGTGTGCAACATATTTTTGTCAAAATATAGAAATCTATTTGGAAACTGCTTAAATTTGCAATTAACCTATATAAATGAATTAATCACAACAAATGTCTATCTAATAGTAAATTATTTGAATAGATGAAAGGACAAAAACTGCAGTTACTGAGGAAAATTAATTTAATTGTATGCTGGTAGTTGCGGACAATCCTCATATTAGTATTCGTGAAATTTCGCACCAACATGATATCAGTGTAACGTCCGTCCGAAGAATACTGCATAAAAACAAGACACATCCATACCGCATTCAGTTACAGAGTTACTCGACGATGACTTTCGTGAAGAGTTCCTTTTGCGAGTGGGCTCAACAACAAATACATAATCAGATCGATTTCTTTGATTTTGTTCTTTTTGGAGATGAAGCAACGTTTCATAAGAATGGTACCATGAATAGATATAATTTCCATTACTATTCCACAAATAATCCCTATCTTACATCAACTCAAAGTCAAACTAGGTGGTTTCCCAATGTTTGGGGTGGTATAATTGGAGACCACGTAATTGGACCACATTTTGTCGATGGAAGAGTTTATTTAGACTTTCTAGAGAATCATTTACCATTACTGTTAGAAAGTGTTCCGCTCAACATTCGGCAAATAACGTGGATCATACACGATGGAGATCCGGTACATCACACTACTTCAATTCATAATCATCTGAATACCCATTTTCCTGTCAGATGGGTAGGAAGAGGAGAACCCATTGCATGACCACCTCGATCACCAGACTAAACTAAACTAAAATTCACTTTTTCATGTGGAGTTATGTAAAAAACCGTGTTCACCAAATACCGCCAACCACACAGAACGATATGAAGGAAAGAATTCGAGAAGTATTTCAGAGTATTAATGTAGAAATGTTGAGGAATCATACTTTTTTCAATAAATTATTTCTTCAACTCTTTGTTATTAAATTGACAATATCTCAGAAATTAATGATTTTAGGTATAGGGAATGCCTGATAAAAATGAATGTTTATAAGGTGTATTTTCACTTTTTGAAATGAAATACTGGGTGAATCATTTGAAAAAATCGAGGAAATCTTGTGTTTGACTCTTGGCTCGCCCTGTATTCAGATGTAATATCCAAAAAATGGCACTGAATCATAAAGCTAGACCAATATCAAAATGTTATGGCTGCAAAATATTGATGTCAAATTGTTTCGTTTGAACTATACAAGGCGTTGAACTCACAATGATTTAATAAGTTCAATTGGGCATAACTTCTGAAATACCCTATATACTTATATGAAACCCTACTTTGTAAGTATGGGGGAGGTGAGTCCAATCTGAATCTGAAATAATATATAGGGTGTCTCATTTAAAAAAGGTATGGCTGTAGGGTGGATTGAGTAGCTCAACGGTCATGCAGCCTGGTCCCAAGCCCAGGTAAAAGGAGGGGGGTTCTCAGGCTAGGCTAGCACCCTGCCTGGGGTAAAAGAAACATACTGCTCACAGAACTGAAGGGACAGCCTCGGAAACCGATCGCAATCATACTATGACAACACAAGCTATGAAATGGAATAAACGACTTGGAAGACGTAAACGTACCATAACAAGACTTGCCTGCTGGATTATAACATCGTGGAACGGCAGAGACCAGGAGATTGTTAACGAAATGAAACAACATAAGATTGACATATGCGCTCTATCAGAAACGAAGAGGAAAGGACAGGGCACATCAAGATACGATGATTACATCTTAGTCTATAGCGGAAAAGCTAAGCAAGAACGAGCAAAATCGGGAGTGGGAATTCTACTCCACGAGAAATACGAACAATGTATAGAAAACATAGACTACGTTAACGACAGAATCCTGAAAATATCGCTAAAAGTCAACCACATGCAAACACACTTAATAAGCACATACGCCCTGGATATAAGTAAAACCACAGAGGAGAGCGAAACATTTTACCAACACCTACAAAATACTATAGACAAACTAAGCAACACGGATAAAATCATTATACTCGGAGATTTGAACGCCAGAATAGACAGGGAAGTAATACCAGGCATACAACAAAAATATAATGAAGAGATAACCAACGAAAATGGAGAACTCCTGATAGACTTCTGTGCGAGAAACGAGCTACGGATAAACAACACGTATTTCCCTCACAAAGAGCAACATAAATATACATTTAGTAACTCCAGAGATCAAAAGTCAGTGATTGATTATATAATAAGTAACAGGACAATCACACCATCACAAGTAATAGATGTAAGAGCACTCACATCGGCACAGATCACAACCTATTACTGTGTAAAATGATTATGGAAATACCCCACAGTCAAAAAACCTCCAGTATTCCTCGAAAAGTTTAATATCGAATCACTGACAGATGATAGCACGAGAAACCTGTATGAGAACCGATTAACAAATAAACTGGAAGGACTTAATACGCTGGAGTGTGATGTGGAGAGCTGTTGGAACAAAATCAAATCATGTATCGTAGAAGCAGCCGAATAATCCATTGGTAAAAGAAAAGTCAACATAAATGGGACCAATAATAGCAAAAAACCCTGGTTCTGACAAGAAGTTAAAGAACTATCGCAGCAGAAAAAGAAATCCTACCAGATATACAGGAGCTCACCAACACCACAGAAACACTCCGAATATAGTGAGAAACAGAATCAATGCCAGAATCAAAGCCATAAAACGGGATTACTGGGCAAAATTTACAAGCGATATGGATTACGACCTATATGGAGCACAGAAGAAAGTCTGGAAGATGCTCAAGAATAGGAAAAAGCCAATAAACGAGTTCGTGCAAACAAAATGAGTCACCAAAGACGTATGGGAAAAATACTTTAGGGAACTTTACAACACCGAAGAAGCCATAAGGATCGAAAACTACGAGTCAAATCATCAAATATCACTGAACGAAGAAGAGGTAACAGCAAAAATAAAAAAATTGAAAAACAGAAAAGCTCCCGGAACAGACCTTATCCCAAACGAACTTCTAAAATATGCTGGACCCAAGCTAGGAAAACATCTGAAAATTCTCTACAACAAAATTTTAGAAACCTCGGAAATACCTACGGAATGGCACAAAAGTATAACTATCCCTATATTCAAAAAGGACAGAAGACACACCCAGACAACTACAGGGGCATAACGCTGCTGAACACAAGCATGAAACTCTTTACTAGCATTTTGAAAGAAAGACTCGAGGCACAAATAACAAACAGGGACGAACAACAAGGTTTCAGACGAAACAGATCCACGACCGACGCCATATTCATTATCAAACAAATCAAAGAAAAATCATTAGAATTTAATACACCAGCGTATGTCTGTTTCATCGATTTGACCAAGGCATTTGATAGAATTCGTCTCTCCGACATCATAAACATACTGATAGCGAAAGAAACGCCAGATACCATCGTAAGAGCAGTCCGCAGTCTCAATACGAACAACATGACCAAAGTAAAGGCAGGAGACACTTATACGGAAGAGATACCAACACCAGGAGGCATCAGACAAGGCGATAGCCTTAGCCCATTTCTGTTCAACCTCTTAATGGGCAGAATTATAGAGGAAATATCATCACTAAATATGGGATACCGAATGGGACAGAATGAAAGAATCAGCATGGTATGCTACGCCGACGATGCAGCTATTATTGCGGAAACGAAGGACGATCTACAGAGACAACTGCACAAATTCTACCAGGTCAGCCAAGCGATGAACATGACCATATCCATAGAAAAAACGAAAAGCATAACCTTTGCTAAAGAACCTGTAAGATGTAAGCTGGAAGTCCAGGGAAAAATCATCGAGCAGGTCTCACAATTCAAATATCTGAGTATGGATCTGTCGAGTTATCACGGCCCAGAGAAGGACCTAGGAAGACAGATTAACAAAGCGACTGCCATATCGGGCTGCTTAAAGCAAACAATATGGGCAAACGAATACATGCGAAAGGATAGCAAGGTTAGGATCTATAAGACTTGTATCAGGCCAATCATGACATACGGAATAGAAACCAGAGAAGAAACCAACAAAACAAAAAGCATGCTTAGAGTAGCCGAAATGAAAACGCTCAGGACTATAGTGGGAAAAACAAGAAGGGACCGAATTAGAAACAATGACATCAGGGAACAATGTGGAGTGCAAGACATCGTAAGATGGGGGAGACAAAGAAGAAGACATTGGTACGCTCATGTGAGAAGAATGGAGGAGAGCAGACTGCCACGCATCGCACTTGAAGGGAAACCAACAGGGAAAAGAGCACCCGGTAGACCACCTAAGAGATGGAAGGACAGTTGGCAGTACACCTCCCAGGAAATGATAAAGGGGAACCTTCAAAACTAACAGATCGCAACATCTTAAATACGAATAAGAAGAAGATGTTTGTTTCACCCTGGTGATAGGGAACACCCAGTACAAATGAAAATAATTTTGAAATGTGAAGTTTGCAGATGTCTACAATTTTCGTATATACCTTTATTCCATATCCTCTATAATAACGGATATATCGAACTTTGTCACACTAATGGCGCACCCTGTATAATGAAGGCTACTCACCGGTAGCAAAACTATCTACTCTAATCTACTATATCTACATTTTTGTCTTGTGCCCTACAAGAAAATTGGAAAACACCAGAAGG